>OX578146.1:30497501-31125001 GCA_951213105.1 Amaurobius ferox | reverse complement strand
ACATTTCCAACTGTAAATCTATATTTGCTCAAAATAAAAGTGAATTTTCAAACTCCAAAATAATTTTACATGTTGCCATCCAGAAAAGCGCCAAATGTCAATGTAATGTTTAATGTTAAAACCAGTGTCCCATGGATTCTATATATCATTACATCGCATCGACAAAAGTAAAGTCATTGTATTATTCAGGGAAATTCATGTGCTGCAAATATATATATTATATTCTTAATAATAGCATCTCTGCTTCAGTATGAGCATGGTTTAAAAAATTGATTCCTGTTAGTTAAGTTTATATTATTTATTTAAATTGATATTGTAGTTTAACAGTGACATTTTTTTAGTCACATACGTTTATATATAAATATAAACCACTCGAATTCAAAGTATGTATATATGAATCTATGCATATATGTATGTATTAATGTATATAATATATATGTATACGCTTATATATAAATATAAACCACTCGAATTTTAAGTATATATATATATATGCATCTACGCATACATGCATGTATGTATGTATATAATATATACGTATTCCTTTGTATATAAATTTAAACCACACGAATTCTAAGTATGTATATATGTATCTATACGTACACGCATATATGTATATAATATATATGTATTCAGTATTTAAAATATAATTTTATCAAGTAGTTGCCGGGAAATATTGGCGTGTACTCACATGTAATAAAAGATTAAATCCCAAGCACTGGGATAGATACTACTATTGTTGTTTATGTTACTATTATTGCTTTCCATAGAAAATAATTCGATTCATAAGAATTACTAAAATGAGTATGTAGTTCTAGTTTTTCATGTACCTACACATAAAATTTTATAGCGGAAGGTGCATACATATTGTAAATAACGCTCCCCTCCCACACACAGAGAGGCGAAAAGTTTTCCAAAAGTGTTTCAAATGTCATCAATTAGATGGTCTAAAACCTTGCCTATTTGTCTAAATTTCAAATTTGAAAGTTTTTTAGAAAACAATTCTTCTTATATAGAATTGCCTAAGGAAGTCAAAATAGGAGATAGATATTATCGGAATTATACTGCATTAGTTTTTAAAATTCCTCCGGTAAAGTACCAAGGAAATATCATCGAGGAAAACCATCAACTGCCGACATCTGATTTTATATTTTGTGACTGTGTTTTTAAAACATTCTATACAGATTAAATATACTCAGTTTGATTAAGAAATATTTTAATATATCACTTTTATCTTATTTATATCTACATTATAACAAATTAAGTTGGGCAGTTTAATATATATAAATATTTTGAACCTTAAATAAGTTACAAAAATACTAATGTATTTCATTTTTTCTTTATTTCATATATCATGAAAGTGCAAAACACATTTGTGCAAAAACACTGAATAACGTATATCACGAAACATAGAAATTACAACCTTTAAATATAAAAGATATATTTCCCCTTCATTTTCAAAGTTACACATTTCTGACATTCTTGTAAAATTTGGGATACATTTATATTCATTTCTTAAAAATCAATATTTTAAAACAAAATGTTACATTATTTAAACTCAAGTAAACACGCCCAATATGTTTGAAGAAATTTTTAATTTGCCTTAACATTTGTTAAGATAGCTTATTTAGGAATAGAATATTTCTAGACTTTTAATTGAGTGACAAGCTAAAAATTATGAAATAATAACCAACTTTAGAACAAACAAACTTACATTCTGACAGCTCGAATAGATATGATAGGCATATTGACATTAAAAGGCATTGTGCTTTTGAAACATTGTTCCTTGTTATTAATCCTAATATTCCTGACGTGCTAGTAACAGTTTTAAGATACAATAATGAACATGACACTTTATTTAGTATACAAAATTGAGAACATAAAACTTTAAGAATTATTTTAAGAACGTAATTGGTGCTATATGTTATTGTGATCACACCATGTTTTTATATACAATATTTTTTGTAAATGCCGCTCAAATTGCTGACTAGAATAATATAATAATAGAAATAACTCGTTAGCACCAGCATAAACAGATAGAAGGATCAGCTAGTTTTAAAGACATGGCAGAGTTAATTTAAACAGTAGAAATTGCGTCAGTAAAATTTTCGTAAGATTGAGCAACCACTACTGCAATAGCTCAAAATAAACTATTTTTGTATAAAATATTTTGTAAATGTTGCTTAAACCGATTTTAAACATTCAGAAGCTTACGCTTCTGCTAAGTATAAAATAACTTTCCGTTTTAAACACTGTTCGTCTCCGTTATTGATTTCCATGCAGTTTATGTCACCCCATTAAATTTTTGCACGTCATTAATTTTGAACTGCATTGTAACAAATTAAGAACGAAACAAAACAAAATTCATAATAAATAACATTGTTAAGACTCTGCATTGAAAAGACAAAATTTAAAACATCGCATCTTTAAATATATTTTCATCAATTGATATTCAGGTACGAATTATTATAACAACTGAAATACATTATAATTTTTACTTTCTTATACTATGTAATATGGGTATGGAGAGAATATTGTTTTACAAGAATTTTCGAATTCGAAATTTTAATGCCAATGTATTTTTTAAGACCTCCTGTTTGGAATAATGTCCGTCTGTCTGTTTGCATGTCTGTGGTCGATTTATTATGTACTGTACACGGTACCGGCCACATATATTAATGGATTTTCACGAAACTTGCTATCCGGCTTTGTTATTAAAAAATCTTGAACTAGACAGAGATTTTTTTAAAATTTCGAGCTAAAATTTTAAATTTATTTAAAATTTTATATTTTTTTTGAACATGGCAGCATAGGACAAAATTTGATAATCATGTGTAAAAAGGATTATTTATGGCTAAATGATCACGAAACTTAATAGTTTCAATCATTGTTAATAAAAATAGCTGCTATACAACTTTTGCCCGTGAAGTCATTAGCTTCCCTCGGTGGGCAAGGTACCCCACGGGGGTACAATGTCCAGTGTGGTATTAATCTAAATATTTTTTTCAAGCCCTTTAAAGTAAAGGAAACACACTATAATTATAATAATTTAGACCTACGGTACCGACTTTTAAAAATTTTTCTTCTAATATTTGAAGGTAAAAAAAGCTGCTAAACATGGATTCTGGTATGAGAGAAGCAAGAGTTGAGCAACGCTCCAGTTAATTCTAATATAACGTATGAGAATGAACAATAAAGTATTATGCAGGCAGCATAACTTTTTTATGTGTACTATTATTGGTCGCTAATATATGTAAAATTCAGATACACAGACAAAACAAATGATCTTGATTGTCTAGTTTGTACTTTTGTTTATATAGACTTTTGATTTCAGGTATACATAACTGATAGACACACACACATACACACACACACACACGCACATATATATATATATATATATATATATATATATATATATATATATATATATATATATATATATATATTTATATATATACAATAAACTCCGGATTATCCGCGGAATAGGGTGACGCGATAACCACGGATAAGCGAATTTCGCGGATATAACGCAAAATATCTGGAAAAGGACAAAAATCCACACACAAATGCATTTAAACCATTTTTAAGAATCATACTATAGTAGCACATACTTACACACATAGAGTTGTTACTTCATAAACGGTATCCTTAAGTTCTTACAAAAAAGTCGGTTAATTGTTTTTGTTTTTTCGTTTTGATGCTCCTCTTCTTTATTTGCGATTGAAGTTTTTTTAACATCATCTTGTCGCAAAGTGATGAATCGTCCTGCTCCTCCACGTATTTAATGATTCCATCAATGTGAGTTAGCGCTTCACCATGGCTCATTTTTTCCTGCATCCCTTCTCCCTCATCTTCTTCATCGTTCTCAGCCGAAACCACACCTTTTTCTCAGGCTATGATTTCTTCATCGGTAAGATGTTCGAAGCCTGGATCGTTTGCGTCACAATTGATCCATTCAACGATGTTATTTATCTTCATCCACGCTACTTCCTCCAGCAACAGATTTTGCTAAATATTGCCAAATCAGATGCAGTAACTTCCTCGTCTTCTTCTTCCTGCGGAGACTCTAACGTTTTTTCCACATTTGGCAAAATTTTTCTCCAGAACTTTACTAAAGTCGTTATCTTAACCGTATTCCAAGCAGTGTTGATGTCATAAATGCTGTCAAGAATCGTGTAGTCCTCCCAGAAGCCCTGGAGATCGCCCCCCTCTTCAATCCGTTTTTTCAATAAGTTGGTTCGATACCTTTTCTTCATAGAAGCAATAACTTCCTGGTCCATGATCTGGATAAGTGCCGTGACGTTAGGTGGCAAAAACTTGACGAAAAAATTTCCATCTTCTGATTTCAGAACACTTTCTCCTGGGTGAGCCGAGACGTTATCAAGCAACGATATAGCTTTTTCTGGTAGGTTTTTAGACTTGAGATGCTCTCTCACTTGGGGATTGAAATTTTTTTCAAACTATTCCTGAAATACTTCTTGAATCAGCCAGGCTTTTTTTTGGTTAAAGTAATGAACTGGAAGGTTTTCAGCTCTTGCACCTTTAAAGGATTTAGGCTTCTTTACTTCCCCAATCACTACGAATCTTAGTTTGTGTGTCCCCGCGACATTGCTGCAAGACATTATCGTCAATCGTTCCTTACTGGTTTTATGACCTGATGCTTGACGCTCTCTTTCAAACGCCAGAGTTCACGTCGGCCAACATTTCCAATACAGTCCAGATTCGTCAGCGTTGTATACTTGTTCATACGGAAGTTCTTCTGATTTTAAAAATTCCTGAAAATCATTTTTAAAGTCCTCTGCTGCCTGATTATCGCAACTTAATTTGTCACCGTGAAGTCCGATTTCTCTAATCCCATGGCGTTGCTTGAATTAAGTTAACCAGCCTGATGACGCATCAAAAGTCCCTTCCATTCCAAGCTTTTCGAAAAATTGCTTAGCTTTTGCAGCAATAATCGGTGCTGAAATGGGTGTATCCTCACTTCTTACTTGACTCACCCATTTCAATAATGCCGCGTCCAATTCTTCATAGGTGCTTGTTTTCATTTTCTTCATGGACGATGAGTTGTTCGATGCGGAAGCAAATTGCATTAGTTTATCTTTTTGCTTCATAATGTCTCTAACTGTAGACTCTCCAATGCCATACTTCAAGCTCATTTGTTTTTTCGATGAACCATTTTCAATTTTTTTTATCAACTCTAACTTATCTTGGATGGATAAGACAGCTTTTTTTCTCTTTTCGCTCATCGCTAAAATTACAAGTTTAAACAGACGCGAGCAGATCGTGCACACAGATTGACCGCAACGTACTGAAGTGATGTGGTGTCAATTCTGACTTGAAATGGCAAGCGTAAAGGAATGGGGAGCTACGGAAAATGACCTCGGCTAATTCGCCACGACCTTCAATCTGGTCCGAAACCTGATAAACGGCATATTCGTCCATTGTACAGGTTTCGGTGACCTTGGGGGGGGGAGGGGTAGAAAGGAATAGGAACAATTCGATTGTTGCTCTAAAAATAGATTTTGCATTTGTTGATCATGAAAGGCGTGTTGCGTGTTTATTTCTCTACATTCCGTAAATGATCGTCGCAAAAAAAAATCGCGGAAGACCGCGCAGATAATCGGGTGTTTACTGTATATATATATATATATATATATATATATATATATATGTATATATATAAGTTGCCCTCCCCCCTTCCTGGGGGGAGGGCAACTTTGAAATTTTCAATGGGAGCCCCCATTTTTTATTAGTGATTTGGATTCTCCAGATAAAATTACATACACTTGACCTACGATTTTTGATTTTTGACGGCGCTATAATCGAGAAAAACGGAAGTGGGGCACAAACGTTTAAAAGTTACAGAAATAGGTACCCTGATCATGAGAGGCAAGGGGACTCATGTTAATCAAGCACCCCGAAGGGAACAGAAAACTACTACGTCCACATCGTTGTTGATCCTGGATAGTGCTCAAAGTAGTTTTGAACCGTTTTTTAAACTGAAGTCAACAGTTGTCGCTGAAGTGAACTGTTAGCGGGGGGAGGCGGTCAATTTTAGCATCATTGGATAGTTTGTCTGAAAATATTGAACACGTAATTTTTTGTTTTTCTATCCGAAATGTAATACCCGAGACATTCCCATTTCTAAACGTTTGTGGGAGCAAAAATCGTGGATCAAATATATGTAATTTTTTCTGGAGAATTCATATCTGTAATACAAAATAGGGGTTCCTATTGAAAATTTTAAAGTTGAGATCAAAATTGAAACTTTGATCAACTTTGAAAATTTCAAAATTTCAAAGTCTCCCTTCGTAAGGGCGGGTAAATTTTGGTATCATTGCATAGCTTTTCTAAAAATATTGAATACGTGTTTTTTATTTTTTGATCCGAAGTGTATTTCTTGAGATATTGCACCGTTCCGGAACTTTCTGGACACCCTGTGAATATGTATATATATATAATATATATATATATATATATATATATATATATATGTATGAATAAATAAATATATATATATATATATATTCTTTTAGGGGGTACAATCATTTTCATGAACTTAATTTAAAATAAAAGAGCACATAAGCCAATTTGTAGAGAACATCTTGTGGAAACTATATCTAATTTCAATAGACGTATTCAATATATGCCCTGCCCGAAACTCGACTAAAACAATAGATGAAAACTTTGATCTCGAAATTTCGTCTGGTAATCCCTAAAAATATCTCCCATATTTGTTTTCATAACCCAAATATAGTAAATCCTGTTAAAGTAAATAAGTGATGTGGAAGGATTTTTCACAATAGCCTTAGCTTTTTTAAAGTAAATACTATAATCCCGTGTATATTGGAATTTATCTCTTTGGCTTCAGAACTCCACTGTTGGAGTAGCCACGTAGATTATATAAGCTTTCAAGTGAAAAATAGCATTTGGAAGTAAAAACTAAACTGACAGATTTTTTTATATCTCCAGAAAGAATCCAATTAAAAAAGTTTAGTTTCCAGTATTGATGTTTCACTTCAGTACTTACAGATCAAGATATAAATATCTCTCTATATTAAAAATAATTAGTTGGCGCCGCAGCCGCTGTTTGACTAGTGATTCTCTGTATCGTACCACAAAAATATAGCATACAAAATAATAAAATTTGGTACGTTTGTAGAGGAATATTAGGGTTTCGGAACCAGTGATTAGCTTGCTGGGATTGCACTAGGATGACACGAGTTCGATTTCCGCCTCTGCCCAAAGATATCACCGTGTTCACGCGGAGTATGATCACATTAAACGTGTGGGTTCGTAAGTCCTTCCGAGATGCTGGTGGCAGTGGAAGGAGGGTACGGTCTGTGTGGATGCCTTCGTCATTGGGTTCCGGTCTAAATTATGCGGCATTTCCCGGCCGTCCAAACAGATACCTTACACTTTCGTGTAGGTCGGACGGTCTGGGTTGAAGAAGGGGAGAGGAATGTTGGAGGAACGCACTGAAATTAAGCGTTTTTTTTAAATTTAAACTTTAGTTTAGGAGTATTTAATGTAAAAATCAAAAGAAGATTATTTGAGCTGCGAGTTCGTGATCTGAACAAGCTAGCAAAAGCAAAACCACGAATTTTTCCAGGCATGTATCTACATAGTTGGAGTTTAACAAGAAGGAGTACTTTTCTTTAATATTGATTCAGTTCATGATCTATTTTATTTTTATGCAGTTCATTAGCTATTCTATTTTTATCCAGTTCAAGAGCTGTTCTATTTTTATCCAGTTCATGAGTTATTCTATTTTTATGAAGTTCATGAACTATTCTATTTGTATCCAGTTCATGAGCTATTCTATTTTTATCCAGTTCATGAACTATTCTATTTTTATCCAGTTCATGAGCTATTCCATTTTTATCCAGTTCATGAGCTATTCTATTTTTATTCAGTTCATGAGCTATTCTATTTTATCCCGTTCAGGAGCTATTCTATTTATATTCAGTTCATGAGCTATTCTATTTTATCCAGTTCATGAGATAGTCAATTTTTATCCAGTTCATAAGCTATTCTATTTTTATCCAGTTCATGAGTTATTCTATTTTTATGAAGTTCCTGAACTTTTCTATTTGTATCCAGTTCATGAGCCTTCCTTTTCTATTTGTATCCAGTTCTATTTTTATTCAGTTCATGAGCTATTCTATTTTTATTCAGTTCATGAGCTATTCTATTTTATCCAGTTCATGAGCTAGTCTATTTTTATCCAGTTCATAAGCTATTCTATTTTTATCCAGTTCATGAGCTAGTCTATATTTATACAGTTCTAAAATTATTTTTTTTTTCGATATAGGCAAAGATGTAATTGACAGAGTCGATTGAGAGCAAACACTATTGCCAAAGTTAAAGAGCTCGAGGAGTGAATTCCGGAGGTTAGTGAGTGCCATCGGACAAGAAATGGACGCAACAACGAGCGTATTAAGTCTGCTAAAATGATATATGAAAAATTTTGCGAAGCGAGCTCATTGAGGGCTAGCAAGTAAGGAGGGATATAAAAGCTTTTGAATTTTAATAATATAGTGTAGGTTGGACAGCCTAGTAGTTAAGGCACAAGGATTGCACACGGACGACCAGAGTTCGATTCCTTTCTGGGTATTCAAGCGGAGTATGGCCGCGTTAAATATGTGTGTCCGTGAGTTCTTCCGAGAGGTTTGTGGTAGAAAACGGAGAGTACAGCAAGGTTATTATATTTATTGCCAGTTCCTGTGGTAGCTGCCCCCCACAAGGTTACGGAATAAATCAGGTGCTCTCTTAGTAGTAAATAATTAGTTGGCGCCGCAGGCGCTGTTTGACTAGTGATTCTCTGTATCGTACCACAAAAATATAGCATACTAAATAATAAAATTTGGTACGTTTGTAGAGGAATATTAGGGTTTCGGAACCAGTGATTAGCTTGCTGGGATTGCACTTGGATGACCCGAGTTCGATTTCCGCCTCTGCCCAAAGATATCACCGTGTTCACGCGGAGTACGATCACATTAAACGTGTGGGTTCGTAAGTCCTTCCGAGATGCTGGTGGCAGTGGAAGGAGGGTACGGTCTGTGTGGATGCCTTCGTCATTGGGTTCCGGTCTAAATTATGCGGCATTTCCCGGCCGTCCAAACAGATACCTTACACTTTCGTGTAGGTCGGACGGTCTGGGTTGAAGGAGGGGAGAGGAATGTTGGAGGAACGCATTGAAATTAAGCGTTTTTTTAAAAATTTAAACTTTAGTTTAGGAGTATTTAATGTAAAAATCAAAAGAAGATTATTTGAGCTGCGAGTTCGTGATCTGAACAAGCTAGCAAAAGCAAGACCACGAATTTTTCCAGGCATGTATCTACATAGTTGGAGTTTAACAAGAAGGAGTACTTTTCTTTAATATTGATTCAGTTCATGATCTATTTTATTTTTATGCAGTTCATTAGCTATTCTATTTTTATCCAGTTCAAGAGCTGTTCTATTTTTATCCAGTTCATGAGTTATTCTATTTTTATGAAGTTCATGAACTATTCTATTTGTATCCAGTTCATGAGCAATTCTATTTTTATCCAGTTCATGAACTATTCTATTTTTATCCAGTTCATGAGCTATTCCATTTTTATCCAGTTCATGAGCTATTCTATTTGTATTCAGTTCATGAGCTATTCTATTTTATCCCGTTCATGAGCTATTCTATTTTATCCAGTTCATGAGATAGTCAATTTTTATCCAGTTCATAAGCTATTCTATTTTTATCCAGTTCATGAGTTATTCTATTTTTATGAAGTTCCTGAACTTTTCTATTTGTATCCAGTTTATGAGCTATTCTATTTTTATTCAGTTCATGAGCTATTCTATTTTTATTCAGTCCATGAGCTATTCTATTTTATCCAGTTCATGAGCTAGTCTATTTTTATCCAGTTCATAAGCTATTCTATTTTTATCCAGTTCATAAGCTATTCTATTTTTATCCAGTTCATGAGCTTGTCTATATTTATACAGTTCTAAAATGATTTTTTTTTCGATATAGGCAAAGATGTAATTGGCAGAGTCGATTGAGAGCAAACACTATTGCCAAAGTTAAAGAGCTCGAGAAGTGAATTCCGGAGGTTAGTGAGTGCCATCGGACAAGAAATGGACGCAACAACGAGCGTATTATGTCTGCTAAAAGGATATATGAAAAATTTTGCGAAGCGAGCTCATTGAGGGCTAGCAAGTAAGGAGGGATATAAAAGCTTTTGAATTTTAATAATATAGTGTAGGTTGGACAGCCTAGTAGTTAAGGCACAAGGATTGCACACGGACGACCAGAGTTCGATTCCTCTCTGGGTATTCAAGCGGAGTATGGCCGCGTTAAATATGTGTGTCCGTGAGTTCTTCCGAGAGGTTTGTGGTAGAAAACGGAGAGTACAGCAAGGTTATTATATTTATTGCCAGTTCCTGTGGTAGCTGCCCCCACAAGGTTACGGAATAAATCAGGTGCTCTCTCCCGGCTATCCAAAAACAGAACTTAAAACTTCTGGTAGGTCGGACTGTCTGGGTTAAACAAATAAACCATAAGTATATTGTGATTAAACCAAGAATCTACACTTGTATGTTAAATTTTAAGCTCATTGATTGAGCCTGTCATAATTTAAACAAAGTTACATACTGATATAATCAGCTGGTTAATAAAGTTTTGTTGGTGAACTAGAAAATCCTAAAAATAAATATATTTGTGTATAAACATTGAATAAAACAACCTACGAAGAATAAAATGATTCCATCCACAACGTGTTGACCCTAAAATTTTAAAGACATTTTTTTTTCTTTCATCTAAAACTTTAACATTTTATAACGCTATTTTAAAATTTCTTGTAAATTTTCACAAGAACGTCAAAAATGTGAATTTTTGAGAATAATTTAAATGCATTTTTTTAAAAGTAAAATTTTAAATCAAAAATTTACATTATATAAAATAACAAACATCTGTCAAATATTTGCATAACTTTCAACCTATTCTGATATCACAGAATTTTATTTAACAATAGTATTTTATCTATACAAATTGAGTGTATTTTCCACACTTTAAAATCGGTTGCATACTTCAAAATTATAAAAATAATATTCAACTTTAGAACATGCAAGTTTACGCACTGACAACTCTAATTGATACGATAGGCATTTTGACAATGAAAGAAGCTTCCTTTTAATACATTTTCCCTTGTGATTAATCTTCATAACGTGATTCCGACATTTTGGGGACATTCTAATAAACGACAGTTTGTTTAGCATACGTTTTGAGAGCTCAAAACTTTAAAAGTTATTTTCTTCAGAAAATATTTAGTACTGCATGTATTGACATTTATGTATATAAGTGATGAACAGACACGCTAGTGACATGCAGAACTCTACAACTATTGATAAATAAATTGCCTAAACATTTTTTGGTAAATTTTTCACATGTGGACAAAGCGTCAGACTTATATTCTCTTTGTCTTGAACAATCTAAGGTACAAAATATTGAAGCTTTGGCATCCACAATTTTTTAAAAACTGTATAGGATTTGTATGTCTAACATATCTGTGAAGTGATTGAATAAAAATTTAATTAAAACTTTTACTCAACAGCTAAATATTTTGATATATCATTATTTGCTTTTAAGCGGCTAAGAAGTGCAAACCACTTCAGTAAATCACGTAGTCTCGTTTACTAGAAAAAACAGCTCACATTCAACCTTTCAGTTTAAATAACCGCGATTTTGATTGACTCTGTGGTCTCTTTCTTGTCTCTTAATTCATTTCGGTCCGCTATTTTTATTATACCTTTCATTATTTCCGTAGTTCTTTCTCTGAATCCGCTATTTTGCATGTTATCAAAGCCGTTACTTTGCCCCTTTCTAAATTCACTTCTTTTATTCTCATATTTATTTTCTCCATAATTTTTTTGTGCGTTTCGGTTGTACCAACAGATAGAAAAATAATGTCCTTGCTTTTCGCACCCTATGCAATATATAATTTCATTTTCTGATTTATCCGGCTTTTTATGTTTTATTTGCTGAATTTTAGTTTTTAAATTTCATATTTGCCTTTCCATCCATTAAAATTTTTGCCTCTATTTTCATTGCGATGAATCGCATTGACTTCCGTACTGTCGATATCGAAAAAAATACTTTTTAAATGTTCCTCGTATTCCACCGCCTTTCCAAAATCCTGTATATTAATTTTTTTAATTTCAAATGCCAGATCTTGTCTTACAGACTCCATAAATTATACAAACATTAAATTATTCTTTATCTCACGCATCTAATTATTCGCATAATTCCCTAAAAATTCATTGGTCGAATTGGAAATTTCCAACGCCAATTCCGATACTTTCATCCCTGGTTTCATTTTAATCTTATTTAAATTTGTCTGCTTTTTTTTACAGCACTGTAAGAGACGTTTTAAATTGTCTCAATAATATTTATTTTATTTCTTCAATATTATCTGCTTTTGCAGGCCAATTTTTTTTTTACAAAAATTCATGCGCTTTCTCCTTAAGTCGGGGTTTTAAAATAATTGATTTATTTTCTTCAGACCATTCAGCCATCTTTGCAACATTTTCAAATTGCGCGATAAAATTTCAACAGTCTCGTCTTAGATTAAAAACTTCTCTCATTAAAAACTGGCAATAAATTTATTAATCCAAAATTATCCATTTTTACCCTTGGATATTCAATAATCCCTAATTGCGATCTTTGAGGCGATTTCTGTCATCTACTATATCTCGGAGGCATTTAAAACAAAATTTTTCCTTTCTAAAATTCTAATTAATAGCATAAAATACACAATTCAATATAATACATATCAAACACTTCTAAATGCAAATTTCTTAATCATTATCACTTTTTCAACAAATTATTTTCAATTTCTCTTCAATATATACAAATTATTTCATTATACCGTTAGTGAATGTGCATAATTTAATTTAAACAATACTATCATCTGATCATCACAATGCTCCTCAATTAAAATTACTCATCTCCATAATTTAAATCATTTTTTCCAACCTTAGTAGTATTTGTTAAATTTTTTATTTAAATTTTAAACTCGCATCAAAATGTCACGGAAATCAAATGTGGTGCACAAAAAAGGAAACTTATGGTTGACTTTTTTACTTATTAAATTATTTATAATTAACATGGCCATGTATCGTAAATCGTCAAACTCATAAACATACATTGCGTTGTGTGTCGCTTAAACCCACCATATTTATCTTCAGTACAGATTCCTGGAATAGAATACATTTACACACCACCACAATTAATTGCACCAATTTAACTTTAAAATAAATTCATTTATTAAGAACATTTGATTAATTATTATATTCATTACAATAATTATCATATTACTATTTGCGGAGGAGATTGCAAATGTGAGACCAACTAAGTTAAAATGCCTAAACTGCATTTATGGCTCTGATTGACCGACCGTAGGGCAATGAGACCAGAGATCTTGAATAATTGGTTAACGTCTTTACCCATCCACGCGTCTTCACTTTATCCCCCTATATGTATGCCCTATTTAACCCTTCGGGTCAGGGTGCAATAAAACTGGTGTCCTTAAGTCTGATACATTGTTTGATATCACAGACTATCATAAATATTCAACATAAAACTGTCTCCGCTAAATCTTGTCTCAAATCTGGTCTCACAAGATGCAATGAGCGTGCGGATAGATTCCTGAACAATTGATAACCATATACCTTCATCCTCCACGAGTCTTCCACTGTTTGAGGTGGGGCAGGGCAGTCAAATGACAGCCAATCACGTCCCATACATGCTCGATGGTTGAGAGATCTAGAGACAGCGGAGACCAAAGAAGCTGCATACATTGCAAGGCTGGTCTGCTGATGGCTGCTGTGTGCGGTCGAAGGTTATCTAGTTTGAAATCAGCATTTTGCAACCTCTGAAGGTAGGACAAAGATAGATTTATTTTCTTCCTTATTGATAATGGGTACTATGAGTCGGGGCTAATCATGTTCTCAGTTTTTTATCTTGGACTGAAAATGGATCCCTTATCCAGGTCTGCTACCCACCTGAAGCTGATATGACGCAGGATAACTACCTACATGATTGATAACTAAGACGTTTATATCATAAAAATTGTAAAAAAACTCAAAATACTAAAGCAAAGTATTAAGTAATATATAATTAATGTACAAGACTGTCCAGTAACATTTGTACAAATTATACTAACCAAAAGGAAATTTCCATTTGGCGCACGAAAACTTTGAAATTTAGTTTTCTCACAATACTTTTGCTATACATTCTACTACGTATGTAGAGAAAGTAATAATGTTATAATTAATTGATTATTAGATTTAAATGTCTGAAAACATAGAATATAAAGCGACATACTGTGATTGTAGATGAAATATTATTTTACATAACGCAATCTCCGTTTTTTTTCATCGTTAATAGAACTAAAATATGTGGATTATGTTTAAGCATTAATGCTTTTTAATATACAGAACTGTTATTAAGTGTGCAGGTGCCACATTTAATGGGCTCTGTGTATATAAATAAATTTAAAAAGCCATATCTCTGTCTATTTGTTTGTTTTATCATCAAAGAAGAACGGCTGTACCAAATGTTATTAAACTTGGATGGGTAGACTGGTTAGGAACACACTTAAAAGTTAGGCGTCTGTCTGTCCTTCTGCCTCCGAAAATGAGATCCAATTGATTTTTCAGTTTCCTAAATAAAGTGACCTAACCGTTTAAGCCAATGCAATTCAAATTCGATTATGTAACCCGATCTTTGTTTGGGCCTCTATCACGAAAATTGTAGAAGCTTAAAAGTTGAACAAAACAAAAAACTTAAATTCAACCTAAATGTTAACCTAAAAGGTCATAACTGAAATATTTCTTTGTATTTTAGTCATTATTAAAAAGACCAGAAACGTAGTCTGAAAAATATCTATGGTTACAATTCTAATTTTTCTCAACACGAGAGAGCGCACCTCTTTCCATTTTATAAGAATTATTATAATATCTCAAAAAAAGATAAAAAAAAGACTCCAAATGTTTAAAATTATCTGTAAATTGGGAATTTTAAATTTCTATACAATATACATTAGTACAGTGGATATACAGCTAGTTTATTATAAAATATGACACAATTTTATAACTACTATTGAAGACCTCTCAAATTTCAGCAAATAATAAAATATGAATTTCCATCAGAAAGTTTTCCCCGTAGTTATTGATTTCCATGCTGTTTATTTCATCCGATTAAACTTTTAAACGACATTTATTTTATAAACTCAAGATTAAGAATAAGTAAAAAGAAATTACAATAAATAATACTGATATGATACTCGGTTGAAAAGACAAAAATTTATTAATGTCATATTTTTAAATATATTTTGATTGATGAACATTCATGAAGGAAGTAGGGCACTATTTTCATTTGTACAAAAATTTAATGCCAACCAAACTACCAGCCAATACAGCGCACTGCCAAACATGAAATATTAGGAAATAGATTTTGAGCTTTACACACTGTTAATGTATTCAGGGATAAAAAGGAAAGACTACACAGAAACATACACTAAAATATATATCTCACGTACTAGAATATTCCAAAAACATGAAATGATTTTTCCTAAATGCTTGAAAACAATTTTAATACACATAGTCCATATGTGCTGTACTGGGATAATAATTTATTAATTTTCTTTAAAACACTAAAACATCATGGCAATAAAGCATATTTTCTTCTCAGTAAAGAATTTCATGCAATTTATGTCAGTACATTAAACTTCAACACAACATTAACTTTCAGTTCCTTTGTAGCAAATTGAGGACGAGCAAAAATCGTATTCTTAATAAATAATATTGACATATACATTACATACTAAGAATTGAAGAGACATAATTTATTACCTCCGTATCAGCAAAATATATCTTGCTAGGGAAATGATTTCGAAGACTCATGGAGTTATCGTGCACCCTAACAATATATAGCCGGTATTAAAAATAAACCACATAAAATTGATTAATAAACCACATAAATAAACCACATAAAATAAACCATTCATCGATGATAAAATATAAAAAAAATATTTTAATATGAAAATTGACTTACGAAAATATAGCTCGTAGTTTTTTCTATTTTCCTAACTAAAAATTGTTTTTGTATATATCGACACACGTGTTTCAAATTCTACAGGGGAATATAATTTGGATTTATAATTTCCTCAGTGTATGTATAAAATATCCCTTGGTAACATTAATAATTTTTAAATAATTAAATATACTATACAAGCATTTAGGTCTGTCAATGATAGACAAATGTACATTCTTAAAATATTAATAAGCTACATTTTTAAAAAGTTATATTTCGTTTAATAATAAGTGGCGCCTGGCGTTGAAAATAATCTTCTCAATTGAAAATTACCTCAGACTCGGTCCTGTGGTCTACACGATAAATGTGCAAAATTTAAACGTTCCAGGTCATCGGGTGGTTTCTGGAGTGTTAAGAATGTATTTTGGCCTGTCCCCATTTTATATGCCTCTGTGAAAGATACCCTATTCTGGTACGTTATGCATCGTTCAAATTATAAGTGTGCAAAATACACAATTAGTTACACGCGACTACATTACTTATAGCATGTTGAAACTAAAGCATTTTTATTGACACGAAAGGGGAATGATTTTAGTTCAAAATAGAAAATTTGGAAACTGAGTGGTGTTATATGCATCAGATAATTTATGTAGCGGGAGATTATTTAGGATCCAAGCTACAACGAGAAATTCGTTCTAGTGAGAAGATAAATTTAAGCAGCACTTCAAAATGATGGCTTCTGCGGTCATTCCTAGTCTAAATAAAAGGCAGTTTCTCTTCTAAACAATAGCTAAAGTAGAACTAAAGTATTTTTTATGAACTGCATAAGATTATGTATATAGGATAAAGGTACCAGTTATGGATCGGCTTAAGGGTAAATATGTATATCAACATACATATCAGTAAAATGATATTTTTTTGTGTATTTAATATTTTGCCAAACTTTTCTAATTGTCATTATATTTCAGTTCAATGAAAAACCCTATTTCATTTTTAAAATGTTTATATGCATTATAGCATGTGGTCCACAATTTGACCCTAAGAACTAATTGTGAGTATCTTCTTACAACTTTATATTTTGGCTTGTTACTGCAACCGATCCATAAATAGTCTCGAGATCCATAAACGGAGCAGAATTATTCTTCGCAAACGAAGTGAAATAGATTTTAGTTAAACAAAATAATTCCTTTTATTGTTTGATAATCATTCATTCTTTATACACATAAATACTTTCAGCATCGCATTATTTGAAATTTCCTGGCATGTCTAATGATATTACACATTACATTTTGCTTTGTATTCAAGATTCATCGCAACACCCATTTTTATAAACACCACTCCAATGAACACAAGTGTCATCCTTATGGTAATCAGTGTCATTGGCATTGTCATCTTCATCATTATCTGCAGATGTATATGGTCTAGGATCGTCAGCCATTTTTTCATGAAATATCGAATTTACTATCTTCCTCTTCTTTTATTACTGCTTGTTTTTCTTTCTTCCGTTTAATTCCTTAGGTAATTCTTCAGAAATGACACATCTTGTGGTAGTGAGACTTCGGAATGCACTTAGCGGTTTTTCAGCAGGTGTCAGGCATTCTATTATCGTTGCAACCACTGGTAAAATTGATGATACACTGACTATATCCAATATTGCCTAGGAGATGCAGTGGGAATGAAGTCCACATCAAATCTGTTAAGGTGGATCGCATTAAGGTGTAGCGGCCAAATTCCATTTCCTTCAAACACTCCTTGAAACCCTTCCTTGAATGTTTGTGGATTCACAAAAATGTTCAAGCTGAAGTCAGCCAGAATTTTGCAGAAGTCACAGCGGTTCAAGCAATTTTCTCTTATTTTTTCGTATTCTTTTGGTGCATTCTGAAGAAAATGATTTATTCAAAGGTCCAAAAACCCTAACATGAGAGGCAGAAAGAGATTGCAGACGAAAGGGTAGAACAAAAAGTAAACGTTATTTTCCTTAGCAAGAAGGGTACTATCTTTGAAAAGATGAGAAGTATGGCTATCCAGGAGAAAAACTGGACGTTTGACAGGAATCTTGTTCAGAAACTGAACAAATCACATATGAAACAGCTGTGCAACAATATAGCCTTTCAGAGAAGTTTCAAAAATCCTATCTTCAGGTGCTCATTGCATAAGGGATTTCCGTAATCCCATACCTTTGAAAATAACCACGGGTAGCAATAATACTGCGGCAGTAGCCTTACATATTTTAACGGCGGGTATAATTTCACTATTCGCACTCTCCTTTATATGGACTGTCTTGATGCCTTTTGATTCCATAATTTTGCCACTTTTGTTCATCATTGTGAATGCAGATTCATCGACATTGTAAAGGTCTGACACTTTAATCTTCAAATCTGCAACAAACTTTCCAGCTTGAAAAAATCTACCTTCACAGTTTTAGTCTCATTTTTAGCTCGGGCACAGTAAATGTTTGGAGTTCTCTTGGAACCAGTTTTCTCTCTTCATACACCCATTGTACCATTTCTACAAGGTTTTCACGTTTTTGAAATCGTTAACATTATTTTTGCGTCTCTATCACCCCAGCAATCTTCATTACTTCTTTCGTGTTGAGGGCACACATTTTGGTAGTTCGATCATTGCATAGCTTAATTATCTTTGTCTTCACTCAATGAAGTGAAGAAAAGTTCTAGTAAACATGGTCAGGGGTTTAAAATATAACGTTCGATTTTTTTCCTGACAGATTATACCTTACACTACTAGAAACACATCAGTTCTAGTTATTACACATTGTAGTATAGTTTATAATAGTTTTAAGATGAATTCACCTTAATATTCTCTTAAAGTTTTGACTGAATCAGAAACAAATTTGCAAAAAGTCTTCACTTTCAACTGTAAACCATCTATAATTGAGAAAAGAGGTTCCCAAGCGTTCAAAGTTCTTTATACATGCTACATATGTTGACAAGTACGGTAACTAAAACGTGGATATTGGATCCATAACAGGTTCCTGATCTGCAATTGGTTCATTTACCCTAAGTTATAAATGAGAAATCCTAAGGTATCATAAAAATATTAAAGACAATTTTCTGTATGTTGAAATATTAATGTTTGTCGCTTCTAAAATACTCAACTGGACTGTTGGACTTTTGAAAGACTTATTTCGTAGGAAGAAAGGTTTATAGGGGGAAACTTAGGGTATCAGATACAGACGTTAGAAGATTCTTGCTGGACTGGTAGTATCAACCCCAGAACCGAAAGCTAAAATCCGTAGAAAACCCAAATACTTCCTTCGAAATTCGATGAATCCATATCAGTCAACATCTAAGCTCTATTCAGAGCTAATACAGAGAAATAGACGCTTCAAGAAAAAGTTTTGAACTGGAAGTGAAAAAAAAATAGCAGTGGAAAACTTTAGTGAACACAATCTTCCTTTGGAATTGAATGCTGCATTTATATCAGCCTTTATCTAAATTCTATCTCGACCCGATCCTAGAAGAAAGATGTTACAACGAAAATGTATTTCTCGTTTTTGAAGGTTTTAGAAGAGACATCTATAAGACTAAAAACTGAAGTCATTAGTTAACCCCTTAACCCCTTTGGAATTTGATACGGAATCCATATCATTCGTCATCTAAGCTTTATAGCAAATCCTGATAAATAAACATTTCCTTGTAAAATTTTCAAGCCGAAAATGAAAAAGTACCGGAAATGGAAATCCATAGTAATTAACCCTACTTCCTTCAAAATTTCAAGCTGAATATGCACTACGTGAAAGTAAAGATGAGACACCAAGCAATAGTGACAGAAAAATATGCAAATTGCAGTCCAGCGAGTTATGTAACTGATGCGAAATGCGCAGCTGTCTCGGGCATATTGAGTGAGATGCAAAGGAAAGAAAATGCAGAATCGGCAACAGTCGCGCCGCTCTGTAAAAACATTTTGCAATTTTTTTGTCTTAGAGGAAACGTGTAGTAGCAGATAATGCTAGGCCGCCGCTAACAGAGGCAGTTCTATCAGACAGACGATTTCACGTGGGGTATAGTGATCGGATTAAGCAGGGTAAGTTGGACCATATATCAAATCTCAGCGGACAGCCACATACACGCGTCCACTGTGCACCGACACGAACAAGGGAATATTGCACTTTCTAGGGTTTCCGGTACTTCCAGAGCGACGTCAGTATGCGTGGACCGACACATCCGCCGGCAAGCGTTCGAGGCAATTCCGTCGACCATTTGCAGCATATGCAGGACGTTCCTGATGTTCCTGTATTGACCAGGACGATTATCAGCCGAATGGTCGCCGGCGACCTGCACTTATGGAGCTCGTTAAGAAGACTACCATTGACCCAACAGCAACGATGACGGGATATAGCCACATAGACGGCGGAATGGCACAGGATCGTGTTCTCAGACGAGTCACGCTTCTGTTTTAGCAATGAAAGTCACCATGTACGAGTCTGGCGCCGAAGTGGTGACAGGTCCAATACGGCCGCATCTGCGGAACGCCACACCACTCAATAAAGCGGAATCATGGTTTGGGGCGCCATAACCTACGATAGCATGTCACCTCTGGTACGTATTGAGGGCACTTTGACGGCCCAACGATATGTTGATGACGTGCTGCGGCCGGTGACACTACTCTTCCTTAAGGGGGTGCCCAAAACCATTTACCAGTAGGATAACGCCCGACCACACACGGCACGCATCAGCCAACATGCTCTGCAAGGTACCCAGGTGTTTCCCTGTCAACCAGTCTCTCCTAATCTCTCACCAATCGAACACGTCTGGGAAGCGATTGGAAGTCGCTTGTTTGCGCTGTCACCGCCACCTTTAAAAGACGAACTCTGGCAAACGGCTGAGAGGAAATAGGCAGATATCCCTCAGGACACCTTCCGTACACTCATTGACTCTGTACCTATATGTGTTGCTGCCTGTATCGCCGCCCGCGGTGGTCCTAAAACCTACTGATCAGACGGTGTTATCGCTCAATGTATAGGTGTATCATGTTGCAATAAACATCACTTATTGTTCGTTGCTCGGTTTGCCGATTTTCACCACTTTCTGCCCACTCTTTCTTGGTGTCTCATTTTCACTGTCATGTAGAAGCTCTATCTATATCTAATCCTGACAAATAGATGTTTCACGCGAAATGAAAGATTTCGAACGTAAAATGTAAAAATAACCAGAAATGAAAATCCTGAATGCACAACCTTCTTTCTAACCAGTTTGGCATTGAATCGACACAAGTCATCAACTAAATTTTATCTATAATTTATCTTGAGAAATATATGCTTCGAAACAAGTTTATTAGTAAAATTAATAGTATGGCACGGTTTGTACTACCCATGATTGGAATTAAATAATATATTTTTTAAAAAGTGGATGCTGAAAAGGGAAATGAAAATAAACTAGTCGTCGTATTTCTTACTGCATTTTTATTCTTTACTCAAGCTTCTTAAGCTTATATAATCTTCGTAATATTCGAGAAATATAAAAATTCTGAAGAAAATAGATGAACTATTTCTCACCCGAGATTATTTTACTGAAAAGGTTATAGCTATTGAGGAAAATATCACCGCATCGCTTTACAGTATAAAACAGTAGAGGTATACAACGATTTTTTGTAATCAGAAAATCCTGGCGAAGTTCCATAATGCGGTACAGTAGCGCTCCGTAATGCGGTATAGTTGCGCTCCGTAATGCGGTACAGTAGCGCTCCGTAATGAGGTACAGTAACGCTCCGTAATACGGTACAGTAGAGTTCTATAATGCAATAGAATAGAACACGTGCTGTACAACATTTAATGATGAAACCATATGCATGAGGATGTAAGGTTGTGTCACGAAGGTCACGAACCCGCCGGCTACGCGGACAGATCACGTCTAATAATATACACCACGATTACTCAAATTGAAGATATACAACTGACCATGCCAACATAGCTTAATTATTGGTCTCAGGGTCCGCTAAAGTCCATAATATAAGTGGCAACATCTACCTCTGCGACGTGCTACATTACCGGCGAATATGTAGGACACAGCACAGGTAATGACAATCGATTTAGAGTAATCACGATTACCTTTTTAGTAAATAGAGTCCGATTTATAGTAACCGCGATTACTCTAAATCGGACATTATGACTAACTTTGACAGCGTAGGGCCCATCGCAACAAATATCTAAAATAACTAAATGGAACAAAAATATCTAAAATAATTAAATGGAAAATCGGAAAACAGCTTTCCGTATATTCAAATTATTGAAGATAAAACGAATAAATATTGTTCCTTGAATTGAACGAATTAGTTAAAAACAAAAAAATAATTAAGGAGTCAAAAGTTATTTAATGTTGTCATTGTACTTCTTTAGAAATTTAATATGATAATGAAATGTGCTTTCTCTAAAAACATTCATTTTTATTTTTTTGCTTTCTCTAAAAATACTCAAACATTCAAACTTGACCAATGAAGAAATTTTATTACATTTTCTCAGCCAGCATTCATTCAACGTTTTTCGCTGGATTTCTCAGCAATGTTCCAGTCCTGGATCGTCAGCAAAAAAGGAATCAAATGCCAAAACGAAAGTGGTATAAGTCGTAGAGAAATCTTGCCTGTTGGTTGTCTGTTTGCCAATTTTTTGTTTTAAAATTAATGATTTTGTTTATTATTTCTCGTATTGTTTTAGCATAATCTGGGATATTCAGCGTCCCATTAAAACAAGCGGCTAAATTCTGATCCGAGAATTCGTGAAGTTTTAGGAAAACTTAATAACTTTTGAGTAAAGCTTTAGAATGTTTTAAAAATAATTAAATATATATTAATTTTCGATAATTTTCAAAATTTTCTGATTCCTTATTATTTTGTCTTCTAAAGCATAAAATAAAATATTACAGTGAAAACAAAAAGTTTTGATGTAAAGCACCTGAAAACTAATGTGATTAAAAATATTTTAAGACTGCAAATATTTAATATATCCAAGTACAAAAATCCATTCGATTTTTTTAGATAATTTGAAATACAGTGAAATCCGTTTACAACGATATTCTACGGATCTGTATAAATACCGTTATAGATAGTTCATCGTTATAGACAAAGTTGAACCTGATATAATGTGTACAGTAAGCTATTTAACATGAGTGTAACATTATTTTTAATAATATCACATTCAACTTACATTTTTAAATATTATTACATATTAGGAGTATAGATGAACATAAATCATAAGAACATATGCATAATCTAGTTATACGGTTCCTTAGTTTAGGAAACGCCCCTTACAGGCTGGTTTTGTGCTTTATGAATCTAAATCCAGTTTTAAAATGTAACATGTGTATTTTAATTGTATTTGTATTAATCTAAAATTGCCCGTGTATAATGATAAAGATAAAATAGGGAAATATGTTTATAATTCAGCAATAGAAAAGTAAATAAATACATAGACACATAAACAAAACAACTTCTATATAATCAAGTTACGTTAAATAGAATCTGGATCATTAAACATGAACCAAGAAGAAATTAAGAAGGGAAATGATGGATATTTAAGTGTGCTTGGCTATTGAAGAGCACACCCATTCCCTCATATATATTTTTCAAACCATCTAACGAATTTAGAAATACGTTTAAAACATTATGTACTGAAGGAATGAAATTCTGCTATGTTACAATTCATGTAACAGCATCTACAGATATTGAAATTGGGGATTACTTTTATAATTATTACATAACTTTCCGAAGAGTAATAATATTTTATTTTAGATATATGTTTCCTTCTACATTTATCTGTAATTTCGCAACACACCTAAGTGTTATTACAAATCATGTCTGTGTGAATATGGAGCCATGAAAATAGAATATTCCCTTAAATGAAGATAGAAAGGTATAATCAACTCGAATTAATTTTGCAAACTTTGTATGTGTTGGTTAAAACTTTACAACATAGTTGAAAAGTGTTTATGACTTTGTTCATTCTGTCTGTCTGTCTGTCAGTCTGTCTGTCCGTTAACACGATAACTGCCGTAAAAATGATTTTATCAAAATGAAATTTTAGTATGTTGTTTAGACGGTCTGTGGGACTTATGGGAATATGAATGAAAGATATCACCCAATTAGTTTTGAATTGAACCCGGGTTGAAAAAATGAAATACATTGAACCCTATGGGACCTAATTTTTCCAAGCATATTTTAAGCGGATTTAAAATTCACAAATTGATTCGAAAGTTTAAGGAAATATTCAAATCATCCCATAAAATACATAAAAAAAAATTCAGCAAAATATATTCAGTAGTTTTTTAAATAAAAATTAAAATATTAATTACATCCTTTATATGAAGAGATCACGTGATAATTATATGAAGATATCACGTGACCCTCTTCAAAATAAAATATGGCATCCATCTTGTGTCAAAATCGTGATTTTTAAAGTTCTTTTTAATTCATATTTAGTTTTGTATCCGTCCTAAAACCGCTTTATTTTTGCCTTAATTCTGGGCATCTACGTCCTGAAACAACGCAATTACAATATAGTTGAGTTTAAATGATCATCCAACTTTGATTATTTCTACAACGAAGCCTACTTTTCACTAATGGAGGATATAAACACCAAAAGATGTAGAATGAGTTATATAAGAATTGCTGCGTATCTTTAACGCAAAATTATTTAGCCCATGGAGTCTGCAATATAGCTGATATGAATGAAACAATCATTGATTTTACAGAGAAGCAAAAGATTTTTTGATGAAATTTTGAGCTTAGAGTTAAAGTACTTGTACCTCCATGATTTTAAGTTTTAAATAAAATTATTATAGTATTGTGATGAATGAAATGATTGAAAAAATGTTTATGAATGAAATGCGGCTTTTATTTAGCCGATTTCTATTTCAATGACGTCATTTGGAAAAGTGCATTTATTTTTTTCTAATATAATAAATTATTGTAGTATTATGATAATTTTAAAAATATTATCGAGGAATGTATCACATTTTAGAGATGTTTAAATCACGCAATTTATATTTCAATGCCGTCATTTGAATGAAGTTCATTTTTTTGGATGAAGTTTTAAGTTTTCAAATATTATAAATTAATGTAGAATTGTGATAATTTTAAAAATATTACCGAGAAATGTATCGCATTTTAGAGATGTTTAAATAAAATTGCATTGAAGTTGGAAAGTGTTTCATAATCATTGCTTTATGCATGATTGATCTTTCTTGTTAAATTATTATCTACGATGAAATGATACATAACCACGTAAATAAACATATTTTGTTACTTTATATCAGAAATGTCTTAATTAGTGCAAAATTTAAAAAAAAAATATTTTTCTGTATTTTATATATATAAATATTATATATACATGAAAATATGTAAAGTATATTTTAATAATTTTATTTTAAAAAAAAATCATATCACAATTAGAGTGTTACAGCAAAATTATTATTTGAACAGGACGATAGAGTTTACAAAATTATAAGATTGTATTTTATTTATACTTTTGGTATTAACAAATATTGTTTTGCAATAAAAATACTTAAATATAAAATTAAAGTTTATGCACATTTTAATTCCTAACTGAGCCGCATTTTTAATCATTAGTGTATATGGTTTTAAACTGTCTTCTTTCCAGCTTCTTTAAATAATGCTTCATAAATATTATTATTTTGCATTGATTATCTATATAAATATAAACTTCGTAATATTATTACATATATTAGTTGAAATAAAATCTTCATTAAACACAGCATGAAACAAATTAGTAAAGGGATCAAGAAGTTTCGAGGGATAAGAAAAACCTCCTTCATCAGGATACAGAGCATTCACACCAACAAAAGTAAGCAGGAATATATGTTAATAATAGGCTGGATCCCAACGTAAATTGAAGTACAAGAAAGCATGTGTAGTTTTCGAAAGATAAGAAGTAAAGATAAGAAAGCATGTGTAGTTTTCGAAAATCAAAGGAACCCCTTCTTCAGTGCAACAAGCCAGAACATTGAATGCAGACAAAACTAATCATAGAGAAAATGGCTAAAGGACAGAATCCAATATAGTAGCACTACCCAGTATGACTAATGGAAGTGAAATGAGGAAAATAACAAAAATTAATGAAATATGAACATAAGAATGGATATCCTACATTTTAATAGCGTGTACTTTTTATTATTATTTTATAACTATACCTATAATTATAACTAAACTCTGTTACATAAAAATATATGCACCCATAGAAATTTGAGCTACAGCCGCTAAACTCGGCATGTATGCTTCGTTTGAGAAAATCTGCAAATGATTAAAATTTGGAAGCTAAAAACGCATTATTAAGATGATGGCAACAAGAAGATGACGTGATAATAAGTGGTAAATCCTCCCCTGGAAGATACACAAGTCGATACTCAGTGTGGTATAGAGCCAATTAAGTTGTTTATGCCCCTTTGCAGACGATTCTGCCACCAATGTTGTAATCGATAAGCTATTTCAGTGGTATTCTCAGAATAGTGCAATTGCCGTTCCAGTATGTCCTAAACGTGTTCTATTGGTGATAAATCTGGGTCCTGGATGGCCATGGGAAGATATCAAATCCTTGTAGACATCGTTGATAAAGTCGTGCATTATGTGGTCGATCGTTGTCTTGTTGGTAAATGGAGTCTGGGTGGCGGGACAGCATTGCAGAACAATCGAATGTATAATATCGTCGATGTACAAGCAAGCCGTCTGATTGGCTTGCAACACAATTAGAGGAGATCGTCTGTTTCTTAAGATGGCTTCCCAGACTATCACACCACGTGTGATCGCCTTCAGATTTTTGGTATTGAAACGCTTGCTAGCCCTCCACACACGTACGCGGTGGTCATTAGTCCTGAGAGAATAGCGAAATTTAACGCTAAGGGCAACGTGCCTTCAGCCGGACACTGTCCAGGCTGACAAAACTTGTTCGAACAAGACTTTCAATCTACATAATAAAAAAAAATGACTTTTTTTCATTATTTTAAGATTTCCCTTGTCAGAAAAAAGGATTTCGAAATATTGAGGAACGAAAATTTTGACACTTTCAGAAAAAATATTTTCTATTTTTGGTTTCAAAATACAAATTCGTTTTAAGGGAGATTGTTATACATTTAAATATAAGCTAAATAAATAATCCTATCATTTAATTTATATTTTTTATCCCCATTGTGCCAAATTTAATAGGGATTTAAAGTTTTCTTTTTTAAGCATCTTAGAATTCCCACTGAGTTAAGTGTTTTTTCACGACAATGATCATAAATTCAATTCCTTAAACCAAATATGATTTGATTTTTCTTTTTCTAAAAATATGCATATTTTATACATTATTATATCACAATAGGATTATTTTTCTTTTATAGATGATCATGGGGAATCAAAATAGGATTGGATACTGGTAAATCCCCCAAATTCTCTTGTTCACCGGATCCGATTTCAGTGTTTAAAACGGCCTTAAAATGTTCTGTGGGATCATAATCTCAAAATATTTTGTAGTTTCTACCGTATCAGGCTATTTCGCTGAACCTGATTTAATTTCTTGTGGTGATATTTTTAGAAGCAATCTGCCTTACGACCTCTAGATTTTTGGGGCACTGTAATAGATATTTATAATAAAATGCACATTATTATCAAATTGTATATTCTGTCGTTCAAATTATTTAGAGTCCGTAATAATGTTTAGCCTTGAGTCGTAATTGTACGGCCCCCAACGGGAACAATATTTTCTGGGAATTACACTTTTGTATTTCTTCCGCGACTGTAAACATGCTAAGTTTCAATTTTGGTATGCAGACGTTTGAGGGTCCTGAGTCTCAGATTCAGAGATCCAAATATTTGAAACCTCTACTATTCATTTAAAAATATAAAAATATACGTAACTTTTATCGGGTTTGTATGTGTGTTCCATGTAAATATGGTTTCTCAAATACTGAGGACATCAAGGGATTAAATATTTTGGAGGATTGCCAACTCATAGTATTTTTTTGCTTTCTACGGGATCAAAGCACTTCTTCAAGAAAGATCAATTATGCTTAAAGCATTGATTATGAAACACTTTCCAACTTCAATGCAATTTTATTTAAAAAAGTCTGAAATGTAATACATTCCTCGGTAATATTTTAAAACGTATCACAATACTACATTAATTTATTATATTTGAAAACTTAAAACTTCAAAGAAAAAAATGCACTTCATTCAAATGACGGCATTGAAATATAAATTGCCTGGTTTAAATATCTCTAAAATGCGATACATTCCACGGTAATATTTTTAAAACTATCATAATACTACGATAATTTATTATATTTGAAAACTTCATCGAAAACAACTGAAATTCATTCAAATGACGTCACAGGAAAAATAACACGCCTGGATCTCTCCATAAAAACAACATTTCATTCATAACTTTCTCCCATTCATTTCATTCATCACAATACTATAATAATTTATTTTATTAAAAAATTAAGACCATGGAGCTACAAGTAATTGAACTCTATGCTTAAAACTTCATCGAAAAAAATCGTCCTTCTCTTTGTAAAATCAATGAATATTTCATTCATATCAGCCATGCAGACTCCATGGGCTAATATATTTTGTGTTAAAGAAATACAGCAATTCTAATACAACTCATTCTACATATTTTGCTGTTTACATTTTATATAGGTGAAACATAGGCTTCGTTGTAGAAATAATCAAATTTGGATGAGCATTTAAACTCAAATTTATTGTATTTGCGTTGTTTCAGTATGTAGGTGCACATAATTTTAGCAAAAATAAAGTAGATTTAGGACGGATACAACACTCAATATGAATTAAAAAGAACTTAAAAAAACGATTTCGAAACAAGATGGATGCCATATATCATTTTGAAGTGGGTCATGTGATCTTTTCATATCATGGTCACGTGATCGTTTCATATAAGAGGTGTAATTATTATTTTAATTTTCATTTAAAAAACTACTGAATGTATTTCGCTGAATTTTTTTTATATATTTTATGGAACAATTTTAATATTACCTAAAATTTTCGAAGCAATTTGTGAATTTTAAATACGCTTTAAAAATGTTTGAAAAATTAGGTCACATAGGGCTCAATGTATTTCATTTTAACAAACCGGGTTCAATCCAAAACTAATTGGGTGATATTATTCATTTATATTCCCATAGGTCCTACAGACCGTCTGAACAACATACTAAAATTTCATTTTGATTAAATCATTTTTACGCAGTTATCGTGCTAACGGACAGACAGACAGACAGAATGAACAAAGTCATAAACACTTTTCAACTTTGTTGTAAAGTGTTGAAAATATAACTACTTTATATGATGATACCTAGGTATTGTGAGTCCCGATAACGAAAAATTATACAGGCGCACCCGTATACCAAAACATGTTCAGGATAAAGTATGATTTGAGTCTATGTAAAATTATTGGATATCTCTGGAACAAATATTTTTAGCTTAGCGGAAGTGTATGACACCCTACATTTTAAAGTACCCAAATTTCTTGAGCCACATCACAGTTTTAAAATACTAAGCTTTGTTATTAACACTTTACAACGTAGTGGAAAAGTGTTAAGGACTTTGATCATTCTGTTTGTCTGTCTGTCCGTTAGCACGATAACTGCCGTAAAAATGGCTTTATCAAAAGGGAATTTTAGTACGTTGTTCAGACGGTCTGTGGGGCCTATGGGAATGTAAATGATTAATATCACCCAATTAGTTTTGGATTGAACCCAAGTTGAAAAAATGAAATACATTGAACCCTATGGGACGTAACTTCTCAAACATTTTTTAAGCGAATTTAAAATTCACAAATTTCTTGGAAAGTTTTAGGAAATATTCAAATTTTCTCATAAAATATATAAAAAAAAATGTCAGCAAAATATATTCAGTAGTTTCTTTAAAAAAAATTAAAATAATAATTACACCCTTTATATGATGAGATCACGTGACCATTATATAAAGAGATCACGTGATCCACTTCAAAATAAAATATGGCATCCTTCTTGTCTCAAAATCGCGATTTTTAAAGTTCTTTTTAAATCATATTTAGTGTTCTGTCCGTCCTAAAATTGTTTTATTTTTGCTTAAATTCTGTGCATCTACATACTGAAACAACGCAATTACAATATATTTGAGTTTAAATGATTATCAAATTTTGATTATGTCTACAACGAAGCCTAATTTTCACTTATTGAAAATGTAAACACCAAAATATGTAGAAAGATGAGTTGTATAAGTATTGTTGCATTTCTTTAAAGCAAAATTATTCAGCTCATGGAGTCTGCAATATAGCTGATATGAATTTCATTGATTTATACAGAGAATTGATTTAGAAATATTAATTGATTTTACACAGAGAACCCAGACGATTTTCTCGATGAAGTTTTAAGCATAGAGCTAAATTACTTGCACCTCCATGGTTTTAAGTTTTAAAATAAAATAAAATATTATAGTATTGTGATTACTGAAAGGATTGGAAAAATGCTTATGAATAAAATGCTGTTTTTATAGAGGCAAGTTATATTTCGATGACGTCATTTGAGTAAAGTTCATTTGCTTTCGATGAAGTTTCCAAATATAATAAATTATTGTAGTATTATGATAATTTAAAAAATATTACAGAGGAATGTATCGCATTTTAGAATTGTTTAAACCAGGCAATTTACATTTCAATGCCGTTATATAAATGAAGTTCATTTTTTTCGAAGAAGTTTTAAGTTTTCAAATATAATAAATTAATGTAGTATTGTGATAATTTTAAAAATATTACCGAGGAATGAATCGCATTTTAGAGATGTTTATATAAAATTGCATTGAAGTTGGAAAGGTTTTCATAGTCAATTCTATATGCATGATTAATCTTTCTTGTTTCAAAATAATGCATTTAAAATCTTAGCTTCATAAACCACAGTACTTTAAAACAGAAACCCCTAAGAATCCTACTATAAGTATTTCATTTAGCATATAGAGCAGTTCTTAAAGGCACATGCTCTCTAAAAGACATATAGTGTTGCAATTGGACTTAATAAAACTAAAGCTTAAATTATGACATAATGATCAAAACATAATTTCGAACTGCTTTATAAAATGAATGTTAATGAATGTTCTATAAAATGAATGCTAACAAATGAGTATTATGTATTATTAAGCACAGGAATGTAATTCTCAATGCAAACTTAATAAAATGAATGTCAATAAATATTCTAAAATGAATGCTAATAAATGAGTGTGTGGTGACCATAAACGATATATTTAGTTTACTTTTTAAATAATAAATGAATCTTTGAATTGAATTATTATTCTTAATTATTAGTGACCCTGAATTGCATAGTTCGTACATTTGCATCGTGGCAGTAATAACTCACCATTATTACTGTCACGAACTCTTTGCACGAGTTCCTAAAATATAATCATTAATTAAAACACTAGACATTAAATTCCAAATTTTTAACTTTTAAAATAAATATTATTTATTCACGCATCTTATTGTTATGATAAAATTACATCAATTTTAATAAACGTTTAATGAGGAGAAAATGCACCGAGTGAGACATAGTCTTAATATTATTCCAAAATTCATAATGGACCTAATATACAGGGCGTCCCAAAAAAATTGAAACGCGCTTTAATTTTTTACCTGTTGGAGATAAGTGGGCAATTGCAAGAAATGTTGAAAGTAAGGTAGGAAATAAGACTACGTTAATAAAATAATCCTCCCATTAATTTAAAAAAAATTGCACTTTTGAATTTTTATACGACCCCCTTAGGCAAATTTGACTAATCAGAACATGTTTATTTTTAATGCAACAAGATCATTAAAAACTGCATATCGGTATCTTTAAAATCAACTGATTTATGATAATGGAAAAATCTGACTTAGCGGCTCTTCCGTACTATGTGAAAGGCTGTTTCATCAGTGAAAATAAGGATCATAAGCAAATTGACGATGGAAATTGTTTAGATCAGAAATTTCTAATCTTTTTATTTCAAATCTAACTATGATTTCTAATCTTCTTTATTTTGGTATAATAATAAAAAGAAGTTTATTTGTATTGAATAGAAATAATACTGGGAATAAATACGTAATATAAAATATAAATCGTCTGCATTTCATTCTTCAGTTTTTTAAAATTATTTTACTATAAACATTTGAAACGGCTAAATTAGAGTTAAAGGAAAGAAAATGTCGTCTGGAGTTTTAATCTTCGTTTTGAAAAATTATGTTAAATTTCAAAATCAAATACATACTTGCATTTGTTTACTTATTTATTTTAATTGTTTCAAATAAAAAGTGACATGTCTCAACGTGAAAAGTATTTAAGAATCCGTGATTGCATCGTGAGCCTACGCGGAATTCGCAAAAATGTCTCGTATGTATTATTATCCAGTTTTATCCTTTTTGTGATTTGTCACAAATTTACATTTCTAATTTGATATATGGTCCCCATTCACAATCTTCAATTTTCAATTAAGTATAACTCGCTCAATTTTAGAGATACAGAAATGCTGTTTTTTTAATGATCTTGTTGCATTAACAATAAAAATTGGCTGATTGATCAAATTTGTCTAGGGGGGGGGGGGGTAGTATAAAACTTTAAAAAGTGTAACTTTTTGAAAATGAATGGGAGGACTATTTCATTAACGTAGTCTTATTTCCTACCTTACTTTCAACATTTTTTCAATTTACATTGCCCACTTACTTCCAACAGGTAATGAACTAATGCGCGTTTCAATCCTTTTAGGACACCCTGTATATGTAGGCTAGCACATACTTCTGCTTGTCGGTCTATTACTCAGCATGCTTGGAACATTTGTCACTTCTTTTCTGACACTTGAAGTCAGCTTTCTCTCTTCTAACACATTCTCAATACTTAAAATAACCACTACAATACATTGAAAATACGACTCACTGAACTTTTGGATAATCATAAGATCTATACCGCTTCTGCACTATCATTGCTTTTGTTCACGCTCTTGGACAGCCATTGCCTGAATATTCATTATCTCCTTTTTGCCACATTACCTTGCCTGATGTCCAGATACGCCCTCCGTTATCTCATTGGTTACTTCTTAGTGCGATGTAGCATCATTGCATCATTGGCTACTTTATTTTCCAATGAAACTTGGTTTAAGTGTTGGACCCTAGGATATCTTTGCTCCAACCACATTTGCAATTTGTGTGAGGTGAATTTATTGGGGTCATGACCCTAGACTATCATAAAATGGCGCCTACAAGTCTCTGCTTTGTTTTGTCATAAATAGTCATAAACATAAAACTTTATAATTGCCTCCTGGTCTCAAGAAGTGTTATGTATTATTTTACACGGGCCTGTAATTCTCAATGCAAAACTACTTTTGGGGTTTCAATGGGAATATGCATATTGTAACTCTTCTAAAGTAGGAATACCAGAATAAAATGTGTAGCCCCTTCATATACGCTTTAAACCCTGAGCAATAATTTTTTGACTGAAGCACTTCATATAAAAGCGAGTGTTATGTATTATTGAACACTGACCTTTAAATCATTTGTACAATAAAGCAAAGCTCAGCTGGACACTCAAAGGATGAGAAAAGGAATAAAACGGATAAAAGTGAAATAACTGTAAAATCCTCTCTTTCAAGGGATTTATCCTGCTGTGATACCTTGTGATTAAGGAGTAAAAGAATAAACCGACGGCCTATTTTTGTATCAAATAGAAATAATTTATTTGTCTGTCATACTGCTTAAAGTTGAAAATTCGTTTGAAGTTCTTTCAAGACCTTTAAGATAAATTCATATTTATTTTCAAATATCGTTGAAATATCGCTAAAAATCATACTGTCTTCGAAATTATATTAGTCTTAAATTGATACCGCTATTAGAAGTAAGAGTGTAAGAATCTATGTTCTTGTTATGCAAAATTAGCATAGAGATAAATATGAAGACTGAAGTATAAGAGTTCAGCAGAGCTAGTACATACATACTTATTTCAGTCCAATTTGCGAAAACAAACACGCTGATAAATTAAGCATAGATAAAAAAATTATATATTCTAATTTTTTCCGTATTGTAGTAAGATAAATACAAGCAGAAATGTATGAATGGCATACGTAACAAAAGAGCTGGCGAAGCAAGCTTTGGTGATTATTGGACGACATAGAACAGGCAGTTAGTGAACGTTGGGAGGTCTTGGGAGTTAGCAAACATTAAATGAAATAGCTTGCGATATCCCAGGGTTGGTGAGTGTCAGCGAACAAGGGGCGGACCTAAACAGACGCATTACATATGCGTAGGAGGCAGCCAGTTGATCGACTGCCAGTGAGTAAGATAAGAAACCTCTCAACTCGGAAAGTGAACTACTAGTGTTGTCGATCGTCAGAGAGCATTGTTCAGTGCTCCCTAGTGCATTAAATCACAGTAGTGAATCAGAGTCGATTTTGACACTTATTCACTAGTATTATTTAATTCATATGTGCCTTCTACTATTGATTTACATTTAATGCAAAAACTGCGAGCAACGCCAACGCTATCAAATTACAAAGTTGCATTATTTTCTTATATGATTTTTAGTATAAAAATTTAGTATCATCTTTTACTATAACCACCATCAAAGGCGCAAATATAAATATTATGTTATTTACATGATTACATGGATCAAAATTTGTCGTTTTCGATTACTATTAAGTAGTATTACACAGCCACAACATTTCGTAACAAACTAAATGTTTAAATATATACGTATATAATTCACTTTCGTACTGAAGCCATAATGTTATTGAAGTAACAAGAAAGATTAATCATGCATAAAGCATTGAATAAGAAAAACTTTTCAACTGAAATGCAATTTTATTTAAACATCTCTGAAGTGCGATACATTCAGCGTTGATATTTTTTAAATTATCATAGTACAATAATTTATTTTACTTGGAAACTTACAAAGTTATCAAAAAAGTCAGTGCTATAAATCGCTTGCTTCTCTAAGTAAAAGCAATGAATTTTCCACTCATATCACTTATGTTTCAGACTCCAGAGGTAAATAATTTTGCGTTAAATAATTCAACAATTCTCATACAACTCATCTTACCATCGCTTGTTTTGTTTACATTTTGCATGCGTTAAAATTACGCTTCGTTGTAAAAATAATCAAAGTTTAATGATCATTCAAAATCAAAAATATTATAAATGCGTAGACACATAATTTTGAAACACAGATAATATGTATATAAATAGCGGTTTGAGGACGGATGCAACACTAATCACAAATACAAAAAAGATCAATCATGCATGTTGATTATAAAATACATTCCAACTGTAATGCTATTTAAACATTTCTAAAATACGATACATTCAGTGGCGATATTTTTTAAATTATCACATAACTACAATAACTTATTTTACTAGGAAAATTAAAACCATGGAGGTAAAAGTACTTTCTAACTCCATGCTTAAAACTTCATTCCAACTTCATTCAAGTGACGTTATCGAAATATAAATCGTCTGTCTCTCTATGTAAAAGCAGTGAATACTTCATTCATACACTTTTATTCCAGACTCCAGGGTTAAATAATTTTGATTAAAAAAAATTTCAGCAATTCTTATACAACTCATCTTGCAATTACAAAAATATTGTAACTGCGTTATTGCAGAATATAGATGCACAGAATACAACGCAAAAATAAAGCGGTTTTAGGACGGATGCAACACTAAATATAAATTTAAAAGAAAGTTAAAAATCACGTGTTTTACTATGGGAAAAAAGATGGATGGCGTCTTTCATTTTGAATTGGGTCACGTGACCACTTCACATTACATGGGTGTCATTATTATCTTAATCTTTATTTAAAAACTACCAAACATATTTTGCTGAAATTTTTTTATATATATTTTAGGAAATAATTTGAACTTTTCCTAGCATTTTCGAAGCAATTTCTGAATTTTAACCTCGCTTAAAAAATATTTGAAATTTAGGTCCCATAGGGTTAAATGTATTTAATTTTTTCAACCCGGGTTCAATCCAAAACAGATTGGGTGATATTATTCATTTTCATTCCCATGTGTCTTACAGATGGTCATTTTTACGGCAGTTATCGTGTGAACAGGCAGACAGATAGATAGACAGACAAAATGAACAACGTCATAAACACGTTTAAAATTTGTTGTAAAGTGTTAAAACGAACTCGACCTTTCTAACACTTTTCCACATAGTTGTAAAGTTTTTATGACTTTCTTCATTCTGTCTGCCTGTCCGTTCGCATGATAACTGCTGTAAAAATGACTATCAAAGTAAAATATTAGTATGTTGCTGAGACGGTTTGTGGAACTTACGGGAATGAAAAGGAACAATATCACCCAATTAGTTCCGGATTTAGCCCGGGTTGAAAAAGTCATATACATTGAATCCTATGAGACCTAATTTTCCAAACATTTTTTAAACGAAGTTAAATTCCACAAAATGCTTCGAAAATATTCGAAAATATTCAAATTATCACGTAAAATGTGCAAAAAAATATCTTAGGTTGTTTTTTAATTAAAAATTGAAATAATACTTACACCCATATTATATGAGTTATTTCCAAATAAAATGTGGCGTACATTTTTTCCCCAGTGTCACAATCATAATGTTTAGGGACGGTTTAAATTTTTTATTTAGTGTTGCATCTGTCATAAACCCACTTCATTTTTGCATATTATCTGTGTGTCTAAATTCTGTACTAAAGCAATTACAATGTTTTTTATTTTAAATGATCACAACTTTGATTATTCCTACAACGAGGCGTAATTCCTATAGCATGCAGAATATAAACAAATCAAGCGATTATAAGATGAGTTGTATAATATTTGCTGAATTTTTTTCATGTGAAATTATTTAGCTATGGAGTCTGGAACATAAGTGATGTGAATGCAATACTCATTGATTTTACGTAGAGAAGCATGCGATCTATAGTATTGGCTTTTTCGATGAAATTTTAAGTTTCCTAGTATAATAAATTATTGTAGTACTGTAGTAATTTAAAAAATATCAGTGTTGAATATATTGCAATTTAGAGATGTTTAAATAAAATTGCATTTCAGTTGGGAAGTGTGTCATATTCAATGCATTCAATGTTGGGAAAGATGCGTTGTCAATCTTTTCTTACTCGTCACCGCATTCATTTTTTAAAATTTTATAAAGGAGCTACGATTAGTAAATTATATATGCTCTGCATTTGAATGGGTTAGAAGAAGGTGCATTAACGAGAAGGAAATGTTTAGTATAGAAAACTTCTAATGTTCCATATGATATTAAATATATTTTATGAAATTAAATATTAATAAAACAAACTAAAGAAAAATCATTGTCTAAAGTTCATTATTACAATCGTACATGTTTATCAATATCATAAAAAAAATTCAGTTTTTTTAAATCTAAATTATGAAAATAATAGTTTTTCATATATTTGCGTTAATAAGTTAAATAATCTGAAATTATCCTCGTTGTCAGAAATTTAAAATTAATAATATGAAAATCGCCCGAGTACATTTCGAGAACTCTCTGGATATAAAAACTCTGCCAAAATCCAAATACTCGTATACAGGGAATTCAAGAAATAGTCATAATTTAAATTTTAATGCTTTCTTCTGTCAGCTTTAAAATATTCTAGTTTATTGCAATTTTTCCGAAATTTACAGTTTTTCTAGGCCAGGGGATTTAATTTTTTTGTCCTGTGTAAAAGAAGGATAACACGAATGCTCGTCAGCATTTTTCAGCCATAAAAACGACCTATCTCATTTTTACTGCATTTTGGGCCCATAAAAATCATTTTATAATTTTATTTTACAGCGAAACAACTGTTTGCCGATTGAAGCGGTATGTAGTTGTATGTTACACATAGTGAAAGTTTGACAGCATAAATATTTGTACCATGACATTACATAGCAGATAAAATTCATATATAGAGGAATATATGGGTATCTTATTATGGGCAATGATAATTTTTTGTTGACATTTTTCATATCGCTTTTTAACTCTTCCTGAAATTAAATGAAATTGGTGGAAAACATTTTACTATACTATTGGTTTTGGGAATGTTTTCCCCTGAAATACCCATTTCTCAGGATTTACTAAAGATACAGGTCAGACGATGACTAATTTGAATTCGGCATCGAACTCTAGAGGGTGATTGGGGACTAACTAAGGAAATCCACTTCAGGTTCTTTTTCCAATTCCGGATAAAAAAAATCATTGTACTTGAAACGCTTTTATCTCAAAATTGGCTGTAGACCGAGCTTAGGCGTAATAGATAAGAATTCAGCATTAAATTTTTTATGTGGTAGGGTGCCTAAGAATTCTTCACTTGCAGTTTCTTTTCCAATTCTGGTTTCAAAAAGTTACGTGAAATATCTATTTCTCAAGATTGACTAGAGTCGGAGTTTAGATACTGACTGATATGAATTTAGCATCAAATTCTGGAGTTGATAAGAGAATCAATACGGATTTCCACTTCCGGTACTAGAAATGTCACTTTCGATTGGAAAATTTACATGTTTCTTGAAATAATTATTTTTTGGTGTCTACTATAGATATAGCTTAGATAATGGCTAATATGGATTCAATATCACATTCCGGAGAAGAATGAGGGATTCACTAAGGACTTACTCTTCCGGTTATTTCTCCACTTTCCGCTCAAAAATGTTTTTGGAAAAATTTATTTTTTTAGATTGACTAAAAATGTAGCTCAGATGACGACTGATATGGAATTCAGTATCAAATTCCAAATTCTTTTTAGGAGCTGAATAATAATTTTCAGTTCCGGTTTTTTTTCCACTTCCGTCTAAAAAAAATATTTGAAACATTTATTCCTCAAGATATTAGAGCTTAGATACTGGATGAAATGCATTCAGCATTAAATTTTTTAGGGTTAAGAAACTCACTATGGACTTCTACTTCCGGTTCTGGAGAAATCACATTTGATTTAAAAAATTTAGATTTTCTTGGAACATCTATTTATCGAAATCTTCTACAGATATAACTTAGAAAATGTCTAATAGGAATTTAACATCAAATTCTGAAGGAGTTCACTATCGATCTCCGATTTCGGTTCTTTTCTACTTCCTGTTAAAAATTCTGATGTGGGCAGCACATGACTTTCCTTATATAATGCAATGAACTGTTTTACTTCGCAGAGAAAAATGATTTGTAGGATCTACAGCACAATGTTTGTTAATATTAAATTGTACATATGGCACTTTTCCTAATAGTAACATGCAAAACAATTAATAGGCGTCAAAATACAAAACTATTCCACAAAGCATCTTCTTACATGAATGGAAAGCACTAGATCCGAGAATAGTACGTTAACACACTTATAGCATAATATTATGTATGGAGAGTGTGCACAATATTGAACCCTATTTGTAATTTTACGTGATTTATGTGATACATTTATTTGGAAAAAGTGCAACATCTCGGACACGGTTCGTGCTATCGGCTAATAAATGTTTTCTAATAAAAAGTTCAATAGGAAATGAATATTTACGTAATATTTTTTATAGTTCTGATTCATTGATAATTTTTTTTAATTTCATTCCAAAATTTTTAGGCGACATTCGATTTTGTTTAAATTTAATTTGCTTCCAGTATTAATTGATTGAAATCGTTCACCGATTGAAATTATTATAGGACTGATGCAAAGGGCATGAGAACGCCGCATCGTTCAGCATTTAAACCAAACAGGCAATTGGAGCTGAACTTTCTGTTTTGATACTGCAAATTATCTACACAGATGCTTTTGAGAGTACTCGTCGGCGCTATGAACAATTAATGGATTTAGAGAGAGGTATCGACATAAGGGAAGTCAGGTGTTCCAATCCACATATCAGTCGCATATTGGTCAGAGCGATATAGTAGTTGCTCAGTGTTGACAACAGTGAATCAGTGAAGGGGCATTTGACGTCTCAGGATGTCCCTGACAGACAACCCTCCGAGAGAATTGTGCAGTGAGGAGAAGAGTCCGTACCAGTAGCGTCCGTACCAGCGGCGTCCGTACCAGAGGCGTCGCAATTAATCATTTGATGGCTTTTGCCATCTTCCATTCATTCTGCATTAAGTGATAATATTCGGAGTAAACTAACAGAAAGTGGGACTAGGTGTTGGCACTCATTAAAGCATTTACCACTGACCCTTCAACACAGGCAGAGCTTTGTATTTGTGATGAGCTCGGTTAGTCTGGATTGGAGGCATGTTATCTTTAGCAAAGAATCCCACATCTCTTTGAGTGCTGATGACTGCCGCATACTTGTGTGAAGGTGGATAGACCAGCGTTTCTTTCCCACATTTATTTTTCGTTCAGTAAATGGTCATAATACGTGATGTAACAGTCTAGGAGAGCCATCGCGTGGGGCAGTCACTCATCTCTAGTTGTGCCGCAAGCCAATCAGACAGCTCGCTTGTACGTCGAAAATATCCTGCTGCCTATTGTTCTGTCTGTGCTGTCACTTCTCCCAGGTTCCATTTACCAACAAAACAACGCCCGGGATTGATTACCAAAGATTTTATACCATCGCATGGCCATCCAGGTCCCCAGACCTATTACCAATTGAACACGTCTGGGGCATTCTGAGACGATATTTGCAGCCTCCTCAGAATACGCAGAATTAGCTGATTAGTTGGAACACTTGTATCAGAATCTTCCGCAGAGGAACATAAACAAATTAACTGTGTATGCCGCACTCAAAATCGGCTTGTATAGCAGATAGGGAAGATTCTTACTAAAATATCATCTACTTGTTACCACTATTTTTTAATAAAACATTTTTATGTACCGAAATTCTAATCATTTGCATACTTTCGCAAACGATACATACATGTAGAGTATTGCAGCTGTAGTTCAATTTCTTATGGGTGCATTAACTTTTTGAGAACAGAATGTATATAAATAAAGTAAAAGTTACTTTTTCGTAAATTATTTGCTGAGACACAGTCTACCTTACTTCCCTGAAGCAACACTATACTATTGTTTATAAAAATTACGTGCATGATATTATTGCTGTTTCTATTGCAATTTATTACGTTTAACACTTCACACGCATTAAAATAGAATAACCCGAAAAATTTCCTCTCGACCAGAACATACTTACTATAAATACGTCGAATGTTAAGGAACGATAAAGGTTTAAGGAAGGGATTTAAATTTCTTTAGGAGAGGTTCTTTTTAGATGTTTTGCGCATGCGCGATGTTCATTGTTAACACTTTACAACAAAGTTGAAAAGTGTTTATGACTTTGTTCATTCTGTCTGTCTGTCTGTCCGTTAGCACGATAACTGCCGTAAAAATGGCTTAATCAAAATGAAATTTTAGTATGTTGTTCAGACGGTCTATAGGACCTATGGGAATATAAATGAATAATATCACCCAATTAGTTTTGGATTGAACCCGGTTTGAAAAAATGGAATACATTGAGCCCCATGGGACCTAATTTTTCAAGCATTTTTTAAGCGGATTTAAAATTCACAAATCACTTCGAAAATTTTAGGCAATATTCAAATTGTTCCATAAAATATATAAAAAAAAATCAGCGAAATATATTCAGTTGTTTTTTAAATAAAAATTAAAATAGTAATAACACCTCTTATATGAAGCGATCACGTGTCCATGATATGAAACGATCACATGACCCACTTCAAAATGATATATGGCATCCATCTTGTGTCAAAATCGTGATTTTTAAAGTTCTTTTTAATTCATATTGAGTGTTGTATCCGTCCTAAAACTACTTTATTTTTGCCTAAATTCTGTGCATCTACATACTGAAACAACGCAATGACAATATATTTCAGTTTAAATGCTCTTCCAAATTTCATTATTTCTACTATTAAGCCTATTTTTCACCTATGTAAAATGTAAACAGCAAAATATGTAAAATGAGTTGTATTAGAATCGCTGTAATTCTTTAACACAAAATCATTTAGTCCATGGAGTCTGCTTAGCTGATATGAATGAAATATTCATTGATTTTAGAAAGAGAAGGACGATATTTTTCGATGAAGTTTTACGCATTGAGTTTACTTACTTGTAGCTCCATGGTCTTAATTTTTAAATAAAATAAATTATTATAGTATTGTGATGAATGAAATGAATGGGAGAAAGTTATGAATGAAATGTTGTTTTTATGGAGAGATCCAGGCGTGTTATTTTTCCTGTGACGTCATTTGAATGAATTTCAGTTGTTTTCATTTAAATATTTGTACCTGAAATTACTGTAATCGTAATAAACATGTATTTAAATGTACTTCGAAGAAAGTATTTATTAAATAAAAAATGAAAAATATCGATTTATCTCCCTTTAAAATGTTTTAATCACCAAAATAACTAGATTTCCCTTTTCCACCGACAGATGGCGCCAAATTTTTTTTTCTGAAAATTTTCTTTCTTCAGGGCCTGAAATCTTGTTTATAAGTATTAATTATTTGATTCGGAAACAATATGATGGAATATGTGTATTTAAATTCTAATTTATATTTCCGACGTTTCTATTTTTAAAGGAAAATGACAATATTTGGGGAATAGGGCTCTGCAATTGCTGCAAAAGAACCAGTAAAATATTTTTCATTTTCTGCCTCTGTTCTTTTTTTTTTTGTAAAAGAACCCTCCTCTTTTCTCAACCGGGCTTGGGACCGGCTATGGCAGAGTTAAAAATATTTTTTACTTCTTGTCCAAAACATTCCCTTTGGACAAGATGAAGAAGTCACGGTAATAACAACATACCGCATTATCTATTTGTGTGTTTGGCTCTGACAAGAGACTTTTCTATGTTCTCGATACCAATCGATTGACCTCCTGACAATAGCTTTTGGAGTTGCGATATTGGGAGCCTCCATCTCTATCGGAGATGCCGTTTCCGAACATCCTTCGCTGTTTTCAGAATCATAAAAAATCTGAAAAAAAAAGAAAAATTAGTTAAAATCTACATGCAATGAATATTTCATCCATTTTATCAATTTACATTGTAAATAGTCATTTTAAATTGTACTTACTTCTGATAATATACTTTGAAACGACTTTTTCCCATCATAATTCTCGGACTCCCTCTGGTGGGCCCCGTTGATTTTAGGATACCGTCGTCTGTTGTGGCTGTACATATGTACGAGAGCTCGTTTGAACCTTTCTTCATATTTAGAGTTGTTAGCTATTTTCGTAACCTGAAAGAAATAAAATATTTACTATAAATTTCAAAACTAATAGTGGACATAAACAGATAAAAGTAATATTTGAAAACGTAAAAGCTTACCTTGCAGGATGCAAGTCCAGATATTGCAGTAGAAGGTGGTGTCTTGTCCGTAGATGCCCTCACAGCAGTCGGTGGACGTTCGATAATACACCGTCCAGTCACCGACGCGTGTGTCTTAGAATTCTCTGCTGTCGTTGATGGGTCCACAAATGGTTTTTTCGTGGATTCGCGTCCAATAATTGGAGTAGGACATGGTCTCTTGTGCGTTGAACTCCTTGCTTTAGTCGATGGGTGTTCTATATAACTCCCTCCAGTCACCGACTCTTTCGCCTTAAAATTCCCTCCTGATGGGGCCAAAAATGTCTTTTTCCTGGATTCGTGGTCAATCCTTGGAGTTGAGAATGGACCCTTGTTCGTAGGTCTCACAGCATTCTTCGATGAGTGGGTCAAAAAACTCCCTCCAGGTCTCGATGGATATGCCGAAGACATAATTTAGCAGTTCCAAAATAGCACCTACTAGGACTATATCAAAACTTGATATGGCACAGGTGAGATGGTGTGGTTAAAGACACGATAAGAACAACGACCAATCAAAAGTCTAAGTACTGTCAGAAAGATAATTTGTCCTTTTTTTGGTGCAATTGTTTCCCCCTTCCTGAATCCATCTGGAGCAGGAATTAAAATTTTAACAATAGGCGGGCTGTAACAATGGGGCACGCTACTTGTGTTCCCCTTCCCTGTCCAGAAAAGTGGGGATTAATGCGCTGAACACAGGTGCAGCGCCATTCGATGAAAGAATCTTATCAGAGGGAGGCAAGGGCAACAGGAAATAAAGGTGATGACATATTGATTCATGATGTCTTCTACCCATGGCTTCTTTTTAATGTACTGCTTTATTTACGTTGATTGCATCATAATTTAACGAAATATAATATCTTCTATTCGGATTCCAAATTTCATAAAAACACTACTATATTTGGAACTGTCATCAATGGTCACAATATATACTATACTACTAATAAATAATTACTAATCTATTTAAAAGCTTTCTGCGATATTACATTAAGGATTTTCTTATTCCAGATAATAGTATACAATTAATTTATAAAATATAAATAATTGGTGATATTTATATTTTACAGACATTTGACATTAAAAATATCTCTTTTAATATCACTATGCTATATCTTTATTATGATATTATAAACTGGGCAAGACTTTTCTTGAAATTAGATCCGACCCTACTAAAGTACTAAATTTTCCTAAATATCTATACTATGTATAACTCAAAAATTATATATTTCAGAGAAATAATTTATAATTGCAATTTGCACGAATACCGCAAGGTAGTTGCAGTAGTAGTCTTTTATCAAATATGTATCTTTTTCTTTATGATCATACCTTTACTTCGAATGATTACTAAATTTTTAGATATTTTGATGATGTGAAACCTTTTGCTAACCCAGAGTCAAAAAATATCCATATCGATTTCTATCCGGATAAACACAAATTAATGGCTATCGAATTCTCAATAGGTCAAAATGTTAATTTAGGGGGATTTGTAACTAATTATTGAGCCATCCAATAAAACTATAACTAAATTTTATGATTAAAAGTTATTTTAATGTTAATGAAATGCTAATATTTATTTTCTGGAAACATTTTTCATTGTTTCGAAGTATGAATCAATTACTTGGAATTCGCAGATAATATAAATTTAACTGTTTACTTATCGTTATATATTTCATTTAATGTTTTGAAGTCAGTTAAACTTCGAAATTATTCAGATGTAAATAGACGAATTTTACCCGTTTTAATAGAATAATGAAATTTAATGAAAAACATTTCGCTTGAAATTTGTATATTTCACAATAAAATGTATTGTTACATTCGGTGGTACTATTGCAGGCTTGAACGTTTTATTTTCAAAATATTGAACTTCTATATCGGCAATTCCTTTCAGTATTGAGTATGCTTCACATATTATTTTTAAATGGGCTTGTTGCCACAAATTTAAAAATAGAATGCATTTTAGCATTTTTATATAAATGCAAGATATCCAGCCTTTTTATTTCACGCAATAGGCAGGTAAAAGTTTTTTGCAACTAACTCGAGAACCGATGCAGCTTGCAATCTCAAATTTGGCATATCAATGCTTATCGAATTATATTTTCACTTTTTGCATTAGGATCGCGGCGCAATTCTTTCGACGAAAGAGCACGATAAAAAATTTTCGTTTTAAATATTTGTACCTGAAAATACTGTAATCGTAATAAACATGTATTTAAATGTACTTCGAGGAAAGTATTTATTAAATAAAAAATGAAAAATATCGATTTATCTCCCTTTAAAATGTTTTAATCACCAAAATAACTAGATTTCCCTTTTCCAACGACAGATGGCGCCAAATTTTTTTTTTCTGAAAATTTTCTTTCTTCAGGGCCTGAAATCTTGTTTATAAGTATTAATTATTTGATTCGGAAACAATATGATGGAATATGTGTATTTAAATTCTAATTTATATTTCCGACGTTTCTATTTTTAAAGGAAAATGACAATATTTGGGGAATAGGGCTCTACAATCGCTGCAAAAGAACCAGAAAAATATTTTTCATTTTCTGCCTCTGTTCTTTTTTTTTTGTAAAAGAACCCTCCTCTTTTCTCAACCGGGCTTGGGACCGGCTATGGCAGAGTTAAAAATATTTTTTACTTCTTGTCCAAAACATTGCCTTTGGACAAGATGAAGAAGTCACGGTAATAACAACATACCGCATTATCTATTTGTGTGTTTGGCTCTGACAAGAGACTTTTCTATGTTCTCGATACCAATCGATTGACCTCCTGACAATAGCTTTTGAAGTTGCGATTTTGGGAGCCTCCATCTCTATCGGAGATGCCGTTTCCGAACATCCTTCGCTGTTTTCAGAATCATAAAAAATCTGAAAAAAAAAGAAAAATTAGTTAAAATCTACATGCAATGAATATTTCATCCATTTTATCAATTTACATTGTAAATAGTCATTTTAAATTGTACTTACTTCTGATAATATACTTTGAAACGACTTTTTCCCGTCATAATTCTCGGACTGCCTCTGGTGGGCCCCGTTGATTTTAGGATACCGTCGTCTGTTGTGGCTGTACATATGTACGAGAGCTCGTTTGAACCTTTCTTCATATTTAGAGTTGTTAGCTCTTTTCGTAACCTGAAAGAAATAAAATATTTACTATAAATTTCAAAACTAATAGTGGACATAAACAGATAAAAGTAATATTTGAAAACGTGAAAGCTTACCTTGCAGGATGCAAGTCCAGATATTGCAGTAGAAGGTGGTGTCTTGTCCGTAGATGCCCTCACAGCAGTCGGTGGACGTTCGATAATACACCGTCCAGTCACCGACGCGTGTGTCTTAGAATTCCCTTCTGTCGTTGATGGGTCCACAAATGGTTTTTTCGTGGATTCGCGTCCAATAATTGGAGTAGGACATGGTCTCTTGTGCGTTGAACTCCTTGCTTTAGTCGATGGGTGTTCTATATAACTCCCTCCAGTCACCGACTCTTTCGCCTTAAAATTCCCTCCTGATGGGGCCAAAAATGTCTTTTTCCTGGATTCGTGGTCAATCCTTGGAGTTGAGAATGGACCCTTGTTCGTAGGTCTCACAGCATTCTTCGATGATTGGGTCAAAAAACTCCCTCCAGGTCTCGATGGATATGCCGAAGACATAATTTAGCAGTTCCAAAATAGCACCTACTAGGACTATTTCAAAACTTGATATGGCACAGGTGAGATGGTGTGGTTAAAGACACGATAAGAACAACGACCAATCAAAAGTCTAAGTACTGTCAGAAAGATAATTTGTCCTTTTTTTGGTGCAATTGTTTCCCCCTTCCTGAATCCATCTGGAGCAGGAATTAAAATTTTAACAATAGGCGGGCTGTAACAATGGGGCACGCTACTTGTGTTCCCCTTCCCTGTCCAGAAAAGTGGGGATTAATGCGCTGAACACAGGTGCAGCGCCATTCGATGAAAGAATCTTATCAGAGGGAGGCAAGGGCAACAGGAAATAAAGGTGATGACATATTGATTCATGATGTCTTCTACCCATGGCTTCTTTTTAATGTACTGCTTTATTTACGTTGATTGCATCATAATTTAACAAAATATAATATCTTCTATTCGGATTCCAAATTTCATAAAAACACTACTATATTTGGAACTGTCATCAATGGTCACAATATATACTATACTACTAATAAATAATTACTAATCTATTTAAAAGCTTTCTGCGATATTCCATTAAGGATTTTCTTATTCCAGATAATAGTATACAATTAATTTATAAAATATAAATAATTGGTGATATTTATATTTTACAGACATTTGACATTAATTTATAATTGCAATTAGCACGAATACCGTAAGGTAGTTGCACTAGTAGTCTTTTATCAAATATGTATCTTTATCTTTAAGATCATATCTTTACTTCGAATGATTACTAAATTTTTAGATATTTTGATGATGTGAAACCTTTTGCTAACCCAGAGTCAAAAAATATCCATATCGATTTCTAACCGGATAAACACAAATTAATGGCTATCGAATTCTCAATAGGTCAAAATGTTAATTTAGGGGGATTTGCAACTAATTATTGAGCCATCCAATAAAACTATAACTAAATTTTATGATTAAAAGTTATTTTAATGTTTTCAAATATAATAAATTATCGTAGTATTATGATAATTCTAAAATTATTACCGAGGAATGTATCACATTTTAGAGATGTTTAAACCACGCAATTTATATTTCAATGCCGTCATTTGAATGAAGTTAATTTTTTTCGATGAAGGTTTAAGGTGTCAAATATAATAAATTAATGTAGTATTGTGATAAGTTTTAAAATATTACCGAGGAATGTATTGCATTTTAGACATGTTTAAATAAAATTGCATTGAAGTTGGAAAGTGTTTCATAATCCATGCTTTAAGCATGATTGATCTTTCTTGTTTCTCTCTCGGACGTGTTTTTAATTCGCATGCATAAGTATGGAGGTTTATAAAAGGGGTTTACATAGAGGTATAAAGCAGATTAATAATTAATATAGAGGGTGGTAGTTAAATTTTGAGATGCGACTTCATAATTTATTTTTAGGAATACTTTAAGGAATTCATTCAAGAGATCGGTCGTGCGCCCGCTATGCGGTATCTGTGCTAGGACACAGTGTGCGTGTGTGTTTCAATCCCGTATGTCACCATGCGGTATGAGTGCCTCGAATCCTTATGTCACTATACGGTCTTATAGGGCGCTCTTAAGCAGTCAGTGACTGCTTATTATAATCATCGCAGGACATTTTCATAAAAGCCATGGTTGCCGAATGCGACTAGTTTTTAAATAACTGCTGTAAAACGTACCGCGTTATATTAACGTCTTAAATCCCATCTTAATCAAAATTAAAATTGCAGTTTCTTGAATATATACTTAATAAGTCTTATGTTGTTAAACATATTTTTACCATTTCTTACACACGATTATAACAAAGGAAAAATTAAATGAAGAACAGATGTTACGACAAAGGAAACAATATATTATTATGTGCCTTTCGTCAGTTTGTGAAACAGCTGAGGAGGTTATTACAGAAGCAGAGAATTAGAAATATGAGACGAGGTTTTTTCTTACGATTCTCTTTAAGTGTTGTCGTTTAAGGTAAATTATGCAGAGCGCATAATGTACAAAAATGCATATTTCTCATTACAGAATATAATGTTATTTGATACAGAATATACAAAAAAAAATGACCGAATCAGAAAAATAAAATTTATTTAGAGTGACATACACACTGATTTAATTGATTTTAATTATCCATTAAAAAAGCAAAAGACAATTCCTGGAAAATCTGGATACGAATACTTTGATCTCATAAACTTAATACTAATACTTTGATCTCATAATAAGTACACCACTGATACTCAATAAACTGCCCGAGGACTGCATGCTGTCCGTCGAAGATAATAGACTAGCCCAAGAGGTAGAAAATTAAACTGCAAAAATACATATAAAATGCACAGACAAAAAATAATGTTTATTAATATTTATAATATAAACCAATATAAATATTTATGCTTGATTTAGTTCCATGATTGTGTTTAAAAATACTGCAAAATAATTTTTATATTACTTTTAATAAATCCTAAAATACAAATTAGGCTCATATAAGTGAAAAATTAATTATTATACTTGAATTATTATAAAATGAATTAGTAGTATTATTTTTTGATATTGATTATGCATCTAAATATATTTAATGTTGCAATTATATTATAGTAACTAAAATGGAAAATATTCATTAAAAAGATGATAAAATAATTTAGTAACTGGATAAACTGGTTTTAGTGGACAAAAAAACCCTCCTTCATTAGGATTCTGAGCAACCACATCAACAATGATAATCAGGCATTTGTAATATTGTCGTTGTAGAGGCTCTTTGCATCTTGAAGAAGGAGGCTTTTTCCCCTTAGAAACTGATTGCTACAGCTACAGTTGCTAAATTGGGTTTATAGCTGCAAAAATGACATCAGATTTGTTCCATCAAGTTTAGTTTCTACATCTTGCTTTGATGTCTTTATGATGTACTCAGTTGATGCATTCCGTTCTACTAATCCTAGATCCTGAGATGCCAACGCCATATGCGTGGTAAACTTGCATGTGCGTAGTTTTCTAAATAGTGTTTTACACAGAATGAAAAATATTTTCCTGCAAGACATTTAGGTGTTTGATTGTAATTAGCCTAGTGTTACGAACTTGAAAACACCCGCATTAAAAACCTTTCCCATGACGAGATCTAAGGATTGCCAGATGCTGAAGTTGGGAGGATGGTTGCTTTCCGAAGATGGTTGCTTTTGGCGACTTTCCTAAGGTTCGGGAAACACCTTTAAATAGCGATTATTGTGCGAGATATGGGATATTTCTAGAAGTCTTTACACATTGAGTTTATAAAGGGAGTCATCACTCAGTTGGAGAGTAGTTGACGTCGTAGGAGCTACATTGAGCTGCGATTTCTGTCAATGTTTTGAGAATAATTGCAGCTGTTTGGTGAAATGAAATGCGTCAATGTTTCGACAATAGTATCGGTTGTTTTGGGAAATTAGTTGAGCATTTAAATGCTGTTTTACTGTTTAATGTTCTTGTTTACGCTGTGCTTGTGAATAAACGTTAGTTAATCAGTAATTTAGACATTTTTGTATCCGGAGTGCACACCCACGATTCCAGAGGATACAATGTAACACTATCTTCGAATGGTTCCGGACATTTACATCTTGCGTTGATGTCCTTATATTGTAATCAGTTGATGCATTCCGTCCTACTAATCCTAGATCTGAAGATGTCAACTCTATGCATGATAAACTTGTATGTGCGTAGTTTTCTAAATATTTTTTTATCCCTCTACTACGCAAAGGCATCCAATTCTAGAGTGAAACTAATCCTATTTCCCACCCACAGGTAGTTAAATGGCCACGACTAAAGGTAACATACTACACAGATAAATTTTTAGTCCAGGAACTTCGGCAATTCCACCCGTTTAACCTGTCTTATGACCTTCCTCTTGTACAGAGGGTTTCCAGTATTTGCCACCTATGCGTATTTGGCATGTTTAGTGTCAGGCCATATATATGCTAGAATCTGACTAATTTTTCTTCATGAAGCATTTCTAACTATTCTAAAAGCACAAATGTGATCATTAACGTACAATGTGATCATATAATTAGATACAAGTTCTTGGAATCTTTATTTTATATCTGCTGTCCACAGTAGAGCTGCATTCACAGCCACCACCTTTAATGGCAGAGCGATGTGATATCAAATTTTATCGTTCTGTCATTAGATCACGATTAGGAATTGATGAGGTTTTTCTCGTTGTGCACGAAAAATTTGCGGAAATTCAGGGGTAGTTTTATTCTTACTGAAATTTGCTGTGTTGAGGAATGATTACTGGAAGGACTGCTCACTCTGCTATCTCTCACTCTGCTATCAGAGATTTAAAAATTTACGTGAAGATTCACTTAAATTCATAAAAAAATTAGAAATAGAGTAACTATTTTTATTAGAACGCGAAGACGTCACTTCATATTCACTCAAAAAATTAAAATCATGTTATTCTTCCATTCTATGATGCAAGAGGGCAAAAATGAAACAACTCAATACATTCATATTTCGATGAATTTTTAATTCTTTTTAAATATGTATTCTTACGGACTCGGTTCAAATCTAATTGGAAAAATCTTTCTTCAATCTTCTGAGATAGTGTCAAGATGTAAACTATGCGGCAATGCATAATATATTAATGGAAACGTTTCCATTTTTCCTCACTTGCTACAGATAGTTTTCCTGAGAAAAATTCCAAGTACACATTCATGATTTAAATTTTCCTACTCATAAAGCATGCTATAGCTTAAACGTTTGTAGCACATTTTTGAACTATTCTTGCATATTCAGGGATCGAGGAATGAACTCTAAGCCTATTTTTTTTATTTTAGACATAGAATTGTAAACAAAAAGTGAAAAACACGCTTATAGATTCTTAGTGTCTTATAATGCAAACGTTTGCCTTGTTCATCACTTATTACACTTAGATTTTCATGGGAAAAATCCAAGTACGCATTCATGAATTGAATTTTAATACTTATTAAGCACCTTATATAGCTGGAACTTTTTCAGTATGTTTTGGCTTATACTTGCATATCCATGATTCTCATCATCGAGGAATTCAGTAACCACGAGTTGGAATGAACACTAAGTTTCTTCAGCTTCAAACATCGTATCGTAGCAAAAATTGAAAAACACTATGAAAGATGCTTACTATCTTAATGGAAACGTTCATCTTGTTCCTCTCTTTCTGTACTTTGATTTTTTTGGGGAAAAATCCAAGTACGCATTCATGAACTTAATTTTAATACTCATTAAGCCTACTACAACTCGAACTTTTCCAGTATGTTTCTAAACAATGCATGCATATTCAGGGTCATTACCGCTAGGAATTTAGTAACAACGTTCTTGCACGATCTCCAACCTTTATTTTCCACATTAAACATCGCATCCTCGATAAAAAGTTTTGTTTTGACAGAATACTTCGAATATCTGAACCGATAAATATGCATACATTCTTTCAATTTTGCTTCTGACGATTTTAATAACTCCTTTCATTGAAAACTTGGTTAAAATTGCAAAAATTGAGTGAAAAGAAGAGAATTTGTAAAATAACTGTTTAACTTTATTTTTGTTTTTCGAAATTGCACCAAAAATACATTAAATACTGCTAATAAATGAAAATATTTTCTTTTAATTGCTGTACTATATAAAATTTTGAACTTCATCTTTTAATTGTCTGTGTCAGCTTTAGGAAATACCAATTTATGAAGATTGGTAGTCCTAATCTAATAGCTTACATATTACATACATTATGCTTTTTACTAAAAAAGATTCTTTCTCTTAATGGAAAATCAATGTTTTTGTTTTGAGAAACACTCCATAAAATGCAAAACTACAAAAGCATATTTGATTTTACTTAATAAAAAGAAGTCCAGAGGGCTTTATAAATTCGAATATACAAGAATGTTCATATGAAACTTAGTTGTTCAATATGAATGGTGTCGTTTTGAAAAAAAATATTTTGTTGTAAAGCGCTTTGAGAAGACGTATTTTTTTAATAATATTTCTCGCAAAAAACCCTTCAAATTGTACAAGCATTTAAAAAATAAATAAAGTATATTATTGTGACATTAAATTTCCTTAGCGACTGCTTAAAAAGAACATAAAATGTAAGTGTATCAATAATCACATAACTACTTTTTATTCTGGTTAAATGAATATTATTTACACTTATACAGCATTTACTATGTATATTGGCTTTACACTATTATTCATTACTCGATTCATTATCATTATCATTATTCTATTATAAACAAAATTTAGAATTCGACAATTGCTCTTAAATCGCTAAATTATTTATGCACTTATTAATTAATCATATGCTTGTAAATTTCTAATAAGCTTTAATAACTCTCACTTAATTAATCAAATGAATATTTATAAAATTTATAGTCTCGACCGAAAACAGCGCGTCGTTTACTACTATATATTAAAGTTATAATTACTATTTTTCAAATTGGACTGTTTACAACAATCAAGGTAATCTGTCGATCACAGCATATGTTCCTGGTTGTTCGTGCAGGACATTCTTTGCGGATTCGTTTGCTATATGTCTCAGTTCAATCTCTTCCGATTATCGTGTTAGGGAGGAATATATTTAAATTTATTAATTCTTGTCGAAATTAAAAATTAAGGGAGGAGTTTACTTTATCGAGATCCTGACTATCGATTGGATGTTTAACCGCCTCCCCATGGCTAGAGATGAAGATTGGATACTGAGACTTCAGTGGCACATCTTGGCCATTCCTCTATTTTTCTCTGGTTTTAACAGTTTGATGTGTTGGATCATCCAAGCTCCCGGATCATTGATTAGAGCTATATGTCTAACTGCCCAAGGAGAACATAACACTGTTGCTAGCTCCAGACACCTTGGTAACATCATTTAATCGCTGTCAATCCTTCGATTATGCGTGCATCAGTATGCCAATGATATTTTAATATCGTGTATTTTGTCCATATGACTAAAACTTGCCTATATTCATGCAATGTATAAAGCAGATGTACTATGCGGCTGCTCATTAATAACATTATTCTCTGTTCATAAGTACAAGGAGGAGAAATGTAATGAAAGCAAACTTTAGATAAAAGCGAAGTTAATGCGAACGACAACTTTGTATCGAAACGTGTTTTTTAAAACTTAAAGTGCAGTGGAACTTCATATTTATTAAATGACATATTTTCTAATTTTAACATAATTTTTCGATATGGAACTTACTAATAAGATTGATTCCGATAAATTTATAATTTTGTGCTTTCATTTTCTCGAGAGGAAAATTGACAAAGATGAAATTGAGTAAAGTGAAACAATAAACATGTTTCTTTGATACTGACTATTGAGTTCATTTTCGATTAGATTATTACTTCCCTTGTATACATATAATGTACATTCACGTCCAAATGTTAAGCATAATTCGTAAAATGCGAAAAATTCGGAGTTAATATGGATACAATGATTCGCAGTCAGTTGAGGAGAATTGTGGGACGAAGGTAAATCATTGTGCATATGCGAAACAGTTCAGTCGACATGTGCAAAGCACCGGCGCACGTCGAAACGAGTATAAAACGGGCTCGAGCGGCATGGCTAGGTGAGGCAGAATTTCGCAATTGCTGTGGTACGGAGCGTTGTTAACAATCAAAAAGACCGAAAGATGTCACAAAGATGCCAAAAGGACATGTTTTTGAAGGGACGAATTATTGGAATGCTGGAATCCGGTCGATCCCGAACCGAAACGTCTTGAAATCTGAATGTGTGATCTGAACCGAAACGTCTTGAAATCTCAGTGTGTGATCTTCAGACTCTGGCTGGGATTCCAAACCACTGACGATGTTACCCGACAACCAGTACCAGATCGGTCAAGGGTAACAACGGCTGAGCAAGACCGATATTTGGTGATAAATGCCCGACGTCAGAGGAACCGTTCTGCCAGACAACCAGCTTCAGCCCTGACAGCCGCCACAGGGGCCATTGTGTCGAGACAAACTGTTTACAGCAGACTCAGAAACGTTGGTTTCTATGCCAGACGACCAGCAGTTTGCATCCTCCTGACGTCTGCACAGAAACTCGTGCAATGACAGTGGAGTTTGGAACCTCGGCAGTGGAATGGACAACAGTGAGGCAATGCCATGTTCAGTGACGAGTCCAGGTTTAGCTTGCACACTGATTCTCGTCGTACCACGATCTGGAGAGAATGTGGAACGCATTTTCACCCGGGAACATCACGGAAAGACATCGTTTTTCGTTCGGAAGATTCATGATCTGGGCAAGCATCATGATGGACGGCCGCACAGACCTCCACATTTTTGACACGGGGTCGGTTACCGGACAAAGATACAGAGAAAAAGTCCTTGAGCTTACCGTTGGATTGTTTCGAGGTGCTGTTGGTCCTGATTTCATATTCATGGATGATAATGCGCCTCCTGACGTGCAGCCTTGGTCAACGACTTCCTTCAAACTGAAGATATCCTGCACATGCAGTGGCTTGCCAACTCTCCTGATATGAATCCAATTGAACACGTGTGAGATATGCTGAGGAGACATCTTGCAGCCCTCCGCTACCCACCAAACTCCGTTCCGGGAATGAAAACTACTCTCCGTGAGACTTGGAATTTCTTGAACACATACCTCATCCAAACCCTCATCGAAAGTATTTGAAGTCGTTGTGCAACATGCTTGGCTACCAGAGGGTCCCACACATCGTATTAAACTGCAGCATCACATTGTTTCAATCATTCTGCTTCACTGAGGTTGACACTCGTATTGAGACCCTTTATCTTTCAACATTTTCTTTGAATTAGAAAAGTCGTTATTATCGTTGTTTTGCATTGTTTTCTTCTCCTATAACCCTATTACACCCGCATACTGCGTTTCCTTCCATTCCGATGTAGATTTCCTGAAATTTTCACATAAACAGCAACTATGCTTAACTTTTGGACATGAGTGTATAAGGAAAGTATTGTGACGTGGTCAAAAATTCGAATTCCAGTTTTCGACGGGAGAGCACGTTTCAAGCATCCCTGAATACGAATCAGACGTTTTAAGTGATGTTTGCGTGTGTGTGCGTGCGTGCGTGTGTGTGTGTGTGTGTGTGTGTGTCAGTGAATCTCTGGAGACGATATATCACAAACGAATAGAGCGATTCAAATAGAATTTGGTACAAAAATAACAATCAGTGAATACTGAAGATCTGTTGCTTTTACACGCAATCGAATGTTCAGAACCCGCCTAAATTTTGAAATGAAATTTTGAAGAAATCATTAAAAAATTAAACCTTTCAATATAGTTTCGCAAATAATAATAATTTACGTAATTTTTCATTAGAAAACGATTGACATAAACTCTGGAACGGTAGCACGAACCGTTCTCGACGTATTGCACATTTTTCAAATAAATTTATCAAAAATCATATAAAATTCTTGAATAGTATTAACTATTTAGAAAGTTGTTCATTTTTCATATGTAATATTATGTGATAAATTTATTATCATCATTCTCATAGATCTAGTTCGTTCCATTCACGAGCGAAGACACTTTGGGTGATGTCTTTCTAATTTGACGTCATTAGTCGTTTATCGACTATAATAAAAATATATTTCTACATCCACAATGTTCGTCGAAACTTTGGCGACGGATTTTGCTGAATATCGCCAACTTGGCAAGGTTTTAAAATGTTGTCAAGTTGACGAAAATGACGCTAATTCAATGAAAAATCAATGAACACTAATTGATGAAAATTCAATACCTTGGAAAAAATATAAGAATCTACTGTTAGAGAAGATTCTTCGGGTAATTGTTTTGTATTTGGACACCATTAGTCATTTATCTACTGTAAGAATAGCCTATTTCTCCGATCATAATGCTTAACGAAATTTTGGCAACGAATTTGGAAGAATATTGTCACCTTGGCGAGTTTTTTAAATGTCGCCGAATTGATAAAATTGTCACCAAAATGATAAAATTGTCACCGAATTAATAAAACATGTTGCTAAATTGATAAGAATGAAGCTAAATCAATGACAATGACAACAAATAGATAAAAATTTAATATTTTGGAAAGAACATAAGAATAACCTATATCTCCGTCTGTAACACTTTGCAGAATTCTGGCGGAACATTTTGGCGGAATATTGTCAACTTGGCGACTTTTACAATTGTTGCCATAAATGTTGGCGAAACTGTTACTAAATTGAAAAGAATGTTATCAATTGATAAAAATTTCGGCAAGATGATAAAAATGATGACAAATGGGATGCAATGTTTTAAATGTTTTAATTTCGTCATATGATTGGCATGTATCATATAAATATCATCAACTTGGCTATATTTAGCCGCACATTGAGGAAAATACCTTCAAAATTGCAGAAATGACGCCAAGTTAATGAAAATGACACCTAATTGATTAATTTATTATTAAAATATTCAAATATGGGGACTATATTAATTAGGATGATATCAATATTGATAATTGTTAATTTAGAGTAAAATGTAAGTTTATTAGGTACGAAATAGTTTTACATGTTGTCATCCGGAGAAACACCAAATGTACAATTTAACGTTACAAACACTGTGCAGTGAATTTTTTCATCACTTTTTCGTTGAAGAAATAAATTCGTTGCATTATATAAAGAAAGTCATGTGCTATCCACATCAAATATTTTTATATTTGTAATTTTTCAAGAGCCACGTGTCACAGTATGGTTTATGAGTTTATGAGTTTATGTCACAGCATGACATATGAGTTTATTCATAATGAAATCATTCATAATGAATGAATTCATAATGAAATATGAATTTATGCATAAATGAAATCACGATAAACGGTATGTAGATTGCGCGAATACTCTGGGACAGTTTTGAACCCAATAAGTAGTTATAATTCAAATTTAAATGCTTTTATAAATTTAAATGCGAAAATCAGCCGATTAGATTTTGAGAATACGCTGGGGGACAGCTATAAATTCATTCAATAATCCTTATCCAGTCTTAAATGTGCTTTAAAGGTAATCAAATATGTTGTGTAAATCAAATAAGTCGAGAAAGTTTGTTTAGAATACTAGCATCGGTGGAGTAGATATCAAAAAGCACTCCGGTGATAGCTATGAATTCAATAAATTGTCATAATTCAATGTTTTCGATTTAATAATAACTATTGGGAAAATGTGCATGCTGAAACGATTAAAAATAAATAAAAACAATAAAATAAAATAAAATTCTCCGAGAAGGTCCAGAGAACATGTTGGGGACAGCTATGCATTTCATTAAAATTCATTATTCGAATTCAAATGCACCCTTGTGCAAATCAAACTTCCTGTACAAGACAACATGTCAAGACACTTCATTCAAAGTGAAAAAAAAATCGACCCAGTAGATTGAAAGGGCACTCTGATGTCAGAAACGTTATAAAAACCAACATGCACATGGAATTGAAATAAAGGTCACAATATGAATTTGATTTGCGTTCATGAGTTAACATTTGAAATATTTAAATATATTAAAATTTTCAACACATTCGTAATCGTTTTAAGGACAGAGGATTACATTTTCTTTCGCCTATATGACATAAGGATAACACAATTGCCCTTTAATATTTCTCAGCCATAAAATTTAACTATCTCATTTTTACTGTATATTACCTCCCTAAACTTAGTTTATAGTTTTATTTTACAACAAACGAAGTACCTGCCGATTAAAACGGTAAGTAGATATAATTTACATAAAATAAAAATTTGGCATCATAGAAATTTGCTCCATAAAATAAAATTGCAGATAAATTGAAGTATAGGAATGTATATGTTCTCAATGGTTAGTGGTTACTGAAAATGAAACCTATATGCCTATAAACGTTTTAAATATCAAAAACCGTTTCGAATTTAGGCATAAAAATTAAATGGCGTTAATTTTTGAGAAGCAAAATGGTGTAACTGTTTTGAAAATTGTTTTGTATACTGCTCCTTTATTAAAATATTTTCGCTGAATTTTATAAAGGCGGAGATAAATTCGCTGATTTTAATTCTTTCACACTCTGATTTCTTTCCTGGAATTCCATATACCTGTTAGTGATACTAGACAAAAATATTTCCCAATACTACTGTTAAGCAGAATTGCATTAAGAGCTTTTCTATCTATAAATGTGTTGATCTCCATAATACGTATTGTGCTGATGTCGATATTTTTAGTTTGACTCCTCCACATTTAAAAAAAGCCTTTTAATGCACTTGACATGTATATTACTTAGTATTTTTGCTCTTTCTTTTTATGTTTGTGTATCTAATGTAACAGGATTTCATCTATAGTTGTTACGCATATTGAATAAATAAATTAATAAATAAATATTTTTAGCTTAGCATACATTTTCTGCTTAACTAAATTTTCTACCTTTTTCGTGATATGTTTAATGTTAAAAGTTTACAGAGAGAACAGAAGAAATTTCATTTTATTTTCATTCAAGAATCTGCTTAATAACAGTATTGATTGTTCCCCTGTCTTGGGTAGGATCGGGTTTCATGTTCTCCAGTATTCTATCAGGAGCATGAGTTTATTTGCTGGAAGGAATTTTGGTACAAATATTAGTTGTTATTGTGCGATTAATAATTTCTGTAAACTTTACAGCAGCTTCCTCGATAATCTTGATGTCTGTTATTCATTGAAAATTGTTTTTAAAATCATTTGTTGTCCATATTTCATATTTCAATGTATTTATTCATATGCAAGTGCTTTTAAAATTTATTTGTTGTCAATAGTTTGCATTTTAATGTAGGACGTCGCCCCAGGAGCATCAGAGAGGGACGGAACACACTACGGCCATCAACGTAACATCCATGCCTTACGTGGGACTCGAACCCACAACGCGGAAATCGAACGATCACTTGGAAACGCTTTCCTTGACCGCTCGACCACCGCATCGGTGCATTTTAATGTATTTTATTATATTTTGAATTTTAAAGCATTTTATTATATTTTAATCTATATATTTTGTATAATATTTTAGCTTGCTGTTACTGAGACTTTGTCCTGAAGTTTGCATTACTTTAAATAAATAAATAAAAATAAATAAAATTGATATAAAATGATTTGTCAAGATAAAATCAAAATAATCTCCAAATTTCGAACATTTTTTAACTGCAATTTCGAACATTTTAAAACTGCAATTCCGATGTTATAAAATATATATGTGTGGAAATAACAATTGCATACTAAAAAAGTCTGATGTGGGCACAACATGACTTTCCTTATATAATGTAATGAATTTACTATTTTTACAGTAAAAAAAATCTGATGTGGGCAACGCATGACTTTCTTTATATAATGTAATGAATTTATTCCGTTTACAGTAAAAAAAATAGGATTTCCTCTTATAGTAGATACGAATATTCTTTCCAAGATATTGAATTTTCGACAATTAGTCGTCATTTTCATTGATTTAGCGTCATTTTTATCCATTTGGCGAAATTTTCGTTAATTTGGCAACATTTCAAAAAGTCGCCAAGTTGGCGACATTCCGCCAAATTCGTTTTCAAAATCTTGCCAAGCGTTATGCACTAAGAAATCAGTTATTCTTACAGCAGATAAATGACTATTGGCGTTCAAATACAAAAGTATTACTCAAAGTATCTTTTTTCATGAATAGAACGAGCTAGATCCACGTGAATGATGTCACCCAATTTATCGCATGGTATTACATATGAAAGGGAACATGTTTCTTAAAAGGAAATATTCTTTATTTTTTATTTTATATGACTTTTTGATAATGTTTTTCAAAAATGTACAATATCTCGAGAACGGTTCAAAATTTATACCAATCGTTTTTTAATGAAAAATTACATAAGAAATATCTATTTGCGTAATTTTAGTAGTGGTTTTATTTTTTGACGATTTTTTCAAAATTTCATTCGAAAATTTAGGGGGTTCTGAACATTCGAACAAAAACAACAGGCTTCCAGTGTTTACGGATTGTGATTTTTGTACCAAATTTGGTTCAAATCGGTCCATTCGTTCGTCAGTTATCTTATCCACAGGCTCACTGACACACACACACATACACAGAGACATCACTTCAAAAATGTTTGATTCGTGATCAGGGATGCTTGAAAAGTGCTCTCCCGTCGAAAACTCGAATTCGAATTTTCGACCCCTTCACAATACTTTCCTTATACATGTATATAAGGAAAATTAAAAATGTTATTCTTATAGTAGATATTTATATTCTTTCCAAAATATTGAATTTTCTTCAATTAGTCGTCATTTTCATTAATTTATCGTCATTTTTATCCATTTGGCGAGATTTTTGTTAATTTGGCAGCAATTAAAAATGTCGCCAAGTTGGCTAAATTCCGCCAAATTCGTCGCCAAAATCTCGCCAAGCGTTATGGACGGAAAAAAAAGTTATCCTACAGCAGATAAATAACTATTGGCGTTCAAATACAAAAGTATTACTCAAAGTATCTTTTTTTATGAATGGAACGAGCTAGATCCACAAGAATGATGTCACCCAATTTATCGCATGGTATTACATATGAAAAGTGAACATGTTTCTCAATAGGAAGTTTTTTTTATTACTTTCCTTATATACATAATGTATAAGGAAAGAATTGTGACGGGGTCGAAAATTCGAATTCGAGTTTTCGACGGGAGAGCACGTTTCAAGCATCCCTGATCACGAATCAAACACTTTTGAAGTGATGTCTGTGTGTGTGCGTGTGTGTGTGTGTGTCAGTGAGTCTGTGGAGACGATAACTGACGAACAAATGGACCGATTTTGGTACAACATCTCGGTACAACATTTCCTTATACATTATGTATATAAGGAAGTATCTTTTTTCATGAATGGAACGATCTAGATCCACGAAAATGATGTCACCCAATTTATCACATGGTATTACATATGTAAAGTGAACATGTTTCTCAATAGGAAAAATTTTTTGTTATTTTATATGACTTTTTGATAATTTTTTTTTTAAAATGTGCAATATCTCGAGAACGGTTCATGTTAGCGTTCAAAATTTTATGTCAATCGTTTTCTAATGAAAAATTACACAAGAAATGTCTATTTGCGTAACTTTATTAGCGGTTTTGATTTTTTCACGATTTTTTCAAAATTTCATTCGAAAATTTAGGGAGGTTCTGAACATTCGATTGTGTATAAAAACAATAAGCTTCCAGTGTGTACGGATTGTGATTTTTGTACCAAAATTTGTTCTAATCGGTCCATTCGTACGTCAATTATCGTCTCCACAGACTCACTGACACACACACACACACACAGACAACACTTCAAAAATGTTTGATTCGTGATCAGGGATGCTTGAAACGTGCTTTCCCGTCGAAAACTCGAATTCGAATTTTCGACCCCATTACAATACTTTCCTTATACATTTTGTATATAAGGAAAGTAATATTTCTGATATGAAAATATCAGTGACTGTTCGAAATGCAAACGGCGACAATAAAAAAATATTTGAAGTTTCGTCGTCGCATTCCTCCAATTAATAAGCAGTACTAAAATTAATATATACAAATGTATCCGAAGAGAATGTTATTCATTAAATTTATCAATTTCAATCAGGAAATGTGGATAACGTAAGAGACTTTTCCAATATGAGTATGCAAGTCATAAATGATAAATTTCGATGTTTTAATGTTTTAAAGCTGCTTAATGTAGAATAACCTCGGTAATAAGCTTCAAAACAACGATTAACATGATCAAAAGTGTGATGTTAAAATCATAATCAAAGTAATTAAAACCGAAGGCATCACAGACTAGTGTTTATTAGTATAGTTTCCTAAAGATATTAGCTCATTAATGACGTTTAATTAAGTGCTTGACGATAAGAATCACTGAATATTTCATACAAAACCATTTATTTCTAGAGATAAAGAGGAAATGGGCATGATTATCAAGTTTCCATCTAATTAAATCAGTAAATATGAATGAATTTTCCTCGATACGTATACTATAATATTATTGTGGCATATAAAATATGTCTGTCTGATTGTGAATTCGCCTAATGTATCATAAATAACTTAAATTTCGGCATTTAAACTAACGAGATTGTGAGTATTAAAAATAAGTGTCATTCACTTTACTGTGTTTAGCCAGAATGTATTTGATACACATTTTTCAGAATAAAAAATACTTAATAATCAAAATTGGTATCACGTCTGCATACAATAGATAAAACCAAGGACAAAACGTTTTTTAAAATACGAAAGGTCTTTTATCTAACATCCTAAAAGACGTACAAAATATTGTTAAAAACTGCCAGAGCGTTTTCGGACGTATATACGCCCTTTATCAGTAGCGACATGAGCCACTGCCTCATGTAGCCACTGATGAAGGGCCTATATACGTCCGAAAGCTCTCTGGTAGTTTTTAACAATATTTTGTACGTCCTGTAGGATGTAAAATAAAAGACCTTTCGTTTTTTAAAAAACGTTTTATCCTTGGTTTTATCTAAAAAATACTTTTTCCTACATTTGAGAGAATATAAAATTCATACATGTATTCCTCTATTTTAGACTAGTAAATGAACTTCAATTCCACATTTCCAAGATGTTTTTCTGCACTTACGTTAACGTTATATTTATTATTTTCGTTGTCAGTTTATAGCTAACATTTATCAGAAAAATATCGTTCTCGAGGACCGTATGAAAAAAAAAGTCCATGATGGTCGTTAAGTAAGATATAGCTGTCATCAATTTACCAACATTGTTAGTCTGAAATTCATTAATGATATTGAAGATTAATATTACTTTCCTTATATACATAATGTATAAGGAAAGTATTGTGACGGGGTCGAAAATTCGAATTTGAGTTTTCGACGGGAGAGCACGTTTCAAGCATCCCTGATCACGAATCAAACATTTTTGAAGTGATGTCTGTGTCTGTGTGTGTGGGGGGGGGGAAGTATGTGTGTGTGTCAGTGAGTCTGTGGAGACGATAACTGACGAACGAATGGACCGATTTGAACCAAATTTGGTACAAAAATCGCAATCCATAAACACTGGAAGCTTATTGTTTTTAAACGCAATCGAATGTTCAGAACCCCCCTAAATTTTCGAATGAAATTTTGAAAAAGTCGTCAAAAAATCAAAACCACTAATAAAGTTACGCGAATAGACATTTCTTATGTAATTTTTCATTAGAAAACGATTGACAAAAATTTTAGAACGCTAACATGAACCGTTCTCGAGATATTGTACATTTTTCAAAAAATTATCAAAAAGTTATATAAAATGAAAAAAAATATTTCCTATTGAGAAATATGTTTACTTTTCATATATAATACCATGCGATAAATTGGGTGACATCATTCTCTCGGATCTAGGTCGTTCCATTCATGAAGAAAGATACTTTGAGTAATACTTTTGTATTTGAACGCCAATAGTCATTTATCTGCTGTAAGAATGACTTATTTCTTTGTGCACAACGCTTGGCGAGATTTTGGCGACGAATTTGGCGGAATGTCGCCAACTTGGCGACTTTTTGAAATGTTGCCAAATTAACAAAAATCTCGCCAAAATGGATAAAAATGATGCTAAATTAATGAAAATGACGACTCATTGTCGAAAATTCAATATCTTGGGAAGAATATAAGTATCTACTAAAAGAAAAACTTATTTTTTTACTGTAAAAGTAGTAAATTCATTACATTATATAAGGAAAGTCATGTGTTGCCCACATCAGATTTTTAATTTTCTTATGCAAAAAAGCGTTACTCACGTACGCGCTATGTCTGAACTAAATTTCTGTAGGAGGGATAGTAAATATGAACAGTTACAAAACATTGCTTTAGTTTAACAGCTATATGTATCGTGTTTTTTAAATTTTTACTTTCTCATACTATGTAATTATAGTATAGAGTAAATTTTGTTTCGCAAAAATTTTCGAATTCGAGATTTTATTGCCAATGCATGTTTTAAGACCTCCTAAACACGTTTTGAATATTGGAGTGATGTCTGTATGACTGTCTGACTGTGGTCGAGTTATTGTGTGCATGATAGCAACCGCAAATATTTATGGATTTTCACAAAACTTTACAATCCGCTTTGGTATTGAAAAATCTAGAATTAGGTAGAATATCTTTTAATTTCTGGAAAAAGCTTTGAAATTTATTCGAAATTTTGTCTTTTTTTAACATGACAGAATACGGCAAAGTTTGACATAATCCTGCATGAAAGAATTTCATGATCACGAGACTTAATAGTTTGAATTATTGTTGTAAAAAAATAGCCAAGGTGCAATTTGTTTTGTTTGTGGCGTCATTAGTTGGGAGAGCAAGTTACCCCGGTGATACATTGTCAAGTATGGTATTAATCTAACGACGTTTTCAAGTCCTTTAAAGTGAAGTGTAACACGTTATAATTGTAATCATTTGCAACAACAATACCGATTTTTCAAAAAATTTCTTGTAAAATTTGGAGGAAAAAAGCTACTAGAAATGAATTCTGGTATGACAGAGTCCACAGTTGAGAAACACTCCAATTAAGTTAGTCTCTTTAGAGTCTGCATTCTTCCAAAATTCTGTCGAAATACAAGTTCGTTTTGAAGTGTTTAAAATTACTTTAATTTAATGAATTATAATGAATTTCAAATTCGAGATTGATGGTCTATAAAATAATTTACGCTGCTAAAAGTATGCAAGCAGCTGCCATGTATAAATAGAAAATCCAGCTACCCTTTAGATTGTTGAAAGTTATCTTATTATATAAAGTACAGAGAATGTCTTATTGTGTACCTGGAAGCACATTTTCAAAGCAATAATATTTCTATATTCTGAAATGGCAAAATATGTTCAAATATGTCAGAGTAAAAATAGTCAGTTTTGCAAGATTTCATAGGAAGTAATAGAAAATTTAAATAAAATATACAAGTAAATATATACATATATCATTTTCCCTTATCATTTCCTGCTTATATAGGCAATAATAGACTTTCAAAGAAAACTTGAGATACTCTGATAGAATAAGAGTGGTTTCGAATTCTCAAAATAGTTCACAATTGAATTATATTTTGCGCTTTTTCGAATTCTCAAACATGTTCTCAATTGAATTACATATTGTGCCTTTTCGAAAACATCATTTCGCGTGTATAAATATTTAAAAGCATGAGAAGGAAAAAGGTTTTTTTAATATTTATAGTATGCGATACAACTGATTTGAATGAAATGTATATTTAGTGGAAGAGATGGTAGTACTCATTGTGATTTGAAACCGTAAATTACGTAAATATAAATCTTTAATTCATCAAACAATTTCGAATACTAGAGTACCTCAGTAGCTTTTACCAAACCACGATTTCAATATGTACAACTCAAGATTTCAGAACCAATATTTTGTGACAAATATGATGCCATACTATTGTTTTCCTAAGGAGAAAACTCATTCATATTATTTCGAACATTTGATTGCGTTTAAATTCAATAAGGTTCCAGTAATCACTGATTGTAATAATCCTACGAAATTTGTTTTCAAATCTCCCCAGTTGTTCGTGAAATCGCATCCATGCACACACTCTAACATGCATACACAAATATATACCAACATGCACACACAAACAGGCACCACTTTATAAGCGTAACTTCAAAATTAACTCGAATATCTTAATCTTCAAATCTTTTAGTTATGAAATATTCTTCAAAATATATTCCATAATAGTAAGGATATGTTATCGTATCATTGAACTAAATTTTCAAAACTGCATAAAAACCAGTTTTGATAAAACAGTGCTTTCTGTTTGACGTTACACAACAAATATCAGTCAAATATGTTTTTATATGAATTAATTGTTTTTAAATAAATGTTATTGTATTTATTTTATGCATTGTTGGATTATAATTTTTTTGACAAAATTAAAGCCTATAATTAGAATTTCCACCTTTAAAAGGATTTAACTCGGACCTCTTAAAGATTGTGTATTAAAAAAATAAATACACTTTTTATTTATAAAAATTTCATTTGTTCTCTTTTCTATAAAATGTTTGCTATTCAACCGGAGCGGAAAGCAGATAGTATTATATTTTTTTCAAAAAAAGCAAATCCTTGAATTTCAAATCCTTATCAGATTACTCCATGTGATACTGTAGTCTACTATTGAAAACAAAATGATTTGATAATGCATTCTGTTTCTTCCATTTTAAGAATGTTCTTCAAAATATATTTTCTTAGGGAATTCTATTGAAAGTATTGAATACGAAGGTACGATTTGAGTTGGAATTATGTATATGTTTCAGAATTTGTATGAATTGTTTAACTTAACAAATATACCTGTTATACCATTTGTCTTCATAAATAGATTTTTAATAAAGTATAATCGGTAGGATGCAGGACTCGGCTCCGGAATTTTTTTTGCAACTTGTCAATATTACAGGAAACAAGAAAGATCAATCATGCATAAAGCATTGCTTAATATATTTACATTTTGTGTTGCTTTAAAAATTACCATCCATAAAATTAATATTAAATCTACATCGAAAGAGACAATGTTAGTTCAACTATGAAAGTGTTAATTAAATTCATATATAAAACTGTTATGTGTACATTACATTTCCAAACAGTACGTATGAGCATTTTCAACAATGAAATGTAAAATGAAATTGAACTTTCTTAAATACTTGAAAGCGACCGCTTGTTACTTCTGCAAATGTCTCACTGTACTAGTCAGAGAAAATATCCTGGATCTTCGAACTGACCATCTCATGAACTGACTTTTGTGGGACAGAGTTATCGTCGAACTCTTGCAAAATTCTTCTCGACAAAGTAAACCATATTATCTCCTTCATCTGAAGTTACATGGGCGTGCAATTGCCGAGCTGAACGATCATCTTGATATTTTCTGTGTTTTTCCCTCATCAAGTGATCATGATCACACCAAGTCTCACTGTTCCAGGATGGGATCGGACTACGTTGGAATAAAATTTCTTCTAATTAAAATAGTCTGTACTTTGATGGGGTGTGTTGCCTCGTCAGATCCCATGTCACCGCTAGCTAACTCTCACAAAATCCTGGAACTCGAGTGCTCGGCATCCTGCTTACTGTCGTTCATTAACCACCGGAGCTCGCTAAATGAGCTTGTTTTTCACTGCTACTAAGCATGTGTAACAGTTCAGGGGCTCATCAACATACTTGCTGACGCTTACCAAACTCTGTAACTCGCTTCACGAGTCCAGAGGCTTCGCCTCTTACTTGCTGACGCTCGATGAGATCGCTTCACAAACTACTATGCGTTTTACTTCGTATCGTGAGCCATTCTTCTTACGATTTATTTTTCCGAAACATGTTGTTAACGTTTTATGGATGTATAATATTGTTCGTTAACAACGTACTTGGATCATAGGTTAAATTTAAATGGTTTAGTCAAAAATGAACTTATTCCTGTGAACCTATTGCACATTTCTCACTTCTTAGATACAGATAACGATATCAATGAAACGGTATTTTGAGTCCTTGTGGAATGCTAGATTACTAAAATTACTGGTCGACTGATATGCCGAATAAATTTACTATTGAGTCTTTTCAGAAATGTCGAATTAAATTTAAATGAATATTGCGCAGTAATTGTGCCGGCATTTCACTACCTGGTGAAATAAGCAATTAGAAGTAACCTTTATCATAGAAAAGTTATAACAATGAGTCCTATTATTTGATTTCTATTGTTTGATTCTATTGTTTGGTTAAGAATCTAAGTATATACGTGCCGCTTATATTTAATTGCCACAGAAATTATATATATTGTGAAACTTTGCTAAATTAAAATATAATGTATAGTATTTTCATAAATAAAAACACATTTTGTGGCTCACGGCAGAAATTTCATTCACTCTACTTATATTTCTCTATTAGAAATCACTTCTTTCATAACTGAATTGAATTTAAGACAGAAACTGAAGTTATGTTCTTTATCAAATGACATTTTTCATGACATTTTTCATGATGACATTTTTCATGATGACATTTTTCATTCATTTATTTTATGGTATTTAATTGTTTAAATTTTTGACATTTGAAAAGAAGAATTATTTAAATCTCTATTAAAAGATGTAGCGGATGCCGTGGACGCTCTGTGACAAATTCCGGATCCTGGAGTTTTTCTGTCCCGTATCACGAAAACTAAAACATATAATAATATGAAATTTGGTACATTTGCAGAGAAATATTAAAGAAAATCTCTGAAATAAATCGTTTTTTTAAACTTTTATTTGAGATATTAAGGATCTTCGCCTCTGCTCGAAAACTGCTACGCCCTTGCTCATCCATTACCGTATCTCGCTTCGCGAGTTGGAAGGATTCACTATCTACTTGCTGGTGATCGCTTTTTCTATCCGCCTGCTAAGAAGCAGTAATACATCCATTGGGGCCGCATCTTATTCGCTGGAATTAATCAACCCCGGATATCGCTTCTCGAGCTATTTTTCCATGGCTTGTTCTCACAGTTCCTTCGTGTCCCTTGCTCGTTAACTCCAAGAGCTCGTTAACTCCAAGAGCTCGTTAACTCCAATCGCCAGAGCACAATTCAGTAGTTTTTCATTACACCAGATGATAAGGATTCTCCCCTATTTTGCTGGCAATCACAAACTTTGCAAAATACTTACGATATTTCCAATGCTTTATATTAAAACTTAAAAATTAAATCTGAACTAAATCCCTAAAATTTTAAACCCAAATATGTACCAAAATACCCCATTCGCAGCTTAGGCTGAATTAAATGTTAATAACAGAAGTTCGGAAATTCCATAGTGGTCATTGCATTACATTAATACTTACATATGATGAAGAATTCAATTTGATACTGGAGAAAAAAAAAGCTGCGAGATATTATAACACCTAACTTCTGAGATTTCAGAAAATATGCATATATATATATATATATATATATATATATATATATATATATATATATATATATATATATATATATATATATATTTCTGTCCTTAATAAAAATAAAAATAATTATAATATTTTAGATTAGTCATAAAGGCGAACCCATAACAGCGCAAAGCGACAGCCACTATTAATAAAATACTTAAGTGACGTTTGACATAAATAAATCCCTAATTCTACGTAGATTACAATGTCAAACAACATCGTTTAATTAATTATTCACGGCAAAGACAGGTTTAGTTTTTATGGAGCAGTTATGGTAAACATGCTTCATTCTGTTGTCTCAACCTTATCTTTATTGCGCTATTGTAAATAACTCTGTAATCATCTTAGCGAAATATTCGTCCAGCGTTTGCGAGGTGCATAATTTGATTATCGTGAAATTAAGGTAAGTGTGCAGGTAAAGCATGAAAAGAAAGATAATCTTGTCATACATTTTGTGGAGGGAATGTGCCTAATGTGTTAACTTAAATTGCTATGATGTTAATTTAGTTACAGTCTCTAAGAATGTAAGCTTGCGTTATGGTTACACTGCAAAGAATCGCATGTGAGCAACACATAACCTCCACTACGTAATTCAATACCTGTACTTCTTTCACAGCAAGATATAATGCACAAATTCCACAGCACAAGGGTTTTGACGCTGAATTGTATATTAAAGTTTTACGTCGTTGTTGATGTAAACATGTAAAACAATTTCAAAATTTTGAAATATGAAATTAATTTATATTTCGAGTAAACATAATTGTCAATTGACACCTATTAGAAAAATTACTATCGTAAGCTAAGCAATATAGTCCATATATTAAACTATTTCGATAGTTAATATAAAATCAATGCGTTTAAAATAGATTCTTAAAAATAAAAATCCAAACTTCAATTTCTTTTTCTTATGTCAGTAATGTATTAAACTTCACAATATTTAACTTGGAAAGTTGAATCTCATTACTATGAAAACAATCTAATAATAGCAGGCAACGTTTCTGTATGTGCAAATCACCAAACAAAGCCATAACTCAAAGTTATTGGCATTAGATTAACATAAAAAAGTAAAATTCACTGGTTTAAACAATACGATTTATTCATACTCATGTGTAAAATCAGCATAAAAATGCAATTATCATTCAATTAATATCCCGTGATGTAAAATATAGTTTGTGCAGAACCTTGCTGGAGCGACTGAAATTCGCATCACTTATCTAATTTCTGGCCAGCCGTGGCACTAATGTTGAGTTTCTGAGAATTGCAAACTCTTATCATCGAAATGATCATTGCAAATTGGCAAGCTGTTTGTCGTTGAATTATAGACGAATGGCAAAATTCATCCTAGATAGTGATGTTACCAGTCTGAATGGTTCTACATTCAATGAGTAACTGGGTGATGTATATCTCAAGTTGGCATACTTCTCAAGTCTAAGTAAAAGGTAACATTTAAATGAATTATACATAATCCGAGCCAAGTCAGATAAACTTTAGTCGTGCAGCTCAACATTGATTTTACATTGAAATACATTGATGATATATTTTAATGTAATCTACATTAAAGTATTTTCAATTAAATTACTCATGGTGATACAATTATCACACATATTCCTTTATGCACTTAATTATAAATAATAAAAATATTTTTACTAATATGCAGTTAAGTGAAGGGTATATTTATTACGAGATCACGAGATGCGAGGGTATTTATTACGGGTATTTATTTCGAAGCGGTATTCATTAGGAGAACGCAATAATTACTGGATGATTTATGTATGGTGAAATAAATCATTCAATACAAATGTCAAAGAAATGTAAATAAATTGTCAAGCAATCACTGCATAATCCTTTGGCAATTAAGAAAACTGTAAATTAAAATAAGAAAACTGTAAATTAAAATAAGAAAACTGTAAATTAAAATAAGAAAACTGTAAATTAAAATAAGAAAACTGTGTTATGTCCTAAAAGAGGCAGGATCGGCATACGTGGCTAATTCTGAGACTGGGTTTTAATATCCTGTTTATGTCTATTGTATTTTATGATTAAAATAAACTCTACTGCATTGTATTTTATGATTTTATTATGTTATTGAATTTTATGATTTTATTGAAATCTGTGATTAAAATAAATTCTAACATACATTCGAATAAAATAATTCATAAGAATAGTGGAGTTCGAGTTACCCTACCTGACTTTCGAAGGATGAGGATATTGCATTTGTATGACTTAACAGTCGTGAGACAACATTCATCATGTCGAAGATAAGACCAGGGTTCATACTCCATGTCAGTTCGGACTTTTAAATAAAGTTAAGTATAATTTACAACTGGCATTAGATTTTATGAACGTGTCTTACAATATAACTACTCCACCACTATCAGAACTTTAAAATAGTGTAACAGTCAGGAAGCATAAACGATAACTAGAAAACCCGGGATCAATCTCTCTTTAGGTCTTTTTCGATTTTTGTATTAACTGATGTATAATTTATAATTGACGTCATATTCTGCGATTAGTCTCTTCCAATATGACTCCTAACTGCTCTTCTACACTCCCCAATAACTTAACCCAATTAACTTATATCGCGCAACTCTAAATTAATAACTATGAATATTGGTAGCATAGATATTAAGGTATTTTAATTATAGATTCATTAATTTGGCGCCATTTTTGGTAATTTAGCGTTGTTTCTGTAATTTTGATGATATTTTAGTCAATCAGGGGTTACATATAGCCAAGTTGGCCATACTTCGTTTGATAAATCGCCAAGTCCGCCAAATTTATCGAAAGCGGAACATGTTAATGGAGATAATACATTTTCTTATAAATGGCTATTGACCAATTGTTGGGAGTCAAAATACAGTACTATTACCCAAAGAAACTTCACTCGTGAATAGGACGAACTAGATCCACGAGAATGATGTTAACAAATTTATCGCATAATAATACATATGAAAATTGAAGATTCTTCATAATAGTTAATACTTTTTTAATGTTATGTGATTTTTTTGATAAATTTCTAAATTTCTTTTAAAAATGTCCACAACCACAAAAACGGTACACGCTAACGTTCTAAAGTTTGCGTCATTCGTTTTCTAATGAAAAACTACATAAGAAATTATCATACTCATTTCTTAATCATTTTTCAAAATTTCATTAAAAATTTTTGGAGTTCTAGCATTTGATTGTGTTTGAAATCAATGGGATTCTAGTCTGCACTGATTGTAATATTTATACCAAATTTCATTCAAAACGCTGCACTTGTTCGGGAGATATAGCAATCGCAGGCCTCATGGACACACACATAAATTAAAACACACATACACATACACACATCACACAAATACACAAACACACCCTCACACACACACACACACACACACACACACACACACACACACAGACATCACCTCAAAAACGTTCTATTCGAGTTCAAGGATGCTCGAAACTTATTCTTTCGTCGAAAACTCGAATTCGAATTTACGACCAAGTTACAATACTACATTATACTATGCATACAGGGTGGCCCAAAAAGATAGAAACGTGTTTTAATTTTTTACCTGTTAGAGATAAGTGGGCAATGTAATTTACAAAAATGTTGAAAGTAAGGTAGTAAGTAAGACTGAGTTAATAAAATAGTCCTCCCATTAATTTTCAAAATGTTGCGAATTTTAAATGTTTATACGATCTCCATAGACAAATTTAGTCGATCAGAAATTTTTTATTTTTAATGCAACAATATCATTAAAAAAACCGCATATCTGTATTTTTAAAATTGAGCGAGTTATATTTAATTGAAAATGGAACATTGTGAATGGGGACCATATATCAAATTAGAAATGTAAATTTGTGACATATCACAAAAAATATGAAACTGGATGATAATACATAGGAGACATTTTTGCGAATTCCGCATAGGCTCACGATGCAATCGTGGATTCTTAAGTACTTTTCACATTGAGTCATGCCAATAAAAAAATTTGACACATAATAACGTATTTTTGATCTAAGTAATTTCCATCGTCAATTTGTTTATAATCCCGAATTTCATTAATGAAACAGCCTTTCACATGGTTCGGAAAAGTGGCATAAATCAGATTGTTTCCTCTATCATAATTCAGTTGATCTTAAAGATACATATATGCGGATTTTTTTAACGATCTTGTTGCATTAAAAATAAAAAAATTCTGATTGACCAAATTTGTCTAAGGGGATCGTATAGAAATTCAAGAAGTGTAACTTTTTAAAAATTAATGGGAGCACTATTTCATTAACGTAGTCTTATTTCCTTCCTTACTTTCAACATTTTTTCAATTAACATTGCCCACTTACCTCCAACAGGTATTGAACTAATGCGCGTTTCAATCTGTTTGAGACACCCTGTATATGCAGACCAGCACATACTTCTGCTTGTCGGTCTATTGTTCAGCATGCTTGGAACATTTGTCACTTCTTTTCTGACATTTGGAGTCAGCTTTCTCTCTTCTAACACATTCTCTATTTGCTATTTACATTGCCCACTTATCTCCAACAGGTAAAGAATTAAAGCGCGTTTCAAACTTTTGGGGACACCCTGCATAAAGAAAATAATATTACAAAACACAACCCATTGAAAAATTTATAGACATAAATGGAATTTGATAATCTAGCTATTGACTAAAATCATGTTACATAAATTTTCATTTCTTATTCACATTGCAGTAAATATTGCAGTTTCTGCCTAAATTCATTCTAACACATTTCTGCCGTATAACGTTTACATTACATGCATCAACACTATCTATTTCTTAATGCTTCTTCCTGAGTGCAATATATTTACCAATTTCCGAAGAAAATATCGATGGACATGATATAAAATACAATAACGTAGGAATGAATCGCATACTTTATAGTTATGGAGATCATTTATATATCCACAAGTGACGCATAAATCAAATGTAAGTACCTGCACTCTCGGCGGAGGAAAGGCAGTAACGCGGTCTACTTTGGCTATCAAGAAACATTCGGAAATTTATTTTCAACATCGTTTCAGATAATAAGAGCAACATATTTATTTTTCTTACATGGATGAAAATAAAATTTCCAAATAAATAAAGAATACGTTTCCAAATATATAAAGAAAGCTTTTAAAGCCTGAAAAGACTCAAAATCAAAGAACCCGCCTGTAAGGGTCGTTTGCAAAAAAGTTGGAAGACACTCCCATTTCAGGTCATAACATCCATAGACCGGTTTCGCGGTTGTTATGCGCTCGTCAGCATGGAATAGCCGTTATTTGCAATAGCAGATATGAGTGCATTTTTATTTGCTATGGCAGAATTGATATATTTGAGTAAGTGTATAAGCGTAGTCATTTATTTTGGATGTTAACGATTATTGTGTGCCATGCCGTAAAATAAGAATCTTTTTTTTTCGAATTAGGCCAAAATCTCAGCACCAGTGTAACTCACAATTAACTTATACACTAAATTTTAGGAAATTTGGTCAGTGAGTTTTCAGCTGGAGTGAATACATACATTTCCCAGGAAGACACGCCGGCAGACACAAAGACGACACGCAAAAAACAGTTTTTTCGGGTTCTAGAATGTTAGAAATATCCAGAGATTTTCGACACGATTCCAATACTTTCCCTGTACATTACCATATATGACGTAATACCATGTATGTTAAAATAGAAGTCAGTTAATTAAATATACCAACGATGAAATAAGTACCTTTAATAAATTCTTTTTTTGCTTACTTATTTTGCTTACGGAAATTTTCGAATTCAAGATTTTAATGCCAATATATGTTTCAAGTGATCCTGAACACGTTTTGACTATTTTTGGAGTGATGTCCGCCTGTCTGTCAGTCATTTTGTTGATCTGTCTATCTGTATGCATGTAAGTTTGTGGTCGATTTCTTGTGCACACCATAGCGGCCATAAATATGAATAGAATTTCGCGAAATTTTATATCCGCCTATATTTCCAAAAGATCTAGAACTAAACAAAATTCCTTTTTTTTTAAACTTCGAAATTTATTCGAAATCTCATATATTTTTAACATGGCAGTATAGGACAAAATTTAACATAATCATTTATAAAAGGTTTTATTTATGGCTCAATTATCACGGGACTTAATAGTTTTAATATTTGTTGTGAAAAATGTCGCAATGCAATTTTTTTGTTATTTGACATCATTAGCCCCCTCAGGGGGATCAAGTAATTCCCCCCGGGGTACATTGTAAAATATGGTACAATTCGAAATAATTTCTCAAACCTTTAAAGTGAATAATTTCTCAAACCTTTAAAGTTACCAGATATAATTGCGATCATTTGACACCGATTTTTCAAAAATTTTTATACGAAATTTTAAAAAATAAAAATAAAAAATAAAGGTACTAAAAATTAATTCTGCCATGAGAAAGTCGAGATGAGGCACACTCCAATTAATTGAGATAACATTTACTACTTTAATACATTTTATACAGTTATATTTTTATTATATATATATTGTACATCCACTGAAATATGGGCATACAATTATTTCCATGTAGCTACTTAATATAATTTTTACAAAAAGTATGCATAAACGTCATTCTTTAAAAATGCACTTTGAGATCTTTTTTAATGCGCTGTAAGATTATTTTTCATACACTTTGTCAAAATACCTTTCAATTTTACTGCGTAAATACTTTTAAACTGCAATCTACTCTTTATTATACTTTGCACTTTAGATGTTTCCTCTCTAAAGAAGATTATCCTTTCACATGACTAATCCTTTAGACAGTTTCAGGACCTCTTCCAGATTTAAAGAGTCAAAGAAAGATTCAATGGCATTTGAATCGCGGTAAAAATCCTAAATCATAAAAACTAGCAATGGAGAAGTAAAGAATATTTTTATTTAAAGCATCCAAGTTCTATTGAATGCGCTTTTCACAAGAAAGTTTCCGCTCAAACGCTTGACAGGTCTGTCATGTGTCGTAAGTTCGAATTTGGTTCGATCTTCAAAAGTTTCTACAGATTTAAATTACAGGTTGAAAATATAGCAGTATTTATTTCTTTTTCTTCTTCTTGTATAGCCTATGCGTTTGCAAATCTGCATTATTTGTAACTTTATTTTGGAGGATTTAATTTCTTGGGATATACATTAGCGTTCAAATCTATATTCTATATATTTTTTCCATTTCAAAGACAGAGAAAGTACTAAATACTACGTTGGTATAATGTAAATACACTGTAAAACATTTTGCATCCTTTACTCATTTTTTTTTCAGCTACTTTGTTGATAATTTCGGTGGCAAACTCATAAGAAAAGTCACAATTACAGACGTTCATGAAAATTCCAACTTCATTTCTGAAATACTCTGCTAATTACCGTCTGCCGAAGTGGTATATATATATATATATATATATATATAATATATATATATATATATATATATATTTATATATATATATATATATATATACATATATATATACATATATATATATACATATATATATACATATATATATATATATACATATATATATATATATATATATATATATATATATATATATATATATATATATATATATATATATGCAGGAACCTTACTCCCCATTACGGTCAGCTGATTATCCTGAAACGTTCAGTCACAGTTTTACTGTGTAGTATCAAATCCATAGAGACTATCGTTTTTCCATCTCAAAGACAAAGTACTAAATACGTCTTTAGTATGGTATAAATAGAATAGATGAACACTTACGAGTTTACATTTTATTTATGAAAAGTTTTAAGAATATTTTCCAGTAAACAATGTTAATTCGCTGCAAATTGTGATATTTCAACGTGCAAAGTCTTTAAAAGTATAGCAACGGATGATGTGATTTACATATTTTAAAAATGCTTTGATTGGATTAAGCGGATTCAGAACGTCGCTACCTTAACACTGCCTCACATCTAATTGTTTGAGAAAGTTTCATTGACATAGTATAACTCAAACAATTCAAATAAAATTTGTACAAAGAATAAACATTTGTACATGTTTGAGGTCATTCGTTTACTATAACTTATACGATGTACACGTTACTAGATTGTATTTAACATTAATTGTACATTATTTCATATTTTGGATTTAATACTTTAATTAACACTTTACAACAAAGTTGAAAAGTCTTTATGACTTTGTTCATTCTGTCTGTCTGTCTGTCTGTCTGTCCGTTAGCACGATAACTGCCGTAAAAATGACTTTATCAAAATGAAATTTTAGTATGTTGTTCAGACGGTCTGTAGGACCTACGGGAATATAAATAAATAATATCACCCAATTAGTTTTTTATTGAACCCGGATTGAAAAAATGAAATACATTGAACCCTATGGGACCTAATTTTTCAAACATTTTTTAAGTAAATTTAAAATTCAGGAATTGCTTCGAAATTTTTAGGAAATATTCACATTATCCCATAGAATATATAAAAAAAATTCAGTAAAATATGTTAAGTAGTTTTTTAATTAAAAATTATTTAATATAGGGAAAAAAGCAAATTCAATTAAATTCAGACTTTGGGATACCTTACAGAAAGAAAAGAGAGATATATTATATAATTAATATCTTTCCATTTGTTTAAACGTTTTGCATATGGGACATATGGGAGAGGCTTCACATTTTAAAATAAATTTGGTAGATAACAATTTTTCATTTTTTTAAAATTTTATATAACTCTTCATGATATACTTATTTGATTGCATTTTTAATGCACTTTCCTACGTCCTAGAGAGTTAAAATTTGATACACAGCTTAAATTTTTTGAACATTTTATTCGACAAAAATTTGATGGATCTTTAAATATAGATCATACATTTTTTTTTAAATGGCCTGAAAATAATCTCCGTTCACTTCTATAAATCATTGTTGTAATATTGTTAAAAATTCTGATGTGGACAGCACATGTTTTTCCCTGCAGACTCATATTCGTTTTCTTTATTTATTCAATAATAATTTGAGTTTATCTGCACAAAATAACAACCATAAGTATTTTAAATGGCATTGAATTTACACGTTAAACTAAAATTTGGGTCTCATTTGATAGCTGGACTTATTGTCAAAGGTGGCGTAGCGAAAACGCGAAAAAACTGGAATATCTCAAGAACGGCTAGTCCTAGAGTAATGGGGTTAGTCTTATTCGTTTGTTGTCAAAAATCACGTATAAAATAGGAATTTAATTGATATAATTGAGCACACGTAGTCTTTTATTTTTATATATAACGATTTTTGCGGGCCATTTCGCAAAAATAGCCAGTTCTTTTTCCCGAATCGTACTAGAATAATCTACAAATGATTCATATACAAAATTTTGTTAAATTTGGTATATAAATCACTTGTAGGTTATTGAATTATTAGACACCAAATTTTGTTAAATTTTTTTAATTAGTTTTTAGCTAGAGTGGATAAAGGCAATTTCTACGACCATTTCGCAAAGAAGGCAGATTCTTTTATTACGAATCGTACTATAATCTAATGAACATCAAGATTTCCCACAAAAAACATACCTACCAAATTGTATGAAATTCGGTCCATTAGTTTTTCAATTAGAGTGGATGTAATATCCACACAGACACACAGAAACATACACAGATACACCCTTACCTACACAGACGTCTTCCTAAAAATAGTTTTTTCATGTTCTAAAAGTCCCAAAACGTGTAGATCCTTTGAAAATTCGAGTTCCGATCTTCGTCACGACTCCAATACTTTGAGTACATACACATACACACATATATTATCTGTGTATCTGTGTATTATCTGTGTATCTAAATTCCGTGCCTATGGAATTACAATAGTTGTGATTTTAAATGATCCCTAAACTTTTATTATTTCTTCAACGAAGCCTAATTTTAACATATGCAGAATGCAAATATCTCAAGCGATTTTAAGATGAATTACATAAGAATTGCTGAATTTTTTTCACACAAAATTATTTAACTCTGGAGTCTGGAATACAAGTTTTATGAATGAAATATTCATTGATTTTGCATAAAGAATCAGATGATTTATATTTCGATACAGTTTTAAATATTTAAGTCTAATAAATTACTGTAGAACTGTGATAATATAAAAGATATCACCACTGAATGTATCACGTTTTAGAAATTTTTAAATGACATTACATTTCAGTTGGAAAGTGTTTCATAATCAATGCTTATGCATGATTGATCTTACTTGTTTACTTTTAGATTTTATCCTGAAAGTTTACCCTCATGGAGTACGGCAAGATATGTCTATACACCAATGTCTATATTTACTTTGTAGACTTTATAGACGCCATAATATGAAAAGTTCCTTTGCAACCTTCCAAAAAATTCGACTCTAATTTTGTTTTTATCCATCTCGACATGTCTTTTAAATAAACAGTAGGCAACAAAAATGTTCAATCTGAAATCCAGTTTCCATATAAATTATTTGTTATAACAACGCTTTTACAGGTTCCGAGAAATTGTCTTACCAATATCAAAAATATTGAAATTTTTCGTACTGTTTCGAGTGTTTAAAGCTTGTATCTCAAAAACTAAAAATACTATACCTATGGATTATATGAATTGATTTGTAGCCCAATCCGTACAAAGCTGTTTAATTATACTTTTGATCAGATTCTTCGCTTTCGAAATTTAATGTGTAAAATTTTGATATATATCACTATTTTGATCTCTTTTGAAAAAGTGGTTTAATTTCAATATTTTAATATTTTGAACTATTTTGAAAATTTAGTTCTAATTTTGATATTTTAATATTTTAAACTGTTTTGAATATGTCTGAAAAAACAAGCAAACCACTAACAAAAAATATGTTATTCACCAAAATCATTTTGCTTCCGTCGGACTGGTTCCACTGCCGAACTTTGAACTTAAATTTATGCAACTTTTTCCAACATTTTGCATTTTAAAGTAAGAATATGTAGTGTGTAGATAATGTGCCCAAATATTTTAAGAAAATGCAAACTATTGACGCAAGTATATATTTATACTTCGCTTTCAAGATTTTATATACCGGTATTAAACTTCCTTCCTGTTACCCAATTGATCATTAAATTCAGGTCAATCACATGGGGAGAGGTATCCCATCTAAATTTAGAGACTTGATATCAGGATAGAATGTATTTGCCCGTCACTTCAGCTTCCGTAGTATAATGAAATTCGTATCTATCTCCTCAAATATTTACGGGATTAAGAATTGATTAAATTGAGAAGGTATATGTAGGTGTAAATTTATTTGAAATTCAACGTAACGTCATCATAAATTGTATAAATCTATGTGTTTATTCCTATTTAAGATGATTTTAATGTCAGATATAAAATAGCTGCGGAATAGCTTAGGTGCCAGCAGCTATTTTAATATTTGTATAGCAATCGCTGTTTAAGAAACAAACAAGAAAAATACAGGCGACCGCCACGCGGTTCCAAAAAGAGAGGTAACACACTTCTCTACCCACTCAGTGGGCATGTATCAGTGTATCAATTGCATCAATTTCGGAGTAACTGTGGCTGAGATAGATAAAAACGCAAATTTATATAAAACAAAATGGGGATGATCCGTCTATTTCTCTGAAAATTACGTGCTGCGCACATTGGTAACGCAAGTATTTTGGCAAAAATGCGCTAAACGAACAATAATATTATTCACGCAGACATACTAGAGACGAACTTGAAATCCTACTCGCAAACTGCTGTAAAACCCGGTGAAGAAAAGCAAACTTCACCGACACCTTTCTTTCACCCAGCGATAATTAGACTAACCCAAATTTGACACTGCAAGTAGAAAACGAAAGCGTGTGTACGATCGCTTTGAAATTAGAAAGATAAACTCCCTAATCGTAGAAAAAATGACTAAATAAAATGATATGGAAAAATACATTTTTCAAAAGTTAAGGAACGGCATTTTACATTGACAAAATTTTAAGACCGTACCTCAAAAAACGTATGCTAGGCAACAATTTGAAAATGAAGAATTTTCTCATTTTATAAAAAAAATCGTTTTAATTGTCTATAAAAATCTTGAAAAACTATCGACTTGGGGAATTAGTCTTTTGGAGATAACTAGAAATTTATTTGTCTCTCAATAAAAAATCGAGATGCTATCTTGATGTTTAGAGGAGGAGATCGTTTTTACGTATCCCTTGTTTTACCGCGGATTTAGAAAGGGATTTTTTTGCAAATATTTAAAAATCTATTAAATATTTCGAATTTTCGGAAGTATTCTCATCATACCAGCACCGTTAGCTACATTAAAAAAATGCAAGGCCCTCGGCCAAGTTGGGACTTCCCAATAAGGAGATACATATACATATAAATAATCATTTTTGGTTTTTAATGGAATAGATATTAATTATTATCATATTGTATTGAAATTTCGAACTTTGACATGAAAGTAGTTAGTTTGTGTTATTAATTCAATAAAAGTATTTTGTGTTCCTGAAAATAATTATTTGATTGTCTGCTGAAAAACAATAACAAAATTCAACTTCTTATTTGATTTGAATGCGTGATACAGTAGCATAAAAATTATTTACATATTTTAGAAACTATCAACGACAAAATGGCATCAGCCTCTGACAATAGGAAACCGTTTATTTTGAGCTAGAATTGAGATATAGCTTGCACATGCGCGGGTACAGATACCGTTATGACGTATCCTCTGAAATCGTAGATGCGCACTCAGGATATACAAGAATGCGTCCAAATTTCTGGATAATTAACACGTTCATTCACAAGCACAGCGTAAACTGGTACAATATACAGTGAAACAACATTTAAATGTTTCACTAATTTAAAAAAATAACCGATACTGTTCTTAAAATATCGACAAAACTCATTTTACAAAACAGCAGGTACTATTCTCAAAACTTTGATAAAAATCACAGCTCAATGTAGCTCGTATCACGTCAACTGCTCTCCAATGGAATTATGACCCCTTTTATAGTCTCTCTATAGGAACTTCTGGAATTCTCTTATCTCGTAGAATACTCGTTATTTCGCAGTCTTTCTCGAACCTTCAAGAAGTTTCTAAATGTCCCCAAATTGGCAATAAATCATCAAATCTGACATGCCTTCAATTTCAGCTTTTGGCAACCCTAGAATCACGTCATGGGAAAGGAAGCCGTACGGATGTTTTTCTAGCTTGTTCTTCGAAAGAAACAATAAAGAGTTGTGAAAAGCGAATGCAGAGTTCGCAGCAATACGGAAAAAAGCCATGCTAAAAGGTGTTGATTTATATTCTTTGATACCCAAAGCATAAAACTTGATTCCATTGAATCAGTCGCAGTACCTTCAAACTGTTACTAATTATTCTCTCTCCGATAATTAAACCTATTTATCAAAGCAGGAAATCAATAATATAAGAATATTATCCAGACGTACGTTAATAATTCAATTGCTGTACAACTAACTGGAAATGACAACTGGGAATAATAAGAAACAGTGAACAGTCAAGTATCACAGTTTTCTTCGGCTTCTGTCTGGTTTAAACGTAGTGTTGGAAATGTAATGTCTGTATTTGATATCTGAAAGCAAACTATGCACATGTTCGATGAAGCAAATGTTTGTTAATGGTTGAACAGACACATGAATTAATAGATATTGCAGGGATATTATTAACATATATCGACGATATAAGACATGCTAAGTTTTATAGGATATATATATATATATATTCTTAGGCACTCGCGTGTAATCTAGTCCCAAGGGGTCACATTGTAACTTGTAATTGCTTTGTCTGATATCACAAATAATAGCAAATGCCACAAAAGCATGGTGTTTTTAAATGAAGAATGTTAGTATTTTTAATTTACCAAACTATACAAAAAGCTTGTTTTCCACAAAAATTTTTGAATTCAAGATATTTCGGGATCGGCACTTTTTAAAACTTCCTGAATCCATATGGAACATTTTTGGAAAGATGTCCACATGTCCAGAGTTTAAGAGCAATTTCGTACTGCACAAGCGGGCACTATTAGAAATATAAGCTGCAGGAGAGGGAGAGGAAGAGGGGGGCGGAAGGGTCTCTCCGGGAAAATGTTGGGAATTTTAAAATTAAAAATATACTTATTTTAGTAATTCTCCCGAATTTTACATGTCGGAGGTGAGTGAGGATATATACCCCTTCCATTGAGAACTTAGCCATGAAAAATATGACCTAATTGCAGAATTGTTCAACTGAAAGCGCTCGACTAAGAATAATGTTTAAATAACATATTTAAAATTAACTTAATTAATAACACTTATTTAAACAGTGAAGAAATATTGACACTTAGGGATGTGATACTGGAATATTGACACTTAAGATGTGATACTGGAATAATGTTCAACAGTAGCAAAGATATTTTGACCGAAAATTTTACTCTGAATTTTATAGCAGATGAACAGTGTAAAATATCAGAATGAGAAAAAATTTAAATATACGTGTTTATGTACCTTATTATTTTTGTTTTGGGGGGGGATGAATCATTAATTTATACACACAAAATGTACTGTTTGCTTTTCCGCAAATAAAACATTTCATTTTCAATAAAACATGTACATTCATCAAAATGTAATAGTTATGAAAAAATATATCCACTTAACCCCAATACCAACATTGAAAAGAATTTTAATAAAAAGCCCTTTCTCCACACAGCACAAAAATTCACTACGCAAATATTTAAACAATTGAAAATACGATAATTAAGTAAATAAAGCGACTATATCTACATAGCTGAACTGACAGAGTGAGCGAGGGGGTAAGGTATATAAATTCTTAACACTGTGAGCACTTCCACTGCAGATAAATTTGAGTTTGGGTTGTCATTAGAGTGGTTGGTCTCAGCTTCGAAATAAAATGAATGAAAAATTTAAAATATAAATTTAAAGAAATTCGACTTACGTTTGACGGTGCAAAAGGATAATCGAAAAAATAATCGCTTTAATTATCAAGTTCCTCCACTCGAGACGAAATCACAGTTTTGGTCTTATCTGTCCATCCAGACAAACGAATCAGCATCTAGATCAAAGACAAAAAATCAAAAATTTTGAAAAGTCAAATTTGGTGACATAAAACAAAGGGATTTTAAAAAAAATTACACTGCTTTGCCTCTCAAAATTGAACGTCATTGCATTTTATGTTCAAATTTGAAACTTTTTTTTTTATTCTGAACTTTTACAAAATGTGTCATATTTATTGACCACTGAGGAGGTACCGGTAAAATAGATAGATATATCTACATATAAAATTGAATAGCCTGTAGGACACGGCAACTCACTGCACATAGACACACAGAGATACAAACACACGGATATATATATATATATATATATATATATATATATATATATATATATATATATATATATATATATATATATATATATATATATATATATATATATATATAAAATAAATTGTAAATCCAATGTTAGAATGTAAGTAGTAACTCATAATACACTATTCCAAAATTTTCTACAAAATACGCAGAAATAATAGAAATTCAAACATAAAGAGGAAATTATAAAGCATAATGCAGGTCATAAAGACAAAGACAGTCAACAAATTTCAAAGGTGAGGAATGAAAATATATATATATATATATATATATGAAAATATAACTATATATATATATATATATATATATATATATATATATATATATATATGAATGAAAGTAGAAAAGAACGGAAGTGACCATATGAATTACATAAGAATGGTAGGGGTGGATTGCGACACCCCTTTCCCACTTAAAGCAGCTTTTACAACCCGGGTAACGCTCACGGAACTAACATAATTCCATGGTCAGCCTCCCAAATGTGCGAAAATAAAAGCACCAGAACAGACTCAGAGCCAAAGAAGTAACTATATATATATATATATATATATATATATATATATATATATATATATATATATATATATATATATATATATATATATATATACGAGGGTGGTTCAAAAAGTAAGGTAACAAGTCCTGTGAGAGCAAGGCTTATACACGAAATCAAATAGATACACAAAGTTAGCAAGGCACTGGTACAAATTATTTTTCCACATAGTCACCATGGTTATAGAAACATTTGTTCCATCGGTAAACCAATCTATCGAAACCGCCATAGAAGAAATCAGGGTCCAAATCTCGGAGTCACTCAACGACATCGGTTGCCACTTCGGCATCGGTTGTGAAATGGTGAACTGCCAGGTCCTTCTTCAACGGTGCGAAGAGATGAAATTCGCTTGGTGCGAGATCCGGACTGTAGGGTGGGGGTTCCAGTACATTCCATCGAAACCGCTGTACCAAATCACGTGTAACCGAGGCCGCATGCGATCGGGCCTTGTCGTGAAACAACACGATACCTTATCTAGACATGGAATTTAATTCGCACACCGAATTTGTGCACCCGTGAGAGCTCTTGTTACCTTACTGTTTGAACCACCTACGTATATATATATATATCCCGTCATATATCCTTATATATCCTTATATATCCCTTATATATCCCCTCATATATATATATATATATATATATATATATATATATATATATATATATATATATATATATACCTCCTCCAGAATTTGATGTTGATTGAATAGCATTTATCATCACAGTCCTATTTATAACCGTTGTTGAATAGTACTGCTGCAGGGAAAATGGAATTTTTTGAACCGGATAAATTAAGATACCTGTATGTGTTAATCCTTAGTGAACCCCGTTATCCACTCTAAAATTCGAAGCTTCATCTACATACATTCTTCAGAAATAGATGTTTCAAGAAAATTGCTTGTATCGAAATTAAAAAAAAATTGGAAATGGAAATACTTAGTTAAATTCCTTGCACCCTTTGAAATTTTATACTGATTCTGTTACAGTTATTAGCTAAGTTCTGACAATAACTGGTATTGATGAATAAATCCTGAAAAGAAAAGGAAATGCAAATGTTTGATTCGTAAGCGAGGTCTTTAAAATGAAAATCTTTCATGAGTCGTACACTGTTGTGAGTCTTTTAAGGATACTTTGATGGTGACCTCATATCAATAAATGTCTTAACTGTAAGTGACTTACAGTACTGTAAGTTCTACTGTTGATTGACTGTAAGTTCTACTTACAGTCAATCCTGAGAAATACATATTTAAAGGGAAACATTTTGAACAAGTGCCAAAGCACCGAGTGTCAAAGGAATAGAAATATAAGAAACAATGACGGAAAATATTATACAGACACACAATAAATTCAAGTGATGCACTAGCAAACTGGAAATGACAACTGAAAATAAACGGAACTAATCAGTCAAGCATGAAAATATTTTTCCGTATCTCTATCTATTATAAGCAGTATTAAGTAACCAAAGCCAAACTATGTGCATGCCCATTGAAGCAAGTGTTTGTAAATGGTTCAACAGATCCAGAAATAAATAGATTATACGTGGATGTTTTTATATAGATTCTTGTAAGAAAAATACATTGATATGTATGGTGGAACAGTAAACATTATATTTTCAAAGGAATTGCAGACAGGAAATTCTTTTGATATTATATATTCAAAATCAAATTTCTTGTTATGATATTATCCGTACGAATAATATGTGTTTATTTAAAGTATATCTTTTAAGAAGGCAATCTAGTAACAAGGGACGGATTTACTATCTTGGAGGGTCTAATTTAGATTGATGTTATCAGTAATTTAATTATTTTTAATATCTTGAAAACGGCTCGCAATAACCTTCAAACGGTGGTATCGATTTATATTTGATTATAAGCACATAAAAAGCATTTTTATATTTGATTGTTTATAAATATAATTTATTTAAAAACATTTTTTTTCTCATTTTACTTATAAAATATGTATACTGTGTCGATAATGGTACGTATTACCGTTCTGCTAATATTGTCGTGACATTTTAAATAAAAGTATGTATAGCGACTATTTTCTTTTATTTCAACACTCATCAATTTTAACACTTTAACTAACGTCTTAGTCATCTGTGCTTCAGAATCGCATTGTTAATGTTAGGACGATCCTCCAATACCATGGATGTGCGCTTAGGATACAAGAATGAGTCCAAATTCCTGGTTAACTGGCATATGTATTCACAAGCACAGGGTAAAAAGGAACAACATACTGTAAAATAGCACTTAAATGCTCCACTAATTTCACAAAACAGTGGATACTATTCTCAACACATTCATGTATCCCATTTCACAAAACAGCGGCTGAAATTCTCAAAACATTGACGAATATCGCAGTTCAATATAGCTCGTATCACGTCAACTGCTGTGCGACTATGTGACGACTCATTTTATAGACTCTCTGTAGAAACATCTAGGAATCTTTCATATCTCGTAGAATATTTGTTATTTCGAGGTGTTTCTAGAACCTTGGATGAGGCTCCAAATATCGCCAAATTGGCGATAAATCTCCAAACCTGGAAACCGCTTTGAACTTCAATATATGGCAACCCTAAATTCACGTCATAGGAAAGGTTGATGGACGGGTGCTTTCTCCGTCTGGTTTTCAAAAGCCACTCCAGTGAGAACATTACGTTCGTAACATTAATAAATACCGTGACAACTAATGTGTAAAACTTCGCAACACAATTGGCGATAAAATATTTGAGCATATTGCACTTTGAATGCAGAGACAAGCAGCTTTGGACTGGTTTGGATTGGTATCGTGCTTGTTAGGAGACCTCCGTGCGGAATATACGGTATCTAACTAGATACCATTAAAACTTACTATATTCAGTTATTATGAAAACTTTAGTGCGCTGATCGACAAAGTCAGTTTTATCACTGAAAATATTCTATTACTGCCCTATTATCAATTCAATATTGGCAGATGATATTGGACCAATATGAAAAAATGGACATTTTGACAGAATTCGGACAGTATTGGAATAAGATATTGGGACAATATGACGCCAATATTGGCGTTATATTGTGATGAAAATAATGGCCAATATTGTAGGTTATATTTGCCAAAGTTACTAGGGTGTTCTGCTCGGGTGACACACACACAAAAAAAAACGAAATGGATTCTAGTATCTAAACTCGAAGTGTAATTCTCCAAATTTATTGCTAACAGCAATATATTTTGTTTAACTTAATAGCTCAAGTTCTATAATAATTCAACTATATTTAAAAAAAAACTCTCTTTGCAATGCAATTAACATAAAACGTTAGAGATTTAAATTGACTCATTTATCTTAACGTGAGAAAAGTAAAAAACTATTTATCTTGATAAAAAAAGGGCTGTTTGATTTTAGCTGATATTAAAACCATAATTAACTTCCTAAGACCACAAGATAACAATAAAGAATGATATCTTAAGTTCTTCTCCGAACATTACTCTAACAGAAAGAGATTTTTGTATTAGGTATGAAATCTTAGGCGATAAATTTATGATTTTTTATGAAATGAATGTTTTTAATAGAGAATTAATTAAATATACGTAATTTGAGTATTTCTAATTAAGATCCGAAGCAAACTCGATACCTGCAACGAGAAATTATTTTTCTACATTTTGACCAGTTCACTTATTTGTTTCGTTTTTACATTCAATTGCGCATTGTATGTTTATGTATATTTTCTAGGTGTGCTTATGTATGTGTGTTATTTTTCTGTCTTTTGTAACTGCTTTACATCATTTGTGTAAGCTGGACGACTTAGATAATAAAGAAATAAATAAATACCTGCAATGACAGCAAGAAAACTTGCAACAATTCAAGAAAACTTGGAACGGCTCAACAATTTGCCGCACAACCGCGTAGACACACAGTGTATAAAAAATGCTCTTCTCTCCGTTTGATTGTAACACTTGGTGATGTATTTGGCAAACTTGCTCAATAATCTAGCAAAGTATCGGCAGCTTGGCGATATTTCGCCCCAGATTGAAGAAAATTTCGTTAATGAAGCAAAATTAATGAAATTGACGCCTAATTGATGATATATTTTTTAATGTTTTTAATATATAGACTATATTGCTTATTGAGAATGCAATAAATATTGATAATTTTTAATTTAGAGTTGGGTGAAATATAAGTAAATTGGGTTACTTTGGAATATTATTACATTTTATCATCCGGAAATTAGCCAAATGTACAATTCAACTTCAAAAACAGAGTACCGTGGATCTTATATATTATTACCTTCATTATATACATATTATAATGTATAAGGAAAGTATTATGACGGGGTCGAAAATTCGATTTCAAGTTTTCGACGGGAGAGCACGTTTTAAGCATCCCTGAACACGAATCAAACATTTTTGAGGTGATGTCTCTGTGTGTGTATGTGTGGACGATATTTCACTCAGGAATGAAGCGATTTGAACGAAATTTGGTACAAAAATTACAGTCAGTTAATACTAGAAATTTATTGTTTTTATATGCACTAGAATGTTCAGAACTCCTCCAAATTTGGAAATGAAATATTGCAAAAATCGTAAAAAAATTAGAATCTTCAATAAAGTTACGCAAATAATAATTTTATGTAATTTTTTATTAGAAAACGATTGACATAAACTTTAGAACGCTAGCATAAACCATTTTCGGGGTTTTGTATATTGTTAAAATAAATTAATCAAGAGATCACACAAAAAAGTATTAACTATTGCGACATATGTTCACTTTTCATATGTAATATTATGCAATAATATTTTTATCATCATTCTTGTAGATTGTATACTAGTCTTGTAGTACTAGCCAGTTCCACTCATGAGAGAAGATACTACGGTTAATAGTTTTGTATTTGTACGCCATTAGTCGTTTATCTACGATAAGAATAACCTATTTCTCTGTCTATAACGCTTGGTGAAATTTCGGCTATGAATTTGGAAATCCCGTCAACTTGCAGGGTTTTTAAATGTTGCCAAATTAACAAAATGTCGCTAAATTGATAAAAATGACGCTAATTTAATAAAAATAACAGTTAATTGATGACAATTCAATATCTTGGAAATAATATAAGAATCTACTGTGTAATAGAAGATACTTTGGGTAGTAGTTTTGCATTTGAACGCCATTAGTCGTTTATCTGCTATAAGAATAACCCAGTGAGAGAGAAGAGCATTTTTCAGATACTAAAATGTATGTCCGTCATATGATGGAAATCAAAATTTGCGAAATATTACTTCTCATTTGGCGTCATTTTGATCAATTTGGCGATATTTTTGTGACTTTGAAAACATTTTAAAATGTCGACTAGTTGGCAACGTTGTGCGAAATTTCTCACCAGGCGTTATTGAAAGAAAAATGGGTTATTTTTATAATCTACTTTTATGTTCTTTCCAAGATATTGAACTTTCATCAATTAGTCGTCATTTCATTGATTCAACCTCAATTTCATCAATGTTGTTGATGTTGAGACCCAGACCATCCGATCTACCCAGTTCCATCAATGTGGCGAATTTTTATCAATTGGGTGATATTTTCATCAATTTGGCAACATTTAAAAAGTCGCTAAATTGGAGATATGCCAAAAAATTTGTCACAAAACTTTTATCCAAACACTAAGGACGGAAAAATAGGTTATTCTTATAGTACTCGTAGATTCTTAAATTCTTTCCAAGATAATGAATTTTAATTAACTAGTCATCATTTTCATTGATTTAGCCTCATTTTTATGAATTTGGCGAGATTTTCGTTAATTTGGCAACATTTAAAAAGTCGCGAAATTGGCGATATTCCGCTAAATTCGTGGTCAAAATCTCGCCAAGCATTATGCACGGAGAAATACGTTATTCTTATAGCAGATAAATGACTATTGATGTCCAACTACAAAAGTATTACACAAAGTAACTTTTCTCATAAATGGAACTATCTATTACACATGAAAAGTGAACATATTTCACAATAGTTAATTTTTTTATCTGACTTTTTGATAAATTTATTTGAAAAATGTACAATATCTCGAGAACGGTTGATGCTAGCGTTCTAATGAAAAATTACATAAGAAATTACTACTTGAGTAATTTTAATGAAGGTTTTGCTTTTTGATAACTTTTTCATAACTTCACTCAAAAATTAAGTGGTGTTCTTCGGGGGGGATGACTAAAATCACTAGACTTCCAGTATTCACGGATTGCAGTTTTTGTACCAAATTTCGTTCGAATCTCTTTATACGTTCGTCAAATATCATCTCTACAAAATCACAGGCACACACACACAGACATCACTTAAAAAACGTTTGATTCGTGTTCAGGAATGCTTGAAACGTGCTCTCCAATTGAAAACTGGAATTGGAATTTTCAACCCTGTCACAATACTTTCCTTATACATTATACTATGTATATAAGAAAAGTAAAAATATGAGGAAATCGTTAGAAAGAACTTTTTTTTAATCACCGAGTTCTACCAAATTCTGTGTCTGTTCAAAACTGATATTTTCACTATAGACGAAAAACACGCACACACACATACATATAGACAGACAAACTTATTTTATAAATTGAAAATATATATTAGTAATAATTTACTTTCAATACGTACATACTTTTTCTTTTGAAACACATTTACCAAAAAGTGCATTTTAATTAATCGAAAATGATGACTTCATACTAGTGAATATATTTATAGGGCAATTTCGGAGTGATCAAATTTTGGTTCTCCCCGAAGAGACATTCCACGCAGAATACACATCGTTAAACTATGCAATTTTAATCAATGATGTATCATAACAGCAGTTCTTAAATGAATAATCTTGTGATGACATTCCTCTTCAAATTCATTTGAATTTTAATGAGCTTGTTCCGTGAGCGATATGAAATGTAAACATTTGAAATTTTATTGGCGCAATTAAGTTATTCATTACGTAATATTTTCTTTTAAATGTATGTATTTGAACATATTGATTATGTCCTAAATAATGAATACGCTTTATGATTGTTTTATACAAGCATAAAACATTAGATGTATACAGTTGTGAGGATTCTATTATTCATGATTATTGTATGCTAATTTTACTTTTCATTATGCTATTTTATGTACGAAACTCCTCAACTCTGATTCCTAGAATCACGTACTCACGACTGGCCAGGACTATAAGAAAGGGTAGGCGTTAGATAAGATAATTCTTATTACGATAAGAAGTCAGGTCTTCGGCATGAAGTCGTGAGTAGTCGCCGTTCAGCTTCGGCTGCTGCCTTTCTACCGAGTTCGTGTGTGTCTGGTTCTGTTCATTCATAGAAATTCATATCGAAGTTATAGCCTCTATAAATTGTGAGTATATATCTATGGTATAATAGTTTGATTAGTATAGATTCAGTTCAGTAAGATGTTAAGGTTGAAATTCTGTATAGATTATTATGTCAGCAGGATAAGATATGGTATAGATAGCTTTGTAAACATTCTGTATATGTAATTGTATTTTGAGTTATCAGTGAAGTTAGCTGGAATAAATTATGTTGCTTGTTAATGTGTAATTCCTTCGTCGAACTCTAGTCGTTAAATTATTGGAAGTTTAAGTTAGAGTGAAATAAATTAGACTGGTGCATAAAAAAAAGGCATGACTTTGGGAAGTAGTAAAAATAGTACCTTAAAAGTACTTTACAATAGCACCCGCAAAGTAGGATCCTTTACACAGTACATGACTTTTGCTACATTAATAATATTAATTCGGCAAGCGAGACAGATAATAAACCAATAAATTGAACCAATAAATTGTTAACTTCTAAATTGAACCTCCTTCTCCAAGATATTTAATTTTAATGAATTTGGTGAAGTTTACGTTAATTAACCGTCCATTTTGTTCGTATGACGTCATTTTCATAAGTTGCCGTTAGCGGCATTTCACCAAATCCATCCCCTAATTGTCCTTAAATTATTTATCACCAAGCGTTATATATAAAGAGGTAAATGGACCTGTAGCATTTTTGTACTATCCCATTTCTACTTGTTAAAGAATTTCTTTAATACTCTTCGACCTCGAGTGGCATCTTATCCTTAGCATTCGCATGTCAGGATGATACTCACCTACCCCTTACGATTACCTATCAAGGAACCCTTTGTTAAGGAAAATACGCTTGTCTTCTAGTTGATAAAAAGAAATTTGACTTAGACAAAAAGTCCGTGAGTGAAGAAGAAAAAGTAGAACAGAAACTGTTTAAAATAGCGCGTATGTTTGTTATCTAGAAGTTTAGCGATTTAGAGACGATGGCTGTTGGTGGAATGTAACCGACCACTTTCATGGATGAATTTATAAGAGTGGTTTTCAATAGAGCATAATCTACTGAAATATGTCTAATTTTAATTAGTCTAGAGCATTCTTTTGTTAGATATCTTTCACATAACAGTGGACTTAGATCAAGACTAATTTTGCAGACTAATTTACTGACTGGTTATCATCACTCCGGCGTTTAGAACGGTTACGTGAATAACGTATATGCTAAATTTAGAAGACAGCTGAATCTTTTGATTTCTTCTAATCACCTAGGAGATATATATATAGCTTCACGTAAAACCCTTGTTCCTCTCGCCTCTTACCTTTGACGTAATTATTTTAATACCACGGCTTTCTTCAAAAATGTGCATTAGACTTTGATAGGCAAAGCATTAGAATTTCTCTATTACAGCAATGAAGAGCAAGTATTTCTCCAAAAAATTCTACTTTCCAATTTTTTTTCTATCCCCACCTAATTTCCGCTGCAGGTAAAAGCCGGGATTTTTTCCAGCCCAGCGACTCCAAAAACTAAATTCCTTGATCCTTGAAACAAGTAAATGTGGAGAAGGACTTTTATTATATTATATAAGTCGATGGTTTAACTTCTAATCAAAATATATTTTCACTCATGAATGGAACGAGCTAGATCTACGAGAACGTTGATAATCTTTTCGTCTGGTAATATTACATATAATATATCAATTTTTAACGATATTTGCGCCTTTTTTAATTTTCCGCAATTTTGAGAAATTTATTCGAAAGATGTGCAATATATCTAAAACGGTTTAGTTTAGTGTTCTAAATTTCTGTCACTCGTTTTGTAATAAAAACCACATATGGAAAAATTATTTATTTATCATTATTCAAGGATCTGACATTTTAATGATTTATTTTTCAAAAATTCTTTCAAAAATTGCGGTTCTTTCGAACATTCGATCACGTTTGATATAAATAGTGTTCCAGTTTGCACTGATTGAAATATCTGTTCTAAATTCTTCTCGAGACGCTCCATTTGTTTTGAAATATTGTTTCCATATATTCACTGACACACGCACTTTTACACATACATACACACATACTTACACACATTCACGCACACACTTTTACACACATATACACACATACGTACACACACATTCACACACACACACACTTTTGCACACACATGCATACACACACAGGCACACACACACACGCACAAAATAACCCACATGGGTACACACACACACATGCCCACACAATACTTACACACATTTAAACACACACACACATACACATGCCCACAAACACACACAAATTTAAACACACACACACATACATCACTTCAAAAACGTTCGATTCCTGTTCAGAAATTATTGAAATGTTATCTTCCACGGAAACCCGTCACAATACTTTTCCTATATATTATACTACGTATGAGGTGGGGGGGGATAATTTCTAAACATGGGATATTTTCTGTAGTTTTGTAAAACATAGTAAATATTTAACAATATATTGATTTGTAAAACATATTTCTGATTTGTGAAAATATAGGGGTTTTCTTCGGAAGCACTGACGCAAAATATGTTAAAAAATTCACATTTTGAAGTTTTTGAGCAGAGTTAATAAATCCACATTTTGGACCAGCCCTGAATATTCTTCAAAATTTCCCACCTACAATAATATTAATTTTATTTATTAAGATTAGCTGACTGCAAGTATTCCTAATTAATATATGTAGAACGCATGGCCCGTGAAAAAGTCTGTTCTACTCTTATTATTACCTTTTTGAAAATTAACATCCCTATTTCCACAACTTCTATTAGGGATGTGTTGAAATTTTTACGGTATATTTTGCATAGTAAATCAACATATTAATGATTTATAGGTTACGTTCATTTCATACTATAAAGCCCTCTTTCGATATAATTTAATTAGTTTATCATTTAAATTAAATTAATATTTCCTATTTAACATGCATTAATATATTAATTTAATATATCGGTATTGCAGTTTCGCTATAATGCTTCTGGTTGCCTCTGAACAAATATTTCAAACATAATGCACTTAGATAAATTATGAAAGTTTAATCAATGGCATATCTGTAATTCCTAAATGGATAATGTCATAATAATGTCTTCCTTCCAATCAATTCTAAATATTACGAAATAGCTTCATTATACTATATATTATTATGCAATACATTATTATGCAATAACATTATTATATAATACATGCAATTGAATTCATAATGCCATTTAGCTATTTCTATTGACACTTTACAGCATAGTTGAAAAGTGCTTATGACGTTGTTCATTCATTCTGTCTGTCTGTCAGTTCACACGATAACTGCCGTAAAAATGACTTTATCAAAATGAAATTTTAGTATGTTGTTGAGACGGTCTGTGGGACGTATGGGAATGTAAATTAATAATATCACATAATTAGTTTTGGATTGAATCCAGGTTAAAGAAATGAAATACATTGAACCTTATGGGGTATAATTTTTCAAACATTTTTTAAGCGATTTTAAAATTCACAAATTACTTCGAAAATTTTAGGAAATATTCAAATTATCCCGTAAAATATATAAAAAATTTCAGCAAAATATGTTCGGTAGTTTTTTAAATAAAAATTAAATTAATAACTGCACCCATATTATATGAAGCGATCACGTGGATCACTTAAAAATAAAATAAAATCATCCATCTTGTGGCAAAATCGTGATTTTTAAAGTTATTTTAAATTAATATTTAGTGTTGCATCCGTCCTAAAACCGCTTTCTCTTTTTTTTTGGCTCTTTTTCTGCGCATCTACATTGACTTCCAAAAGTTAAGTACGCAAAGCAAATTTTCATTTTTCGAAAGCGTATTTGAATTTGAGTGGCTGAAAATTGCTGCGAATGTAGATTGCAGCATGCAAATATCGTATGTTACAGCCAATCACGATTGAATGTCCGGATATGTGCTAATTAGGCAGTTGCTGAAGACGCCAGCATTCTGAAAGGCTTGAGGATGTGCATTTAAATGCTGATACGAAGTATTTATAATTTTGTAGAATTACTTTTGATGATATTCGTGTTTCCATGGCAGAAAGAAGACGAATGACAGATAGTGAGCGCTAGCGTGCTGTCTTACATATTAAAGCAGGACAGTCAATCAAATATGTCGTTATTTTCTTTTTTTGTTGATCATTCAGTAATTTCTCGATTATGGAAACTGTGGCACACATTTTAAAATATCAAACTTGAAGTTGAACTTTTTGGTATTAAATTCATTAAGAATGACATGGCCGTAAATTCGTACATAGTGGACTCATTTATTATTGTACATTGCATTATTGTGCCGCTATTAAACCCTCCAATTATTTAACCTCTGCGTGAGTCCTGTAAAGGAATTATTAATTAATATTTTACCAAAATGATTGCACCAATTTAATTTTAACAAAAACATTTATTAAAAACATAAAAAACTTATTAAATTCAATTACATTAAATACTATGCTTATTAATTATTTATTAAGATAGCATGTGAGAGGAGATAGCATATGAGACCCTTAACCATATGCCTAACGTATTTGATAACCTGTGAATGTTTGAGGAACACATACCTTCAATTTCGGCCTTCACCTTTGTTATGTCATATTGTCGCACAAGCATGTATCTCTTTCTTTGAGAACATATGCCGTTGCATACATCTACTCAAGTCATGACCCAAGTTATCTGCACATGTCTACCCTTGCACGAATATTAGCACAAGTCTCCAACTAGTCGTTATTAAGTCATATCATTATCTGCCCTCCTCGTTCTTAAGTCATCACACAGTATCTTTTTTCCATCAGTCGTTTTTCCTCGGTCACAGGTTGTGGTTCCCTCTTTTTTGGTGTGTCATTTCCCCCTTTCTTTCATTTGTAGCGTTCAGTGTGACGAAATAAGTTCATTTTTCCATTGGTTACTTATTTAATCAATGGAACCATTCCACATCCTCGTAAGGGCCAGCTCGGTACCCTCTGTCATGGAGCCCCTAAGTTTATGGTTTTCTGACCTTTAGATTCACGGGTTGTAAAACTCGGCGCCATCCAGACTGTCAGTATTGTTTGTCGTTTTGACCATAACAAATAAACGGCATAAAGCTGTCTCACCAAAGTGTGAGATCAATTTCTGGTCTCACAGAAACCATCCCAAACAAGTCAAAGAGTTCTCCGGAGAACGGAGACCGGTCGTCCAAGGGTTACCACCTCCTCTGATGATCGGTATATTGGTATAGTAGCCAAACGGAATCAACGAGCGACTTTACAACTGTTACATCCATAGTTGCAGCCACACTTGGTAAGACTATATCTGCCAGTACTGTGCGCCGAAGGCTCCAAGTGAAGGGACTGTATGCCTGAGTACCAAGTTTTTGTGTTACACTAACCGGGACAAGACTAAAGTTGTGTCGTCAACATGCCAATTGGACTATCTCAGATTGATGGAACGTCCTGTTCATGGACGAGTCCAGATTTGCCCTGGAATCAGATGATAAGCATGTTAGAATTTGGAGAGAACGAGGCACACGCAATCGGGCAAAGAACATCATCGAACATCATGCATTCAGAGGTGGCAGTTTCATGTTGAGGGCTGGAATTTCAATGGGATGTCTCACAGAGCTGCACATCTTTAAAGGCGGTTCAGTGACGGCTGCGCTGTATCGAGATGAAGTCCTAGACCTCATCGCGAGATTCTACGCTGCAGCAGTGTGTCCTGATTTCCCCCTTATGGACAATAATACCCGTCCCCATCGAGCTAACATCGTTGACGAATACCTGGAAAGTGAGGACATTTCTTGTATGGAGTGGCCGGCGTATTCCCTCGACCTTAATCCCATCGAAAACCTTTGAGATTCCCTCGGGCGTGCTGTCTCTGCACATATACCTCCTCCAACCAGTATCAAAGAGTTGGAAACTGCCCTATTGGAAGAATGACCATTGCTCGCAACTGCGATGGTTGATAACCTCGTTGAAAGCATGGAAAATCGTTGTAAAATTTGTGTGAAGGTCCGAGGTGGTCACATACCATATTAACGTAAGTTTTGTTTGGTTTGTCTGCATTTAAATATCATTTTGTTAATGACCCAAATGTAACATCATCATATAAATTACGAAAAATAAATATTTTTTCATCTTTGTACATAATTCTTGTTTTCTTTAATGCATAAACACATTTGCTACCTTCATGTACAATTTTGAGTTAATCAAAGCTTTACTTTTCCACTTTTATTGATTTTACCGTCCGTGTTTAAGTTTTGGAAGCTAGTGTACATACTGCGCCAACGCACTTACAATATTTTTGAGTTTAAATGATCATCAAATTTATTATTTCTACAACGAAGCCTAATTTTCACATAAGGAGAATGTAAATAAATCGCACTCTAAGATGAGATGTATAAGAATTGCTGAATTTCTTAAACGCAAAATTATTTATCTCAGGAGTCTGCAATATAGCTTATATGAATGAAACATTCATTGATTTTACATACAGAAGCAGACGATTCTATAGTATTGTTTTTTCGATGAAGTTTTTAGCACGGAATTAGGAAGTACTTTTATCTCCATGATATTAAATTTTCAAGTAAAAAAAAATTTTGTTGTATTTTGATAATTTTATAAATATTGCCTCTGAATGAAAGGAATGGAAAAAAGTTTATGCATGAAATATTCACTGATTTTATATAGAGAACCAGGCGATTTATATTTCGATGGTGTTATTTGAATAAAGTTCATTTGTTTTCGATGGAGTTTTGAAATATAATAATTTGCTGTAGTATTGTGATAATTTTAAAAATATCACTTCTGAATATATCGCATTTGAAAGATGTGTAAGTAAAATTGCATTTCATTTGGAAAGTGTTTCATAACCAATGCTTTATACATGATTGATCTTTCTTGTTTATAGTATATAAGTAAAAATTATTGTCTTTATATCACAAAAAATTAAATATTTTCGAATACCAATTTTGTGCTTGCCTTCATTTTGACACATGTTATCCAATTTCATATAGATTTCATATTGGCATATATTGATCCAATACATACATTTTTTTTTAGAAATTTGTTTACACACTAGACCAGGAAGCTTTACTCGTCAGATGCACCTTTAAAAAAAATTGAACAGCAAGAACGGAGATTCTTATACTGCTTTAACGACAATGAAGATAAATATTTTAAAAGAATATTTTGAAAAGCAGTGTTATTCATTTAGAATACTATAGAAATTTGCACATAATTGTGAATTATAGATTTCTTTACATTATATATTCCGTACGGAGAACGGGTATATAACTAGTACAAAATAATTTGTAGTTTCGCAATGAAAATCTTCTGCTGTTCTCTTTTGTAAATTATGCATTGCATTTCCCGAATAAACCTTATTTTTATGAAATATTTTAAGAGTTAAGCACACCAATTTAACTGCTTTTCTCAGCATTCTAACACTGAACACTGATCGTCCGGACAATCTTAGTAGTTCTTGACATTTGATCATCATTAACATTTGACCCGTTCTTTGTACGGAATATATAAAGAAACCTAAAATTCACAACTATGTGCAAATTTCTGTAGTGCTCTAAATGACACATAACTACTAAGTTTTATCCTTCTTATAAAAAAGTATCCATTTTTTTTAAAAGTATCCCCCCATTATCACACCCTTGACATTTGAGACGGAAGTGCATTTTCAGATACATGAAAATTCTTCATTCTCCGGACTTACACAAACAAGCATTCTGATGACGAATCTCTCCATAAATTGAAGCAATTTCCACTAGTTTTAGAATCCTGGAAATTTCCAAGCTGGTACAATTCAGAGTTTAATCTTCCATCTTATCTATCCCGTCGGGTTAAGTATCTGCCAGACCAGTCAGTTGTAATGAAATCTTATCTCGGCGGGTAATCGGATCACAGATCAACATCTGGCCTAACTCGCACTAAACCCTATTGCTAATAAGAGATTAAATTTCGATTACAATAATATTTCCAACTATCTATATATCCGTTCTTCGTACGGGATATATAATATAAAGAAACACCAGCCACTATTTGCAGTGGACTTATAATTTTGAAGTTAACAATTTTGAAATTTTACAATATTTCTTATTAAAAGAAAATAAACGAGTTATCCCGTGCGGAGATAATAAACAGAAAGTCAGAAACACAACTGAAAATGCTTTATAGATAATACTTTGTGCAGTTGAAAAACTATTCCTACCTAGTGTTTCAACTGAATAAAGTATAATGCCAGATTTGGCACGATTTTCGAAAAACTTCATTCCTGCCCTAACAGAGAAAGTGCAAGGTGTACCGAAATGAGCTCTTGTTTGCTGCATGTAATGTTGACTGCGGCTGGTGATTTCCTTACTGTGGTGGGCCTTACTACTTAATCTAGAAATTGAAATTTATGCTTGATATAGACTCTGTTGGAGATGCTTTTTCTCCCCTCTTTTGATGCTGTTATTTAATCAAATTGATTGTGTTATCTTTATGTTATAGTTTTATCCACCCTGTGGTGTAATTTGTAAATCTTTTAATTATTAAAGATGTTAGGTTTTCTGGTCAGTGGATGGGTTATGACGTGCACTGTGGTGGTTGCTTTACGGGTCTTTGTTTTAGTATGGCCAGGGATGATCCCGGCTTGGAGCTCTGGTGATGGTCTTGTGGATGGTGTCTTTCGCAGCCGGCTTCCCCCGGGGCATCTTCCCGGGCTGACGAATTTGCTGTCGCCTCGACATATGATCTTAACGCATGCCTTTGGGCGGATCGGAAGATTCATTTGATTTAATGTGCAACAACTGTGGAATGAAATAATAGCTCCTTTGCAGACTACGTTTCAGGACTTTTTATAAGGGGCAGAAATAGGCGCTCGTTTACTTCTAGAGCTCGACCAGGCAACATACAATTGGTCATTCAAAAAACAGCAAATAGGTCCATATTAGCATGGCTGAATGTCTTCTGTTTGTTTTGCTGACTTTGCAAGGAACATTGGGCGCCAACCGGGAATCGAACCTCGGATCGTCGTACTAGTTTGCCAACGTTCTACCGCTGAGCTCCTGAGATGGAATTGCAAGCGTTTATCGTCGAAGTGAAATCTGCATTCTACTCATTCTAATGTAATATAGACGTGAAACTGATAATCTGACTGACCACGTCCTGCAAATTTTTACCACAGGTTAGGCTCCTGTTTCTGTTTATATCCTCTAGGTTAATACTATTACGTAAATTATGTAAAATTATCCTGTATATATTATACCTTAAGACAGACATCTTCATATAATGATTTTATTTCTTCATAAAGTTTTATTTTCTGATTTTCGACGTGGATAACATATATGACTAGGGTTTCTCTGGCGGAAAATATGAGCGTTGCAAAAAATGTAAACAATTTGGACGTTTATACCCCGAAAAAAAATAGATAACAAGAAGGAGCAATCATGCATAAAGCATTAGTTATGAAACACTTTCTAATTGAAATGCGATTTCATTTAAACATCTCTAAAATTCGATACATTCAGCACTCATATTCTTTAAATTACCGCAGTACTACAATAATTTATTACACTTGGAAATTTAAAACTTCATCAAAAAAAGAACAACTAAGTTAAAAAAAGAACCAATAAGCAAGAATTTGCTCTTTGAAAGCTCTACGTGTATATATAATTGGATTTTGGTTCGAGCTCTATTTTTATGAAAGATATTTTTAAGAAGTATCTGTCTTAACGTGATGCTTTTTGTTTCAAACTTTTACTCAAAATATCTTCTAATCTATAAAATATATATATATATATAGTAAAGTAAAAATAATATATAAGGGCATTTAGTTTCTAAATATATAATTTCTGAAAGGGCTCTTATAGTTTTCCAGTATTCATCTTTGTAAATTTGAAGAAATATGAAAATTTTACGTTTTTCAAGGTTTTAATATTTTATCTTCAAGGTATCTTAAAAACTAAAAGTGATACCTAAACAAAATAAGCAACAATTTGCAGCTCTATAAAATCCTCATAAATGCATATAATAATATTTTGGATCGAGTTCTTCCTTGTCGATATTACAAAAGTTGGGTTTCATTTTTAAAAATGTTATTCACGTAAAACCATTTCGGCTCCTTCGTACAGGAGCTACCGCTAAATTTTCCCTCATCTTTTGAAGTAGTCGAATTACTTAATATCACGTCAAAAATTCAGAAAAAATCGTCTAGAAGTTTTTTACAAAAGTTTTTATTTATCCATATATTCTTTCTTGGGTGATTTCAACTTACTCTTCCAACGTCTGGAATTTATGAGATATTTTCATGCGAAATAACGCAAGAAACTTTCTACTCAGTGAAACTTTTCAATTTATAGTGGAAAATTCTTCAGTAAAATATCATCTCCTAAATCTCAAAAATTAGCATATTTTGCCTTTCTCAACTTGCAGTTGGTACTCATCATAACTGTTATAAAAAAAATAACTGAATTTATTTTAATATCATGAATGCATGATGCTTTTTGGTTGATAATCTGATTAATATATTTATTGTATGTAATAAACTTTCTTTGAATGATTTTACTGAGTTTATGAAAATTAATGTGCATATAAGAGGATGAAATGGGGTTGCTTGGGCGAAATGGTTAGTACATGCATGCATTTACGTGAAAGAATTGATACTTTAAATCATTATTTCGCCCCAGGCTCCCGCGGTTCAAATGGTTAGGCGTTTACTCTCAGAGCAAAATGTCGAAATTTTGAATTAAAAGTGATAAATTAAAATTTCAAAATTTACAAATTAAAATTACAAATTCAAAAGTAATAAATTAAAATTACGACAGTTTCGGTCCAGTGATAGGCTTTAGTAAAAATGTACAAAGTGTCATGTTTTGTATGGATCCTTCATAAAATAAATATTAACATGCAAATTAATCCCGATTTAAATAAAGATCTTTTAACAAAAAAGCAGTATTTTAATATACAAAATTGACCGTTATAAAATTATCAAAGTTAGACTTAAACCAATTTGACCCGATAAAAATTCGGTGAAAACATAGGTTACAAGGATAAATAGAACTTGTGCAAAGTGTTTAAGCACAAATAAAATGATAATACAGCATACAGCTGTTTTGAGGATACGCTATTTCCCCTCGCTCTTTTGGATTGCGGGTTCGTTAGTCCTCTTGCACTGACGAAGAGGATCTAACGTATCCTCAAAACAGCTGTATGCTGCATTATCATTTTATTTGTACCTGTACACGTTGCTCATGTTTTTCTATATTTTCGCACAAAGTGTATTTTACTCATAGATTTCATGGATTATACAAAAATTGAATTTCGTTTATTAAAATATTCATTTTGTCATTCACATGCGTTCCTGTCCTTAACAAAAATTTAGTGCGGTCCTTGATTATTCATTGGAAATTTTAATTAATTATATCTCAGATAATTTTAATTGTATTACAATGACCATATTTTATTTGACGAATTGTGCAATTAAAAATATTTCAATAATTAAAATTATTTTCCAGGTGCCGTATGAAAAGTTACATTTTATGATTTTTCACAAAATGTGTCGTATGATCACAATTTTCATACGATTATAGTCTACCTTAATTTAAGTTTCTGAAATTGGAACTATGGATATATATATTAGACTATGAAAGAAACCTTCACATAATAATTTTATTTCTTTATGCACACTTTTGTTCTTTGAATTTTTTCCTCATTTTTTCAAAAAGTAGTCAGAATCCTTACTATCACGGTAACTAATTCAGAAAAATTGACTTCAAAGTTATTTTTAAATGTTTATATTTATTCATCTATTCTTTCTGAGGTGATTTAAACCAGTTCCATTGTCTAGAAGTTATGATATATCTTCAAACGAAACAGCGCAAGAAATTTCTTACACATGGTGAAAAGTTTTTCAGTAAAATATCATCATATAAACCACAAAAATTAGTACACTTTACCTTTCTCAATTTCCAGTCGGTACATGACATAACTGTTATCAATAAAACATGAATAATATCATGAATACATTTTTGGTTGATAATATCAGGAATATACTTATTGTACGTAATACACATTATGGGAATGAACTAACTGCTTTTATGCAAAATAATGCTCATATAATAGGACGAAATGGGGTTACTTGGGAAAAATGGTTAGTATATTCATCATTTTATATGAAGGAATGAATGCAGGTAGTGACCATTTCAGCTGAGACTCAATGGCTCAAATCATTACCTTCGATTCACTCGTTGGAAATTTGAATAAGTTATACATAAAAATTGCTTATAGACCGATGTTTTTGTATATTTTCTTTTAGTATACACTAAACAGAAAAAAATATTAAAATGTATAAGTCTTATCCTATGTATAAAAACAATTATTAAACATTTCAAATAACGAGATATACAGGATGTTCAGCGAAGTTTTCCTTCGTTTCTTTCAGTTTTAGTAATTGGTTTCAGTTATATACTTTCAATTTGAAAATGTGTTAATAGTAAATGTCAAATACATTATTTTGTATCTACTTTATCTGATGGGGGGAATTTTCATAATAATAAAAGGGTATAAATATTTACAACGGTCGTTTGATATAAAAAGTTTATTTAGAAAGAATAGCGTTGCACAATGAATAAGGAAAAGAAGAAAAAAAAAAGAGGGTAGAAAGAAAAACAGGGTCTCAGTTCCCACCTGATTTTTCGGAGAGGACCTCTACTCCAGCATGACACTCCGACACTGGCAGGCCTTTCCTCCAGTGTTCCCTACCTTGGTAGGATCTCCCTTCTCTTTCCCCTGCACCTCTCCTGTTCCTTTCGTCACCCAGGCATCCTATTCTTCCGTCTCTCCCTTTGCCTGCGTGACCTCTAACTCTTTCCTCCTGTCCCTGGTTTTACCTGGGGGTTTGTCCCAGTAGTTTATTTCTTGGTGTCCCAGCAGTTTATTTAGATGTCGCGTCATTATTTTAAGTGTTGTCCACCGGAGTGGTGGATCTTTATTTTCAGGAATGTCTCCTCTTCTACGAGGCCACCAGTGTTGTGGCAGTTCTGTTCTTACCCTGTTGTCGCGTTATTATTTTCAGGTGTCGTCCACCGGAGATGTGGATTTTTATTTTTCAGGTTTGTCTCCTATAATACGAGGCCAAATTAAAATACGAGGCCACTTGCTAATTACTCTAGCTCTGTTTTGCACCATATCGGCGCCACGTGTTCAGGGACTCAGGTCCCACTTTTTGTATTGTAAATTCTAGATTACCCCAGCTATTAATCTCCCTTGCCTTCCAGCCACTAATCGTTTCTTTTTAGCCTATTTTAGCTTTTTCCCCTAGCCCTGCATCACTACGGACGTTCGCCCGCTGCAGGTCTAGCCGCATCTCATCGCAGGTATGTAAGCTAACATCTTCCCTTTCAGGTAACCCTGCATCTCCCCCTGTCCTTGGGAAGCCTTGCCCAGGAGGTTGTCGGTAGGTACGTTAGCCAGTCAGGCTACTCTGGCATCCAAGGTCCTCGACAGCCCTTCTTTTCCTTTCAGGCCCTGCGCAGGTTGTCCTCTCCCTTGGTAAGTTGCCCGGCACGCTCGGTTCTCTTATAGTTTACCTAAGTTTATTTTCCTGCTCCTCTTTGTGTTCTCCCTTAGGTTTAATTAGTATTAGTATCTTATAGCCCTAGCTTAAGTACCGCATCTGCTTATTCATCTTTTTGGTTTAGTCTAGTACATAACCACCCGCCCTAGCTGTAGCTATATCTTTAAACTTTTAAGTCTTAGTCGTGCACCTGCTCTTGCACTGCACTCCTCCCGAGCCAACTAGTCCTCCCTGGTTTAACCAGTACTCTGGTGCTATGTCCCCGGCCCTGGCTATTGCCGCATCTTTCCTCGCCTCCTCTCTCTTCTTCTCTTTAGTTCTAGTTAACCCGGCAGTACGGGTATAAGTCCGGGTTACGACAGCGCCTCTTTAAGTTGCATACTGCCTCTGCATAACTACCGAGGGGTAGAAAGTCGGAATCCACTGCTAAAAAAACAAGTCCTCCTTGGTTAACCATTCTGGTTCATTTCGGCCTCTTTGGGCGGTCACTGCATTGCAATTTTTGTCATTCACGCACCGTTTCGGCGCCCCACTTTCTCCTTAGGGAGTAGGGGGCCTGGCCTGGGACGCCCATGCGGGGTAATCCCCCGCATGGGTGCCCTGGGCCCGTTCACAACTTAGCTGCTCTCTAGGCGTGGTGTGTGTGGTCAAGGGTCCTTAAGATTTCTCCCTAACTTCGGCGTTAATCTTGCCTTGGGTTTACGGTCATTTTGGACCAGCGTGCCTCTTCTGGACCTCAGCTGGGTCGTCCATGGACGACTCTCAGCGGTGGGGGTAAAAACCTGAAGGCCGTAGTTGGCAGAACAGGTCCCCACTTTGCTGTCTGACAGTAGTGTTCTAAATAAAAATGACATCAAATTGATGAATTAATTAGTAAAATATTTTAATATATGAACGATACTGTTTATTGCGGATGATATTCATATTGGTAATTGCCAATTTAGAGTTGAGTGAGATATAAGTTAATTGGGTACTTTGAAATAGTTTTACATGTTATCATTCGGATAAGCGACCGAATGTTCAATTCAGCAGTAAAAGCCTGGCGTATATTTAATAGATTGTTTTTTCACTGTGACAGAAATAAATTCATTGCTTTATATAAGGAAAGTCATTCCCCATATTACGTTTATTTACTTTCCCTGCAATACATGGTAATGCATAGGGAAAGTATTGGAATCATGCCGAAAATCACAACTCGAGTTTTCGATGGTTCTACATGTTTCGAGATCTCTAGAATACGAAAAAATTATTTTTAGCGTGACGTCTGTGTGTGTGTCTGTCTGTGTGTCTATCTATCTGTCTGTCTGTGTGTCTGTCTGTACAATGTATGTATCCACTTTAACTCAAAAACTAATGGACCGAATTTCATAAAATTTGGTAGGCAAGACCCTTGGGTGTGACCCTGGTGCTGATTAGTTTTGGGTATGATTCGGAAAAAAGAACCCGCTTTTTTTTGCGAAATGGCGCTCAAAAATCTCATGTATTCACTCTAGCTGAAATACAAATTGGCCAAATTTCACAAAATTTGGTAGATAAATCACATGTGGGATACTCCGGTGCTGATTAGATTTTGGTACAATTCGGAGAAGAACAACCTGCCTCTTTTTACGAAATGGCCCGCAAAAATCACCAATATCTAAAAAAAGACTAAGTATGTTCAAATGTATCAGTTAAATGCTTGTTTTATACATAATTTTTGACGAGGGAAAGAATAAGATCAACTCTATTACTCTAGGACTGACCGTTCTCGAGATATTTGAGATTTTTCGCATTTTTTTATGCCGCCTTTGGAAAAATATCCAATTACCAAATAAAAGCAGAAATTGAATTAAAAATGCAAATTTTGTCTCATTTTGTGCAATTAAACTCAATTTAATGAGTTTTTAAAGAAAAAATGAATTTCAGTCTGCAGGGAAAGTCATGTGCTGCCCACATCAGATTTTTACTTTCCCTGCAAAACATGGTAATGTATAGGGAAAGTAATGGAATCATGCCGAAAATCATAACTCGAGTTTTTAACAGTTCTACACGTTGCGAGACCTCTAGAATACGAAAAACCTATTTTTAGCGTGACGTCTGTGTGTGTGTGTGTGTGTGTGTGTGTGTGTGTGTGTGTGTGTGTGTGGTCAATGAATATATCCACTCTAACTAATAAACTACTGCACCGAATTTCATAAAATTTGGTAGGTAAGTCACTTGAGTGAGACCCTGGTGCTGATTAGTTTTTGGTAGGATTCGTAAAAACAGAACCCGCCTTTTTTTGCGGAATGGCCCGTAAAAATTTCATGTATCCGCTCTAGCTAAAATACTTATTGACCAAACTTTACAAAATTTGGTAGATGAGTTACTTGGGTGCGATCCTGGTGCTGATTAGATTTTGGTACGATTCGGAAAAAAATAATCTGTCTTTTTTTGCCAAATGGCCCGCAAAACTCGTCAAAATTTTAAATAAAAAACTACGTATGCACAAATATATCCCTTAAATTCTTGTTTTATACGTAATTTTTAACGAAGAAATGAATAAGACCGCCCCCATTACTCCAGGACTAGCCGTTCTCGTGACATTTCAGTTTTTCGTATTTTCTCTACGCCACCCTCGAAAATAAGCCAAGTTACCAAATGAGAACGAAAATTGAATTAAAAGTTAATAAATTTAATTAAAATAAAGAGAACGTGGATATAATGTCTGCAGGGAAAGTCATGTGCTGACCACATCGGAGTTTTATATTTGGATTTATTTATTTTATTTATTTATTTTATTTTTGCTGCTTTCTAATAATGCATTGCATTTGCATTATTAGAAAACAGCTGTAAGCATAATGCAGATATATTTTACTATAGATGAAATCTGCATACTAAAGCTGAAAAATAATGGAATCATCTTAATCGGTTTCTTTATTTATATGTTCCCGCCTTCTGCTAGTCGAGAGGTATCTAAAATTACGTGAAAATGGTTTCAATATAAAATAACATAACTAATACGTATGGCGCAATATTTTTGTACCCATTTTACTCCTTTAAATTACTTTTAAAGCATTCTATACTACTCCCAGATTACTTAAGCAACAAAATATATCTACCTTTACTATAAAGAAATATTAGAACACTTAACTTACCTCCAGAGGGAAAAAATATAGCGATAAATTTATTACAGCGAAAAAATTGCAGTTTCATAAAGTTTTCTGGTTACCAGAAAATAATGTTTTTGCAGCCTGATTTAATAGATATCTTTACTCGTTTATACGAACTAGTGTAGATCTTTCTACAAAATGAGTGCAATTTATGCTTTCAATATATTTAGGTACAATAGTTTTCAAATTATTGGTGAAACTTCTGCACTGTTGACTTTGTAATATTACGCGAAATTTCGTAAGATTAATTTGGATAGTTGCCCCGTGAACATTAAATTTCCAGAATATTTACATTCAAGAACATTGAATCAGTAGCTGTAAAATAGCGCGTTAAATATTTATACTTCAACTATGCACAATAAATATCTAAAATACCATGTTATGGGTAGCACAGGAATTATACTAATGATGATAAATTAAATTCAATCGTTAATGATGATGATTATATTTATTTAACAAGAAAATGCATGAAACTAAAAAAATCCGCTTTTTTTCAATCAAAGACTACACGATCCGTAAATTGTCTTTATTTGAAAACACCATTTTGACGTACAAGACATTTTTACCTTTTTAAAGTGCCATAACGGTATTACGACACTTTAAAATGTAAAAATTTCTTTTACATGATGTTGGTGTTTTTAAATACAGTTATAGAACTTGTAGTCTTTGATTGAAAGTATTTGATATATTTTTAATCAAGATATTTTAGATTTGTTTACCATATTTATTAATTAAAAAATCCCGTATGGTGCAACGGACACAATTAGGCTAGCATCCAATAGAAACTAGCTGCGGTGCTCTCAGCTAACGATGACTTTTCTTAGCAATTACTTCTTTTTAAGCTGATAAACAAAAAAATGCATATAGGCAACTAAGCGACAACGCCTTCACCTTTTGCTTACGGGTGGGGCAGCGTCCATCCCAAACGAAGAACCTCTCAAAAAGACAGGTATTTAACATACCCTATCCCAAACAGTTCGATTCCCTTTTGCAGGCATTGGCGTGCCCAAACGAAAAACCTCTAAAAAAGACAGGTATTAGACATATCCTACCCCAAACAGCTCGATCCCCCTTTGCAGGCATGCAAAGGGTGATAGAACCCCCTTTGCAGGAATTCGATCTCCCTTTGCAGGCATGCCTGCAAAGGGGGATCAAACTATTTAGGATAGGGTATGTTAATTACCGGTCTTTTTGAGAGGTTCTTCGTTTTTGATTGACGCTGTCCCATCCGTAAGCAAAAAGTTAAATAAGCACATTGAGCATGGTGTGCGGACACAGTACGCTTCGGTTGGTAAGCAGCATTTGCTAACAAGTAGCTGCTTAGCAAGTACATATACCGTTCAGTCAACTTTTGCAATCTGGGTAAACGGAAACAACGCAGTTCGGGAAATATTCAGCCTGTATTAATAAACGCGCTTTTAATAGGAGCATAAGCTGTTTAGTTCACTTATGCAAACCGGATTCACCGGTTGCACTTTAAGCGTGATACCCCTTATATAAAGTAAAATTGCATGTTAATCAGGAGCAAGAGGGCTAATATAGGTCAAAACGCAGGCGATAAAATGGGAGGTTGTTTATAATTATAATTACGGTATTTGGCATTTGTGGCAATTTTCTTCGGAGATATGCCATAAATAGAAATTACAATTTTATGTTAATCGGAGGAACAGGGGCTAAGATAGATTAAAATGCAGATCAAAATTAAGGTTTATAATCCGAATTTCTACAATGGAGGCAACATTCAGTAAAAACAATCTGGATAATAGTTAGAAAAGGTGTTGCGATATACTTATCTAGCTGTCATTTTTTCAGCAAGCATATTTTTAAGCAGAAAAATATCCCCTAACAAAACGAAAAACTATAAGGCCTCCGCCAAATAACACGCAATTACTGTATGGCCCCCTAGATCCCACTCACATTTTTTACCCCCCAAATAAAACGTGCCTGCCACACGAACAGTAAAACTAATTAAATTTTTAACCAATTATATTATAATTTTAATAATTCCTTCAGGCAGGGATTATCGAAGAAATTAAATTTAGTTTCAAGAGATAATGAATTATCACCAAGTTTAAATTACTAATTCAACAAAGAATCATATATTCATACTTAAATCTTAAAATACATATCAAGTCACTATGCAGACTTTTATTGGTTAAAGAAGGCTATCAACTTTAAAACGGCAATTAAAAGATATGGATAAACTAAAAGTCCAGTTTATAAATATTTCTTGGTTATACTGGCAATGTATTTGTAAATAACTGGAGACTGGTTCAACTCGACTTCCTCACACCATAATCCATTTTTGGTAGCTATTCTGTTTTCAAATTTTAAAAGAAAAATTTGAAAATTTGGTATCATGGATGCAAATGATTACAATTTTAACGTATTACCCTTCACTTTAAAGAGTTTGAAAAATTTTTTTAATTGATATCATACTTGACAATATACCCCCCCCCCCCGGGGGGCGGGTTACTTGCCCCCAGGGGGCAAAAAATACAATAATTCAAATAAATTTCGAAGTTTTCCCTCGAAATTACAAAAAATTCTATCTAGTTCTAGATTTTTAAAAGTAAAGTCAGATATAAAGTTTCGTGAAAATCCATTTATATTTGTGACCGCTACCGTACACACACGAAATCGACTACAGACATACAGACGACAGACAGACATCACTCCTCATAGTAAAAACGTGTTCAGAATGTGTTAAACTATATATTGGCATCAAAATCTCGAATTCAAACATTTTCGTGAAAACTATACTTTCTATATACTATATGATGAGTAATTAAAAATATTTCATTACGTAAGCATAAAACAATTTATTAAAGGTATTTTTTTCATCGTAAGTATATTTATATCGTTTATTAGTATATACCGTGTATATAGTATATTCATATCATGTATTAATATACATCGTGCATTAGTTTATTTTTTCGTGAATTATTATATTTATACAATTTTATCGTGTTATCCTGCAATTTGAAGGGCTTGAGAATAATCTTTCGATTAATACTATACTTGACAATAACCCCCCGCTCTGAGGGAAACACGCCCCTCGTAGGGGTTAAAGATTTCAAATAACAAAAAAAATATGACTCGCCTTATATTCACGCCAACGGCCCTACAGTGCTGAAAACACCGGCTCTCGTTAGATCACCGAAGTCAGGCAGCATCGGGCGCGGTTAGTACTTGGGTGGGTGACCACCTGGGAACACCGCATGCTGTTGACACATTTCGGGCGCGGTAGCCCGGTGGTTTGCGCTCTGGATTTTCACGCTGCCACAACTGCCGCAGTGTTCATGCGGAGTACGATCACGTTAAACATGTGGGTCCGTAAGTCCTTCCGAGAGGTTGGTGGTAGGGGAAGGATGGTACGGTCCCTGTGGATGCCTCCCCCACTGGGTTTCAGTCTAAATTGGGTGGCATTTCCCGGCCGTCCAAACGGTTACCTTACACCTTTCTGGTAGGTCGGACGGTCTGGGTCTCAACATCAACAACGCCTTATATTCACAACAATGATTAACACTATTAAGTTTCGTGAATATTGAGCCATAAATAAAATCTTTTAAGGATATTTATGTCAAATTTCGTCCTATAATGCATGTTAAAAAAATATAAAATTTCAAATACATTTTGAATATTTCAAATAAATTTCGAAGTTTTCGCTCGATTTAAAAAAAAGTTCCATCTAGTTCTAGATTTTTTTTTTATAACAACGCCGGATGTAAAGCTTCGTGATAATTCCACTAATATTTGTATCCGCTATCGTGTGCACAAGAATTCGACCACAAACAGACGGACATCACTCCAAAAAAAGTTAAAACGTGTTCATTAGGTTTTGAAACATATACTGGCATAGAAATCTTGAAATCGAAAATTTTCGTGAAAATAATACTTTCTCATTACTACGTATAAAAAAAGTAAAAATCGCTATAAGTACTCTAATTCGTATATATTTTAGTCTACAAACCTGTATAAAACATCTGCAAAAGCCAAAAATAATTGAATTCCTACTCAGTATTTCAATAATACCCATTGATATTTATCTACACATTATTACAAAATGGTTTCAATAGATAATACCATTAGATGGTTACACAAATGACACAATTGTATAAATCTTTCCTAAGTCGTCTATGTACTTATCAATCTCTTGAAAAACTCTTTCGGACTTTTTGAGTAGCAAAGTAAACGCTATACACCTCTAACTCGAAACTAAAGATATATTTGAACAATGAACTTTTTCTCAGACAAAAAGATAGAGTAACAAATATTTTTCCTGCGAAATATCTATTTTTCTTTGTATGTTTACTAAATGATATGAAAGACGTATTGTTCATTTTTTGATTTAAAAATTAACCGGAACGTTGCTAAACTCGACTTTTTCATACCAGAATCTATTTCGTGATTTTTTTCTTTCTGTTTTCCTTTCAAATTTTACAACCCTACCCGGTAGCATGCCATCAGATTTTTTCAGATGCAGTAAGATCGACAGACAAATGCTTCAATACAATATTACAATACAATCTTTTAGCAAAACAAAAACTAATTTTATTGATTTAGCGTCATATTTATAAATTTTGTGATATTTTTATTGATTTGGCGATATTTTTGTCAATTTGGCAACATTTAAAACAACTCGCCGCGTTAGCAATATCCAGCCAAATTTTTTGCCAAACGATATGAATGGACGGTTGGAGAAATGGGTTATTATAATATTAAATTAATAATTCCCGCAAAGAGTATTTGATTATCAAGGGAATTGAACTTAATTTTGCAATATATTGAATTTTCATCATTTCTGTGCCATTTTTATCAAGTTTAGGTCATTTTATCAATTTAGAGACATTTTTGTTTATTTGGCGATATTGTGTTCCATTTGGCGACATTTAAGAAAGTCCCAAGTAGCCAAGTGGGATTATTCCATTTTGTAGCCAAGTGGGACGGTTGGATTGACAGACATACGTAACGAAAATATCATTACAGTACTATCTCTTAACAACCACATTTAATCAATGTAGCGTCATTGTTATCAATTTGGCAACATTTTTTATCGATTTGGCGACATATTTTATGGATTTGGTGACATTTTAATCAATTTCGCAGCACTTAAAAAGCTACTAAGTTGACGATATTTGTTACCAAATATGTCATCAAACGTCACAGAGACGGACGGATGGAGAAATGAGGTATTAAATTAAATTTTAAGTAGCTTGTAATATTTTTCTTCTTTTTTTTTGGCAAATTTATTTTGCAGGAAAGTTTTGAAAAAACAGTATTTTTTGTCCAAATGATTACAATTATAACATATTACCCTTCACTATAACAGCCTTAATCTTTCAATTGATATCATACTTGACAATATATCCCTCCCGGAGGGGGGTAATTTCCCCTCCTCCCCCGAGAGGGGTAATGTCGTTACGAGCACAAAAATTGTATCGCGGTTTTTTTTTACAACAATGATTGAAACTATTAAGTCTCGTGATCATTAAGCCATAAATAAAACCTTTTAACAATGATTATGTTAAATCGTGTTCTACGCTGCCTTTTTAAAAATATATAAAATTTCGAATAAACTTCGAAATTTTAGTTCGAGTTTAACAAATTTATATCTAGTTCTAGATTTTTTGATATAAAAGCAGGATATAAAGTTTTGTGAAAATCGGCTAATATTGCGGCAGCTAACGTGAACACAAAATAACGACCACAGACATACAGACAGACAGACAGGCGGCAAGAAAACATATATGGGTATCAAAATATCGAATTCGAAAACTTTCATAAAACAATATAATATATTACATATTAGTATTGAGAGAGTAAAATACATCTGATAGTTAAATAAAAAATAACGTGCATAATTAAATACAAAATCAACGCAATTTATGTTTTCTATGAAGTAAATAATGATATTTTCTTTCTTTTTCTTCTATATGTATCCCATTCAGAAATGCCTTGAAAGTGGAAATATTACATATATTGGAGATAATATAAGAATTACCTTTTCTTTCATTTTAATATTTAAATAATGGATGTTACACCAAATTACAGAATTATACAAACGTATTCAACGTACATTTTCAGCAATTATTTGCAAAATCGTGAAAAATCGGGATAATATATTATGGATAACTTTCAAAATTCGTCACGAAGAACTTTTTTTTTTTCGATTTTAACTATAGTATTAAAATATTAAGATAATCTACAATAATATTTTCCATCGCAAAATAGGCGATTTGTGTGAAAATGTCTCAAAATTGCGATTCAAGATTAACTAATTAAAAAACCAATTAAAAAAATTCTCTGAGGTGACTCTGGTTCTAACTAGATATATAACTGCACAAAATTTTGTTGCTGTCTCATAGATTTTAAACTACGTCTTGCACAGACAGACGAACTGATAAACAAACATTCGGTTTTAATACACCTATTCAACGCGTGTCAAACCTCTACACAGTTATATGTGACGGTTCATTTTAATGTAATTTATGCTTGGCTAAAATTTGGGCATGTGTTATTGCCTTTTCTTTTGTGTTTATATTTAGTACTTGTTTAATTTTTAAATCTGTCGTTTATAACACTTTTTAGTGTAAATTTGTAATTGTTTAATCTGTAATAGTTCAGTAAAATATAAGCACACATCCACAACAGAAGGTCTTTATTTTACTTCCTATAAGAAGTACAACTTTTTTTTAAAAAAAGGGCCAGAGCGCTTTCGAGCAGAAGAACGCTCTTCATCAGTGGCTACATGGAAATAAAATTTGAATCGTTCATATATAGACCAGATATAGCGACAAAATTTGCATACATACAATTTACAAAAGAATCTACGTTTAGGCAAGGATAAACCGAAAATTATAAAACAATATTTTTAGAGTTTCAAAAATTCCAACAACAAAAGAATAGCATAGTAAATTACAGTTATGGTATGAAGAAACATAATAACAAATATTGTAATTTACTATGCTATTCATTTGTTGTTGGAATTTTTGAAACTCTAAAAAAATTATTTTATAGTTTTCGGTTTATCCTTGCCTAAACGCAGATTCTCTTGTAAATTGTATTTATGCAAATTTTGTCGCTATATCTTGTCTATATATGAACGATTCAAATTTTATTTCCATGTAGCCACTGATGAAGAGCGTTCTTATGCTTGAAAGCGCTCTGGCCCTTTTTTAAAGAAAGAAAAATTTTGTACGTCTTATAGGAAGTGAAATAAAGACCTTCTGTTGTGGATGTGTGCTTGATTTTTGCTATTATAACATTAGACGTGATGCCAAATTATTTATTATACTGTAATAGCTTGTTTATAATACCATTTAATTGTCATTATTCCGTAGCTGATTTATGCAAATTTTGTTTGCTGATTTGGTCTGTATATAAGCTTGTTCCCACGGTGATTTTTCATATAGCCACTGATGAAGGGTATGGAGATGCCCGAAAGCGCTCTGGACTTTTAATATTTATAGGTCTTATAGGATGGTTTTATTTGATTAAATGACTTTTTTATCTATGATTTGTGTCTTTAATTTATGCTTAAATATTAAAGTAGACGTGATACCATTTTAATTATTAACACCCATTCAAATTTACCAAAATTTCCAGATATATTTTATTCAAATCAAATTCATTCGAATTTTTGGATAGGAAGTAGACATCCTTAGTAAAACCCTGACACCAGGAGAATTTGTTGCTGAATCTATATCAGTTGTGATCAGCTAAATATATTTATAGTAGGTTCCGAAAAGTTGATGTTTCTTCGAAAATGCAAATTTCTAAATCCGATTTGACATTGCCAGAACTGGAAGTAGAAATACTTAGTGATAACCTAACTTCTCTGGAATTTATGTTGAGTCCTTATCAGCTATTATATAAACACTATTTATTTTTAATACTGAGAAATAGATGTTTCAAGACCATTTGTCAAACCGTAAATAGAAAAGAAACTAGAAATGATAATTCATAATCACTTTACATCGTCCAGAGAGTAATAGAGCAATAGTGGCGGATTGGTGGTAGACGTAGTTATGCCGGCTTCTGCGAATATCGTTGAACCAATGAGGTAAGATTCATTTCTCGTCTTCCTGGTGTAATATTTTGATTTCTTGCAAACTATATTTCATAACTAGATATAAACTTAAGTAAATAATTATCAAGACGTTCTAATAAACTCATCTTTGTTGTGTGGCGTGATATATTAGACAATTTAAATTATTCGCCGTTGATGGCAGCATTTATGATAGCTAAAAAAGCGTCTCATGGGGCAAAAGTTCGCATATTACGGCGGACAAAAGTTCGCATCAAATACTTAGGCATATCAGAGGCTGCTCTACGTCAGAGATTAAAAAAGGTAAAGAAACATGTCTATCTACACATTACAATTATTACTGTTTATGTACTATTACTGTACTATATTATTATTTCTGTCTACTCTCTTTGAAATAATAATTATTTCATTATTGTGACATATGATTAATATCTATGTATACCTCTAGATCTATATATTTTTTTCTCTTGCGTATCACCAAAATAAGGCTGTATTTCTGTTTTGCTGTTTGTATTAAGTAGTAATTAGTCTATGACACATCATAATAATTCAGTGACATCAGGTATTTAATAGTATTAAATTTAACATTTAATAATATTAAAATTTATACGTAATAATATTAAAATTAATGGTTAATAATGATATTATATACTACTATTTAATAATACTATCAAATAATAATATTAAATAGTCTATTAGGTACTTTCCTGTTAGAGCGCGCGCCGACTTTTCCTAAAACGTAACCACTGGTAAAACTGGATGTTTTGCGACGGATGTTATTTCTAAAATGTACGTGTAGAGGTGCGCATGCGTGGACGCTGTTTACCATTTTCAGTGTTTGACGCGTGTGAAGCAGAACTAGTCCGAGATAGCAATTAATCCCGTTTCAGATGAGCCTTGAAAAAAAAACATTTAAGTAGACTAAGCTTAGGTAGGCTACACAATAGCTAAAATAGACAAACTAGCTTGAACTGAGTTAGAAACCAACAGATATGGAAATTGGAAGCCTGGACCACTCTAGCTAGAAAGTAGTCTATCAAATAAAATTAGTAATAATAATTATTCGTCAAGATATTTGTATTTTTTGCAGGGATTTGGTGCAGTGAAATTTGGACGATTCGCATCAAGGTTCACATCACATCAAGAGGAAGAGTTAGCTAGCCATTGTAGGGATCTGGACAAATATTTTTATGGTCTCACGTTTAAGGACCTAAGAAGATTAGCCTTTCAGTACGCAGAGGCATACACTGTCAGTCACAAGTTCGTTAAGGAGTCCAAAATAGCAGGAGAAAATTGGGCCCTGGTTTTCATGCAAAAACATCGTTTGTACTAGCGAACTCCCTAGCAAATTCTTGCAAAAATAATGGGTTTCAACAGAGTGCAGTTAAATGCATTTTTCAGTAATTTATCTGAACTAATGGTGACACACAAATTTGCACCAGAAAGAATTTATAACATGGACAAGACCGAATTATCAACTGTTCCAAATCATGTCCCTAAAGTTATTTCTAGCGCTGGTAAAAAATGCGTAGGAAGAGCTCGTTATGCTGAGAGAGGAGAGTTAGTTACATCCGTTTGTTCAATGAGTGCTGCAGGACATTACACACCTCCTGCACGTATCTTCAGAAGAAAAATACAAAAACCAGAGCTTATGAATGGTGCTCCACCAGGTTCTGTAATATTTACATCTGACAGTGTGTATGTGAACTCTGAACTTTTCTTTCAGTGGATAAAACATTTCCAGAAACATGTCAAAGCAACTCTGGCGTCATTGAGAGTGAAGGTATTGTCTGACGATTCGGACACAATAAATAACGTACATAAAGCTGTCTCACAACAAACTGATGTGAGATCCATTTTTGGTATAATTCGCCCACTCGTAATTCGCCGATCATATTGTACTGCTGGCTAGGTGTTAATATCGAACACTTCTGGAATAACTGTACTCAGGACTTTGTCGTTTACATTCTGCAATTGTCGTGCAGAAGTCATCGTGAATTTCGATATCACCTCTCACGTACAAATCATGCTACCATCTCTCTGTCGAAGTCATTATCTATATTCGTTCTCTATATATGTTTTTTACTCCTTTGCCTGAGGCCTGACACTCCTCTTTTGCTTTCCGAGAGGTTGGTAGTAGGAGAAGGAAGGTACAGTTCCTGTGGATGCCTCCCCCACTGGGTTCCGGTCTAAATTGGGTGGCACATCCCGGCGTCCAAACAGTTACTTTCCACTTTTCTGGTAGGTCGGACGGTCTGGATCTCAACAACAACAACAACTTCTCTTTTGTTCTTATTTGCAGCCTTCATGGCGAAGCCACAAGCATCTTCTCAATTGGTCAAACTTTTATCCAATGTCGTTGCTTCACCTTATCCTTAGAATCCTTCGATCCCCTCTCTCTTGACGCACCAAAATGTATTGTTTCTTCTGACCTTTGGGTCAGCGTGTTGTAAACTCTGGCTTCATTGAGACTGAAGGTATTGTGGACGTTTAGGACACAATAAATAACGTACATATAAAGCTGTCTCACAACAAACTGGTGTGAGATCGATTTCTGTTATAATTCGCCCACTCGTAATTCGCCGATCATATTGTACTGCTGGCTAGGTGTTAATATCGAACGTCCCCAAATTTTCTTCTGACCTTTAGGTCAGCGTGTTGTAAACTCTGGTGTCATTGGGACTGAATGTATTGTCTGACGTTTCGGACACAATAAATAACGTACATATAAAGCTGTCTCACAACAAACTGATGTCAGATCGATTTTCGGTATAATTCGTCCACTAGTAATTCGCCTATCATATTGTACTACTGGCTAGGTGTTAATATCGAACACTTCTGGAATAACTGTACTCAGGACTTTATTGTTTACATTCTGCAATTGTCGTGCAGAAGTCATCGTGAATTTCGATATCACCCCTCACGTAGAAGTCATGCTACCATCTCTCTGTCGAAGTCGTTCTCTATTTTCGTTCTCTATGTCTAATTTTTACTCCTTTGGTTGTGGCTCTTTTGCCTGAGGTCTGACACTCCTCTTTTGTTTTTCGAGAGGTTGGTAGTAGGGAAAGGAGGGTACGGTCCCTGTGGATGCCTCCTCCACTGGGTTCCGGTCTAAATTGAGTGGCACTTCCCGGCAGTCCAAACAGTTACCTTACACCTTTCTGGTAGGTCGGACGGTCTGGATCTCAACAACAACAACTCCTTTTTTGTTCTTATTTGCAGCCTTCATGGCGAAGCCACAAGCATCTTCGCAATTGGTCTAACTTTTATTCAATGTCGTTGCTTCACCTTATCCTTAGAGTCCTTCGACCCCCTCTGTCTTGACGCCCTAAAATTTATTGTTTCTTCTGACCTTTGGGTCAGCGTGTTGTAAACTCTGGCGTCATTGAGACTGAAGGTGTTGTGTGACGTTTCGGACTCAATAAATAACTTACATATAAAGCTGTCTCACAACAAACTGACGTGAGATCGATTTCTGGTCTCACAAGTGTGATGTGAAATACTTCGTATGTGGCTAAATAAACCGAAGGAAATCTCTAAAAATCTATATAAATAAAGTTGAAAATATGTCTGTCTTTCTCAATGTATGTGTGTTTGTCTCACTAAACCGAATTTCATAAAACTTATTGGGTAGACTTAGAATAGTCCCACTTAAAATTCAGTCAGTGTCAGATAACTTAAAAATAAATGTCAATGTAATTGAAAATAAATAAAGATGAAATAATTGCCCTAAATTTTCGATGCAAATATCGTTAAAAGAACTTTCTCAGATATTTTCAATAGTGTTAACATATATACTTTAATAATATCTTCGGTCTCTAAAGAACCGATTAGTGAGAAAATCACTCAAAATCGTGCTAAAATTTAAAATAACTTAAATATGAAATCGAATTCTTAAAAAATGTCGCCAAATCATATTTTCACGGGCTCTGAAGTATCTCTGTTTCAAATTCCATCGCTGTCCGAAGATTAGATTAAAAATTTCGCTATACACATACCCACAAACATTTCTTTTATTATCTAAGATAAACACATAGCAATTTTTTTCTCATGATGAATACAGATTAGTAACAACCCTTACGGGTGCATTTAGCTTATATGTGTTCATTAAAACACTTTTGATATAATAAATATTCATAAAGTAGATTAAACTAACCTATCTTCTCCATATAATACATACCACCATTACGCTTCCTATAATCCTTTTACTTAAAATATAATGCTATGATTTCAATTTTGTTGGAGTTTTAATATTTGGAATTACTAAAATTTCTATCTAGTTTTATTATTTCATACACTGTAGGTGCATAAAACATTTTATAACAGTAGGTGCATTCACTCTTAAGTTATCTTATGTACACTTTTCACACAGACACAAACATGCACATATACCTACACAGCCAAACATATTTACAAAAACGTTCGAAGTGAAGTCAAAAGATTTTAAAATTTGCTTATCCGTTAAAATCTCAAAAATTTTCAAACGATGCAATATAATCTCTTATTGACAAAGTAAAAAAAACATGACAAGGTAAAAAAAAAGTATGACAATTAAAAAATAAGTATGATAAAGAAAAAAATAGTTGATATGGGAAGCACACGCCTTTTCCCACATACTGCAATGATTTTACTTCTTTCACAGTAAAATAATCAGACACAAGAACCACGACACAAGGTTTTTAGCATTGTATTGAATTAACATCACGAAAATTGAAACTAGGCAGATTTCGCAAATTATGAATCCAAACATAACATATTCATACTCGCGTACAAAATCTGCATCAAAATGCAATTGAGATTTTATTAATATCCAGTGAAATAAATGTTGGCAAACTCTTCGACGTCAAAATGCAAAACTATTGCAAACAATAACTTCTGTTGTGAATAGGAGGAGTAATTGCTTGAGAACGGGTCGTGGTAGCATTCTCAAGTTTACACCGTTCGCTTTCTAATGAAAAATTCCGTCTCAAATGATCAGAAAGATGTTCATCAAATGTTCAGAAAGAGATCAGAAGGAGTTATATACGTATCTATATTATATATCTATATATGCAAATGATCAGAAAGAATTCAAAAAGACAATCATCAGATTCACTATATATGAAGATGACAGAAAGGTCCTGATTTTTAAAGATTTTTTCGAAAGTTAATTCAAAAGTCAAGTATTAGCTTGAGAACGGGTCATTGTACCATTCTCAAGTTTATCCATTCGTTTCTTAATGAAAAATTGCGTATCAAATTATTAGTTAATTTTTAAAAATTAAGGTCCTGATTTTCAAATGTTTTCAAAAATTCATTCGAAAATTGCGAGATGTTCGGAATTTTCGATTACGTTTAAAATCAATAGGGTCTCAATATTCACTGGTGGTAATAACCATACCAAATTATTTTTGAAACGCTTTATTCGTTTGTGAAATATCGCTCTCACAGACACATGGCCACACACATAGACTAACACACATACACAAACACATACATCGCCTCAAAAAAGTTCGATTTGATTTCAGAAATGTTTGAAACGTACTCTTCCGCCGAAAACTTGAATTCAAGTTTTCCATCCCACTACAATACTAAACCAATGCATTATCCTATGTAGGGAAAATAATACATGTAATACAATACAGAAGGCGAACAAAAAATACATTATATTATAAAGCTGCAATAACTATATACATTCACATAACGAAGAATGATCATAATTTATAGATCACATTAAATTTACAGACAGTTCTCACATAGTTCGTCAGATGTATGTACTTCGGTGTACGGCTCATGTGTTGACATTAATGCCCCTGATGATTCCCACTATCTTTAAACCATTAGGCGGCATAATAGACAAGCTCACTGACTCGTATATGAATGGCTAAAGCACTGTGACATACGCAGCTCATTATCATGTGTGGATTTTGCAAGTATTAATTTCAAATTACAATTCTTGGTAGAACTTATGTGATCAAAATGTATATTCTTTCTCCAAAATAAAATTTATAGTCAATTGTTGAGACGTGTACAACAAAATAAATTGCATTATCTATGTAAAAATATGCCTTATATATATATATATATATATATATATATATATATATATATATATGTAAATGAAAAGTGTTGTGATATTGTCAATAATTGACTTTCAGATTTTGACAGATCTATATGTTGTGAACATCCTCGAATACAAATCAACCATTTTTGTAATAATATTTCTGTATGTGCCTCTATGTGAGTCTGCGACAACTCTAGAACACATATTGAGAAAATCGATGATGATTGGGTACGATTATGTTAATTTACAAACGACACACTGAGACCGATTGATTTTTAAGATTAACTGTATAAGGTGGAGAGAGTCGAATGCTTTAACATTTTTTGGAATTCAAAGGATGTTAATAAAAAGTTTTACGCTTTAAAACGCATCAACATTAGCCATATTTGTGGTGTGAATAAAATATAATTATTACTTTACCTATATACATAGTATAACATATAAGGAAAGTTTTATGACGGGGCCGAAAATTCGAATTCGAGTTTTCAACGAAAAAGCAAGTTTCAAGTGTCCCTGGACTCGAATCGAAAGTTTTTCACAGGTGATGTCTGTATGTATGTATGTATGTATACGTGCGTGTGTGTGTGCGTGTGTGTGTGCCCGTCCGTGAGTCCGTGGAGAAGATATCTCACGAATGAATGGAGCATTTGAAATGAAATTTGGTATACAAATTTCAATCAGTGAATACCGGATGTCTAATGATTTTAAATGACATCGAATATTCAGAAGACCCCACATTTTCGAACGGAATGTTGAAATTATAAAAATATCAGCACTTTAGTGAACGTTGTGTAAATAATAATTTTGTTTGCAATTTGTTATTAGAAAGCGGTTGACTCAAACTTTAGCCACTAGCATGAACATATCTCGAGGTATTGCACTTTTTCAAACAAATTTATCAAAAATCACATAAAATTAAGAAGGGCGTTAACAATTTTGAAATATGTTTACTTTTACTATGTAATTCTATGCGGTAAGTTTATTAACATCAGTCTTGTAAATCTAGATCATTTCATTCACGAAAGAAGGTAGGGGAAACGGTGGTAAGATGACGAGCTGGGCAAGATGACGAATCACAGTTTTAACGACTTTATTCTTAGGTGGCAGCACTTGACGAGCATAGGTACAATCCCTTGTATCAGAGCAACTAATCGCATGCGGAAGGCCCCATTCTTGCTACACGTGCAATTTATATTCTTAGTCAAACTTTATTAAGGGCCGTGAAACTATTTTCGACTTGTAGTAAATTAGCTTGAGCTACTTAAAGGTAAGTCATAAAATTCTGATATAATTTATGGTTACACTTTATAGTATTAAATACTCAGCTATTCTATCATAGTTTCAATCTGATGCATAGTTTCCTGAACATCAGCCATGCTGTTTCTTTCAGTCATTCGGGGCAAGATGACGAAGTTCGGCGGAGGCAAGATGACGAAGTCCGTCATCTTCCACAAATGAAAGCACACCTATTTCTTTAGGTGCTAATGATAGCGACACTGAAAGTGCATATAATCCCAACTATGAACAAATTCAGGGATCAAGATGTTCTCCTCTTCCATTAATATTTAATTTTAAACCCTTACCACAATTAAAAAGATCAACCAAAAAGAAAAGGAAAATATCAACCATTGTTTTAACAAGTTCATTGTTTTAACAAGTTTCAAATAAGAAATTTGTTGCTTGAGAAACAAAATTCAATGAATGAAATGGAAAAAAAGAAAACACAGAGAAATAAGAAGAAAATTGCTAAACAATTGCGTTTCGCGGTAAGCGTAGATCAAAAGAGAAAGGATATTAACTGCCCAGCTTGTGATGAACTTTATCTTGATCCACCCGACGAAGAATGGATACTGTGGTTGCTCTCAATGCGTAGCTAGGTGGCATGAAGACTGTACCGGATACGCAGGGAGAAAATTCATCTGTGATTTTTGTAAATAACATAATTCATTAATGATTGTACACCTTTAAACTCTATTAGTGTTTTGCACGTTCTTTAAATACCTCAAAAGTCTTGTTAGGTCAAAATTTGCGAGTTGCCATTTTGCCCCGTATTGAAAGTCATCTTGCTCCAGCACTGAGGCAAGATGATTTTTTTTTGACAATATGTTAAGACATGTTTTTCTATGGTTTAATTTGGGGATTATCCGATATAATTCTTTTAATTAATAATGAAACGTATGAATAATTTATGTATGTTGCAAAAAATATGTACTGTAAGCTTTACGAATTAAAAAAGAATCAAATTCATTAACATCGTCATCTTACCCCGGTCTCCCCTACTTTGCAATATGTTTGTATTTTGACTCCAAACAATTCGCCAACAGCCATTTATATATAAGGAATTATCATTCTTTCATTTATGCTATAACGCTTGGTGATTTGTCTATAATGCTTGGCGATAAATCTGATAAACTTGGCGACTAATTAAGAGAAATAATGCGAACTTGATGACATTTCGCCTCAGATTGACGGAAATATCGTTAAAATTGCAAGAGTGACGCTAAATTAACGAAAATAGCGCCAAACTGAGGAATTAATTATTAAAATATTTTAACGTATGGACTATATTGCTTAGTGCGAATACTATCAGTATTTATAATTTCAGAGTTGCTTGAAATATAAGGTAATTGGATACTTTGAAGTTGTTTTACATGTTGGCATCTGGAAAAGCGTCAAATGTATAATTCGACATTGTACCGCAGATCCATAGATTTTATACATATTTTTTTAGTGTGAAAGAAGTAAATTTATTTTATTATTCATTTATTATACAGGGTAATTCAAAACAGATGGGTCAAACTTTACGAGGTGGCAGTACACCAAACCAAGCATTTTTCGTCATAGTTTACCGGGTCGGAAATGGAACGTAAGGGCGCTAGTGGACGCTTAATAGTGAAACCGATGAGGTGAGACGAAAACACAGGAATGACTTAGAAGTTATGAAATGCCATTTAATAAACAATAATTTCAGTAATGGCTTGAAAAATCGACCTCCAACCTGAATGCACGTCACACAGCGACGATGGAAGGATTGATGAACTCTCTCGAACAGACTAGGCATGTCGCGCACTTCTGCAGTAGTGACCGAAAATCAAAACATTTGCATAATTTTAGTTTTTAAAAATTGAATTTAAAATTTAATTACATTTTTAATTTTTATTAATTTATTTATTTTAAACTTTAATTATGAAAATGTTTAGATTTTGATATAAGTCTTCTTGAATGGATAATTTTCAATCATAATCAGCAGTATTTTTGTTTCTGGAAACAATGGTTTGTTGGAATCATGTATCATGTTGTATCAAAATAAAATTTTAATAAATATATGAATATTATACAATTTTTAAAAATATGATTATCAAATTCACATTATTGAAAAAATTATCGTATATACTACTGGAATTCACTTATTTGCCATAAAATTTTTAAGTAAGTTCGATGTATAAGAGAAGAGGTACAAAATAAAATGTGAAACATGGAAATTCACTCTGTTTACGGCACTTTTAAAAGACCTGAGCCCCAGTAATTTAATTTGTGTTGATAAATTAGTTTTCAAAATACTCCTTATTGCGCTGCGTTGTGGATAACCCTCCGAATTTTCTCCAGTGAAAGATATTACTTAAAGTTAGTGCAATTTCAAACAATTATTAAATAGTCTTACAAACAATTATTAGTTTTACAAACAATTATTACTTTCAAACAATTATTAAATAGTCAAACAATTATTAATAGTAATATTTCAATTCATGTTTATTTTTTCATGTTTCCCCTTTTGTTACAAAAAACATACTCCTTAATTATTACAATAATAAATTTCAATCTTTTTAAGTATTGTGAGACACAAGCAAAATAAAAAAATAACATAAGTTACATCACTGCTGTAATGCCAGAAATAAAAAAAAATATTAATATTTAATCAAACACAGGGGATAGTCGAAGAGCGCAGACAAGAAGTCTGCATTTCTAGTCAAAATCCGGACTAAGAAGAGAATTATGGTTCGAGAGGAGACGAGAAGTCGACATACCGGTGAGGTGCGGCACGTGGAACAGCGGGAGAAAAAGTATATATATATATATATAACCACGGTTAAGGGCGACAAACAATCATTCATTCATTCATTCATTCACATTATTGGAGAACCAGTTATACAGATAGATATCGCTAGTGATGGAGATGCGAGAGATTTAAGAGCAAGCATTAGTTTGGATTTTGTATGATTGTATGAGTGTCTTATAAGATGAACTGCCTGTAGGCGAACTTCAAATTTACATATTGTGATTCAGATGTGGAATTATGTGTGGAGATTCTTTACGCGGTGCACTCGACATGTGTGAAAAGACCTCATCAGGTACTAAACTGTTATTGACTATGTGAGGATATTATAATTAACCGAAATTTACTAATTAGTTAAGTTGTCCCACCAAGTGTTCCAACCAATTATTACTAAGTCTGGCATTACATCTCGCTAATACCTTTTAATATGTGTCTAAAGAAGAATAATAATCTCTGTAATGTTAGATATAATGATAGAAAGCGATAACTTGCATTGAATAAACTGAAGATATTTCTATTTACCTTTAGATCTTACTTTGATTTGTATAAGATTATTATAATACATAATTATTCCGATATGCTGAAATTAGGTGGGTCTTGCGGCAACTAAAGCAATTTACTAAACCAAACTACAAATAGCTGTAATTAATAACTTAAATGCTCTAAGAGTTGCCCTTTTTTAATATAATAATTAATTAATGAAATCGGCACAGCTACATTAACTATAAGCATTTATATCATAAACAATGATTATAATTTACAGATCGCATCAATATTACAAATTGTTCCCACATAGTACGTCAGATACATTTACTTCGGTGTATGTTTCATGTGATTCCCACTATCTTTGAAGCATTAGGCGGCATAATAGACAAACTCACTAACTCGTATATGAGTGGTTAATGCAGAGTGACGCATGTATCATGTGTACATTTCGCAAGCATTAATTTCAAAATTATGACATTTCTGGAAAGGATATATATATCATAAAAATGTATTTTCTTTCTCCGAAATAAAAATTATATTCCATTGTTGATACATGAATAATAAAATTTATGTAACTGCATAAACGTATGCATTATTACTATTCCTAGAATATATACATACATAAATATGTCGTGACATAGTCAAAAATTCCGACTCCCAGATTTAGAAATTCTATACGTTTCGAACATTCTTGAATAAGAATCAATAACTTTGTCAATAGTGTTGCTATGTATAACTTTATATGTGTCTGTGGTAAATATAGAATACATATTGATCAAATCAATAACATTTAGGTACGATTATTTCTATTTTCAAACGATAGTTGCTGAGTGATATTTAAATTTATCTGACTAAGGACAGGTAATACATTTTTTCAACTATTTTGGATAATCTAAAACAGATTTATTATAGTTTTTTTTATCTTACACTTTCAAATATAACAAAAATAGCTATATTATGTAAGATTTCCTATTTAAAAGCGGACGGTATAATATACTGGATTCTAACATTTTCTGTTCGAGTTATTTTACGGTTTTGTCTAAAATAGGTAAAATAAATCTTACAAAGCATGTATTTTTTCAGCATTATCAAAAGTGTGGATGCTTTAAAATATGCTTTTAACTTCAAATGAATTTTCACTGGAAATTATATATTTCTATAGGATTTATCATAGATTTCTAATATAGAATTTATCATATATTTCTATAGGATTTATCATCAACCCTTTTGGAGATGTTGGAAATTTTATATATACCAGAGAAAAGTACAATTTTCTCACAAATTAAGAACGTTGTTAAAAAATCTGATGCAAGCAACGCATGACTTCCCTTATATAATGCAATGAATCTACTTCTTTCGTCGTGAAAGAGTGATAGAAAGATCCACAGCATAGTGTTTGTAACGTTGAATTGTACACATGACGCTTTTCTGGATGACAACGTGTAAAAATTTTTCTGCCCAATAAACTTTATTTTACGCAAATCTACATTAAAAATTATCAATATTGATAGCATCCCCAATAAACAGTATAGTACATTTATCAAAATATTTTAATAACTTCATAAATTAGGAGTCATTTTTTTTTAATTTTAAAGATATTTTCTTCAATCTGGGGCAAATATCGCCAAGTTGGCGATATGTCGCTAGATTATTTGCCGAGTTCGTGAAATGTATCGTTAAGTGTTACAAACGAATGAACAGAAGAACATATCTTATATTCTATAAGGTATGCCCGTCATATGAAGAAATAAAAAATTTGCTAAACATTTCCTCCCATTTAAAGGCATTTCTATCAATTTAGTGACATTTTTATGCATTTGACGACATTTTCGTCAATTTGGTTACGTTTAAAAAGTCGACAAGTTGGCAACATCTCGCCAAATTTTTCGCCAAAAATTACGGACGAGCGGAAAAATGAGTTATTCTTATAGTCGGTTTTAAGTTATTTCCAAGATATTGAATTTTCATTAATTAGTGATCATTTTAATGGATTTAGCGTCATTTTTGTCAATTTGGCGAAATTTTTGTCAATATGGTGACATTTTCGTCAATTCGTTAACATTTGAAAAAGTCGCCAAGTTGGATATATTCCACCAAAATTCGTCGCCAGAATTCGCCAAGGGTTACAGACAGAAAAATAGTTTATTTTTATAGTAGATTCTTATATATTTCCACGAAACTGAATTTTTATCAATTAGTCGTAATTTTCTTTGATCTTTCGTCATTTTTATCAATCTGCTGACACTTTTCTCATTTTGGCAACATTAAAAAAAGTCGACAATTTGAGGATATGCCGCCAAATTCGCCTACAAAATTTCGCCCAGCGTTCGCAAATGAGAAATAGGCAAAAGTAGATAAATGGCATCCAAATACAAATCTATTACTCAAAGTATAATTTCTCGTGAATGGAACGAGATAGGTCCACGAGCATGGTGAAAGCAAATTTATCGAGAAGTGAACATATTTCGCAGAAGTTAATACATTTTAATTTTATGAGATTTTTTTAAATGTACAATATCTCGAGAACAGTTCATGTTAGCGTTCTAAATTTTTCTAATGAGAAACTAATTATGAAATGATTATTTACCTAACTTTATTGAAGTTTCTGATATTTTGATGATTTTTTTTTAGATTTCAGTTTAAAATTTGGGGGTGTTCTGAACTTTCCATTCCGTTTAAAAACAATAGGTTTCCAGTAATCACTGATTGTACATTTTGTAACCAATTTCGCCATTCGTTCGTGAGACATCGTCTCCACACATACATACAAACACACACGCACACGCACACACACGCACACACACACGCACGCACATATATACACATGCACACACACACACACACACACACGCGCACATACACACAGACATTGCCTCAAAAACGTTTAATTCGTGTTTAGGGATTTTTGAAACGTGCTCACCTGTCGAATTCGAATTTTCGACTCCATCACAATAATTTCCTTATACATTATACTACGTATATAAGGAAAGTTAAAAGTAAATAATGCTAAAAAATTTAACATACATAGATATTCTATACTTTTTAACACTTTACAACAAAGTTGAAAAGTGTTTGTGACTTTGTTCATTCAATCTGTCTGTCTGTCTGTCCGTTAGCAGAATAACTGCCGTAAAAATGAATTAATCAAAATGAAATTTTAGTAGGTTGTTCAGACGGTTTGTAGGACCTATGGGAATATAAATAAATAATATCACCCAATTAGTTTTGGATTGAACCCGGGTTGAAAAAATGAAATACATTGAGCCCTATGGGACCTAATTTTTCAAACATTTTTTAAGCGGATTTAAATTTCACAAATTGCTTCGAAAATTTTAGGTAATATTCAAATTGTTCCATAAAATATATAAAAAAAAGTTCAGCGAAATATGTTCAGTAGTTTTTTAAATAAAAATTAAAATAATAATTACACCTCTTATATGAAACGATCACGTGACCATGATATGAAAAGATCACATGACCCACTTCAAAATGATATATGGCATCCAACTTGTTTCAAAATCGTGATTTTTTAAGTTCTTTTTAATTCGTATTGAGTGTTGTATCCGTCCTAAAACTACTTTTATTTTGCTACTTTAAATTCTGTGCATCTACATACTGAAACAACGCAAATACAATATATTTGAGTTTAAATGATTATCCAAATTTGATTATTTCTACAACGAAGCCTATTTCTCACTTATGTAAAATGTAAACAGCAAAATATGTAGACTGAGTTGTGTTAGAAATGATGTATTTCTTTAACATAAAATAATTTAGTCCATGGAGTCTGAATGGCTGATATGAATGAAATATTAATTGATTTTTTAAAGAGAAGGACGATTTTTTTCGATGAAGTTTTAAGCATAAAGTTTAATTACTTGTAGCTCCATGGTCTTAAGTTTTAAATAAAATAAATTATTATAGTATTGTGATGAATGAAATGAATGGGAGAAGGTTATGAATGAAATGTTGTTTTTATAAAGTGATTCAGGCCTGTTATTTTTTTTATGACGTCATTTGAATGAATTTCAGTTGTTTTCGATGAAGTTTTCAAATATAATAAATTATTGTAGTATTATGATAGTTTTAAAAATATTACCGTGGAATGTATCGCATTTTAGAGATATTTAAACCAGGCAAATTATATTTCAATGCCGTCATTTGAATGAAGTTCATTTTTTTCAATGAAGATTTTCAAATATAATAAATTAATGTAGTATTGTGATAATTTTTAAAATTTTTACCGAGGAATATATCGCATTTTTGAGATGTTTAAATGACATTGTATTGAAGTTGGAAAGTGTTTCATAATCAATGCTTTATGCATGATTGATCTTTCTTGTTATATTTATATAAACGATGGAAATCATTTAAAGGATGGTGTCAAGTGATTGCCCATTTTTGATGAAATGAATTTATAGTTTAAACGGGACATAAGATAATTGAGTCAGCTGTCAATTAAGAAGACAAACTTTCACACAAATCCCCATATATTGTATAATAAAACTAATTACAAAGCTTTTTAAAGAAGATAATGTAAAATTGAACTTGTTAGAGGAAGTTTCATGTTAATTTTAACAGTTTGGTAATTTCACTGACTTTAATAGGCATAAATATTCATATGTTAAATTTTATGAAATGTAGAAGTGGCTTTAGAGTATTTTCAATCAGATATAGACATACATAATTATTTAGTAATTAGCATGAACCTATCTAAGATATTTTATACTTCACATTCACACAGGGAACACGTTGACTTTCGAATCAATGAAACGAAGTTCATAAAATTCGATTCTTCATGTGATCACCAGTAACAGATAATTATTGATTTTTGACAGATTCAGTAATAAGTAAATTTTTATGTATGCTAATGTTTTCCCAGAATATTTTATTAAGCTGCAGGAAAAGTCTTGTGTTGAACACATGGCAAATTTCAAGGGGCGATCAATATTTATGAGCAGGCTTGTCTGTTTTTAACATTTGATTTCCTGAACTGAAATAACCAAACACCTTATCATATCTTATGTAGATTGAGCTTAAATTAGATTGGTCGAACAGGCTCACGCATCAAATTTTAAAACGCACATAATGCACTAAAAAATTAAAATAGTGGATTATGAAATAGTGCATACGTGGCACTAATATACTCTTAAATATCTGACTTGGGCAGTACATTGATTTTCCCTATGTAATACAATTTGTTTAATTCTTTCATAGTGAAAATATGATTTAATAATATAAACATCTTGATTTATTTGTCTATCTATCTATCTCTGAGTAACGCTGATACAAAATGTTGCCAAACGTGTGTCAATCGCGGGTAAATATTTCATGAACCCTGGAGCTTTGCGAGCGTATGACATTAGATGCTGAAAGTGAGTCCATGATGTGGGCGGCCCGTTCCTTACATAACGCAATGATAATACTTCTTTCACAGCAGAAAACTGCGAGTAAACCATGGAGATTTATAACCGTATGACATTAAATACTAAAAGCGAGTCCATGATGTGGGAGGCCCGTTCCCTATATAATGCAATGACTACACTTCATTTTGCCCATTCGTCAAAAACTCGAATTCTAATATTCGACCCCGTCGCAATACTCTCTCTCTAAATTAGATTGGTCGAACAGGCTCACGCATCAAATTTTAAAGCATACATAATGCATCGAAAGATTAAAATAGTGGATTTATGAAATAGTACATAGGTGGCACTAATATACTCTTAAATATCTGACTTGGGCAGTACATTGATTTTCCCTATGTAATACAATTTGTTTAATTCTTTCATAGTGAAAATATGATTTAATAAAATAAACATCTTGATTTATTTGTCTATCTATCTATCTCTGAGTAGCGCTGCTACAAAATGTTGCCAAACGTGTGTCAATCGCGGGTAAATATTTCATGAACTCTGGAGCTTTGCGAGCGTATGACATCAGATGCTGAAAGTGAGTCCATGATGTGGGCGACCCGTTCCTTACTTAACGCAATGATTATACTTCTTTCACAGCAGAAAACTGCGAGGAAACCATGGAGCTTTATAACCGTATGGCATTAAATACTAAAAGCGAGTCCATGATGTAGGAGGCCCGTTCCCTATATATTGCAATAACTACACTTCATTTTGCCCTTTCGTCAAAAAATCGAATTCTAATATTCGACCCCGTTGCAATACTCTCTCACATATGATGCATATAGGGAAAATAATATATCAGAAATTTCATCAGCTGTTTTTAATATGGTAGACGATCATTACAGACCTCTTTTAATCCATCGAAATATGTGAATAAATTGTTTAGAGCAATAATTCTCTAGCTATATGAAACTGTCATTGAAGGGTCTCAGAATAGTTCTTTGACGAGTTTTAACAACAGAGACTCCACACAATTTCAATTCAGAATAGTTCTTTGAAGAGTTTTAACAACGGAGACTCCACACAATTTTAACTCAGAATAGTTCTTTGAAGAGTTTTAACAACGGAAACTCCACACAATTTTAACCCAGAATAGTTCTTTGAAGAGTTTTAACTACGGAGACTCCACACAATTTCAACTTAGAATAGTTCTTTGAAGAGTTTTAACAACGGAGACTCCACACAATTTTAACTCAGAATAGTTCATTGAAGAATTTTAACAACAAAGACTCCACACAATTTTAACTCAGTTCTTTAAAGAGTTTTAACAACGGAGACTCCACATAATTTCAACTCAGAATAGTTCTTTGAAGAGTTTTAACAACGCAGACTCTATATCACACAATTTATCTGAGTTAAAATGGAAGCCCTGCATGTTGTTACTTTATATGTAGCAGATCCATTTTCTCAAAAACATTTGTAAATGTTGAATAGTTAAAGGGTTTAATAGCTTAGATATTTCTTCTGAAAGTCTTCGATGGCTTTGTTATAGCTAGAGAAATATTACTCTAAATTAAGAGAAAGTATTTCATTATGAGAGTATGCCACTTTTTTCTATTCATAAAAAAGCCTGTACTTATCTTCTGGCGTACTAAAATGATCAGATTATATATCTGATATATTTTTGAGCGTACTTTAGTGCCTCCTAATGGAAAAAATTATACTATTTCAACTTTTTGGCGCAGTATGTATATTGATAATATAAGTTTGTTGTTTGTTCGACCCAAAACGTCCGACCCAAAACGTCCGACCCAAAACGTCCGACCTACCAGAAGGTGTCAGGTGCTGTTTGGACGGCCGGGACAATTTCAACCTAATTTAGACCGCAATTCAGTAAAAGCAACATCCACAAGGACCGTATAATCTTTCCTCTTCCATCAACCTTCCGAAATGACTTGCAAATCCACACATTTAACATGCCCGTACTCTGCGTGAAAATGGGGACTGCTTGAGCAAAGTCTGGAAACCAAGTTGAGTAGTACAAATGCAATCCCCGTGCCTTAACCACTGGACCCACCCTTATTAATATGAGTATAATATTTGTTGGGCTCGAATATTTTTAACCTGTATTTTCGGTCCGATTCATATACATATATATATTAAATATATTTTGTGATACAAGAACGAAACTTATCCGCTGCATATACAAAAACTTTTACAAAGGAGTTAAATTTCGGTTTTTACAAGTCGTAAAGATTGATTGGCTACAATAAGCCGGAATGGAGCATATAATGAAACATCCCGTTAGCGTTGTTGTTATATTTATGGTTGACTAATTTATGTATGTTTCTTTCAATGGCCGATACTACCTGATACTACTATTTTTGCTTTGGGTGTTCTAGCCCTGTTTGAATTATTTTGATTGCCTTGTTACAGTTTATTCTTAGAAAAAAGTCGCATAGTGTTCAGTTGATCTGAATAAGTCTTATTAAATCCTCGACCCACTCGCAGTTTCACTTAACTGACATATTCCTGCTTTCTTCAAGGCAGTTCTATAAGTTTTCTTCTTACAAGCATTGTATTTCTATTTATTATGAATAACAATATTATTTTAAGTTAATAATTATAATATTATGTATTATTAATTATAATATAAATACTTATTATTAAACATAATATAATTAAAAATATTGAATTATATTATTATTAGTTATAATATTATGATATTGTATATTATTATACTTATATATTATTAGTTATATTATTATGATGATCATCTTTAAAGTGATTTTTTAAAAAGTAATGCACATATAAAAAAGATGAAGTCAAAATAATGTATTCCATCCAGTACGAGTAATAAATATTTCATCCAAAATACATAATGGTCAGCCAAAACTGAAACGCAATATCAAAGAACAAGGACTATAAAAAGTGAGGGCCTTTAAGAATTGAATAGGAAATAGAATCAAGAATCTTAGAAATTTATTTTAAACAATGGGGATTGACATATTTTCTTTCTTGTATGAAATGGTAAGGAGGTTAAAAGTATTGCGACATTTATTCTCCACGGTTTAAAGAAACGGAAACTGAAAGTATTTATAAATGATGTTTGGTTATTCTTATACCTGTATTTTTAAGATTCTGAAGAGTTATTCAAAATTTCCAATTCAATGTACAATGAAACCTGGTAAAAGTGACCATCCTTGGGATTGAAAAAACTGGTCGGTTTATGAAAATGGCGGTGGTTACTATTAAAAATGGTATGGTCACTTTGGGAAAAGCGCTCACTTTAGCGCTCACACACCGCTCACAGGCGGTCAGTATACCAAGGTGGTCACTTTGCTAGGCTTCACTGTATTTACATAAAAAAATTATCTACATTATTAAGAGATGTTCGAACATGTGTGTGAGTCGATTTGTCAGTATAGGAATTTAAGACGCATATTTTAGGTGTAGAAAGTAGAATTCTACCATAAATGAGGAATTTGGATCTCGGGATGAAAGTTACCAGAATAAAAAATTTAAAACGATGTTTAAAGTCATGTTTAAAAACATTAAACAAATTATGTTTAAAGAAATGTATAAAGATATGTTTAATTATCGACGACAAATCTCCCCAAACTCATATTTCGCCCCCTTGATGTCAATTATTTCAATGGAAAATGAAGTCTGTTTTGAATGGAAGGTACAGATCTCGGAAGAAAAATTATGTGAATGAAAATTCAAATTAATTAATGCGTTTTTAATTATCTGCGGTTAACCTGTTAAATGTGTACATATTTCAACTAGTTTGCTTCAAAAGAAGGAGAACGAATATAACGAGTGGTGTGGCAGCTCAGACGGGGACACGTGAGTAGCTGGAGTGCTAGACGTAAGCAGAAACAAAAACTCAGAGAGTTCAGAAATAATGGTTATCACTGTAAATTCAAAATTCTAATTTTCTCAACCTGAAAAGTCTCAGGTATGTTTAGAACTTCAATTATTCAAAACTGTTTTAACTCATACATTAAACCTTCTGAAAGGTAGACAAACTATAAAATATTCTACTGTCAAGAATACGCACAGACTCGGTTCAAAGTTTCAAATACAAATTTACTAACTTAAACTATAGGACTTCTTGTCTGAATAATAAAATCAAAATATGACTTGTAAGATAGCACAATATACGTACAGTCTGTCAAAAATAATATATGAACAACAAAAAAAATTAGATCCACCCATATATAGAATACATAGTTTATGATATTTGATTATTCGTATGTATCGATATGTAAACACGAATTATTATGACTAATATTATTATGAGACTGTTACTAAAAATGTCGCTGAAATATTAACTACCAATATATTTTAAAAGTTTCATAAATTCAGATAAACATTTCCCCAGAGAAAAGAAAGCACAGTTCATATTGGATTATATCAAATATTTAAAAACAAGAAAGATCAATCATGCTTAAAGCATTGATTATGAAACACTTTCCAACTTCCATGCAATTTTATTTAAACAAGTCTAAAATGCAATACATTCCTCGGTAATATTTTGAAACTTATCACAATACTGCATTAATTTATTATATTTGAAAACTTAAACCTTCATCGAAAAAAATGAACTTCATTCAAATCACGGCATTGAAATATAAATTGCCTGGTTTAAACATCTCTAAAATGTTATACATTCCTCGGTAATAGTTTTAGAATTATCATAATACTACGATAATTTATTATATTTGAAAACTTCATCGAAAACAACTGAAATTAATTCAAATGACGTCATAGAAAAAATAACACGCCTGGATCTTTCTATAAAAACAGGATTTCATTCATAACTTTCTCCCATTCATTTCATTCATCACAATGCTATAATAATTGATTTTATTTAAACATTTTGTTTAAGACCATGGAGCTACAAAAAATTAAAATCTATGCTTGAAACTTCATCGAAAAAAATCGTCATTCTCTTTATGAAATCAATTAATATTTCATTCATATCAGCCATGCAGACTCCATGGACTAAATTATTTTGTGTTAAAAAAATACAGGGATTCTAATACAACTCATTCTATATATTTTGCTGTTTACATTTTACATAGGTGAAAAATAGGTTTAGTTGTAGAAATAATCAAAATTTGATCAGCATTTAAACTCAAATATATTGTCATTGCGTTGTTTCAGTATGTAGATGCACAGAATTTAAGCAAAAATAAAGTAGTTTTAGGACGGATACAATACTCAATATGAATTAAAAGAACTTTAAAAAATCACGATTTTGAAACAAGATGGATGCCATATATCATATTGAAGTGGGTCATGTGATCGTTTCATATAATGGTCACGTGATCGTTTCATATAAAAGAGGTAATTATTATTTTAATTTTTATTTAAAAAACTACTGAATATATTTCGCTGAATTTTTTTTTATATATTTTATGGAACAATTTGAATATTACCTAAAATTTTCGAAGCAATTTGTGAATTTTATATCCGCTTAAAAAATGTTTGAAAAATTAGGTCCCATAGGGCTCAATGTATTTCATTTCTTCGACCCGGGTTCAATCTAAAACTAATTGGGTGATATTATTCATTTATATTCCCATAGGTTCTACAGACCGTCTGAACAACATACTAAAATTTCATTTTGATTAAGTCATTTTTACGGCAGTTATCGTGCTAACGGACAGACAGACAGACAGAATGAGCAAAGTCATAAACACTTTTCAGCTTTGTTGTAAAGTGTTAAAAAACCACTTTTTTGAAATCAAATTTTTAACACTTTACAACATAGTTGAAAAGTGTTTATGACTTTGTTCATTCTGTCTACCCGTTAGCACGATAACTGCCGTAAAAATGACTTTATCAAAATGAAATTTTAGTATGCTTTTCAGACGGTCTGTGGGACCTATGGGAATATAAATAAATAATATCACCCAATTAGTTTTTTATTGAACCCGGGTTGAAAAAATGAAATACTTTGAACCCTATGGGACCTAATTTTTCAAACATTTTTAAGTACACTTAAAATTCACAAATAGCTTCGAAATGTTTAGGAAATATTCACATTCTCCCATAAAATATATAAAAAAATGTTCAGTAAAATATGTTCAGTAGTTTTTTAAATAAAAATTAAAATATTAATTACACCTCTTATATGAAACGATCACGTGACCATGATATGAAAAGATCACATGACCCACTTCAAAATGATATATGGCATCCAACTTGTTTCAAAATCGTGATTTTTTAAGTTCTTTTTAATTCGTATTGAGTGTTGTATCCGTCCTAAAACTACTTTTATTTTGCTACTTTAAATTCTGTGCATCTACATACTGAAACAACGCAAATACAATAATATATAAAAAACTCCCATAAAATATATAAAAAAATGTTCAGTAAAATATGTTAGGTAGTTTTTTAATTAAAATTTATTTAATATAGGGAGAAATACGAATTCAATTAAATTCTGATTTTTGAGATATCCTCTAGAAAGAAAAAGTAGATATATTATATAAATAATATCTTTCCAAGAGTTTAATAATTTTGTATATGATAGCATTCTGTTCCTGTGTGATTCTGAAAGTCCTGTCCCTTGAGCGGATAGGTTGTGTTCAGCGAGCTCCCGACATGGGAAAGAAGAGCCATGCTGGGCATGGAAATGCGATTGCACCACGCAAGAGTGACGATATTCCCTTTGACATGGAACTTTGTTTCGATTCTGATACTGCTGGAGTTAACTATTCCATTCTGAAACAGCAAGTTGCGGACTTAGAGCAACAAATCTTTGCCAAAAGATCGGCCAAGCCAACAGCGAATCCTGATCATTCTGACAAGAACATTGCCAATGAAGGCTCCACGCCCCCCCCCCCCCGATGTTAAAGCTAAGGCTCTCAAAGCCAACGACCAATCTACTAAGCACCAGGAAGCTGACAAAATTATTCAACCTAATGCTAATTCCACTAATTCTGTCAAGAACTTAGATCCTACTATTCCAAATTCGACCTGTAACGTAAATCCAACTCATACTGTGGCCAAGAGCCACATTCCGAACTCTAAACTTAATGCTACGGATGCCAGCGTTAACACTGGCCTTGACTCCAGCAACAATCTTAATTTGATTAAAACTACTAACGGGAATATTATCCCTCGCTCCTATACCGACTCCGATGGATTTATCCACAAAACTCCTAAACCGCCGAGAAAGCGGACTCTCTCGAAGGATTCTGAAACATCCAGTCACAGCACGACCGGAACTGGAAAGGACGACCCTGCTGTGAAAATGCCGAAACCCCAGTACACCCCTCCCATTTTTGTTAGTGCTTCTCACCCTGAGTGGCCGTCTATCATTTACAACTTAAAGAAATACGCACCCGAAATTGCTCCGGTCCTAGACCGTCAAGTTTTCAAAATTATTGTCCAAAACGACGAAGAATACCGAAACTGTGTAAACTTCCTGACTAAAAGCGGAGCTCCTTTCAAAACCTTCTCTTTAATTGAAGATCTTCCGGTCAGATGTGTCATTAGGGGACTCCCCATTACCACTGATTTTGAACTGATCAAAGAAAGTCTTGAAGCTCTTGAATTTCAAGTAATCAGCACTGTCAGACTAACCAAAAAAGGAAGCAAACTACCCCCTCCCTCTGTACTACCTTCAGCTAGCCTCCGGGACCAACCCGGACGAACTTCATCGAATTACCACGCTCTTAGGCATAGGAGTGACCATGGAGCCGTACATGGGGTGCAGAGGCTTTGTCAGCCAGTGCCATTCATGCAATGGTTTTTACCATAGCAGTTTGGCATGTAGGCTGCCATTGCGCTGCGTCAAATGTGCCGGGCCCCATGCCGCCATCGACCGCAAAGCCGATTTCAAGCTATGCTGCAACTGCGGGGGCGCACACGCTGCTAACTGGCGCGGTTGCCCGAAGTATCCGGACAACTCGCCTGTGACTAAGAGACGCAGGGACAAACCCCAGTACAAACCTAACTCTAATAACAGTGTCTCCCCCAGGATTAAACCCTGGGAACTCAGGTCGTTCTTTCCGACCAGCTGGCATTAAGCCCAACCAAAATTACTCCAAAGCTGTTTCTGGCTCACAGGAACTTGTCGACCCACCCTTGGTTAACGTAAATGTAACCACTACTAAAACTACCGGACAAATTACTAAAACGTCGGTCCCAGCCGTCGCCGCCCAAATTCTACAGTTGGTAGACACGACAAGAATTTACTCGTAAAAGCGTTCAAAAGAGCGCTCCCCAACCTGCGTACGGCGACTACGCAAATTGACTTGGTCTGGTTCATCTTAAAGAGCTATAATGCGCTCGCAGATGCACCCCTCCCCTAATTGTGCACCTGGCTTTGCCACGTATTCCCTCTCAGAACTTGATTTCTCATTGCATTGTCCTTTGTATGCTTTGCCAGCCCGGTCCAGCACCTTTGAGTGCTACTCGTAATTATAATTTGACTTTGTATAAATTTTGTTCCAAAATTGTAAACCCGTGACCCTGAAAAGGGCCATTTTTCTTCGCGACTGGTACGGAATTTTGACAGTGCCCGCGCCTTCAGCACAGTGTTTCTCGCCTTTACTTAAATTGTTTACTTGTTTAATTGTTACTCGGTAACTCTAAATTTTAAATTTAACTCGTTTTTTATTGTTAATCTTTGAATTTTTGTAAACCTTCCAAACTTTAGTATAACTCCTCGTTTGAATCACTGCGATTTTTCTATTGGTCCTCTCTCCTTGGCCCCGCCCTCCCTTTCCTTTGCAGCCACAACCCAGTACTTCGCCACTCTAAGACGAAGACGGCATACCACCAGCCGTCTCTGATCTACTCAAGCAACCCCACGAGGCAGATTGTTATTTCCACCCATATTGCTACTCTAAAGAAACTACTTACAGCGACATTGCTATTATTCGATGTGGGCGTGAGGAACTTCGTCCTATGGTAGCCCGTAATTAAGCGTCTTGGCTTGGCTTTGTATATGAAAGAGGCTTGGCGTTTTAAAATAAAATTGGTAGATAACAATTTTTAAAATTTTTATTATAAATTTTATATAACTCTTCATGACATACTTATTTGATGGCGTTTTTAATGCACTTTCCTACGTCCTAGCGAGTTAAAATTTGGTATATAGCTTAAATTTGTAGTTCATTTTATTCTACAACAATTTGATGGATCTTTAAAAATAGATCCTACATTTTTTTCGAAATGGCTTGCAAATAATCCCCGTTCACTTCTATAAATCATTGTTGTAATATTGTTAAATATTCTGATGTGGACAGCACATGTCTTTCTCTGCAGACTCATATACACGTTCTCTTTATTTCTTCAATAATAATTTGAGTTTATCTGCACAAAATAACAGCCATGAGTATTTTAAATGACATTGAATTTGCACCTTAAACTTAAATTTGGTTCTCATTTGATAGATAGACTTACTGTCAAAAGTGGCGTAGCGAAAACGCAAATAAACTAAAATATCTCAAGAACGACTAGTCCTAGAGTAATGGGGTTAGTCTTATTCTTTTTGTTGTCAAAAATCACGTATGAAATAGGAATTTAATTGATATAATTGAGCACACGTAGTCATTTATTTTTATATTTAACGATTTTTGCGGACCATTTCGCAAAAACAGCCCGTTCCCTTTTTCCTAATCGTACTAGAATAACCTACAAGTGATTTATATAACAAATTTTGTTAAATTTGGTATATAAGTCAATTGTAGGTTATTGAAATATTATACACCAAATTGTGTTAAATTTGGTTAATTAGCTTTTAGCTAGAGTGGATAAAGGCAATTTCTGTCGGCCATTTCGCGAAGAAGGCAGATTCTTTTATTACGAATCGTACTATAATAAAATGAACATCAAGGTTTCCCACAAAAAACTTACCTACCAAATTTTATTGAATTCGGTCTATTAGTTTTCCAGTTAGAGTGGATGCAATATCCTCACAGATACACCCTTAAACACATGGACGTCTTCCTAAAAATAGTTTTTTCGTGTTCTGGAAGTCCCAAAACGTGTAGGTCCTTCGAAAATTCGAGTTCCGATCTTCGGCACGATTCCAATACTTTGAATACATACGCACGCACACACATATATTATCTGTGTATCTAAATTCCGTGCCTACACAATTACAATAGTTGTGATTTTAAATGATATCTAAACTTTTATTATTTCTTCAACGAAGCCTAATTTTAACTTATGCAGAATGCAAATATCTCAAGCGATTGTAAGGTGAGTTACATAAGAATTGCTGAACTTTTTTCGCACAAAATTATTTAGCTCTGGAGTCTGGAATACAAGCTATATGAATGAAATATTCATTGATTTTGCATAGAGAATCAGATGACTTATATTTCGATACATTTTTAAATATTTTAGTAAAGTAAATTACTGTAGTACTGTGATAATGCAAAAGATATCACCACTGAATGTATCACATTTTAAAGATTTTTAAATGAAATTGCATTTCAGTTGGAAAGTATTTCATAATCAATGCTTATGCATGATTGATCTTTCTTGTTATATAAATAAATCTAGTTTGTATTACATGTCTTTTTTTTTAATCACAGTATTCCCTTGGTCTGAGGAAGGTGTTTCTGAAACTGGTTTTTTTGGAACGCTATAAAAAATTATATTGGAAGGATCAACGGCTCTAGAGACTGTTTACTTTTATACACCACACGAAGGTGCTTTAAGTAATTACAAGTATTAAATACAGAGTATAGAAATTGTTTTTCTTTAATTTAAATGCATATGTTGGTAATTTATATAGAATAAAAAGGAATATCTACCATTTAGTTTAAAATAATTTATCATTGAGAATGTTTCATAAAGTAAACATCAGAAAAAATCCCCAAGCCAGGTGAGGATGCCACAATTCCAGCCAACTACAGACCAATTAGCTTGCTACCGACACTTAGTAAAATTACTGAGAAAATAATTCTTAAGAGACTGAACACGCACCTTAGTGAGAATGACATCCTCATTCCGGAGCAGTTTGGATTTCGTCCAAAGCACTCCACCACTCATCAATTGCTGAGAGTGGTAGAGTACATATCTTCTGGACTTATTAGTAAGACACCCACAGCTGCGATTTTTCTGGACATACAAAAAGCCTTTGATAAAGTATGGCACTGTGGATTAGCGTACAAATTGATCACTTTAAAAGTCCCTGACGCTCTTGTCAAACTTTTAATCTCATACTTAAATAACAGACACTTTCAAGTCAGAGTAGGAGGTAACTTATCAACACCCAAGCTCATTAAAAGTAGTGTACCGCAAGGTTCTATCCTGGGCCCGACACTCTTTAACATATACCTGAATGACATCCCCAGGACTCCAAACACTGAGCTGGCACTCTATGCAGACGACAGTGCGATACTTGCAAAACACCCATATGTCTCAGTAATGCACAGACAGCTACAACAACACTTAGACATACTCCAAACATGGCTGGAAAAATGGCGAATAAAATTAAACCCCAACAAATGTCATTGGATCTATTTCTCGAGGAAAAACAAACCGCCGCCGCCACTGTATATAAACAATCATGCTTTACGCGCGGAAAAATCTACTAAATACCTAGGTGTAACGATAGATTCCCACCTAACCTGGAAACAGCACGTAACGAACTTAATCAAAAAAGCGTATATAACTACAGGAGCCTTATATCCAATGATAGGAAACGGAAATCTAAGTCATCAAAACAAACTGCTAATTTATAAATCGGTCATCCGCCCGGGATTGCTGTATGCAGCACCCATATGGGGATATGCCTGTAAAACTACGATAGACCTCCTAGAGACAAAACAAAACAAAATCCTACGGATTATCAGGAAAGCTCCCAGGTATTTAAGGAACTCGGTAATTAGGAATGACTTCAAAATAAAAACTGTTAGAGCCCAAATTAAAAAGCTAGCGCTTAAATTTTACAATAATTTGCCATCCGTTCCAAATGAACTGTTATTTAATCTGCAGGACTATGATCATCGCAAGGCCAAATCTCGTAAGAGACCCCGCGCTGTTCTAAACATCGATAATCGGAATTAAAAATCCCACCTCAAACATCTGATATTAAATAAAACTCGCGTCTAATGTTTAAACTCTAAGCTGCAAAAGTGCTAGGTAACCCTCAGATCTGCATCAACCCCCTATAAACTGCTTAAACTCTAAATGTGCAAGAAACTGCCACACTAGGAGCTAGGACAAATAATAAAAAAGTAGTAAATAAAAACCTCGAACCTCCAATTAGGGTAACTGAATTAATGTCACAGTATGACGATAAGAACCACATATTGAAACTGGAGATTAAAGGCGCTTCGCGCCTGGTGCTCTGTTCTGTACGACACTCGACGACATCAGAAAAACTCGATTTGGTTTTGTGTCATGCTATTATTGGAGTAGGGAAAACTTCGTGTTTTTTGTTTCAATCGAAACAAAACACTTGGTAGACCAGTCTGTTATTCAGTATTATCAACATAGAGTCGTGGTTCTTTACCTGGGGTGCTGCAAGAAATCATTTCCGGGGGTACGAGAGAAATTTCTAAATTTTCGCATTTTTTCTGCTTTTTAGACTGAATTTGTAATTGAGTAGCAGCCAGACAAAATTTAAGGGGGAAGCGAGAACACTGTCATAAGGTAGATATTCCTTACACAAATATAGTTCCTTAGAATCTATATTTGTGTAAGGAATCTTAGATCCTCCCAATATAGATCCTTACGCAAATTTTACTCTAGAAGGACTTACGTCCGATGCCTTCACTTAGGGTGGAGTATGAAAACTCCGGCTCACGAGCACAGGATAAAAACACTCAAGACATAAAATAATAACTCTGATTTAAATTGATCAATTCTTTAATTTATATATATATATATATATATATATATATATATATATATCTTGATTAATTCATAAAGTTCACTCATAAAATCATTTAAATGACACATATATCTATGACTAACTATTATTATTACACATACATAGATATCTTTCCCGGCCGTCCTTTTAGTTGCTCAAGTCCTAGGATGAGTCGGACGGCTTGGGTCTTCAACATACACAGATCCAGTTTTTTTTTTTTTAATGAATAGTTCCTTAATCAGATTTGAGCTCTTACTCAACTACTGCTAAATAATCGATATATGTTACGTGCCTTCTGCGATCATTATTAACAGATGAAATTTGCATAAATACCTCTTTTTGCACTTTCATATTTAGCCTAGAAAATAGTGTGTTGGATGCCTGCGTATATTTGATACGCCACTCATATTTGCTATACACATATTGCACATACTCATATTTGCTATGCACACACTCATCATATTGATGATCCACGTTTTCTTTTGTACGACACTCAGGAGATTTTTGATACTCCTAAATTTACGTGGTTCTAGGATGCTGTCGAAAAGTGAATCTGCCGATTAACGATGAAAATAATAAGATCAGCTTCAGGCGCCAATGGTTAGCGGGTGAGAATTGCACTCGGTAAGCCCGGGTTCGATTCCCTGAGCTGCCAAAACTGCCGTCGTGTTCATGTGGGGTATGATCACGTTAAACATGTGGGTCCGTAAGTCCTTCCGAGAGATTGGTGGTAGGGGAAGGACGGTATGGTCCCTGTGGATGACGCTCCTACTCGGTTCCGGTCTAAATTGGGTGGCTCTTCCTGGCTGTCCAAACAGTTACCTTACACCTTTCTGGTAGGACGAATGGTCTGGGTCTCAACGACACTAGGACTAGTTATTCTTGAGATATTTACTTTTTTTTACATTTTCGATACTCCACCTTTGAAAATAAGTCCAGTTACCAAATTAAAATAAAACTGAATTAAAAACACAAATTCAACGTAATCTAAAATAATTTTAGGTGTTATTTTGTGCAATTAAACTCAATTTAATGAATTGTTAAATAAATGAAGAGAACGTGTATATGAGTTTGCAGAGAAAATCATGTACTACCCACATCAGATTATTTCCTTCAGACATAAAGCATAGCACATTGTTTTTTCATCACCAAATTTTAACGAGAGTACGGGATCTGTTTATAGACTTAGGCAGGATAAATTTCTTATGTATAAATTCAAAATCGGCAAAGATATTATGGAAAAGTAGATTATTAACTTTTTGCTTACGGGTGGGACAGCGGCAATCCCAAACGAAGTACCCCCCAAAAAGACAGGTATTTGATTTACCCTATCCCAAACTGTTCGATACCCCCTCGCAGGCATTGGTGTCCATGAACGCCAATGCCTGCGAATCAAACTGTTTGGGACTGGATGGATGGAACTGTTTATGATAGGGTATGTCAAATACCTGTCTTTGAGTTCTGAAAAACGCATTTTATAGAGTGGTTGACAACTTCTTGAGTTACATACTTTTTCCCAGAACTTTTTTAAAGGGTATATGAGCTCATCATTGTTCAGTTGCGTTGTTGACGTGAGACAAGTAGAAATATTAGTCGAAATCAGTGTAGAACCTGCTATGTAATTTTTTCTACTTATATATGCACTTTAATATATATATATAATAAACCAGTTTTGGTAGAAATAGTGCAAAAATATGATTTTAGATCGATGTCATCTGTACACTTATCGCTTGCACCAACAGTACGCTCACCTCATGGCGTGACTGTAAACACTTCACCTTCAATCCATTATCAAATATACGCCTTCTTTTATTTTAGATTTTGACGATTTTTGCAAGCCCCCCCCCCCCCTGAAAAAAGGGTTCTATTTCCTTGAATCATACCAAAATCAAATCAACAACCCATAAGTGACGAATTTACTAAATGAGAAATTTGGTCAATTAGAATTTTAGCTAGGCTGAATAAATTTTTTCGGACTATTTCGTATAAGGCTCCTGTATAAACAGGCTGGCGCAAGAGCGGCCGTTGAAGCTCCTGTGGAAGCGACGACTGTATATTGTGAAAAGGAAGATTACTTTCTCTTGCCATTTATCGCTATAATGGCGCATTTCTCTGTATCTGCTTTCTAAGCTACCGACTGTCAAACTCTGACTTTATTCGAGAGCTCGAAATATTTTATGTTTTTAAAATGCGCATTTTGAATGTAATATTTTCCATAAAGTATTATACTTCTTATTTTGATTAGAATGAAAAGTGTAATTAGTCAAATTTTGCATGCAGTACGCTTTTATTTTGAGTATTTGAGCATTTTTGTAACAATTTAACAAAAATGTGTTTAAAAATAGTAAAAGTTCTAAAAAATTTTTCAAACAATATAAAAAGGTCTTCTACTATTAACATTTTTACACCTATTTTGATAATACTCAATAGCGTATTTTAAACAGACATGATTTATTTCACTTTATTTATTTGGGGTGAAGTGGGGGGGGGGGGAGGTATATTTGTCTAAATTTAACAAAAACTGGAAACTTCCAGCGCTATATTCCAATGGTATTTTACGTAATATTTTCACGATATGGTGGTGGACTTTCGTTGATAAACCTTGCTTTATCATTAAAATTAAATTTCTTATTCTGAAAAACCATTGGGGGCGGGCGCGCTTTGATATGGACGCCAAAAGCCCTTCAATAATGTTGAAGTTGAAACAAAATACAGTAACAAAGGAAAAATAGCTGACTCTCTGCTTTAAATGGTAAAAGTTTAACAAATATCAAGTATATTTTCTTAGAATATACATTAGCATACTTGCTTATTGCCTAGATTTTGCTATTTAATGATCTATTGTTCCTTACTTCATGTCTTATATCCATCTCTAACTCAGATGTAGTAATGAAAAAGTGCACACCCAACTAGTGATAGGATATAAAATTCCATCCCCCCTATTACTTTTTAAATATTTTTATTTACTTTAACAGAACACAAAAAAATTACACTTAAACACCAATGTCTTCTTTTTACTGGATAATTTAAACATACCTTTAAAGAGATTCAGTGGCGTTGCCAAGGAGGGGAATTCAGAGGTCATAATATCCCTCCCCTGAATCCATTAAATTTCGAAGAAACAATATATGGAGAAATAGAAAGCAAAATATTTAATTAACAACCCCCCCCCCCTTCCCACCAAAAATTTTTTCTTGTGACGCTATTGAAAAGATTGAAGTTATAAAGATCATATAGCCATACTGTCAAGGGATAGCATCTTTTATGGAGGACATTGTTCCTAAAATAGAAACTTACATATAGCAATAAAGAGCCATGAGTCCAAATAAAATTGTGTTAACACATGTCGCTATTCATTCAGTGGCGGCCATTGCGGGGGATGGGGCGCGGGTATGCGCGACACCATTGAAACACCCCAAATTATTTTTTTAGTTATACACATTTATTACAATTTCTATTGAAAAAATCTGAATTTTTGGTTCAATTAAATCGAGAATTATTAAAAATAAGTTTTGAAAAATGTCACTAGATGGCAGCACTACATATTTCTTCACAGAAAAGAAACTCACGAAAGCTGTAGTGCACATAATTTTTAACATATAGGGGAAAATACAGGGATATTTGTTAAAGCCGCGTCATCGGCATCTTCTGAGTGAAAGAATGGTATAGGAGCAATATTAGAAATTTGGCGTGAAAAAAAACAGACATTGCAGATTTACTAGTAGATTGTGTCGCGGATCTTCGAGCGCCTCTAGCCAATGAGAAATAGAAGAGTAGAAAACCATGAAGAGGGACCTTCTCAAATTGGCTCAGTTTCGCTAATTTGGCTTCAATTTTCTACATTTAAGAATGTGTTTGTTCTCATTCTCGTCTTTGGATGTTTAAATAAACATTTGAACAAATGAGTGGATTAAGCGTACGGGTGTACTTGTCATATAAAATTGGAAAGTATTTATAACTTATATAACAGTAGATAATGGTTGTAGTACACAGTAGATAAATTGCAGTAGAATCCACAACCAGCAGAAGGGAGATTGGGATATTTTTTAAATTATACAATTTGGAACAAAATTATAAATTTTCGTATAAAACTTGAACTTTCAATGCAAAAACTGGTCACAATTTGAAGAAAATTCTGATTGAGCAATTGTATGAATCCACCAATAACAGTAGCAAGGTGAACATATTTTTCAAAATATGCAGCTCAGCACAAAATTAAAAAGTTGTTATATAAAAAAACTGGAAAATATAACTTGAATAAAAATATAACAGTAAATAATGGTAAATTTTAATGGAACCTGCCTCAAGCAGAAGGGAGTTGAAGATACTTTTCAAATTATAGAGATTAGCATAAAATTAATTTTCATATAGAAGTTCAGCTTTCAAAATTGAAAATGGTCACAACTTGAAGAAAAACCTAATTCAGTAATTGTATGAGTCTATCAAAAGCAGGAGAGAGAAGCACATATTGTTCAAAGTATGCAATTTGGCACGAAATGAAAACGTGTCATATAAAACTGGAAAGTATTTATAACGAGTATAAATATAACAATAGATAATGGTAAAATGTAGTAGAATTCGCCACAAGCAAAATGGAGATGAAGAAGCATTTCATATTATATATAGAGTTTGACACAAAATTTTAAATTTTCGTATAAAACTTGAACTTTCAATATAGAAAATGTTCACAATTTGAAGAAAATCCTTATTCGGTAATTGTATGAGTCCACCAGAAGCAGGAGCGATAAGAATATATTTCTCAAAATATGTAATTTTGCACGAAATTAAAACTTGTCATATAAAATTGGAAAGTATTTATAACTTGAGTATAAATATAACAGTAGATATGATAATAGTAAAGTGTAATAGAATCCACCACAAGCTGATGGGAGATTGCGATACTTTTCAAATTATGCGGTTTGGCACAAAACGATAAATTTTCATACAAAACTTGAACTTTCAATATAGAAAATGGTCTCAACTTGAAGAGAATCCTAATTTGGAAATTGTAAGAGTCCATCAAAAGCAGGAGCAAGAAAAACATATTTTTCAAAATATGCAATTCAGCCTGAATTAAAAGCTTGTCATAAAAATTGAAAATATTTATAACTTGAGTAAAAATATAACAGTAGATAATGGTGAATTGTAATAAAATCCGCGACAAGAGATGAAGAAACATTTTAAATTATACAGTTTGGCACAAAATTAATTTTCATATAGAACATGAAACTTCAATATAGAATATGTTCACAACTTGTTCAATTCTTGAAGGATATCTTCAGTTTAAAAACATATGCAAAAGTACACTGTTAAGGTATTCTAATGAAGATACCATACAACTGAATTTTTATCCCTGTCATAATGTTTCCCTCATATTATATCCCTATGTGTGTATTGTGTATAAGGAAAATTATATTTCACAGCAATGGTGAAATCCACAAAATTTGTATTAAGTATTAAATCAAAGAAAAGTTTGGAAAGTTTACCTCTGTGTTAAATTGTACCAACCACTTCTTGATGATCTAAAACAGATCCAGCCTTTGGGTATTTCACATGTTTAGATTGGAGTAATGCAGGATGACTTTGCACATCACGGCTTCAAATTTCTCCAATTATCAGCTTAATGCTGGGACTTTTCAAATCCTGTCCCTTTAATAAAGAGGATTAAAAATATTACAAACAAATTTTTGAAAACATTGAAAACGGAAGTATCACTAAATGTTGATATAGTATGTAATACTATCATAGAAAATAATAGAAACTTACACAATTACAATTTTTTTTAATTCACTTTCATTTTGCACTTAATTTCCAGCACTTTTCATAATTTAGCAACAAGTTACTCAGATTTTGAAATATTTTGTAACAGCCGATATACTCATATTAATTCCAGCTCATCAATATCTACTTGCTAAGCAATTATTTCGTGTTACTACTACAGTTAAAATGTTATTTGAACTCTTTTGAACATATTTTCAAACTATAGTCTGACAGAAAACAGAATTTTCAAACTTAAACATGCTTGATACAGTTTGACATATTCAAATTTACTACTGCATAATGCTCAAAAGTATAGCACACTTTGCAAACAAAACAAACATTAAAGCTGTGCAGGTACAAGCATACTATCGATGGCTAAGTCTCATAATAATGAAACTTCATTTACAAATTTCTTATAACAAAAAACTTATTTTATTCTAAATTCAACATAAAGTTGATATAAAAATGTGCACGTACTCTGCTAAATAAGAAACATATCTCTAAATTATAATTTCCATAAAATACTAAATTTGATATAATTTAAGTTAGACTGTATTTACAAATCTACTAAATTCCAGAACTTAAAATTTTATGTAAAAATTGCAAAAAATTATACTCGGGAAAACAGATTCATTAAATTTGTAAACAGAAATAGTTTCAATAAAAATTACTATTAAAGGTACAACATACCTGGGTTGAACAGTGGCAAATTAAAAGGAAAAGTTTGGAATATTTTTTCAGCATATTATATCATATTTTTATTCATTATCGGTGCAGAATCAGCTACAAAAAGCTATTGTCCAATTCAACATTTTGGGTGAATTTGTAAGGTATATTATTTATCTTCTAAATGGATATAAAATTTAGCTTTCACATGTAGAAATATTTTAATATAGATAGCTTATATCTATCTTAATAGAGAATTGATTTTCTAATATTCAGTTACTTTGAGAAATTATTTCAAGCTATATCAGGTATGCGATTTTTAATGTTACATGAATGCCATAGTATTTTAAAGCTTAAGTTTAACTATACTTGACAAAATAATATATTAATAATATAAATAACAGACAATAGGAAAATCAATGAGTCAAAATAATGCATGCAATTCATATTACAACAAACAAAATATAGGAACAGCAGAAATGTTAAAAATCTCTGCTAACTTAAAATTAGAAATAGGCAATCTATATATATAGAATTGAAAATCTGTCTGTCTGTCTGTCTGTTTGTCCCGTCATCACAGGAGAAAGGTTGAACCGAATTTGATGAAATTTTGTGGGTAGCCTGGAAATAGTCCCATTTAAATTTAGTCTATGTTTGGAGTTTCTGCGATCAGTGGTTCTCGAGATATTAGTAAAAAACGAAATGTTCGTTTGTCTCACCTTCACGGGAGAAAGGTTATACCGAATTTGATGAAATTTTGTGGATAGTCTTGAAATAGTCCCCGACAAATTTGGCCCAAGTTTCGAGTATCTAAGACCAGGGGTTTTCGAGATATTAATGAAAAACGAAACTTTTACCTAGGAGTTCTACTCACTAACGCCGTGGTTTATCCAAACGAAAAGCTTGAAAATCGTTTGAAAGTGAATTAAAACTTTATCTCTGAGTATGATGGGAGATTTTTTGCGCTAATTAGTCACTTTCTGAAAACATGAATTGTTTGAAACATGATTTAAATGGGAAATTTATCTCCATGGTTTATATTCACAAGCTTTTACTGAACAATGAAAAGTATAAAGAAATCAAAATGGTTATTTAATTTCGCAGTTTATGAGGAAGACTCTATCTTATATCATGTTTCTTAGAAATGCATTTAAATTAAATCTGTCTGTTAATTTTAATTATTATTTTTTCAATTTGAATAATAAATAAATTGATATAAACATATATTTTAGAAAAGAACGATTTGATTTTTCTTATAGCATTTTTGACTGGATAATATCAATTACGGTCTTCAGGTTTAAACGTTACTATTATTGATATTTTCGGGGATTATTGTTTCAGGGCTTATGGATATTTTCAAATTATTATGCAATTGCTTTATTATGGCAAAAATTGTTTAAACTCATATATTGTACGTTGTACGAGTAATCTTCTACAAATGCACGGGTATATCGTCTAATCTACGAGACTATAAGTAGTACAGGTACATTGGCATATGTTTTGATATATATTGGCATATATTGGAATCAATTACGACCTTCTGGTATAAAGAGTATGGGGATTATTGATATTTTCACTTTATTACGACATCTCTTTTATTTTGGCAAATATTTTCGAGACTCATATTGTAATACGAGTAATCTTCTACTAACACACTGGCATATTTTCTAATCTGCGACAATATAAGTAGTACGGGATTGCATATATTGGTTCAATTCCTTTTTATTGTAAATTTGCTTAAAAAAGGGGCCAGGATGTTTTATTCTTCAGTTCTGCCCGTGAAGTTAATTTTGCATAGTTAGAACAGATATTCTTAAACTTCTCTTTATGAGCAATAAATTTAATAATTTAACAGAATTTGCACATGATTGCGAATTATAAGTTTCTTTATATTATATACGCTGTACGAAGAACGGGTATGCTGCTAGTCTATATAAATAAAATTAAAAATCTGTCTGTCTGTCTATTTGTCTGTTTGGCAGGTCATCACGGAAGAACAGCAGAACCGAATTTGATGAAAATTTGTGGATAGCCTGGATATAGTCCCATTTAAAATTTATTCCATGTTTGGAGTTTCTACGATCAGTGGTTCTTGAGATATTAGTAAAAAATGATATTTTCGTTTGTCTCATCATCACGAGAGAACGGCGGAATCGAATTTGATGACATTTTGAGGATAACCTTGAAATAATTCCCCATGATAGCCCAAGTTTCGAGTATCTAAGACCAGGGGTTTTCGAGATATTAATGAAAAACGAAACTTTTACCTAGGAGTTCTACTCACTAACGCCGTGGTTTATTCAAACGAAAAGCTTGAAAATCGTTTGAAAGTGAATTAAAACTTTATCTCTGAGTATGATGGGAGATTTTTTGCGCTAATTAGTCACTTTCTGAAAACATGAATTGTTTGAAACATGATTTAAATGGGAAATTTATCTCCATGGTTTATATTCACAAGCTTTTACTGAACAATGAAAAGTATAAAGAAATCAAAATGGTTATTTAATTTCGCAGTTTATGAGGAAGACTCTATCTTATATCATGTTTCTTAGAAATGCATTTAAATTAAATCTGTCTGTTAATTTTAATTATTATTTTTTCAATTTGAATAATAAATAAATTGATATAAAAATATATTTTAGAAAAGAACGATTTGATTTTTTTATAGCATTTTTGACTGGATAATATCAATTACGGTCTTCAGGTTTAAACGTTATTATTATTGATATTTTCGGGAATTATTGTTTCAGGGCTTATGGATATTTTCAAATTATTATGCAATTGCTTTATAATGGCAAAAATTGTTTAAACTCATATATTGTACGTTGTACGAGTAATCTTCTGCAAATGCACGGGTATATCGTATAATCTACGAGACTATAAGTAGTACAGGTACATTGGCATATGTTTTGATATATATTGGCATATATTGGAATCAATTACGACCTTCTGGTATAAAGAGTAAGGAGATTATTGATATTTTCACTTTATTACGACATCTCTTTTATTTTGGCAAATATTTTCGAGACTCATATTGTAATACGAGTAATCTTCTACTAACACACTGGCATATTTTCTAATCTGCGACAATATAAGTAGTACGGGGCTGCATATATTGATTCAATTCCTTTTTTTAACACTTTACAACAAAGTTGAAAATTGTTTATGACTTTGTTCATTCATTCTTTCTGTCTGTCTGTTAGCACGATAACTGCCGTAAAAATATCTTAATCAAAATGAAATTTTAGAATGTTTTTCAGACGGTCTGTGGGACTTATGGGAATATAAATAAGTAATATCACCCAATTAGTTTTTTATTGAACCCGGGTTGAAAAAATGAAATACATTGGACCCTATGGAACCTAATTTTTCAACAATTTTTAAGCAAACTTAAAATTCACAAATTGCTTCGAAATATTTAGGAAATATTCACATTATCCCATAAAATATATAAAAAAAGCACAGTAAAACATGTTAGGTAGTTTTTTAATTAAAAACTATTTAATATAGGGAGAAAAACAAATTCAATTAAATTCTGACTTTTGGGCTTCACGTTTTAAAATAAATTTGGTAGATACCAATTTTTCAATTATTTTTAAAATTTTATATAACCCTTCATGATATGCTTATCTGATGGCATTTTTAATGTACTTTACTACATCCCAGAGAGTTCAAATTTGGTACACAGCTTAAATTTGTTGAACATTTTATTCTATAAAAATTTGGTGAATCTTTAAATATCGATCCAACATTTTTTTCGAAATGGCCTGCAAATTGTCCCAGTTCACTTCTATAAATCATTGTTGTAATATTGTTAAAAATTCTGATGTGGGCAGTACATGTCTTTCCCCGCAGACTCATATTCACGTTCTCGTTATTTCTTCAATAATAATTTGAGTTTATCTGCACAAAATAACAGCCATGAGTATTTTAAATGACATTGAATTTGCACGTTAAACTCAAATTTGGTTCTCATTTGACAGCTGGACTTATTGTCAAAGTTGGCGTAGCGTAAACGCGAAAAATCTAGAATATCTCAAGAAAGGCTAGTCCTAGAGTAATGGGGTTTGTCTTATTCTTTTTGTTGTCAAAAATCGCGTATAAAATAATAATTTAATTGATATAATTGAGCACACGTAGTCTTTTATCTTTATATTTAACGATTTTTGCGGGCCATTTCGCAAAAATAGCCTGTTCCATTTCCCCGAATCGTACTAGAATAACTTACAAATAAATCACTTGTGACAATAAATTACACATAAATCACTTGTAGGTTATTGAAATATTATACACCAAATTTTGTTAAATTTGTTCCATTAGTTTTAGCTAGAGTGGATAAAGGCAATTTCTGCCGGCCATTTCGCAAAGAAGGCAGATTCTTTTATTACGAATCGTACTATAATCTAATGAACCTCAGGGTTTCCCACAAAAAAAATACCTACCAAATTTTATGAAATTCGGCCCATTAGTTTTTCAGTTACAGTGAATGCAATATCCTCACAGACACACAGAAACACACTCAGATACACCCTTACACATACAGACGTCTTCCTAAAAATAGTTTTTTCGTGTTCTAGAAGTCCCAAAACGTGTAGATCTTTCGAAAATTCGAGTTCCGAACTTCGGCACGATTCCAATACTTTGAATGCATACACACACACACATATATAAAATCTATGTATATGTGTATTATCTGTGTATCAAAATTCCGTGTCAACGAAATTACAATAGTTGTGATTTTTAATGATCCCTAAACTTTTATTATGTCTTCAAAGAAGCCTAATTTTAACTTATGCAGAATGCAAATATCTCAAGCGATTGTAAGGTGAGTTACATAAGAATTGCTGAATTTTTTTCACACAAAATTATTTAGCTCTTGAGTCTGGAATATAAGTTATACGAATGAAATATTCATTGATTTTGCATAGAGAATCAGATTATTTATATTTCGGTACATTTTTAAATATTTAAGTATAATAAATAACTGTAGTACTGTGATAATGTAAAAGATATCACCACTGAATGTATCACATTTTAGAGATTTTTAAATGAAATTGCATTTCAGTTAGAAAGTGTTTCATAATCAATGCTTATGCATAATTGATCTTTCTTGTTATTATTACATATTTCTAATATATATATATATATATATATATATATATATATAGATAAATATTTCTGATTAATCATCGAATTTAGGCTGGTGCTATTCTTTTCTCTTATCGGCAATATGGCCGTGGTTTTGCTTCTATGGTGATGTTAATATTATTTGAAATTTTAACACTTTACAACAAAGTTGAAAAGTTTTTATGACTTTGTTCATTCTGTCTGTCCGTTAGCACGATAACTGCCGTAAAAATGACTTAATCAAAATGAAATTTTAGTATGTTGTTCAGACGGTCTGTAGGACCTATGGGAATATAAATGAATAATATCACCCAATTAGTTTTGGATTAAACCCGGGTTGAAAAATTGAAATACATTGAACCCTATGGGACCTAATTTTTCAAACATTTTTAAGCGGATTTAAAATTCACAAATTGCTTCGAAAATTTTATGTAATATTCGAATTGTTCCATAAAATATATAAAAACAAATTCAGTGAAATATATTCAGTAGTTTTTAAAATAAAAATTAAAATAATAATTACACCTCTTACATGAAGCGATCACATGACCATGATATGAAAAAATCACTTTACCCACTTCAAAATGAAATATGGCATCCATCTTGTCTCAAAATCGTGACTTTTAAAGTTTTTTTAAATTCATATATGAGTGTTGTATCCGTCCTAAAACCACTTTAGTTTTGCTTAAATTCGGAGCATCTACATACTGAAACAAAGCAATTGCAGTATATTTGAGTTTAAATGATCATCCAAATTTGATTATTTCTACAACGAAACCTATTTTTCACTTACGTAAAATGTAAACAGCAAAATATATAGAATGAGCAGAAACAACAAGCAACAACTATAATAGAAGACTTTTATTTTACTTCTTTAAGACGTACAAAACTTAAAAAGGCTAGAGCGTTTTCGAGCGTAAATACGCTCTTTATCAGTGGCTACATGTAAATAGGAATGATCGTTCTTATATAGACCAGAAAAGGTGACAAATTTGCATAAATACAACATTTATCTAAGGAGAATCCAAAAACACAAAACATTTTGCACAGATTTAAAAAATCCAGCATAAATTACGAAAAGAACAGTAAACATTTGCGCTCGAAAGCGCTCTGGCCTTTTTAAGTTTTGTACGTCTTAAAGAAGTGAAATAAAGATCTTCTATTATAGTTGTTGCTTGTTGTTTCTGCTGGTTGAAATCAGGCGTGATGCCAATTTTATTTATTTATTTATTTATATATAGAATGAGTTGTATTAGAATTGCTGTATTTCTTTAACACAAAATTATTTAGCTCATGGAGTCTGCATAGCTGATATGAATGGAATATTCATTGATTTTACAAAGAGAAGGACGATTTTTTCGATGAAGTTTTAAGCATAGAGTTTAATTAATTGTAGCTCCATGGTCTTAATTTTTAAATAAAATAAATTATTATAGTATTGTGATGAATGAAATGAATGGGAAATTATTTATGAATGAAATGCTGCTTTTATAGAGAGAGCCAGGCGTGTTATTTTTTTCTATGACGTCATTTGAATGAATTTCAGTTGTTTTCGATGAAGTTTTCAAATATAATAAATTATCGTAGTATTATGATAATTCTAAAATTATTACCAAAGAATGTATCGCATATTAGAGATGTTTAAACCAGGCAATTTATATTTCAATGCCGTCCTTTGAATGAAGTTTATTTTTTTCGAGGAAGATTTAAGTTTTCAAATATAATAAATTAATGTAGTATTGTGATAAGTTTTGAAATATTACCGAGGAATGTATTGCATTTTAGAGATGTTTAAATAAAATTGCATTGAAGTTGGAAAGTGTTTCATAATCAATGCTTTAAGCATGATTGGTCGTTCTTGTTTTTTGTAAATTTGCTTACAAGGGGCCAGGATGTTTTTCCCGTCAGATTTGTCCTTGAAGATAATTTTGCATAGTCAGAACATATATTCTTAAACTCCTCTTTAGGAGCAATAAATTTAATATTTTAACAGAATTTGCACATGATTTCGAATTATAAGTTTCTTTATATTATATACTCCGTACGAAGAACGGATATGCTACTAGTCAAAAAATTACATGCTTGTAACGTTCTAGTATGTACACTAAATACTTAATCATAAAAAAAAATTAATTTTATAAATGCTTTGGAAACAGTCAAAATAGTGCAGTCACAGTCAAATCATTTATTTATTTTTTTAAATGCAGCTTTAACATATTTCTACAAATAATTGTTAAAATTTTAAATCAATGCATATATTTTATATTTGAAATATAAACAGTCTTTAAAGTACAATAATTATATAAAAACACAAATTTCAAAGTGAAATTTTGCAATCTTGGCGACAAGTCATCGATAAACCCACGCCAAATTGCGATAGAACCCTACAATTGCATTGCAAGAAAAATACTATTTAACTATTATAAAAAATTAATTTATTGAAAGTTCAGATTTAAGAAACCAATTTTCAAACCTTTTTTTCAAGATCTTAACATACATTTACTTTTAAAAAGACAAAAGATAGAATAAAATATTAAACTACTTACACTTCGCAATTCAGGTGAATGTCCAGGAATCTATCCATTTCTTCCGCAGTTTATAAAGCCATATTTTTCTTTTCTTGGGATCTTGAAGAAATTTAAACATTTCCAACTTCTTCCTCCAATGATTAGTACCATTTAATATACCACAGTCACCCATTGTACAGATAAAATACGTATGAAACATAAACAAGTAATACGTGTTCGCCATTGTAATAACATAGGAAGATAGTAATGGATAGTTACGGCAAGAGCTTCAATGGCGGTTGCCACAGCCTGTCTATATAGGAGCCTTACTTTCGTAGAGAAAAGCAGGTTTTGTCATCACGAAACATACCATTATCCAATCAGCACCAGGATAACTCACAAGTGACTTACCTACAACATTTTATGAAATTTAGTTAATTAGTTTCCAGTTTGAGGTTCGATTCAGCTAAAATGGAATATATATATATCTTTAGATCTGTGTATCGACAACCACTCTATTCACCAGTTTGCACATATCGCTTGCGTCGACCTCATGCTCGCATAATGAGGTGACTAAAATCGTTATATTCAAACGTTTCATCGTCAATAAGTTCACATCTTGTGCTCCGATTCCAGTTTGAGGTTCGATTCCGCTAAAATGAAAAAAAATATGTATATCTTTAGATCTGTGTATCGACAGCCATTCTATTCACCAGTATGCACATATCGCTTGCGTCGTCATCATGCTCGCATAATGAGGTGACTAAAATCGTTATATTCAAACGTTTCATTGTCAATAAGTCCCACCTCTTGTGCTCCGATTCCACTTTGAGGTTCGATTCCCCTAAAATGGAAAATATATATATATATCTTTAGATCTGTGTATCGACAGCCACTCTATTCACCAGTATGCACATATCGCTTGCGTCGACCTCATGCTCGCATAATGAGGTGACTAAAATCGTTATATTCAAGCGTTTCATCGTCAATAAGTTCACCTCTTGTGTTCCGATTCCAGTTTGAGGTTTGATTACCCTAAAATGGAAAATATATATATATATCTTTAGATCTGTGTATCGACAGCCACTCTATTCACCAGTATGCACATATCGCTGCGTCGACCTCATGCTCGCATAATGAGGTGACTAAAATCGTTATATTCAAGCGTTTCATCGTCAATAAGTTCACCTCTTGTGCTCGGATTCCAGTTTGAGGTTCGATTCCCCTAAAATGGAAAATATATATATATATCTTTAGATCTGTGTATCGACAGCCACTCTATTCACCAGTATGCACATATCGCTTGCGTCGACCTCATGCTCGCATAATGAGGTGACTAAAATCGTTATATTCAAGCGTTTCATCGTCAATAAGTTCACCTCTTGTGTTCCGATTCCAGTTTGAGGTTCGATTACCCTAAAATGGAAAATATATATATATATCTTTAGATCTGTGTATCGACAGCCACTCTATTCACCAGTATGCACATATCGCTTGCGTCGACCTCATGCTCGCATAATGAGGTGACTAAAATCGTTATATTCAAGCGTTTCATCGTCAATAAGTTCACCTCTTGTGCTCAGATTCCAGTTTGAGGTTCGATTCCCCTAAAATGGAATATATATATATATATCTTTAAATCTGTGTATCGACAGCCACTCTATTCACCAGTATGCACATATCGCTTGCGTCGACCTCATGCTCGCATAATGAGGTGACTAAAATCGTTATATTCAAGCGTTTCATCGTCAATAAGTTCACCTCTTGTGCTCCGATTCCAGTTTGAGGTTCGATTCCCCTAAAATGGAAAATATATATATATATCTTTAGATCTGTGTATCGACAGCCACTCTATTCACCGGTATGCACATATCGCTTGCGTCGACCTCATGCTCGCATAATGAGGTGACTAAAATCGTTATATTCAAGCGTTTCATCGTCAATAAGTTCACCTCTTGTGCTCCGATTCCAGTTTGAGGTTCGATTCCCCTAAAATGGAAAAAATATATATATATCTTTAGATCTGTGTATCGACAGCCACTCTATTCACCAGTATGCACATATCGCTTGCGTCGACCTCATGCTCGCATAATGAGGTGACTAAAATCGTTATATTCAAGCGTTTCATCGTCAATAAGTTCACCTCTTGTGCTCTGATTCCAGTTTGAGGTTCGATTCCCCTATAATGCAAAAAATATATATATATATATACATATATATGTCTTTAGATCTGTGTATCGACAACCACTGTATTCACCAGTATGCACATATCGCTTGCGTCGACCTCATGCTCGCATAATGAGGTGACTAAAATCGTTACATTCAAACGTTTCATCGTCAATAAGTTCACCTCTTGTGCTCCGATTCTGACAAAATAAATCGTATACTATTAATATATCAAAACTATTTAACTTTTAATAAATAAATTAGTGTATTTAAAAATATCCAAAACAAAAAAATTAAAAGGAACATTTCCTCATATATCTATAATCACACACAGCACACACAGTACAATAACTACACACAGCACAAATCAATCTCTTCTCATTCCAAATGTACCAAATATACAATACAAATTATGTTTCGCATTAATCTATAATGAGTAACACAGTTGCTTACTACATTTTTTGACGCAGTTACATTGGCAAAGTTAATTCTAAACTTCGCTACTATTTTATACTCAAAACCTATAGTCGAACAATTTTTCTTTCCTCTCTAGAAGAAAATACAATATTTATCAAGTCATGCATGACAACCTTATCAGTTATCTAATTCTGGCAATTCTCCATATATTCTGGTGTGTTTCACCACTTATCTGAGGCATATTAGAGCCTTTAGACCACAAAGCAGCACCACATACGCCTCCAATCCCCCCCCCCATCCTCGTCTAATATCCCTAAAAGGATATTGCATTATAGACACGAATTCTTTGATACATTAATGCCAGCAGCCCTTTTCAGCGAACACAGTTTGTACAGGACTAATAAGCAACTGGGGTTTGTGGTGACTTATAATGAAAAATCCTATGCGAACAGCATACGAATTTCCATGCAGACTCATATACACATTCTCTTTATTTCTTCAATAATTCATTAAATTGAATTTAATTGCTCAAAATAATACTTATAATTATATTAAATGACACAGAATTTGCATTTTTAATTCAATATTCATTTTCATTTGGTAACTGGACTTATATTCAAAGCTGGTGTAGCAAAAATGCTAAAAACTGGAATTTCTCAAGAACGACTACACTTAGAATAATATGATTTATCTAATTCTTATCTTCATTATAGATTACGTGTAAAATAAGCATTTAATTGATAAATTTGAATATACGTAGTCTTTTATTTTTATATTTAACGATTTTTGCGGGTAATTTCGCAAAAATAGCAGGTTTTATTTGGAGAATCATACCAAAATCTACTCAATACCAGGTTTACCTATAAGTGGTTTACCTACCAAAATATATTAATATATGTGATCTATTAGTTTTTCAGCTAGAATTGATAAAAGCAATTTTTGCGGGCCATTTCACAAGAATATGCGAGTTCTTTTATCCCGAGTCATACCAAAATCTAATCAGCACCAAGATCACAAACAAGGGACATAACCACCAACTTTTATGAAATTCGATCCATTAGATTTTGAGTTAGTGTGAATACATACATTGCGCATACGCACGTCACCCTAAAAATTGGGTGTTCTTATTCAAAAGGTCTCAAAACGACACGATTGCGATTTCTGACATGATTTCAATATATTCCTTATACATTACTATGTATTGCAGGGAAAGTAAAAATATAATGTGGGCAGCACATGACTTTCTATGCAGACTCAAATTCATTTACTTCTTTATAATAATTCAGTACATTGAGTTTAATTCTACAAAATAACATTAAATTTGTATATTTAATTCAATTTCTGTTTTTATGTTGTAATTGGGCATTTTTACAAACACTGCATAACAAAGGTACGAAAAATCTCAAATTTCTAGTCCTAGAAAAATATAGTTGTTATTATTCTTTTTCTCGTTAAGAATTATGTATAAAGCGAGCATTTAATTGATACATTTGAACATAAGTAGTCTTTTTTTAATGCTTGGTGATTTTTGTGGGTCATTTCGAGTAACTTATCTACCAGTTTTTTGTGAAATTTGGTCAATTATTATTTCAGCTAGAGTGCATACATGAGATTTTTACGGGCCATTTCACCAAAATAGGCGGGTTCTTTTTTCCTAATCGTACCAAAAACTAATCAGCACCAGGTTTCCTCCTGTCTAGGCCAATGTATATTTATGGTCACAGCCACGGTAATGTCAATCGTGATGACGGGGATTTGCGGTCACATATAATGCAAATTAAGATTACAATCGCTTTTCATGAAAATAGCAAATATGCTTCTTCAAAAATTATCTAGTCTAATTCGGCATAAATCACTAAACGGTTGTTTTTAAAATCATTTTAACTATATAGGTTTTCACTGAATTACTATATCTGTATAAATGAAATTATGTTTCTGTAAAAACACTGCGAAAATGCAATACCACTACTAGAGTTTAGCTATTTGAATAGGTCTGTTGTTCTGAAATGCCCGTGTACCCGCGACAGCAATTGCTATTCATTACTATAATTGTCCTGCATGTGTTTTGTTTTTTGAAACCCGTCAGAAACCTCCTGTGACCTAGAAAACTAAATCTTTGTTACACCCATAAATTCAACTGCCATAAACCAAACTGCCATTCAATTGCCATAAACCTTCGGGTTGGTCGTGTGGTCTGGGCCTTCTACTCATAAATTCAACTGCTGGACAGAATCGAACACAGCTGGAATTTTCATGGGGGAAATGACTGGTTCATCAAATATTTATGTATAAAAACTATTTACCAACAAGAAAAGAAACATCATTCCATTTATTCAGATATAGTATTTCAATAAAAGTCTATATAATAATTGTCTTTCATGTGTTTTGTTTTTCGAAACCCATTAGAAGCCTCCGCTGACCTAGAAAACTAAATCTTTGTTACACTCATAAATTCAGCTGCTGGACAGAACCTAACACAGCTGGAATTTTAATGGGGGGAAATGACTGGTTCATCAAATATTTATGTATAAAAACTATTAACCAACTAGAAAAGAAACATCATTCCATTTATTAAGATATGGTAATTCCATAAAAATCTATATAATAATTGTGCTGCATGTGTTTTGTGTTTCGAAACCCATCAGAAGCCTCCGGTGACCTAGAAAACTAAATCTTTGTTACACTCAAAAATTCAACTGCTGGACAGAATCTAACACAGCTGGAATTTTAATGGGGAAAATGACTGGTACATCAAATATTTATGTATAAAAACTATTTACCAACAAGAAAAGAAACATCATTCCATTTATTCAGATATAGTAATTCAATAAAAACCTATATAATAATTGTCCTGCATGTATTTTGTTTTTCGAAACCCACCAGAAGTCTCCGGTGACCTAGGAAACTAAATCTTTGTTACCCTCATAAATTCAACTGCTGGACAGAAAATAACACAGCCGGAATTTTAATGGGTTCATCAAATATTTATACATACTATAAAAGCTATTTACAAACAAGAAAGGAAACATCATTCCATTTAATCAGATATAGTAATTCAATAAAAACATATACAAAAATTGTTCTGCATGTGTTTTGTTTCTCGAAACCCATCAGAAGCCTCCGGTGACCTAGAAAACTAAATCTTCGTTACACTCATAAATTCAACTGCTGGACAGAATCTAACGCAGCCGGAATTTTAATTTAGGAATGGTTCATCAAATATTTATATACTAGCGACTAGCCGAATACCCGTTGAAATTCAACGGTCTCACAATAAGCAACCCCCAAATAATGTGAATGTTTAAATAATTCAAATTTTTCAGTTGTCTTTTTCAAACTGTTCACCAGTGCCTCAAATTTCAAATATATGTATCACCTCAGACTGGATATTTCTCATTTATTCAGCCAATTAAAAGAGTGCGGCATGGGCATATTTAAGGGATGGCGATTCTACCGCCCTCTAAATTAAAAAGTCCCAAAATATTGTACTTCTTAAACACACATTTGATAAAAATATCTGCTTAATCCCCATTCAGTTTGTCATTCTGAATTCCTTGAACTATAAAAGTAACCTGTTTACCTTCAATACGTAAATAATAGGAATGAGTAAGGAGTTTTTAGAAACTAGGTATTTAATTAAAAATCTAATGTGGGCAACATATGACTTTCCTTATATAATGTAATGAATTTACTACTTTTACAGCAAAAAATAAGTTTTTCTTATAGTAGATACTTACATTCTTTCCAAGATATTGAATTTTCGACAATTAGTCGCCATTTTCATTGATTTAGCGTCATTTTTATCCATTTGGCGAGATTTTCGTTAATTTGGCAACATTTCAAAAAGTCGCCAAGTTGGCGAAATTCCGCCAAATTCGTCGCCAAAATCTCCCCAAGCGTTATGGACGAAGAAATAAGTTATTCTTACAGCAGATAAATGACTATTGGCGTTCAAATACAAAAGTATTAGTCAAAGCATCTTTTTTCATGAATGGAACGAGCTAGATCCACGAGAATGATGTCACCCAAATTATCGCATGGTATTACATATGAAAAGTGAACATGTTTCTCAATAGGGAATATGTTTTTTTATTTTATATGACTGTTTGATTTTTTTTTAAAAATGACTCACTGGCACACACACACACACACACAGACATCACTTTAAAAATGCTTGATTCGTGATCAGGGATGCTTGAAACGTACTCTCCCGTCGAAAATTCAAATTCGAATTTTCGACCTCGTCATAATACTTTCCTTTAACATTATGTATATAAGGAAAGTAAAAAAGTGTACCGGCTACTGCATCACTGCAAGAGGGTGGATAAATTAAGGGCAAAGTCGAAGATCAAAAGCCAGTTATTTAGAAAATAGAAATCTGCACAGATCTAATTTTAAAATTTTACTTGGGGTTAAAAATGTAAGATTTAACTCGGCCCAAACCCGAGAATTTCTCAAAGTAATTCCCCTGAGCCTGATACGTACCGTAAACACTCAAAGTCACCACAACTCGGTCCGGCCAGAATATTTTTCCAATATATCAAAACCTGTTGCTTTGCATAATGATGAAAATTTGCCATTTAATGAATTAAATACAAGTTCATTATATTATAGCATTAAATCAATATAAACACAAAATTTAAAAATCTGTACAAATCGTTTATATTTATCATTTTGATTGAAGATAAGAAGGGGTGCAAAGAGATTGAGATTGTGTTTTAAACAAAATCAATTACGCATAAAGCATTGATTGTCAAACAACATTTTTCAACAAGAATGCAATTTTATTTAAATATTTTTAAAAATCATCACAGTACTACAATTATTTATTAAAAATATATATAGATGTGCGGAAAATATGCAAACATTAAATATATATTTAAAAGAACTTTTAAAATTATGATTTGGGGCATGACAGCCCAGTGTGTAGTGCATTGGGATTGCACTCGGATGATCCGGGTTCGATTTCCGGCTCTGCCCCAAACTGCTGCCGTGTTCAAGCGGAGTACGATCACGTTAAACATGTGGATCCGTAAATCCTTCCGAGAGGTTGGTGGTGGGAGGAAGGAGGGTATGGTCCCTTTGGATGCCCCCCCTCCTCACACTGGATTCCGTCTAAATTGGGTGGCACTTCCCGGCCGTCCAAACAGATATTTTATACCTTTCTGGTAGGTCGGGCTGTCGAAGAAGAAAAACAAGACAGATCAATCGTGCATAAAGCATTGATTATGAAACACTTTCCAACGGAAATGCAATTTTATTTAAACATCTCTAAAATGCAATACATTCAGCAGTGTTATTACTTTCCTTATATACATAATGTATAAGGAAAGTATTGTGACGGGGGTCGAAAATTCGAATTCGAGTTTTCGACGGGAGAGCACATTTCAAGCATCCCTGATCACGAATCAAACATTTTTGAAGCGATGTCTGTGTGTGTGTATGTGTGTGTGTGTGTGTGTGTGTGTGTGTGTGTGTGTGAAAGTATGTGTGTGTGTCAGTGAGTCTGTGGAGACGATATATAACGAACGAATGGACCGATTCGAACCAAATTTGGTACAAAAATCACAATCCGTAAACACTGGAAGCCTATTGCTTTTATACGCAATCGAATATTAAGAAATTTTCGAATCCCTAAATTTCGATCCCTAAATTTTCGAATGAAATTTTGAAAAAATCGTCAAAAATTCAAAACCAATAATAAAGTTACGTAAATAGACATTTCTTATGTAATTTTTCATTAGAAAACGATTGACATAAATTTTAGAACGCTAATATGAACCGTTCTCGAGATATTGCACATTTTTAAAAAAAATTATCAAAAAGTCATATAAAATAGAAACAAAAATATTTCCTATTGAGAAACATGTTCACTTTTCATATATAATATCATGCGATAAATTGGGTGACATCATTCTCGTGGATCTAGCTCGTTCCATTCATGAAAAAAGATACTTTGAGTAAAACTTTTGCATTTAAACGCCAATTTATCTGCTGTAAGAATAACTTATTTCTTCGTCCATAACGCTTGGCGAGATTTTGGCGACAAAATTGGCGGAATGTCGCCAACTTGGCGACTTTTTGAAATGTTGCCAAATTAACGAAAATCTCACCAAATGGATAAAAAATGAAAATCAATCTAAATCAATGAAAATGACGACTAATTGTCGAAAATTCAATATCTAATAAGTTATATAATATATAAATATATAATAATATTTATATAATATATGTCGAAAATTCAATATCTAATAAGTTATATATATATATATATATATATATATAAGGATATAAACAAGAAGAAAAAATAAGCGAGAACAGGAGTGACCATATGATTTGCATAGAATGGCTGGGGTGGATTGCGACACCCCTTTCCCGCTTAAAGCAGCTTTTACGACCCGGGCAACGCTCACGGCACCAATGTAACTCAATGGTCAATCTCCCACATGTGCAAAGACAGAAGCACCCGAACGGACAAAAGAGCAAAGATGGAACCAAGCATGGAAGAGATACACCTTACTATCCAGCATGAAAACACAACATTTTATAAGGGAAAGTCGCACATGCGCGAAAAGACTTCAAGATGATAGGATCGCAGATATGAAAATATATATGATTAAGAATTCTCATTTAGAATCAAACAATGTACAATTTCTTTCTTTGAAAAAGGAATAGTAATAATGTTGTAAAAAATATCTAGGGTAATTTCTTTTTAATGCATCATTTATTATTTTATTACATTCATGAATGCAGTCTTTTTTAAAAGTACTGTAGTTTCTGTTTCTTCTGAAGTACCCGATAATAATATTTCTGAATATATTTTTAGTGAGGTTTGAATTCCAATCAATAATATTATTAATTTTGATATTGTATGAATTTCTCTTGTCGTGTATGGTTGTATAAATTCCATACTGTTGGTGCTTTCTTATTGACAAATCCAGGAAGTCTGTCGATCCATGCTCATTGATCGGGTTTTCACTTAAGTCCAATTCCCTTGGGTAGAATGCAAAATCTATGTCAGGGGTGTTTGCATAACCCCCTAATATCACGTCGTCAACATAACGGAAATAAGGTATTTCCGATAATAGATGGGTTCCTCTTTCATATTTGGATAGATAAATATCCGCCAATATTGATGAGCATGCACCACCCATGGGTATGCCTTTGACCTGTTTGTAGAAATGCATACCGTCATATAGTATGTTTTCATTTAAAACCAACTCAATCAAATCCAAATATCTTCTGAGAGTTATATATGGTTTTAAATTATACTCTTCATGTAATTCTTTCAAGATCATTTGTAGGTTTGTTAAATCGATGTTATTAAACAGATCCCTGAAATCGTAGCTTCTGAAGTTTAAATCTTTATGGCAAAATTTCAGTCGGTCTATCAATTCTTGTCCGTTTTTTAACATTATGGAGTTTTGCTTCTTAATATCAGTCATAACATATTGGAGTAATTTCAGAAGTTTTTTATTTGCATGTTCCAGGTATGATCCGCATCCCACTGTTACAGTACGGAACTTGACTGGCTTTTTGTGTAACTTGGGAATGAGGATCAAGTATGGAAATTTTACTGATTTAATATCCATACCAATTCTTTTATACAGTGCTTTTATTCTATTAGTGATGATTGATTCGTTGCTAGGAATTAATGTATACATGGCACAATCCTTATAGCATTGTGTTAAAGTATCGACATAGAATTTTTTACACGTGAATGCAAAATTCGATACGATTTTGTCGGTGTATGTCAATACGAATTCTTCATTAAAATGTTTGATTGAAAACGGAAATTGAGAACTCCCAGAATCCTTGTTTCTTCTCGGGTAGAATTGGCAAAAAGCACTGTAAAAGGAATATTTCCATGCGTTAAAAGTTTGTACAGGTATACTGTGTTTGACAGCCATCTTGTATATGAAGGTTTCCAGATCGTAATTAAATTCATTATAAATATCATTATATTCTTGTATTCGGTACTTAGTACCAAGTTGTAATAAGTTTTTGAGTTTATTATCTTTTATAAAATCTAAGTTTCCAGTAATTATATGCTTGTGGTTTTATATGTATATATATATATATATATATATATATATATATATATATATATATATATATATAAACTTATTTCTTCGTCCATAACGCTTGGCGATATTTTGGCGACGAAATTGGCGGAATGTCGCCAACTTGGCGACTTTTTGAAATGTTGCCAAATTAACGAAAATCTCGCCAAATGGATTAAAGTGGCGATAAATCAATGAAAATGACGACGAATTGTCGAAAATTCAATATCTTGGAAAGGGTATTAGTATCTACTAGAATAAAAACCTATTTATTTTACTGTGAAAGTAGTAAATTCATTTCATTATATAAGGAAAGTCATGTGTTGCCCACATTAGAATTTTTTTTAAATTATCCCAATACTACAATAATTTATTATATTTGAAAAACTTCATCGAAACCAAATGAATTTTACTCAAATAACATCATCGAAATTTAAATCGATTGGATTTCTATATAAAAGCAAAGAATATTTCATTCATTAAATTTTTTCCATTCATTTCATTCAGAGGCAATATTTTTAAATTATCACAATACTACAATATTTTATTTTACTTAAAAACTTAAAATCCACGAAAGTAAAATTACTTTCTAACTCCATGCTTAAAACTTCATCAAAAAAGCAATAATATGGAATCGTCTGATTCTCTGTGTTAAATCAATGACTGTTTCAGTTACATTGCAAATTCCAGAGCTAAATAATTTTGCGATAAAAAATTCAACATTTCTTATATAACTCATCTTGCAGCTTGATGTGCCTACATTCTCCATACTTAAAAGTTAGGCTTCGTTGTAGAAATAATCATTTAAACTCCAAAATATTGTAATTACTTTGGTGCAGTATATAGATGCACAGAAAAATATAAAGCGGTTTTAGAACGGATGTAACACTAAATATACATTAAAAAGAATTTTAGATATCTCGATTTTGACACTAGATATCATATTTTATTTTGATATGGGTTACATGATCTTTTCATATAATATAAGTGCAATTAATATTTTAATTTTTATTTAAAAAGCTATCAAACATATTTTGCTGAAATTATTTTTATACATTTTATGGGATTATTTGAATATTTCCTAAATTTTTTAAAGCAGTTTGTGCATTTTAAATTTTCTTAAAATATGCTTGAAACATTAGGTCCTATAGGATTCAATATATTTCATTTACATTCCCATATGTTCTACAGACCATCTTAACAGAATACTAAACTTTCATTTTATTTAACCATTTATTTTTACGGCAGTTATTGAAAGAACAGGCAGTCAGACAGACAGAATTAACAAAATGATAAACACTTTCAACTATATTGTATAGTGCTAATAATAATTTTGACACTGGGAAAAAAGATTGAAGTCACATAATGCCCCCCCGACCGTCTCAACAACATACTAAAATATCATTTTTGATAAAATCATTTTTATGGCAATTATCATTCGAACGAATATATAGAATGAACAAAGTAATAAACATTTTCTGACTATGTTGTAAAGTGTTAAAAATGTTTTCTCACTCATTTATCAAAATGTTTCACTCATTTATCAGTAAACAATGCAATGTCTCTCAAGTTAGAGCTCATCAGCATTAAATATACGTTGCCGTAGTAGCAAAACAAACATGTCATATGCCAAAATTATTAATGTTATTAAAAACATTTCAACGCGATTAAACTATGTAACGTATATATAAATAATATTTCTTTAATTTAAAATATTTTTTAAATTTAATGATTTTTATAAAAGTGTAAGATGCTTAGAATACAAATATAAATACATACAAGAACAATAATTCATCTTATATTAATTTCAAATTATAACAAATAAAATTTTATTCAATATTTGTTATCGAAAAGAAATCGCCAGTACTGTATTTTAATTTAAGAATAAAATTTATTTAATTTTGATTATTTAGAATCTAAGAACTGCAATTAATATCACAGAAGAAATTGAAAATAAAATATCAGTGATAAATTTTAAAGTAAACAGTGCCTTGGATTTCTTATTTTCATTTATTAACACTTTCCAACATAGTAGTTGAAAAGTGTTTATAACTTTGTTCATTCTTTTGTCTATCCGTTCGCATGATAACTGCCGTAAATATCACTTTATCAAACTGAAATGTTAGTATGTTGTTGAGACGATCTGGAGGGAGGGGGGAGACATATAGGAATGTAAATAAATAATATCACCCAATTAGTTTTTGGATTGAACCCGGATTGAAAAAAGTGAAATACATTGAACACTATAGGACCTAATTTTTCAAACATTTTTTAAGCAAAGTTAAAATTCACAAATCGGTTAAAAAAAATTAGTAAATATTCAAATGATTCCATAAAATATATAAAAAATTTAGCAATATATGTGCGGTATTTTTTTTTTAAATAAAACGTAAAATAATAATTACACCCATATCATATGAAGAGACTCACTTCAAAATGAAATATAGCATCCATCTTGTTGAAAACCCAGACCGTCCGACTCGTCCAGAGGACAAAGAGCAACTATTTGGACGGCCGGAGCATCCATCTTGTGTCAAAATCATGATTTTCATGTTCTTTTAAACTCATTAGTGTTGCATCCGTCTTAAAACCACTTTATTTTAGCATATTTTCTATGCATCTATATTCTGTATCAACACCATTACAATATATTTGAATTTAAATAATCATCAAACTTTGATTATTTCTACAACGAAGTCAAATTTTAATGGATGCAGAATGTAAACAAGTAATTGTAAGATGAGTTGTATAAGAATCGCCGAATTTTTTTTTCACGCAAAATGATTTAGCTCTGGAGTCTGGAATAAAAGTGATATGAATGAAATATTCATTGCTTTTACATAGAGCCAGATGATTTATATTTCGATGACGTCATTTGTATAAAGTTCATTCTTTCATGAAGTTTAAGATTTCAAATATAATAAATTATTGATTTACTGTTATAATTTAAAACATATCAGCTCTGAATGTTATACCCTTCGTTCATTTACCCAATACCAAAACGTCAAGTGATCAATTGTCATCCCTAATCAATCCCCACATCAAGAATTTTCACCCCCGTTTTTTCCCTAGAAGGATAAGAGGTGTGCAGTTTACACACAAAACAATAAAAACTTGGAGAGTAGAAAGGAAAGTATATATTCCAATTCAAATGTAAGATAATCACCTCAATAGCTCATGGGTAAAACACACATGATTCATGTATATAATTTCTTTAGTTTAAATAATTTCCATCTATGAGGTTGAATTCATGTTCCATTCCAATAGGATTTAAAGATGTCATATTGAATAATTTATTTGATTCATAATATTAAAAAAAATAATTCTATTATTGTTATTTTCTCCCTCACTAGGCGGCGCTTCACACTATAAAATAGCACACGTTTTAATGAATCATAGCTCTTGATCCACTTTCCAATACAATGGTATTCATTCAGCACTTTTATACCTCGGATTATGAAACGGAAAATTCTAATAGTTGTCAAGAGTCCAATTCAAATTCATGTCCGGAAGTTGTCCTCAGAGTCCAATCATGTTCCTTGAGGATGAGGAGGAACTAGAGATGGCAAAAATGGGTAGATGGATTATTTGGAACTGGGAAGATGACTTGATCCGCTCGCTTCCCGTTCAAGGACCCTTACTCGGATGTGGCTGCTAGGGAACATGAATAGTCTTATTGGTTCAAGCACCATTTATATGTCTGCTTTAACAGACCAGAAGGTGTCCAACATCCCTGTAGATGCATGCAGCATAATGAAGACCATTGGTTCAAGCTCAATTTATTTAACTGTCCAAACAGACCAGAAGGTGTGAGATATGCTTGCGGATATGTACACCATAAAGAAACTGACCATATAAATGTATTATATCGTCCTTATGGATACATTAATAAAACGACCAATGAATACTTGTAGACGGATAGTGTGTGACACCACACACCAACGTGAGAGTGCATTACATACTGTGCCAAAATAAGTGAACATTTAAGACTACACCAACACGTGCGCTCGGAAGACAATGCCCACCTGTGCATGCATATAAGACTGTGCCAACCTGTACTTGCATATAAGACTGTGCCAATATATGTGGGTGCTTCAAAGACAGCACCAACATGAGAGTACCATTAAGACTGTGCCAACAAGTGTGAGCTTTGAACACCAACCAACCAGTGCATGCTATTAAACCGTGCCATCCAGTACACGTATTATAACCGAGTAAAATAAGATAGTGACTTTCGACTCTCTCAAGTGACACACACCGATCACTCTCTTCAAACAGTGACAACACGCTCAACAGCAACAAGCTCATGCACTTAAAAATCAGCGTCCACAAAGTGAACATTTTATAATTTTCTGTAATCTTCAGTAATATCTAAATCACAACACAAATATACCTACGTGGATCACAAGTCCTTCGAGCGCTAGAAAAATGAGCGTCCACATAGTGAATATTTTATCTTCATTATTTGTACTCTTCATCTCTAATAACCAAATCACAACACATGTATCCCTGCCTGGATCAAAGGCCCACCGGACTCTCTGTAACACCCCACTGTATTTTCCTCATTTTATCTTTTAAATAAATATCAGGATTGGAAATCTCCTCTGATTCCTTCAAGGTTTCGTTTTTAGTACCTAGTAGACTCCATGACGAACTAAAAAGGCTTAAACCTATCCTGGTCACGTATACCCTAAGGGAAGCAAAGGTAAAACCTCGTTCCTTATATTTTATTTCTTTTTACAAAGCTATTGAATAGCTTCGTTCGTGGATACATTAATCTCTCTACGTTAGCAAGACAAGTTCATTCAATCTAGATTATGTCATGGTAGATCTTTAATGAGTTTTTAAAAGGCGTAAAGTTGAAAATGACCTTTCACTGACGCATGCTGCAAAACGTTGTAAATATTTTTAATAATCAGCAGTTTTTTGTATGGAGTTATTGTAAACGAGTTGTCAAATTTGTTTTAATAAGCGAGATGTTTAATAGGTTTTTAAAAGGAAAAGTTGAAAATGACCTTTCTCTGACTCAAATTGTAACTGAACAGTGCAAACGTCTCTCAAGGCCCTATTACACGACCGTAATTTGGGACAACAAACCGTTGGCAAAATAGCTTTGGAACGCTTGTAGCGTCACTCCACGCAGCAAAGAACAAAAGTGACGTCACTCCAATCAATAAAAGGGCAAACATTAGCTTCGTAATTTCCTCATGGGAATACCGCTTTAGAGTTCTCTTACGGTAAAGATCACTTTTAGCATACCAAAGGTTCCGTTTGGATTGAATAATGGTGTTATTTTATACAGAACAATTTTTATTTCCAAACTGCGGCAAGTCCGCCCGTCAATCATACTTTAGGCACCTCTTCTTTAACAGGCCTATTTTCTCTAATGCCGCTGATTTTATTCTAGAAAGGATTCTTCAGTGTATTTTTTGTATAATTTAAATCTTTTATCTCTCAAAAGTGTCTGTAATTTGGTAAAAATCCTTTTCTTTTTTCCCATCTGTAACTCCAGACTTCAGCAATTCCTTCCGGCAATGATACTTTAGGTCCAGGCTCTCTTCTTTAATGCCGTCGATTTCTTTTCAAAAAACATTCTTTAGTGTTTTTGCGTAAAATTTGGATCGTTTATATTTCACAGATGTCTGTAATTTGGCGAAAGTTCTATTATTATTTTCCATCTGCAGACTTTAGCAATTCCGACCAAAAATGATACTTTAGACCCCCCCTTTCTAACACACCCCTCCATTTTAATACCATCGATTAATTCCAAGAAACATTCTTTAGTGTTTTTTGCGTATAATTTCGATCTTTTATATTTCACAGATGTCTGTAATTTGGTAGAAGTTCTATTATTATTTTCCATCTCCAGACTTTAATAATTCGGCCAGACAATGATACTTTAGGCCCCGCCTTTCTAACACGTCCCTCCTTTTTAATGCCGCCGATTTCATTCCAAGCAACAGTTTAGTGTTTTTTGCGTATAATTTGGATCTTTTATATTTCACAGATGTCTGTAATTTGGCAAACGTTCTATTAATATTTTCTCATCTCCAGACTTTAGCAACTCCGCCCGGCAATGATGCTTTAGGCCCCGCCTTTCTAACACGCCTCTGTAATGCTACCGACTTAATTTCAAAAAGCATTCTTTAATGTGTTTTGTTTCCTTTAATTTGGATCTTTTATATCCCACAGGTGTCTGTAATTTGGTAAAAGTTCTATTATTGTTTTTACATTTCCAGACTTAACCACTTCCGCTCGGCAATGATACCTTAAGGCCCTCCTTTTTAACAGGCCCTTCCTGTCTACTGCGGCCGATTTCAGAAAGCTTTCTTTAGTGTGTCTTTTTTCGTATAATTTGGATCTTGTATATCCCGCAGGTGTCTAATTTAGTAGAAGTTCTATTATTTTTTCCATGTCGAGTTTCTTACGCATTCCAAGGCAGTCTATCGGCCATCTTAGTCGCCATTAAAGTAAGAAATAAAGTGACGCTCGGATTTACTCACTTCTGGTTGATCCATTTTCGCACAACCATTCTCTCAACAACAACATTTTAGGTTTAAACCCAAAATGCTGAGGCTAAATTTGTTGAATGATCAGTTTTGCGAACGGTTTTGTTGTCCTAAATACTGTCGTGTAATAGGGCCTTAATGATCAATAACATTTTTGCATGAAGTTATTGTAAGCGAGTATTTAAATGGTTATTGCCATAACTTGAATTTGGCATTAAAAATTGGACTTTTAAAGGCAAATCAATCTCTGAAAATTCTCACAACTGATAAAAATATTGCACTTGCTGTCAGACCATTAATTCTATTTGGTCAAACAGTGAAAAAATGTTTGAAAATGTTTTGGCGTCTCGTGAAACGTATATAAAGTGAACTAAATATTTGGTCAACAAATGGTATAAAGATAGTCCTGATATAACCTTCTATAGAATCGGCTAGTATATCAGAATTTAATGTTTGTTTTGATGTAGTCATTGTCTTTTTAAATCAATATGAAAATTATTGTCCTTGCTTCCTCAAAAATATCTTTAGAAAAAATGTTTCTGTGTTTCACGAACGGAATTCATTTGAGCCACAACAAAACCAACAATTAATAACAATTAAAACGTGACTGTCAGATTTTTACATTCTTTGCATTATTTACCAAATTAGTAGCCCAGTTCGACAAATTTTACATTATCGCCATGAGCTACATATTGTACGTCACTTACTAGTTTTAAGTTTATATATTTTTTCATAAATATCTCGGGAACAGATGAAGCCAGCAGTTTAAGTTTGTTTAATTCATTTTCTAATAAAAAAATACTTATATAATAATTATTTATTAAACATTATTAAATGCCCTGACGTTTTTATATATATATATTTTAAAAATTCGTAAGAAAATATCAAACAGGAGAGGAGAAAGTCCAAATCCTCAATTGCATTTAAAATCAATAGGATTCAAATATTCACTGATTCTTATAATCGTAGATAGTTATGCTTGAAACGTTCCATTCGTTCAAGAGACACCGCGCTAACATACTCACGGATACAAGCAAATATATATACACACTTACATCACATCAAAAAGCTTTCGATTCTAGTTCAAGGATGCTTCAAAAGCGCTCTTCCGTCGAAAAATCGCAATCGAATTTTCCATTACGTCACAATTCGTTTCTGTACATATGCATATACATACCTTATACATATGTATATACATATTCTGCGTATATGTATATACATATTTGTATATATATATATTCTATATATATGTATATACATATCCTGTACATATGTTTATACATATCCTGTACATATGTTTATACATATCCTGTTCATATACTCGTATATATACATATTCGGTACATATATATATACATTTCTTGTACACATGTATATACATATTCGGTACATATATATATACATTTCTTGTACACATGTATATACATACCCTGTACATATGTATATACTTTTCCTATATGTTATGTATATAGGAAAAGTAGAAAATTGAATCGATTCATTCCGATGTCGTTTTATAAGCTGTCACAAGAAGCGGATATACAGAAACGGGTTTCATATTCCTGTTCCTGCACACTTACATATCGGAGAAGCACTTGTACTAAAGTATCTTCTGCAGTAATCCTTATTACCTGAAAAGAACATAAATATCGTTTAAATAGAACAGAATGAATTTCACTTAGAAAATTTTTTTCCAATTTCCACTTTCATATATTTAAAGAAAATCAAAACTTAACATTAACGTAAAAAAACAATAGACAATAAAAAAAAATCCGAGTGATAGTTTTGTATATCAGACATCAGTTTTTCCACCATAAAAACAATTTACTTTTAAAAATCAGAAACTCAGGAAAAAGTATTATCATTAAACGGGAAGCTTCCCTAAAAAAGTTATCTTCTTATAGGTTATTGTTTTTAGTGTGAATGAGTATCACACTTTTATATTTTATTTTTACAAAAAATAAAAAGTGTGACATGTTATTTTTTTTCATCTTTAAGAATCTTTGTAGCAGTTCTTGGAAAAATAAAGAGAATGAAAAAAAACACGTTTTTATTGAGACATTATTTTTAACATTTTTATAAATGTAAAAAAATGTTTGTTCATTCAGTAAAATATTGATTTTTTTAGGTTTTATTCTTTGTATGTGGTAATGACGTGCAAATAGTAAATCTAAATTTTGTAACGCTTAATTGTTTTACCTTGATGGGTAGACTGAAAATGGATGTTAATTGCCAAGTGTCTGTTTGTTACGTTTTTTTAGGCACTTCTCGAATAGATATTGCAATTTGGTACAGGGCTCGGTCGTTCGATAAAACTCCCTGGAAAAAATCGAATTTTTCGAAAAAGTTCTCTAGAGGGGGGGTACTTCACACCAAAACCTTCGAAAAGTGAAATAATAGGAAAGCATGCTTTGCGATAAGATAGAGACTTCAGATTTGGTGTATGGGAAAATCGCTCGAAAGGAAGAAAGTATGCAATTTCAGATTTCCAATATTTTTAACTTAAGGGGGTGCCGCACACCAAATTGTTCGATTTACCAAATAAATGAGATAGGCTCCTTTAAAATTTGATAGAGGCTTGAAATTTGGTATATGGACTAATCATTTGACGAAAACACCCAAGATGAATATAGTTTTTCAAAAATGTTCGTTTGAGGGGGTGCTCTAGGGTGAAACTTTCGAAAATTGAATTGATAAAAAACCATGCTTCGGAATGAGATAGAGATATCAAATGTGGTGTAAGGGTAGATAGTTTAGAAGGAAGAAAGTGTACAATTTCAGTTTACCAATATTTTCTACTTTAGGAGGTGCCGCACACCAAAGTGTTCGATTTTCGGAATAAAGCAGAAATGCTCCTTTTAAAACGTGATAGAGGCTTGATATTTGGTATATGGGCGAATCATCTGATAGAAAACACAAAAAGAGTAAGAAAGTGTGCAATTTCAGATTTCCAATATGTTTTACTCAAGGGAGTGCCGCACACCAAAATGTTTGATTTACCAAATAAATGAGAAACGATTCCTTAAAAATTTGACAGAGGCGCAAAATTTGGTATATGGGCTAATAATTAGACGAAAACACCAAATACGAATATAGTTTTCAAAAATGTTCGTTTAAGAAGATGCTCCAGAGTAAAACGTTCGAAAAGTGATTTAAAAAAAACCATACTTTGGAATGAGATAGAGATATCAAATGTGGTGTAAGAGCAGATAATTTGGAAAGAAGAAAGTGTACAATTTCAGTTTACCAATATTTTCTACTTTAGGGGGTGTCGCACACCAAAATATTCGATTTTCGGAATAAAGAGAAACGCTCCTTTTAAAACCTGATAGAGGCTTGGTATATGGACGAATCATCTGATAGAAATCACAAGAGGAAAAAAGTAGGCAATTTCAGATATCCAATATTTTCTACTGAAGGGGGTGCCGCACACCAAATTGTCCGATTTTATATGGGCTAACCATTTAACAAAAAATAACCAAAGATGAATACGGTTTGACAAAAATGGTCATTAACGGGGTGCTACACAGAAAAACGTTCGAAAGCTGAAGTGATAGAAAAAACATGCTCCTAGATAGGATCGAGACTTCAAATTTGGTGTCGGGTAGGTAGTTTGAAAGGAAGAAAGTATGAAATTTCAGATTTCCAATACTTGCTACTTTAAGTTTTGCCACACACTAATAAATTCAATATTCCGAATGAAGGAGACACACTTCCTTTTAAATGTGATAGAGGCTTGATATTTAGTGTAAGGGCCAATCATCTGATAAAAAACCCAAGACAAACAGAGTTTTTCAAAAATGTTCATTTATGGATGTGCTTCACAGAAAAAAGTTCGAAAGGAGAAATAATAAAATAGGGATGCCTCGTGATGAGATAGACTTTAATGTGGTGTACGGGTAGATAGATAACTCGAAAGGAAGAAATGCCCAAATTAAGTTTCCCAATATTTTCTTCTTTAGGGGTTCTGCACACCAAAATGTTCGATTTGTCGAATAAATGTGATACGTGAATTATTAAAAAATTTATATTATTCAGGGGTTGCTTATTGCGAGACCGTTGATTTTCAACAGGTATTCGGCTAGTAATTTTCCCAAAAGCTTATAAAAAGCCATTGTGTTATTTTGTAACTGCCATCAGCACTGAAAGTCAAATTCCGTTAATGACGGAGTTTATAAATTACACATTCTTCATCTTCGACCCTGACTGTCCGACCTACACGAATATGTAAGGTATCTGTTTGGATGACCGGGAGTGCTATACGATATCGACCAGAAACCAGTGAGGGAGGCATCCACAGGGATCGCATCCTCCTACCCCTACCATCAACCTCTCAAACAGACTTGCAGACCCATATATTTAACATACCCGTACTCCGGGTGAACACAGGGGCAGTTTAGGTAGAGCAGAGAATCGAACATGGGTCTTTCGAGTACAATCCCTGCGCTCACTTGGCTGCCCCACCCTTAATAATTACACGTTATGAGAATAAACGAGTTTGTAAAATATCTTATCATTTTAGGCACTACTAAACTTTAGGAGGATACGACACGTGAGGCCAGTTAGAAATAGACCAATTCTGTTCTTACACATTAATTAAAGAAACCTCGCTGTAATAAATTACGTTGAAAAAGTACATATCCCTTCGGGATCTGTATTTACACACTGGGAAATCCAAAAACTGCTCACATGTTTATCATATCGGTAGCAGTTATTCGCTTTGTCACCTGTGTTTTTAAGTTGTGTTTTTAAGTTGTTTCACTGCTTAAAAGCACAGCTTCAAAATCACAACTACATTTTTAGCGGTCTTCGTAATCCTTAGTCATCATTTTTGACTGAAGTCCAGAGTCGTTCTCTTTGACTTCTGAATGTCGTCTCAATGAATTCCCAAATCTGAAAAAAATATTTTGCATAGTAGAAAATAACGTATTTATTTAACTCCGCTTTTCAAAACATAGGGCATATCTGGTACGCTCTCGTCTCTTTTGATTGGTTGAAAACTTTCTCGCAATCACGTTTGTGATTGAAGTTTGTGGCAGAATCCATAAACTGCTCACATATTTATCATATCGGTGGCAGTATTTCGCTTTGCCATAAGTTGTTTCACTACTTAAAAACACAGATTCAAAATCACAACTACATTTTTAGCGGTCTTTGTAATCCTTAGTCATCGTTTTTGACTGAAGTCCAGAGTTGTTCTCTTTTGACTTCTGAATGTCGTCTCAATGAATTCCCAAATCTGAATAAATATTTTGCATAGTTGGAAATAACGCATTTATTTAACTCCGCTTTTCAAACCATAGGACACATCTGATACGCCCTCGTTTCCTTTGATTGGTTGAAGACTTTCTCGCAATCACGTTTGTGATTGGTTTGAGACTTCATGACATCCTCTATTTGCCTTTAGTCGTTGCCGACATCCCAGGGTCATTGCTTACGTGGCGTTTCAGTTATATCTTGAGCCGGCATACTTCTGTCTACACAATGGCACCGTTTTGCGTCATACAAAACATACCTACTTCTGGTATCATAAATTTCAGTAGCTCACTTTAGAAAAATATGCTAACAATTCATTTAAATGAGTTTTATCACACACAAAATTCATATTTATTAAAAATACGCAATACTTCATTCGAAATTATTCCGTTTCTCATTTGGCGGCTTGAAACATTTGCAAATAATGTAACACGCACACGCTAATATAGAAGTGAAAATATTGTATCTTATAATATTTTACTTCTGAAGAAGGAAGGATAGAACAATTGGGTGAATACAATTGTTTCGATGGAGATTTGAGTTCTAATCCTCGAATCATAAACACTTTTTGATTTGAAGAAGAGCGTTCAAAACGGTCTTGAAAATTTGTAGTAAGCTAATTATCCAATATCTTCTTTCTTCAAGGAAATATTATCTATATTCACACATTCAGAAATTGTAAGTTTTGTTATGGTTTATCATAATAAAAAAAATGTAATCTTTATCGTAAGAAGATGATGTACTTTTCTATTTTACTGCAACCATTTCAGAGCATTTAATTAAGCCAATAACCCATAGCATTATTCTATATTCTCAGAGAGTATGAGAAAGTGAAAAATAAAAATGGAGCGTGTTTGGGTATCGTGTTTATATCGGGTGATTCAAAAGTTCGGAGCAAAAGCAAAACGCTATAAAAATATCTATGGGTCGGAAAGACATGCGGTTTGCAGATAAATATTCACCGTGGTGGGGGATTTTGTGTGGCATGAAAAAAAATAGTTCAAACTCTCGACACTCGGGGGGCTGCGTCAGATAAAGCCTTGGAGATGACTTATGCATGGAGGTGATTGCACACATGACTGGCCTGCGAGATCCCCAGATCTCACACCCTGTGATTTCTCGTTGTGGGGGGATACCTAAAATCCAGAATCTATGGAGGAAAGCCCCAGTCCTTACCAGCACTGTAAGGCGCCTTACGGCAGGAGGTAGCAGCCATTCCCGTTAATACGCTGTTTCATGCTGTATCAGCCGTAATACCGCGACTGCACTCAGTACTCGAATGTGGTGGTAGGCACATTGAGCACTTGCAGCTGTAAATCATGCTGAAGTAAAATATCTCATTTCACAATTATTACCTCGCATTGATTTCTTTGCAGCAACCTCCCCTAGTGTCGAGATTGTGAACTATTATTTTTATGCCATACAAAATCGCCCACCACGGTGAATATTAATCTGCAAACCGCATGTCTCTCCTACCCATAGATATTTTTATAGCGTTTTACTTTTGCTCCGAACTTTTGAATCACCCTGTACACCGGTAATATTTTAGAACTTTATTTTATATAGATAATGATTTGCTTTAATCATCTGTTCAGAGTCATACATATTTACTGTATCCCGAAAGTTACCATAAAATCGCAGTAAATTAAAATAAGTATAACACGTAAATCCGGTATACCTTCTATAAGATTGGCTGTAAGGAAACTTGTTAGGCGGCATAGAAATCAGCAATGTAATATGGCATTTGCATCAAAATCTTCTGACCTCATTAAGAGGACTTATAACGTCTTTTAAACAATTAGAGTCACTTAATTTTCTCATGTCTGCTTCAAGAATGTACAAAAATTTGTATTCTCAGAAATGGAAATTGCCTGTTTTCCTGTTTCCAGGTTTTCGTTTTTTCCTGTTTCAAGGATAAATTTTATCAAAAGGCTATTTATTTTCTGTTATAATAACGCATTTAACTGATAAAATATCTGTATTCAATGTCCGATACCACCTGGTAAAAAAAAATTCCCCTTTATTTGTACTACATCAGATCATTTTTTTTTTGTTTACTATTGTGTTTGGTCGTTCATTTAGAAAACGGTACGATCCCTTATTCCAAATTCCTTTCCACAATTGCATATTCACCCAATTTTGCCATGTCTGCTTTAAGACAGTATAAAAATTTGAATTGTGACAGCATTTTATCTGAAAAGAAATACAGGTAAAAAATACCTTACCTCAATTTTCTTTCATTCCATTCAGCTATGGCTGGAAGAAAAAAGTCAAGTTCATATATTTCCTGTTGTTATTTTTGGCAGTATTTTATGCTGATTGTTGCTACGCTTAATTTAAGTGGAAATTTGCCTTTGTTTCATGTGCTACTTTTGCGCAACATTGCGCTAAAAGTAGCATTACAACTGTAGCCACAGGCTACAGTTGTAATGCTTAGTATTTTTCGTGTAGCATTGTATTGTTATAAATATTTTTAGGTACTTAATGTAAGACATTTCACATATTTTTTGCGTAACTTTGGCTTGAGTTTGCATCCAAAACAAGAGCAATGTTTCGCTTAAATTTAGTGAAAAATAATCTTAATTCAAGTAGTATATTTCCCTTCCAATTAGCTCATCTACGAATAAAACTTTCTCTATATAATAGTGTACATTTTGCATGCAAATGCCCTAAAATTTAGTGCAAAGTAGTGCCTAAATTAAAAGTTATAATTTCATCATTTTAAGTTAAATATTGCTCTAATTTTGTACATAACTTTACACCAAAAATACGTGCAATGTATCACTTAAATTAAATTCATTAACTTTCTCAACTCAGTGGAACAATGTTGCACCAAAATGTGTAGGAAATACAGCTGTAGCCCTTTTCAGTGTAAAGTAGCTCAGTTCAGTGTAGTTTTCAGTGTAGTGCGACAGTATCTGTGCTGTTAACAAGTGATAATTAATCAAAAAGCTGAAACTGAATGTTAACAAAGAATGATTATGTTTTCCCCTAAACTCTTCCACTGTTTTCTCCCTAAATTTTTCCACTGTTTTCCCCTAATGATTAATAGTATTAGCTATCTTCTTTCCCCCATAAGTTTTAAGTCTATCGCGAGATCTTCAACACACATATTTTATTTATTCCTTTATGGCATCCCAATAATTCAAATTTTTGAAATTTTAAGTCGTTTACTTAATCTCTTAGCTAAGACGGATGAATTCTCTTAGCTAAGATGGAAGACTGAAACCAAGATTCCAGCTAGAGTGGAAGTACTCTATACATATGATACATCTACCTGTTGATACATAATTTTCCTGTACATTATACTATGTATTTAGGAAAAGTAATAAAGTGAAGCGGTTGATTCCAACGTCATATTATAGAAAAACAGATAAATGGAAAAAAGGCTAAACTGATAAATAAAACAGATATTTATATTCCTGTTCTTGCACACTTACATATTGAAGTATTTTCTTTACTAACCCTTGTTACCCGAAAAGAACATCAAAATCGATCAAAGAGAACAGGGGATATTTTTCTTGAATTTTTTTTTCCAATTTCGGCTTTTATATATTAGAAGAAAATGAAAACTTAATGTAAAAAAACTATAGACCATGAAAAAGAAATCCGTGTGATAGTTTTATATATCAGACATCAGGCACGATAAAAATAATTTACTTTTAAAAAGCACTTTCTCAGGAAAAAAATATTTTCATTAAAAGTAAAATTCTCTTTAAAAAAGTATTCTCTTTCAGTTTTATTATTTTAGTGTGAATGAGTTTCATATTTTTATATTAATTTCCTTATATACATAATGTATAAGGAAAGTATTGTGACGGGTTCGAAAATTCGAAATCGAGTTTTCGACGGGAGAGCACGTTTCAAGCATCCCTGATCACGAATCAAACATTTTTGAAGTGATGTCTGTGTGTGTGTGTGGGTGTGTGTGAAAGTATGTGTGTGTGTGTGTGTCAGTGAGCCTGTGGTGACGATAACTGACGAACGAATGGACCGATTCGAACCAAATTTGGTACAAAAATCATAATCCGTAAACACTGGAAGCCTATTGTTTTCATACGTAATCGAATGTTCAGAATCCCCCCAAATTTTGAAAAAATCGTCAAAAAATCGAAACCACTAATAAAGTTACGCAAATAAACATTTCTTATGTAATTTTTCATTAGAAAACGATTGACATAAATTTTAGAACGCTAACATGAACCGTTCTCGAGATATTGCACATTTTTCAAAAAAATTATTAAAAAGTCATATAAAATGAAAAAAAATGTCCTATTGAGAAACATGTTCACTTTTCATATGTAATACCATGCAATAAATTGGATGACATCACTCTCGTGGATCTAGCTCGTTCCATTCATGAAAAAAGATACTTTGAGTAATACTTTTGTATTTGAACGCCAATAGTCATTTATCTACTGTAAGAACAACTTATTTCTTCGTCCATAACGCTTGGCGAAATTTTGGCGACGAATTTGGCGGAATTTCGCCAACTTGGCGACTTTCTTAAATGTTGCCAAATTAACGAAAATCTCGCCAAATGGATAAAATGACGCTAAATCCATGAAAATGACGACTAATTGTCGAAAATTCAATCTCTTGGAAAGAATATTAGTATCTACTATAAGAAAAAAAAAAATTTTTTTACTGAAAAGTAGTAAATTCATTACATTATATAAGGAAAGTCATGTGTTGCCCACATCAGATTTTTTTACTTTTACAAAGAGTAAAAAGCCGACATGTTATATTATTTAAATCTTTGTAGCAGTTCTCAAAAAAATAAACAGAAGGGAAAAATTAATTTCTGTTGCGATATTTTTATAGCAGTTACATAAATGAAAAGAAAAACTTTTGTTCATTCAGTAAAATATCGATTGTAGGATCTTTAAAGTTTTATTCTTTGTATGTGATAATGAGATGAAAAAAGTGAAACTAAATTTTGTGGTGCTTAATTATTTTACCCTGTATTTGTAGATTGATAATGGGCGTTAAAAACATTTTACCATTATCGGGTAGTAAATTGTGTTCCTATAATATTCATAGAAAGCCATTACGGTTTTAGTAACAGCCCTCCTTTGTTACTTCCAGCTACACTGCAAGGAAAATTTCATTAATGAGGGAGCACAACAATAACATATTAACAAAACAAAACGCGTTTATTGAATGTCTTATTAATATTAGCACTTTATAGGAACTTCTAAACTTTAGGAGGATATGATATGTGAGGCCAGTTAGAATTAGACAAATTCTGTTCTTAAACATCGATTAATAAAACCTCACTGAACTAGATTACGTTGCAAAGATTCATGCCCCTCCTGGATCTGTATTTTCATACTGCGATGTCAAAAACACTTTCACATCTTTTATCATATAGATGATTCTGATTCGCTTATTGAGACTTTGTCATATGTCGTTGTACTATTCAGATATTTCTTCTAAACCACAACTTCAGCTTTAGCTTGCTTCGTAATTTTTAGCCATCATTGGAAGCTGAAGTTCAAAATCATTCTCATTGACTTTTAAATGTCATCTCAATGAATTTATATTTCTCTGAATATCTCTCTGAATTAATATTTTGCACAGTAAAAATATTTGCATTTTTGTAACTCTCCCTTTCAAGCCATTGGGTAAAAGGTTCTATAAAAGGTTGAACACTTAGCCAAGCAACCAATGAAAAAGTTACCAGCTTGACGACCAGTTTTGTCATTTGTGATGTGACGTTCCAGAGAGAACTTTGAGAGGAGTTGCCAAACCACAAAAAGTTTTGCATTATCACAGATAAAATTTGTTTGTTTATTTTAAGTGGCAATATCCAGGCGTAAAAAACATGCGCAAAGATTTTAAATTGTACTGTGTACATAGAATCCATTGGCATCCATGGAAATTTAGTGACGTCAGTGGAGTAAGATGGCAGTCGCAGTTAACAAGTTCGGTCCCTCTTGCGAGCCTGAGAACTAAATGCGTGAGTTCTTAATTCCCATGTCGTCATAAGAGCAAATCCAAGTAAGAATATTTAAGTCTGTCATGCCCCCGATAAGTACCCTCTGAAAAGACATGTCTGGTACGCCTTCGTTCCCTTTGGTTAGTTGAAGACTTTCACGCCCTCACTTTTGCGCTCTTTGGTTGGTTGGAGACGTCATCACGTATTCTATTTGCCTGTAGTCGTTGCGGCCATCCCAGGACCATTGCTTACGTGATCTTTCCTAATTGAAATTGACATTTATCAAAAATATGACAATAAAAGTGTCTTTATTGGGGCAACAGGTTGGCCTCGCTAATATATCTTGACCCGGCATACTTCTGTCTGCACATTGGGACGTAAACCGCCCCATTGTGCATACAAAATATATCGATATCTCATACAAAATATATCGACATCTGGCATCACAAATTTCAGTATTGTCACTTTAGCAAAATATGCTAACAAAGAATATTTTATTTGAGTAGTTTATGAATTTCTCAACCATCAAACTATTTTTTTTCTTTCAATAGCTATATTCATTTAAATACGTTTTATCACACACGAACTTAATATTTACTGAAAATACACTATACTTCATTTAAAATAATCTCGTTTCTTAATGAGCGGCTTGGAACATTTGGAAATAATATATCACGTACTCGCTAATATAGAAGTAAGAATGTTTTATTTTATAAAGATTTACTTCTCTGCAGAAAGCAGGATAAGAGAATTGAGTAAATACTTATACTTCAATGGTCACTTATATAGAAGTGAAAATGTTTCATCATATAACGCTTTACTTCTTTGAAGTAAGCACGATAGGAGAATTGACTGAAAACAGTTGCTTCAATGGCGTTTTGAGGTTTCTTCCTCAACTCATAAACACTTTTTAATCTGAGGAAGAGGGCTTAAACGACCTCGAAATAAATGTAGTTAGTGACTTATCCTAGGCATGATTTTTTCAAAAAAGTATTAGCTATATTCACACTAGCTGAAATGTAATCTATTGTGATGGTTTATCACACTAAAGTGGATGCAATTTTTATCGTTCTGGTGGAAAACGTTATATAAAGAGCAAGAATCCCTTAAATATGAATAAATTATTTAATTTTTATCTATACTTTCCACTTTTTGTGGGTTCCCAGACAAAAATTTCTTCACTTTTTCATCAATAAACGTAAAACTTAATATAATTTCAAAGTTTTTTTTGTAGACATTAAAGCTTTAAAAAATACATTTATAGATTTTTTACGTTCTCAATTCTGTATGCATAGTAATAATGTATAGGACAAATATTGTGACGGAGCCTAAAATTTGAATGAGAACTTTTAACGGACGAGAATGCTTAAATCATCCTTCAATACGAACAAATAGAGAGTTTTGAATGAAATTTGGTACAAATGTCACAATCGGAAACAATTGAAGCCTATTACTTTTATTGCAATCGAATGTCAATAAGACAACCGCAATTTTCGAATACAATTTCGAAAAAATCAGAATCTTGCATTATAAAATTAATGACATAAAATTTAGAACGCTAGTATGAACCGTTCAAAGATCATTCACGTTTTTCTACTAAATTTAACAAAAATATTACACAAAATAAAAGTTTTAAGTATTGTGAAATATTTTCACTTTTCATGCAATATTATGCGACACATTTGTTTTTTTGGATATAGGTATTGCCATTCTCGTAACAAGCTATTTATCTAATAGTTTTGTATTTTTAAAACCACCAATTCCCCAATAGTCATTTATATATTAGAAAAGCTCTTCTCAGGGTCTGTCTATAATACTTCGATAAATTTTAGATAAAATTGGAAACCTTGCCAACTAATTTAAGAAATATCACCAATTTGGCGATATTTCGCCTGAGATGACGAAAATATAGTTAAAATTGCAAAAATGACACCAAATTTATGAAGAATATTATTAAAATATTTTAATATAAGAACTATAGTACTTATTGCGGATGCTGTCAATATTGATAAATGTCAATTTAAAATCACATGAAATTTGTGTACTTCGAAGTAATTTTGTATGTTGTCATCTGGAAATGCTCTGAATGTATAATTAAACATTAAAAACACTGTGCCGTTTGTATTATACATCATTATCATACATCATGAAGAAGAAGATGACGATCTCTACAGCTTAGTCTGAGTAGAATCTTTGCCAATAGCTTTTCGAAAAAAGAGTGTGCCATGTGCCAAGAGATTAAGGGTTGAGCAGCCAACGATGATTGCAGACCATGTAAATCTAGTGTGTCACAACTATTACCCAAGTGTTTCACAACTGTTACCCTAGTGTGTCACAATTGTTCGCCTATGATTCAACAGATAACTGATAACATAACTATAGTAGCTGGATATAGTTTTGAAGGAACTAATTGAATTGTATTTTTCTGTTTCATAAATGTCATTTAATATTTTCTTGTCTTACATTGATTTATTTTGTTTCTTATTAATATTTCATATTTCATTAAATTTACTGGAATAAATCTTGTTTTAATGCCTTCCACAACATATTTTAAATTTATAGACGAAGCAAATAAATCTTATACAAAACAAATAATAACATGAAAAATCCCATAAGAAATGTATGGGACAAATAGCCCAAAGAGATGTGACAACAGATACACAGTCGAGACAAATTTCCACACTTCTTTTCCTGTCCTTAAAAATTAAAATTAATTATTTGCCACACAAATAGATCTTTGTTAATTTTTTTATAGTTGAAAATGAATATTGCGAACGGTGAGGAGGAAATTTGTGTATGTAAGAATTTGTGTTTGTAAGAAAAATGTAAAAATTGGAAATGTGAAAAGTGTGAGAAGTTTATCTTAAATTTATTAATTTCCTTATATACATATAATGTATAAGGAAAGTATTGTGACGGGGTCGAAAATTCAAATTCGAATTTTCGACGGAAGAGCACGTTTCAAGAATCCCTGAACACGAATCAGACGTTTTTGAAATGATGTCTGTCTGTGTGTGTGTATGTGTGTCAGTGAGACTGTGGAGACGATAACTGACGAACGAATGGACCGATCCGAACAAAAATTTAGTACAAAAATTACATTCCATGAATACTGGAAGCCTATTGTCTTTATATGCAACTATATGTTCAGAACCCCCCTAAATTTTCGAAAAAATCATTAAAAAATAAAAACCTTTACTAAAGTTACGTAAATAGTCATTTCTTATATAATTTTTCGTTAGAAAACGATTAAAATAAATTTTGAAGGCTAGCATGAACTGTTCTCGAAATATTGTACTTTTTTCAAAAAAAAAAAAATCAGAAAATCAAATAGAATTAAAAAAAAATATTACCTATTGTTGAAATATGTTCACTTTTCATAAGCAATACAATGCCATATATCGGGTAACATCATTCTCGTGGATCTAGCTAGTTCCATTCATGAGAAAAGATACTTTAGGTAATACTTTTGTATTTGGACGCCAATAGTCAGTTATCTGCAACAAGAATACCTTATTTCTCGGTCCATAACACTTGGCGACGAATTTGGTGGAATTTCGCCAACTTAGAGACATTTTAAATGTTGCCAAATTAACGAAAATGTCGTCAAATTGATAAAAATGGCGCTAAATCAATAAAAATGACGACTAGATGATGAAGTAATTATTAAAGTATTTTAATATATGGACTCTATCGCTTATTGAGAACGCAATCAATATTGATGATCGCTTAGAATTGCGCGATGTGTAAGTTAATTGAGTATTTTGAAAAAGTTTTACATATTATCATCCTGAAAATCGTCTAATGTGCAATTCAAAGATAAAAACACAGCACCGTGGATCTTATACTTTATTTTTTTACTGTAAAATGAGTGAATTCATTGCATTATATAAGGAAAATCATGTGCTGCCCACATCAGATTTTTTTATGGTGTATTTCCATTTTCGATCATAATCTTGAGATTTTAAAATCTCTGCATGTTAGTTTGTTTCAAATATTTTATAAATAATCTGATTTTAAACATCAATCCACATATAACTGCTTTTGAATAACAATCCTCATATTATTCCTTTTAAATAATAATCCGCATATAACTGCTTTTAAATAACAATCCTCATATAACTGCTTTTAAATTCAATCGTTTTTAAATAATAAATTGCTTTTAAACAATAAGCAGCATCCGTCTACTCCGTAAACATTTTAAACATAATTATGTTTTAATACAGATTTCTCCGATTTTCTATTAAGTCTGCAAATTAATATATATGACTTTCACCAGTTCAAACGACTTTAACAAGTTTCTGTCGATTTGCTTAATTTGTTCGAAAGATAAAGACCCATTTAACAGAATTTTATACGTAGGTAGATAATAGAAAAACACGCAATAGGAAAAAAAAGCTTGATTTGAATTTCTTGTCAATTTCTATGATATTATTGACACACTGTGATACCATTAATTATGCATCCCCTCTAATAATTGTATGGAGACCTTGTACATTAAGTTTACCTTGGAACCTAAACAAGGGTTATAGCGGACCTGCCTCCTATAAGTAATTAAACAAATTGAAAATCCTGTTAATTATGTTCAATTACAAAAAATTAACATTATATAGAAAATCTCTTCAAGTTCCACTATAAATAAAATTATTTTTGTATATGACCACGCCCACATTTGTCCACATCCATATTTATAATTTTGAGTTTTTTGAGGCATGGAAATAGTATTTTCAATGCATTCGAAAGAGGGAGTAATACTCAATTAGATGGTTTCATTCTAAATAGCTGTTTCTGCAGGTGCTCGAATGACCAAAGGAAATACGGAAATTGAAATATCTTATCCGTTATCGTACTTCATGTTGGTACTAATTCCGTCATTAAGTCTAAATCTAATTTTATTTTACTTATAGACCGTCGTGTCGACTGCAGATACTTGAACAGCATTTAGTTAAGCCCAAAACCAATACCTTTATTCTGTCTTCCCAGAGACTATGAGATTCTAAATAATTTAAAGTGAAATATTTTTAAGTACCATGTATATGTACCGTTAATATTTCATTATTATATTTTATATAAATATCGATTTCGTTTAATCTGGTGGCTCCTAATACTATCCAGTTAAAATCAAGAAAGCTGAGTCGAATAGAGGCGCAGCAAATTAAAATAAGTAGAACAAAGCAAATCCGCTATATCTTCTCCAAGGCTGGTGTTAAGGTAGTCTATTACGCAGCATGGAAATCCACGATGAAAAGTTTTCTTAAAATGTACCTAATGTTCGCTCATCCGAACTGCTAAATGGTGAGGGAATCTATATCAAAACCAAAAAATCCACTATGTAGGATTTCTTTAAAATAAACTTCGCCAATTTTCGTCGAAAGCATTTAACCTCTCTCTCTCTCTCTCTCTCTCTCTCTCTGTATATATATATATATATATATATATATATATATATAAGTGTACATACATATATACAATTGTAAAAATATATATATGTTTGTTCGTCTGTCTGAGTAAGCGACTTACATCCATGGCATTTGATTCAAGAATGCCTTGGCTCACGAGCATAAACAAATCGCATTGGTCTTCCTTTTAATTCGAAATAGCTTTTATTTTTTCTGTTGCATTTTAAACTAATTTCACATATATCGGTCGAAAATAACACGGAATTTCCATCTTGACACTACCGGAAAGATTAAATGGGAAGTATCTACCGATTGTAATATCTATACCAAATTTCGGTCAAAAAGCTCTATTCATTCGTGAGATTTTGCATCCACGGACTCACGAACACACACACATACATAGACATCACCTAAAAAACGTTCGACTCAATTTCAGGTATACTTGAAACATGCTCCTCCGTCAGAAACTCGAATTGTAATGTTCAACGTTCTAACAATAATTTCGCTATACTATGCATAATTGGAAGGCATGCCCGTCATATGACGGAATTCAAAATTTGCAAGGTCTGCCATCCGCTTGACGGCAGTACTTATAATGCTAATATATACTGACACCCGAGAACCATGCACTTCCCCCAATCAATATTAATATTTCCTACATAACTCCCTATAAAAACATACATACTATATGATCCTCTAACAAAATGCAACGCATTTACGACCCTTGAAAAACGTATCTGCCCCACGAACAGTAAAACTCACATTTTTATATATTTATTCACTAATTTCTTTAAATCGACAGCGATTATCAAAAAAATTATATATATATATATTTGCAAAATATTGAATTTTAATCAATTAGGTATCATTTTCATTAATTTAACTCCATTTCATCAATTTGACCACATTTTTATGTATTTGGTGAGGTATTCTTCAATTTGGCAACATTTAAAAAATGTCGCCAAGTTTGCGATATTCTGTCAAATTTTTATCCAAGCGTTTCGAACAGAGAAATGGGTTGATTTGAGTCCAACTTAATTTTGCAAAATATTGAATTTTCTTCAATTAGGCATTATTTTTAATTATTTAGTATCATTTTATCCATTTGACGACATTTTCGTTAATTTTACGAAATTTTAATCAAATTTGCGATATTTTAAAGAAATCGCCAAATTTGTTGGAAAGTGAGACGGGCTGACTGACAAACAAACCCTACCGAAATATCATTAATTTGACTGATTTACCATCATTTTTATCAATTTGGCAACATTAACAATTTAGAGATAATTCAATTTGGCAACATGTAAAAAAGTCGCCAAGTTGGCGATATTCCACAATATTTTTCGCCAAGTGTTACTGACGAAGAGACGGAAAAATTGGCTATTTTTATAGTTTTTCCAAGCTATTGAATTTTCGTCAATTAGTTGTTTCTATTGATTCAAGGAAATACATTTCTGGTTGCTTTGACTAGAATCAATTAAGTTTACAGCAATCTTCATATACAGGGTGATTATAATTAAAGTTGCGATTTAAAAACGCTGTAAAGTAAGAACTACTGGTCAGAATGACCTGAAATTTGACCTGAGTATACGTGAAGCAATGGAATTTTGTTTGGCGAAAAAAAAATACTTCAAAAATGTACCAAAAAATGGCAATGTATGAATCCAACATTGAATTTGCTTGACGAAGAACGAAAAAATTAGCCACTAGATCGCGCGTGGACGAAGCACACCTCTAATCTGGAGGTATGCTAATTAAGACTAGGCATGCGCTCCGCAAATTACAGTTGTGATGAAAACGAGGAACACATGCAATTCTCATTGAGTGCCTTTTCATGACTCTCTGTCACTGAAGGATCGTGCTTTGCTCGTAAAACTTTTCTACCAGAACGGTGACAGTGCGTTAACTGCTCTCAGGAGGTTCGACGAACTTAGCTGACTTAAAAGCACGCATTACGCACCACATCTACAGCATCACCTCTGATACACTCCGATCTGTTGTGGAACATGCTGTTTTGCGCTTTCAACCCGCAGCCGAGTACGATGGACAGCATATTGAAAATTTCTTGAGTATTAGGTGTTTGTTTCATGTTTTCATGATGCTTCCACCAATTATTAAATTAAGTGATGTTGATTAAATTGTCGTTTTCTTTAGTTGAATATTGGTTTCTTTCAGCTAACAACACCCCGTTTTTGGAAAATACAGCGCCGTCTATCGGTACATTTTTGAAGTATTTTTTCCAAACAAAATCCCATTGCTTCACGTATACTCATGTCAAATTTCAGGTCATTCTGAGCAGCGGTTCTTACTTTACAGCGTTTTAAAATCGCAACTTTAATTATAATCACCCTGTATATATAGTAGTATAAAATTGGCTATCTGAAACATCAATACCAAATATGATACTAACATATGATATACGCATGTCTTGAATTTCAGTCTCGAATCGAGATTCTCATAAATCCATGTCATGCATAATGATATATGTTTGTGCGTCTATGTAATTGTGTATGCTGTCTGCAGCGAAAAATCGCATCGTTGGATAGTAACTAAATTTGGTACAAATATACTCTAAGACCTCATACGAAAACCCTCGGCAACATTTTCAAAAATTTTTATTAGTTTTTTAGTTATTATATGTTGAAGAATGATTTTGAATAACTAATTTGTTCCTTATCTATGGAAAACCTTACCATTATAGTTTCTATCTCTTTTATCGGGACGGTATTAGAGAGATTGTAGAATGTTATTTCTAACGATGGAAATTCATTCATATATTATATATTTATATATTTTCATATGCATTAGGCAACGCACGTTGGTATGTTGTAGTTCATTTAAATTTTATTTCGTTGCATCTAAAATGAAATATTATCACATTTATATATTCTAACAAACGTTTAATTCCATATCCCCTCATTCTAATAGAAAAAAATCTGATGTGGGCAGCACATGACTTTCCTTATATAATGCAATGAATTTAATACATTTACAATAAAAATATAGGCTTTTCTTATAGTAGATACTTATATTCATTCCAAGAAATTGAATTTTCGACGATTAGTCGCCATTTTCATGGATTTACAGTCATTTTTATCAATTTGGCGAGATTTTCGCTAATTTGGCAAAATTTAAAAAAGTCACCAAGTTGACGACATTCCGCCAAATTCGTTGCCAAAATCTCGCCAAGCCTTATGGGCAAAGAAATAAGTTATTCTTATAGCAGATAAATGACTATTGGCGTTCAAATACAAAAGTATTACTCACAGTATCTTTTCTCATGAATGGAACGAGCTAGATCCACGAGAATGATGTCACCCAATTTATCGCATGATATTACATACGAAAAGTGAACATGTTTCTCAAGAGTTAATACTTTTTTTTAATTTATTGAATTTTTTGATAAATTTGTTTGAAAAATGTGCAATATCAAGAGAACGGTTCATGTTAGCGTTCTAAAGTTTATGTCAATTGTTTTCTAAGGAAAAACAATAGACTTCCAGAATTCACGGATTGTAATTTTTGAACCAAATTTCATTCGAAACGCTCCATTTGTTCGTGAGATATCGTCTCCACAGACTCACTGACACACACACATACTTTCACACACACACACAGACATCACCTCAAAAATGTTTGATTCGTGATCAGGGATGCTTGAAACGTGCTCTCCCGTCGAAAACTCGAATTCGAATTTTCGACCCTGTCACAATACTTTCCGTATACATTATGTATATAAGAAAAGTAGTAATATATATATATATATATATATATATATATATATACATATATATAGGATGTCCCAAAAAGATTGAAACGCGCTTTAATTCTTTACTTGTTGGAGATAAGTGGGCAATGTAAATTGCAAAAATGTGAAAGTAAGGTAGGAAAATAAGACTACGTTAATGAAATAGTCCTCCCATTCATTTTCAAAAAGTTACACTTTTTAAATTTTTATACGACCCCCTAAGCCAAATATGTTCAAGTCAATCAGAAAATTTTTATTTTTAATGCAGCAAGATCATTAAAAAACCGCATATCTGTACTTTTAAAATTGAACGAGTTATATTTAATTGAAAATTAAACATTGTGAATGGGGACTATATATCAAATTAGAAATGTAAATTCGTGACATATCTCAAAGAATATAAAACTGGATTATAATGCATAAGAGACATTTTCGCGAATTCCGCGTGCAATCACGGATTCTTAAGTACTTTTCAATAACTAAATACTTTTTCAATAATTAAGTACTTTTATTACTTTTTATTTACCCAAACAATTTCCATCGTCAATTTGTTTAGGATCCCCATTTTCACTGATGAGACAGCCTTTCACATGGTATGGAAAAGTGGTAAAAGTCAGATTTTTTCCTTTATCATAATTCATTTGATTTTAAAGATCAGATAAGCGGTTTTTTAACGATCTTGTTGCATTAAAAATAAAAATTTTCTAATTGACCAAATTTGTCTAAGGGGTGGTTTGAAAATTTAAAAAGTGTAACATTTTGAAAATTAATGAGAGAACTATTTAATTAACGTAGTCTTATTGCCTAACTTACTTTCAACATTTTTGCAATTTGCATTGCCCACGTATCTCCAACAGGTAAAGAATTAAAACGCGTTTCAAACTTTTTGGGACATCCTGTATAACGTATGTATGTGGTACTTTAGGGTTGTCAAGTTGCAACTCAATCATCGATCTGCATCAGAACTGCTAACTAGTTACGTAACCTAATAGTTACGTAATCTGTTGAAAAACCAGGAAATCTGTTGTGTAGGATATATATTTGTTTTAATTTTGCTAATGTTTGTCTGGAGAAATCGACCTCTTCTTCCCAACCTTTAAATATTATACATCTATAATAGTACAAGAATATGTCTAATGGCCCATTTTTACTTTCCCTGCAATACATGGTAATGTATAGGGAAAGTATTGGAATCATGCCGAAAATCACAACTCGAGTTTTCGACGGATCTACACGTTTCGAGACCTCTAGAATACGAAAAAACCATTTTTAGCGTGACGTCTGTGTGTGTGTCTGTGTGTCTGTCTGTGCAGATTTTGTATCCACTCTAACTAAAAAACTAATGGACCGAAATTCACAAAATTTGGTAGGTAAGTTACTTGTGAGAGAGTCTGGTGCTGATTAGTTTTGGGTACGATTCGGAATAAAAGAAACCGCCTTTTTTTGCGAAATGGCCCGCAAAAGCTTGTATCCACTCTAACTGAAAAACTGATCTACCGAATTTCACAAAATTCGGTAGATGAGTCACTTGTGGGTTACCTTGGTGCTGATTAGATTTTGGTACGATTCGGAAAATAATGACCTGCCTTTTTTTGCAAAATGGCCCGCAAAAATCGTCCAAATCTAAACTAAAGAACTGGGTATACTCAAATATATCCATTAAATGCTGATTTAATACGTAATTTTTAACGACGAAAAGAATAAGACCAACCCAATTACTCTAGGACCAGCCGTTCTCGAGATATTTTAGTTTTTCGTACTTTCCCTACGCCACGTTTGAAAATAAGCCCGGTTACCGCATGAGAACGAAAATTGAATTAAAAGTGAAATAAATTTAGTTAAAATAAAGAGAACGTTAATAGAAGTCTGCAGGGAAAGTCATGTGCTGCCCACATCAGATTTTTATGCTTAAGTCAGGTATTGCCATGGCATTTTGCGCAGGAATACACAGGCTAACTAGCGGAAACACCTCGCTATGATTTTTAATTCCCCTGCAATATATGGTAATGTATAGGGAAAGTATTGGAATACGTCAAAAATCGCAACTCGAATTTTCGACGGATCTACACGTTTCGATACCTCTAGAATACGAAAAAACTATTTTTAGCGTGACATCTGTGTGTGAGTGTGTGCCTGTCTGTCTGTCTGTGTGTCTGTCTGTCTGTGCAGATTTTGTATCCACTCTAACTAAAAAACTAATTGACCGAATTTCATAAAATTTGGTAGGTAAGTAAGTCATTTGTGGGCGAAATCTGGTGCTGATTAGTTTTGGGTACGAGTCGGGATAAAAGAACCAGCATTTTTTTGCGAAATGGCCCGCAAAAATTGCCTGTATCCACTCTAGATGAAAAACTAATGGTCCGAATTTCACAAAATTCGGTAAATTGGTCCCTTGTGGGTCACCCTGGTGCTGATTAGATTGTGTTGCGATTTGGAGAAAAATAACCAGCCTTTTTTTGCGAAATGGCCCGCAAAAATCGTCAAAATCTGAAATAAAAACTACGTGTGCTGAAATATATCCATTAAATGCTTGTTTTATACGTAATTTTTAACGAAGAAAATAAAAAGACCAACCCCATTTCACTAGAACTAGCCGTTTTCGAGATATTTTAGTATTTCTGTATTTTCTCTACGCCACCTTTGAAAATAAGTCCAGTTACCAAATGAGAACGAAAATTGAATTAAAAGTGAATTCAATTAAATTAAAATAAAGAGAAAATAATTATAAGTCTGCAGGGAACGTCATGTGCTGCGAGCATAAGATTTTTACTTTGTCTGCAATTCATGGTAATGTATAGAGAAAGTATTGGAATTATGTCGAAAATCGCAACTCAAGTTTTTTACGAATCTACAGGTTTTGGGAACTCTAGAACACGAAAACACTATTTTTAGCGTGACGTCTGTGTGTGTGTTTGTCTGTCTGAGTGTCTGCTGTGTGTCTGTTTGTCTATCTGTCTGTCTGTCTGTCTGTCTGTGCAATGTATGTATCCGTTCTAGCTCAAAAACTAATGAACCGAATTTCATAAAATTTGGTAAGTCACTTGTGTGTGACCCTAGTGCTGATTAGATTTTAGTACGATTCGGGATTAATCAACCCGCCTTTTTTTTGCGAAATGACCCGCAAAAATTGCCTTTATCCACTTCATCTGAAAAACCAGAAGATCAGATCACACGACATTTGGTAGATAAGTCACTTGTGGGTTACCCTGGTGCTGATTATATTTTGGCACTAATCAGAAAAGAGTAACCTGCCTTTCTTTGTGAAATGGCCTGCAAAAATCGTTAAATCTAAAAATAAAAAGACTATGTATGCTCAAATATATCAATTAAATGCCTATTTTATACGTAAATTTTGACAACGAGAAGAATAAGACTAACCCCATAACTTCAGAACTAGGTGTTCTTGAAATATTTTAGGTTTTTCGTATTTTCTCTAAACCACCTGTGAAAATAAGTCCAGTTACATAATGAAACCGAAAATTGAATTAAAAGTTCAAATTCAGTGTAATTTAAATTAATTATGGCTGTCATGCTGTGCAATTAAACTCAATTTGATGAATTATTGAAGAAATAAAGAGAATGTGAATATAAGTCTGCAGGGAAAGTCATGCGCTGCCCACATCAGATTTTTTTTTATTCGAAGTAGTTTTTTAGTTATTCTTGTCGAATTTCGAGCTAATTTCACATATATTCCATTATATTTTAAGAATTCTCTGCAAAGATTATTTGAATGCAATAGTCAATATGGACAAACGAGTTTTCGTGAGAAATTTAAAAATATATACATTTTGTCTTTTGAGGATGTAATCTATAATAATAAAATAAAATGTCTGTTTCTTCGTCTGTCGTGGATAATCCAAGAGATGTACAGTAATGAAATTTGCATTTGCGATAATTTTATTTCCGAGCATTTCATTGGTGTTCATTTTATTCTCCCGAGGAACTCGGAAGTCGTAACATCACAACAATTTTTCCAATTTGAGAATTCGGTGTGCACGTGAGGTCAAGAGACTTGCAAATGTTTTTGTTTATTGGTGTATGAAATGTAGAACACTTTCTCCAATTTAACAAGTTGATTTCTGTAAGTGAAGTTTTGTGAAAGCAGAGTAATATCATGATAATCGGAATTTCAAAACTGCTTTTTTATCTGTTTATTGAATAGAAAGAAAATACTGTCTTATGCGGTCGTATTAGTAGCTGAAGGCAAGATTGGACACTCATTGAACACGTATTGCGCCTGTGTGGCCAGTGAAGATGGATTAACTTCATGTGTGTTCCCGCAATGGGCGACTACGCCGTTGGAAAAACTGAATGAGTGAAAAGTCGAAGCGTGGAACAGAGGTGACATTTAGTAAAAATGTACTTCTTGTACCAGGAGGATGTTGATATTTCTCGATATCCCGGTCGATATTCTTATAAAATTCGAATTAGAATCCGTAGTTGGACTTATTGGAAAGGGTTTTAGCGATTTTCACACATATCGGTTCCATAGCAATCGAAAATATTATCACATATTTTCCATCTCACATCATCGCAAAGATTAAATCGGAAGTATCTACCGATATTGAGCACGGATTAACCCACACAATTCTGGGTAAAGCTGTAATTTGATTCATCGAAAAGGTTCTGTGTATCAGCTGTGTGTTTTTATGGTTCTAGGTATGCGTTACATGTACGGGAAGGAGAACCATGACTCTCTAGTAGCAGATGATAAAATGTAAACAGGAAAAATTACGGACAGAATCACGTCTGTTGATTGAAGAGTGTTTTAATAAGAGTATTAATCACTTCAATGGACTGAAAAAGCTTTCATATGAGATTAGATATATACCACGAGTTTTTGCAGTCTCAGTAACAACCCAAATTTCTGAATTTTGCATTTTATTAACACTTTACAACAAAGTGGAAAAGTGTCTATGACTTCGTTCATTCTGTCTGTCTGTCTGTCTGTCCGTTAGCACGATAACTGCCGTAAAAATGACTTAATCAAAATGAAATTTTAGTATGTTGTTGAGACGGTCTGTAGGACCTATGGAAATACAAATGAATAATATCACCCAATTAGTTTTGGATTGAACCCGGGTTGAAAAAATGAAATACATTGAGCCCTTTGGGACCTAATTTTTCAAACATTTTTTAAGCGGATTTAAAATCACAAATTGCTTCGAAAATTTTAGGTAATATTCAAATTGTTCCACAAAATATAAAAAAAAATTCAGCGAAATATATTCAGTAGTTTTTTAAATAAAAATTAAAATAATAGTAACACCTCTTATATTAAGCGATCACTTGATCATGATATGAAAAGATCACGTGCCCCACTTCAAAATGATATGTGGCATCGATCTTGTCTCAAAATCGTGATTTTTAAAGTTCTTTTTACTTGATATTGAGTGTTGTATCCGTCCTAAAACCACTTTATTTTGAATTCTGTGCACCTACATACTGAAACAACGCAATTATAATATATTTGAGTTTAAATGTTCATCCAAATTTGTTTATTTCTGCAACGAAGCCTGTTTTTCACCCATGTAAAATGTAAACAGCAAAATATGTAGAATTAGTTGTATTAGAATTGCTGTATTTCTTTAATACAAAATCATTTAGTTCATGGAGTCAGCGTAGTTGATATGAATGAAATATTCATTGATTTTACAAACAGAAGGATGATTTTTTTCGATGAAGTTTTACGCATAGAGTTTAATTACTTGTAGTTCCATGGTCTTAATTTTTAAATAAAATAAATTGTTATAGTATTGTGATGAATGACATGAATGGGAAATTATTTATGAATGAAATGCTGCTTTTATAGAGAGAGTCAGGCGTGCTATTTTTTCTATGACGTCATTTGAATGAATTTCAGTTGTTTTCGATGAAGTTTTCAAATATAATAAATTATCGTAGTACTATGATAATTCTAAAATTATTACTGAGGCATTCCTCGGTAATAACATTCCTCAGTATCACATTTCATAGAAGTTTAAACCAGGCAATTTATGTTTCAATGCCGTCATTTGAATGAAGTTCATTTTTTTCGATGAAGTTTTAAGTTTTCAAATATAATAAATTAATGTAGTATTGTAATAAGTTTTAAAATATTAAAGAGGAATGTATTGCATTTTAGCCATGTTTAAATAAAATTGCATTGAACTCTGCCAACAGCACGCGGTGTTCCCAGGTGGTCACCCACCCAAGTACTAACCGCGCCCGATGCTGCTTGACTTCAGTGATCTAACGAGAACCGGTGTTATGAGAACCGGTGGGTGAAGCATATTGGTATCACATTTCTTAACCATTTGCCCACACTTCGTAGGGGCGTAAATGACTGGCAAGCATATATCTTCACACGCATGGACGTTTCAACACCTTCAATTTTAACGAATACAAAATGATATGATACAAACTCGCGAAACTCCCTTAAATAAAGAAGGTATAATCTGTAAGATGTCAAAATTGACTAGTGATTGAGTAAAGATGACTGCTTTATTTAAGTAAGTTTTACAAGCTTTCATTTTACAATCAGCAGTTTGATTTATTGTAAAATAATATGTGTTCATTATGATGTACAAAAATTAAAATTCATACTTTTTCATTGCAATGCTAGAATGAAAGAATAGAAATGCCAGAATGAGTTGCCTGAGGTCCTTCCGAGAGGTTGGTGGTAGGGGAAGGAGGATACGGTCTCTGTGGATATCTCCCCCACTGGGTTCCGGTCTAAATTGGGTGGCACTTCCCGGCCGTCCAAACGGTCACCTTACACCTTTCTGGTAGGTCTGGGTCTCAACAACAATCAACAACGGTGTTGCCTGAGGGCCAACGGCTGTACCGTGCTGAAAACACCGGTTCTCGTTAGATCACTGAAGTCAAGCAGCATCGGGCAGGGTTAGTACTTGGGTGGGTGACCACCTGGGAACACTGCGTGCTGTTGGCACTTTTCGAGCGCGTTACCCCGGTGGATTGCGTGCTGGATTTGCACGCTGCCTCAGCTGCCGTCGTGTTCATGCGGAGTTCGATCACGTTAAACATGTGGGTCCGTAAGTCCTCCCGAGAGGTTTGTGTTAGGGGAAGAAGGGTACGGTCCCTGTGGATGCCTCCCCCACTGGGTTCCGGTCTAAATTGGGTGGCACTTCCCGGCCGTCCAAACAGTTACCATACGCCTTTCTGGTAGATCGGACGATCTGGATCTCAACAACAACAACGGTGTTGCCTGAAATAAATACCCACTATTTAAATAATTCAAATTCAGATGAAACCATTCAATTTCGAAATCGCCTGTTTTACGCCAAAATCATTCCCGCGCCTCATTTCATACATGCATAAGCACTCTAATTATACAGCGCCAACGTGACCCGTTCTATAAAAGCTCATATAGTACGCCCTAAAAATTATATTTTGATAAGTTTAAATAAGCACTCTGTAGTTCTTCACGCATGCGCACAAAAATCTGGTTCGTCGATTTTTGGCAGAACGGCACAAATATAGTAATATATATTTTTTAATTTCGCTAAGTTAGAAAACTGGTATTCAAAAAGATAGACTTTTGTAATACTTAAAATAAACACAAATAAATAAAAATACTTTAATTTAAAAAAAAAAAAAGAAATTAAATCCCTTTACTCCAGAAGTAAAATTCAGAAAAACAATTGCAATCTCAGCGAGTTTTTACCGGATTGAAAACAAATTTTCAGAGAACACTTACAATATTGAAATAATTATTTAATATATTCCGAAACATGAAAATGTATCTTTTAAATTCGCAAATTGAAAAAAAAATAAAAATAAATTGTGCTCAAAGTTGTCTAGACTAAATTTTTAGATATCGACAAAAATCTCAGATCATCAACCATCAGCGTGTGGAACGCGAAGACAGCTGCTATCGATAAATTCATTTGTAAAAACGGCTGAAAAAGACGATTTTCGTCTTTAAAAATCTATATCTTTTAAACTAGTTCAAGTTTTAAGTAAATCTCGACGAGGTACACCGCGAGGGTAGCTGAACAACCTCTGCAGAAAATTTTGACGCTGTCTGAAACTACGATATTACGCTATATACTACATAGACATAGAAACACAGACAGACAAACATCTTCTTTTCTTAGATAAATTTTAAATTGCATTATTTAAACTGTTTATGCTTATCTAATCTATCTTGGATTTAAAACCACTACAAACTATATTATTTCTATAATTTACTTCCTTGATAATAAAGTGAATACATGGAATTTGAGTAACACGACACTAATGCGGACATATTTCCAAAGAATCATGGTGATTATAAATTTCCGGATTAAATGAGAATACTGGGGATATGTTAATCTAAATAGCAATGTCCCCAAGTTTCTACCAGAAATTGTCATGAACGCAGTTGTAATGCCAACATTAGTAGGATTAATGTTCGTATATGTATTTGAATATCTTGATAAATCTTTAAATAGATATTCGGATTAGAACCTGACGAAACTAGAGAATTGTATAACAGACTTAACAGACACGTGTCTGTTAACTAACTGTTGAATCATTACAATTTATCCTATAATTTTTATTAATTTCCTTATATACACATTAATAAGGAAAGTATTATGACGGGGTCGAAAATTCGAATTCGAGTTTTCGACGGGAGAGCACGTTTAAAGCATCTCTGATCACGAATCACACATTTTTGAAGTGATGTCTGTGTGTGTGTGAAAGTATGTATGTGTGTGTGTGTGTCAGTGAGTCTGTGGATACAATATCTCACGAACGAATCGAGCGATTCGAATGGAATTTGGTACACAAATTACAATTCGTGAATACTGGAAACCTATTCTTTTTAAACGCAATCGAATGACCTGAACCCCCCTAAATTTTCGAATTAAATTTTGAAAAAATCATCAAAAAATGAAAACCCTTAATAAAGTTAGGCAAACAGGCATTTCTTATGTAATTTTTCCTTAGAAAATGATTGACATAAACTTTAGAACGCTAGCATGAACCGTTCTTGAGATATTGCACATTTTTCAAATAAATTTATCAAAAAATCCCATAAATTAAAAAAAATATTAACTGTTGAGATACATGTTCACTTTTCATATGTAATATCATCAGATAAATTTGATGGCATCATTCTCGTCGATCTAGCTCGTTCCATTCATGAGAAAAGATAATTCGAGTAATACTTTTGTATTTGAACGCCAATAGTCATTGATCTGCTATAAGAATAACTTATTTTTCCGTCCATAACGCTTGGCGAGATTTTGGTGACAAATTTGGTGGAATGTCGCCAACTCGGCGACTTTTTAAATGTTGCCAAATTACCGAAAATCTCGTCAAATGGATAAAAATGACGCTAAACCGATGAAAATGACTCTACTAAACGTTGAAAATTCAATATCTTGGATAAATATATGTATCTACTATAAGAATAACCTATTTTGTTTTTACGGTAAAAGTAGTAAATACATTGTATTATATAAGGAAAATCATGTGCTGCCCACATCAGATTTTTGTTTTCTGTCATGTTTGGAGTTCTCGGTGGTGTTAGGATATTTTCTAGATGGAAAGTGTTTCATAATCAATACTTTAAGCATGATTGATCTTTCTTGTTATTTTATAATTGTACATTTCTTTTTTATATGGATTGGAAAATAATTAATAAAAATCGTCAACCGCATAAACACGGTGTATTAAAAACCATTGCTGAGCGACATAATGTTGAAGCGAACACGTAATATTCCCTCACTGGCGCATCTTCTTTTGTCTCGTCTAGAAGACCATATAGTGAAAACCCGTACGTGACGTGAGCAAGACGCCATTCAGAGTTTCCAGAACTTCCCAGGTTGAAGAAGGGTTGCTAGATTTGTAGACTTTCCGAATCTTCGAGAAACTCTACAAAATAACGATTTGTCTAGCAGATAAGGAGAATTCTAGATGTTTCTATGGAGAGTCCATATCAAGAAGCATCACTCCATTGGAGTTCATTTGAAAAGATACGAGTTACAGTGAACTGTGACTTTTGTTAATGTTTCAAGAATAGTAGCCGCTGTTTTGTGAAATTATTTTCGTCGGTATTTTAAGAATAATATTGCTGTTTTGTGAAATTAGTGGAGCATTTAAGTGCTGTTTGATTGAATATTGCACTTGTCCACTTTATGTTTGTGAATAAACGTGTTTAGTTATCCAGAAATTAGGATTCATTCTTATATCCTGCTGTACACCCGCGATTCCAGATGATACGTTCGTAAAAATATAGTTATCTTCAAATAAATTAGTGGGAAAATATCGTCTTCATAATGCTGTCGGTACAGAATGTTTAATTATGGATTTTCTAATTAATATATCGACAATCCCTGATTTTTTAATTAATATATCGAAATTCGAAACATGTACTACATTTTAAGTGGGCCTATTTTACGGCTGCCCTCAAAATTTCATGAAATTCGATACAGACGTTCTCCCGTGACGATGAGACAAACATGCACACACATACATACAGACAGACAGCTAGATTTTCAATTTTATTTAGATAAATTAAATATGTATTAAAACACGTATGAAAAGGTTGTAAACATATTAAAAACGCATTAAAGCGTGTATTTGCATATTACATTCACTTTTGATTCGGTTTCAGTGAGAATATTTTTCCTTATCCTTAATACGCGGACTCGTAAATTTCTATGCTATAACTAGCTTACCTCTAATTTATATTAAACCAGTGAATTAAAATAGTAAAGGAAAATCAAAGAATATGAAGTAAAATCTGATAGAATGAAACATCTGGATATTTGAAAAGAATATCAGATTTCTGAAAAATATCAATTCCTTACGTCAAATTTTAACTCGAAAAATTATCGAAATCTTATGATATAATACCGCCTTATGATATAATAATAATACCTTATGATATAATAATAATGTAGCGTTTTTCTAAATCACATTTTCTAGTACCTTTTTAAATTACTCTACAGATTACTCAGACAATAAGCACCCTATTTGAGAAAAGAAAAATAAAGAAAAACAGACATTCCTTGTAGCTTAGACATATTTATCAATGAACTTCCGTTGTCAGAGTAGTTGTTGTGCGTACATTTTCAATGACGACATCTTTTGACGTGAGTAGACGACGAGATACATCTCTCCTGAAAATCCCGATTGACGCTTAGAGGAAACAAGAAAGTCGTCGACATTGAGGCACTCTGTGCGCCAGAGGGAACAGAATATTTTGTTTATTTATACAGAAAATATTTTATGCCTGTATTTCGATTAATATATAGAATAATAAAAATAACAGTTAATTGACCGTAGCATTTTTTTTTATAGACTCTGTCTGCCTTGTTGGCCATGACTCTTTGCCATTGACCGAGACATCGGTGCTGCCATATTACTGAGAATACGCTGTCAATCTTTGGAATGCGTGACCTAGGAGGACATGTGAACTACAAAAATAAATGTTCTGATTTAATAATATCATTATGTATTTTATGTATTTTAAAATCAAATGTTTATTTTTTCAATATTTTTTCCAAATTATGATTAGTTTTGATGTAGTGTATATAGCTAAAATTCGGCTAATAGTTTAAGGTATTTGGGCGATATTAAGATATTTAACATTTATTATGGCTTATACATTTTAACATAAGGAATAGAAATAATTTAATTGTCTGTTATATGCATAACATTTGTTACAATAAAAGAAACGAAAATGTAAGTTTTATATAGGTAGGTAGACACAAGAAAAGAAAACACAATAGGGGACCTAGTTTGATTGATAAAGTTATAAACAATTGATTGTATAGCCCCTCTAATAATTTATAGGAGGTCTCGTACTTTACTTGCGCTTAGGAGTCTAGATAAGTATTACAACGAACTCGTCTTTTATCAGAAATTTAAAAAATTGAAAAAATATTCCAAAAAATTAGCATTATTTGTAAAATGTCAAGATTCAGTTGTGAATAAACTGACATGTATCAATTGTTTGTGTGGCGACGCCCACATTTGTCCACTCCCATATTTAACATTTTTAATTTTCTTGGAGACTAGGAATATTATTTATTTACCATATATATGATAAATGGAAGTGGTATTTCTGTAGATGGTTTCACCCCAAATAACTATTTATCCAAGTTCTAAAATGACCAAAACAATACTGAAATTGAAATAACTTAATGGTTTAGATTTCATACTGGTACTAATTCTGTAATATTACGTCTAAATTTCATTCTATTTAATTTATAAACCGACTTTCAACTGCAGCCATTTAGGCAGCCTTCACTTATAAGCATAAAACCGATAGCATTATTCCTAGATAGCATATATAAAATCTTACTAGATAGCACTAGACTGCTAAAAATTAAAAGTGAAATATTTTAGGTTCAATCTATAAGAATCAATATGTTAAAATTATATATTTCATAAAATAATAATTTCATATGTATAATTTTTTGTGTTCTATATTCAAAAAGTTTCGCTGAATGTCGTAGTAGCAAATTAAACTAAGTACACATCAAAACATATACATACATATATGCGGCTTACCCTCTCAATGACTGACTATAAGGAAACTCTTTACACGGAGTGGAAATCCGCTATGTTAGATTGCTTTAAATTTAGCCGATGTTTGTTTAGAACAATTCACATCTACGTCGCTATATTGTACAGACAGACCCTTTAATATTATATATAAGGAATTTTAAGGCGATTTGAGACACTGAATATATGAAGCAGTATTCATTTCCCTTACTAGATGGCAGCACAGGGCTATGTGTTTGGGTTATCAAATTGCGTTTTAGATTCGCCATCTGCAGTAGAAGTGTGATAGCTGTAAATATGTTTCTATGTGGATGCTAAAGATATTCAGTGTTTCTTTGACATGTGAAACATTTTTCACTGTTCCAAAAAGTATTAGTATACATTGTAAGGTTTTCACTAATGATTATAAATTTTGAAATATTATTTAAAGGTGATAATGGGAGAATAATCAGTATCATATATGTGTTGACACAGCTATTGAAATGGCACAGTATTGCTTTTTTTAATGACATACTAGGGAGTTATGAGACGGAGGTAACACAGAAGGAATGAGGCTCCTCATTCCTCCAAATGCCAAAGTATATAAATATGAATGCACAGTTTTACATTTGTTTGTGGACTTTCAGGGACATTAATCCAATTGTTATCATTACAGTATGCTGCTACAAATTAAATGTAAATACACATTCCAACTGCACAGAAAATCAAATAGCCGGATACGATTTTGGATTTTATGCGCCGTCATCTATAACTTCCATCGGGATCTTCAGATGATCTAATAATTGTATAGGGGGATGTACTTTACGTCAGCAGGGGATTGTATTTTTATGTCAACAAATTGAAAGCAATTCACCAAATTGAATATTCTGTTACTTACATTCACTTATAGTGAATTTGCATTATTTAGAAAATATCTTATCAGTTGTGTATATAGCCACGCCTACATTTATCCATTCCAATATTTAATATTTTGGGTTTTCTTTGGATATGGAAATATTATTTATTTTCAATGAATATGAAAGAGGGAGCACTATTTATCAGATGGTTCGATTTCAAATAACTTTTTCTCCAAGTGCTATATCAACTATAGAAAATACGAATATTGAAATAACTTACAGGTTTGGATTTCTTATTGGTACTGCATCTGACATTTTATGTCCAAATTCCCTTTCATTTTAATTGTAGACCGATATGTGGCCTGCAGCCATTTGGACAGCCTTTAGTTAAGCCCCAAACTACAGTGCCTAGAAGTAATAGTGTGCCGACCGCCTATACCTCCCAATGCTGGGAGATGATCCTGAAAAGCCGCCTCCGCCAGACGGCGTTGGTCTCGAATAAGCGGTCAAAACCGGAGGAGTTAACATTGAAACTAATTGGAATTTATTGCAAATGAAATGACCGATATCTTTCGAAATAACTGAAGAATGTGTGTGAAATTTGGTGTGATTATTGTAAGTGGTATACACAAAAAGGCATTTGATTTTCAGAGAGGTTGTGCTATGGATATATTTGTATTTTTAAATTAATTTTTAACTTGATCTGGTATTCGTTCAAACATTTGAGGTCCAAAATAATCTGATTCATTTATTGCAGTAACGTGAAATTTGTTATGACGTTTCCTCTTGTGGTATATTTCAGTTCTTGCGATTTTCAAGCTAATCGAGCTAGCCTGTCCTGGGCCCGCCATAGGACTTTACTTGTTTTTAGAGAATAACTCGAAAATTAGCGAAAGTAGTAAATCTAAATTTAATATATCGTTTTCTTTTCGGGTATATTTTAATTCTTTTAATTTTGAACCGTACTGGGTTAGCCCGTCATCGGCCCGTCTAAAAACTCACCCGTTTTTGCGGTATAACTCGAGGACAGGTGTATCTAAAAATTCGACATTTAGCATATCCTTGTCATTTGCTGTATATTTTAACTCTTTGGATTAAAAATTTTTCGGGCTAGCCAGTCCTGAGCCCAACAAAAGGAATATATCGTTCTTTGAGAATAACTAAAAATTCGGAGCATCTATAATGTCTAAATTTAGTATATCATTGTCCTTTGGGGTATATTACATTTCATCGCATTTCGAACCATATCGGTCTAGCCCGTCTTGGACCAGCCATAGAAATGTACTCTCTTTTCTAGAATTACTCGATCAATCGGAGTAGATAAAAATGTATATTTAGTATATCATTTCCTTTTGGATGGATTTTAATCTAGATTTTGAACCTCTTCGAGCTAGCCCGTCTTGGATCCGCTGAAGAATGCATTCGTTTCTGACGAATAACGTGAGAACCGAAGTAGCTAAAAATTCCAAGTTTAGCATGTCGTTGGCTTTTGGGGTATATTTAAGTTTCTTCGGATTTGAACTTTATAGGGGTAGCCCGTACTGGGCCCGACATAGGAATAGACCCGTTTTTTTATAATAACTGGAAAATCGGGGAAACTAGAAAATATAAATTTAGTGCATCCTTATCATTTGGGAAATATTTTAATTCCTTCGATTTTGAACCGTATCGGGTGAACAAGATTTGTGCCAGCCCTAGAAGTTCAGTCTTTTGGGGGAATAACTCTAGAACTGGAGTATCTAAAAGTTTCAAGCTTAGAATGTCATTGTCATTTGCAGTATGTCTTAGCTCATTGGATTTGAAACCTGATCGGGCTAGCCCGTCTCTACCCCAACAAGAAGAGTGTACTCGTTTTTTAGGAATAACTTCAAAACTGTAGCAGCTAGAATATCTAAATTTAGTATACCATTGTCTTTTAGGGTATATTTCATTTCTTTGGATTTTGAACCTTTCGGGCTCGAGCGTCTTGGCCCCGATATAATGATAATGTACTCGTTTTTCGAGAATAACCCGTAATTCGGAGCAGCTAAAAATCTAAATTTAGTATATCAATTTCTTTTGGGGTTTTTCATGATTTATAATTTGAACCTCATCGGACTAGCCCGTCTTGAGGTCGCATTGGGAATGCGATCGTGCTAAACGTGTAATTTTCAGCTTCTCATTTCTCGAAATATTCCTCCAAAACGAGTGCATTCCTAAGACGGGCCTAAAACGGGCTAGTCCAATAAGGTTCAAAATCTAAAGAATTAAAATATACCCCTATAACAAAGATATATAAAATATTTTAGCTGCTCTGCTTGAGTGATTTAAAAAACGAGTGCAATAATATATCGGGCCCAGGACGGGCTATGCCAATACGATTTAAATTCGAAAGTATTAAACTTTGCTCCAAAAGAAAATGATATACTAAATTTTGATTTATTTTTAGTTCCTTCGATTTTCGAGTTATTCTCGAAAAACCAGTACATTTCTACGTCGGCCCCAAGAGGGGCTAACCCGATAAGATTCAGAATCGAAAGAAATAAAATAAACCCTAAAATACAATGATATACTGAATTTAGACATTCAAGCTGCTACAGTTTTGGAGTTATTCTTAAAAATCGAGTATATACTTTTAGTTGGGCCCAGGACAGGCTAGCCCGATAAGGTTTTTAATCCAATGAACTAAGATATACCCCAAATGACAACGACTTTCTAAACTTGGAACTTTTAGATACTCCCGTTCTAGAGTTATTCCCCCCCAAAGTGAATTTCTAGGGTGGACTCAAAACGGGTTCGCCCGATACAGTTCAAAATCCAAGGAATTTAAATATTCCCCAAAAGATAAGGATGTACTAAATTTATATTTTCTAGTTTCCCCGATTTTCCCGTTATTCTAAAGAAACGGGTACATTCATATGTTGGGTCCAGGACGGGGTGCCCCGATAAAGTTCAAATCCGAAGAAACTTAAATATACCACAAAAGCCAAAGACATGCAAAACTTGGAATTTTTAGCTATTGCGGTTCTCGAGTTATTCTTCAAAAACGAAAGTATTCCTCAGCGGATCCAAGACGGGTAGCCCCATGAGGTTCAAAATCTAAATTAAAATCCATCCAAAAGGAAATGCTATACAAAATTTACATTTTTAGCTACTCCGATTGATCGAGTTATTCTTGAAAAGCGAGTAAATTTGTATGGCGGGCCAAGTCGGGCTAGCCCGATAAGGTTCGAAATGCGATGAAATGCATTATACCCCAAAAGACAATGATATATTAAATTTAGACATTCTAGATGCTCCGATTTGTGAGTTATTCTAAAATAAAACGATATATTCCTCTTGTTGGGTTCACACGGGCTAGTCCGATAAGATTTTTAATCCAAAGAGTTAAAATATACAGCAAATAACAAGGATATGCTAAACTTCGGATATTTAGATACACCTGTTCTCGAGTTATACCGCAAAAACGGGTGAGTTTCTAAAGCGGGCCTAAGACGGGCTAACCCGATACGGTTCAAAATTGAAAGAGTTAAAATATACCCCCAAACGAAAACGATATATTAAATTTTGATTTCCCACTTTCTCTGATTTTCGAGTTATTCTTTAAAAACAAGTAAAGTCTTATGACGGGCCCAGGACGAGCTAGTCCGATAAGCTTCAAAATCGAACGAACTGAAAGGTACCACAAGAGAAAACTTCATACCGAACTTCACGTTACTCTGATGAATGAACTTGATTATTTTGAACTTCAAAAGTTTGAACGACCACAAATAAAGTTAATTAAAATTTTAAAAATACGAAGCTAGCTCAACCCTAGCTCAATTTCTCTGAAAATCAAATTACTTTTTGAGTATACCACTTGCAATAATTACACCAAATTCCACACAAATTCTTCAATTATTTCCAAAGATATCAGTCATTTCATTTTCATAAAATTCCCATTAGTTTCAATGTTAACTCCTCAGCTTTTGGCTGTTTATTCGAGACCAACGCCTTCTGGCGGAGACGGTTTTTAGGGAACTGATAGCATTATTCTGTCTTGCCAGAGAGTATAAGATTGCAAAAAATTAAAAGTGAAACGTTTAATATATCGATAATATTTTAAAATTATATTTTACATAAATAATGATTTCATTCATTTGCTGGTCTTTACTAATGTAGAACAGCGGAATCTCGAACGCGGCCCTGCAGCAAATTGAAATAAGTAAAGGGAATTTTTCTGGTCAAACCTCTCCGGAGTGGACAATAAATAGACTTGTTGGGTATTACAAAAATCCAAAATGTAAATTTTCTTTAAATTGAGTCAATATTCGTTCAGAGCAAGCAATTCACTTAACATTTACATGTCTAGATATTTTATTCAACATTTGACAAATGTTTTCGTTTATCAAATAGCTTGGATTTAAAATGCCATATTTCTAATTAAGCCGTGAGTGGTCAACATAAAATTTGACAGCATTATGTGCATTTGTCCTTGAATTTTCGTGTCCATACGTTTTGCACAAACACACATACGCACATAAATGCGCATATTTCCAAAAGTGTTCAAATTGGGTTTAGGTGGTCTTGATACGTGCTTATCCATCAGAATCTCAAATTCAAATTGAGGATACCTGAGTTTTTCTCTTGAATTGTTTTTTTTTATTCATTTAATTTTTATGACGCAAAATTACATATTTAATGCATATAATATTGATTTATGCGATTTCTTTAAACCTGTGGACAAAACTATTTCTGCAGTTAATATGACATGAGATCATTTTCAGTGCAAATAAAAACATTTATTGTGCCAAACATAGCTGACATGAACGAAACTCCTTCTTTGTTTGCGATGCATTTCACTATCCTTTGCAATAGTAAATCGTGTAAATGTAGTGCACACTCTTATGGCACTGCTAGCCAATAGCCATGCTTTCTCAACCAGTGGAAAAAAAATTTCCTATCGTTTGCTTTGTGCCATGTCAGCCCTTTGTAGATGCCGTTACATGTTGACTCAGATATTAGTTATTAAGGATAAATCTATGGATTTGACAAACCACGGTAGCAGGACAGTGTCTCGTAGACATATCGATGAAATAGTACACTACCCGACACAGAAAATGCAACACCTTGAATGGGAGAACAGACTGTGAAAATAATGACACACATGTAGAGATGGCTTATATAGATAAGTTATGTTAATTCCAGAAGGATAAAGCAATACAGTAATGTCACAGACAGGGTGATCAGTAGACAGCAGGACTACATCTTAGGGGGATACAAACAGCAACCCTTCGAGAACAGATGAAATGAGGGTGCAGATAGTTTCATGAGGGATGGGTGACCATATGCGTTCAACCATCCTCCACATGTCGTCCTTTGTTTGAAGCGGGGGCAGGACAGTCAAACGACGTCAATCACGTTCCATACATGCTCAACGGGTGAGAGATCTGGAGACAACGGATGCCAAGGAAGTACCTGGATACCTTGCAAGGCTTGTCTGCTGATGGTTGCCGTGTGCGGTCGCACGTTATCTTGCTGGAAAACAGCATTTTGCAACCGATGAAGGTAAGGCAGTGTAATCGACCACAGCACCTCATGCACATATGATTGTGCCGTCATTGTGCCTCTGATACGAACCAGAGGTGACGAACAAGCGAAGCCAGTAGCACCCCAAACCATGATGCCGCGTTATAAAGCAATATAGTGTGCCACAGTCGCAGCAGAATGGGATCTGTTTCCCCGTCGGCTCCAGAATTTCACACTACGACTGTCATTCGACAAACAGAACCGAAACTCGTCGCTGAACACTATATTGTCCCATTCAATGGTCCAAGATCCTCGGGTCCGACAAAATTGCAATATCTCATGTTTTCTTGTCGTCAAAGGCATTCTTCGTAAAATACGGTTTGAGAGCAAGCCGCTTTCGCCCAATCGTTGAGAAACTGCTCTCGCTGATATTAGAACATCCAATGTACCCAGCAAATTTTGCATACCGCCGTATGCCTAAAGAGTGCGTTGATCAACGAGTGCTGACGTACGTCTAGAAGGGACTGTACCATTGCGACGATTCACTAGCCCTTCTGCAATCCATCTTCACCAAATCCTTCGTACAGTGTAAGCATCTATGTATGTTTCAGCGGTGGTACACTGGTGTGACCAGCCAACTTTACTTAGACCTCGAATGAATCTCCTTTGCACGATTGTCCAAATGCTGAAACGGACTTCGGCGTGGTCGAGCAGTCATATCTTTAACAACACGTGTCTTCTGAAATGAAAAACAGCTCGGAAAACCTGTTTCCGTAGGTGACTGACAGTAACAATTATTCACTCATCTGCCGTTTTGATCCCTTTTACTCTACTCTCTAATCACATGACCTACTTGCATTTCGGATCATTTGCATACATCCGCCAGCTGCGTTTGTCTCGCAATTTGCATAATAATACGGACAAAGCTTCATGGTGCTGCATTTTCTATGTCAGGTAGTGTATTTGTTGTATGTGAACGGGCGATAGCGTGATGAAATTAGGCAATATTCACACTATCTTATAAAACAAATTGTTACACATTATAATAATTCACAGACATAACACCGAGTCTTCTATACATACATGTATGGAAAGGATATGATAGCGAGACACTAATGTCCTGTTTTCGGGGTGTGTAACTTTAACCCATTACGCCGGTTTGGTCCCCGTTTACTACCTTGCTGCCGTAGAAATTTTTAAATTGTTCCATTCGTCGGATAACTTCCGTAGGAATTTTCGTGTCTAAGCAAACGCCAGGGCTATAGTCCTGTTCAAAAAAGAGATTCATCAATGATGACAAATTCACGACATTATGCCCTTCCCACAGATTACTCGATAACCCCACCAAACAAGTGCTGTCGACCATAAATTGAAGTTAGGTGTAAGCAGCGAAATGGATGACGTCCATGTAACTCTAATTTTGCAAAGAGATTGGAGTCCGTTAGTAGACTGATGGTGTTAACTGATAGCCATTGCAGAAAACAGAATTTTCAATCCCGAATGCAGTAAATACGCGGAACACCTACTGCCCCTATTTTTCAAGATTTTGACATTCTTCATAAACAATTTATGTAACATGTGATCCAAAGCCTCCGAGCCTCTATTCAATGTTCCATTTCGTGTCCACTGCTGTCGGCGATCCTGCTGATACCAGGTATCACCGTTCGTCTGACGATTAGAGTGGGTGCGTTAGTAGTTAGCTCTTGTTAAATAAATAGATCGTCATGTTTACTAGTCACTGAACGTAGTCCAGTCCAAATTTTACGGGTTTGAGTGCATTTTCTAAACGATTTCTAGGGACAGTATTGGACGTTTGATTTTGCATGTATACGCCGAGTTAATAATCTAACCTTGGACACAAAAAATATCAATTCTCTTTCAAAATCAGTTAGCTGATTGTATTCATTTCGAGTACAGGCTCTAGCCATTATGGACAATTTAACCGCTCTCCAGATACAAGTTTTATGTAAACATCGTTTTCTAAAAGTAAAAGTTCGATTGAAAAGCTTGGACTTTGATTACAAGCTAAGCTATACAACCCTCTGTGTATTTATTATCTAATATTACTACCACTAGTGCGTAATCGCTACGATAGTGTAATAATTTGCACTCGTCGAAGAGACGTTTTTTTACACAAAGTTTCAGACAAAAGAAACAAATGGTTCTATATGTGTCAGCATTAATTTTATTATTCGTATGCTGCAAAATCACAGATGCCACAGTGAAAATCTACTTATCGTCTTTAAGTGTGCCCAAAATCTATAAAATAACCAAAAATATACCATTAGTGGTGGACGGAACAACGGGAAACTGTTTGAAAAAACTGTTTTTTGAAATAAAACGAACGAACTTTTATTTACAAACAGATGCAAATAGTTACTTCCGGCACTCTGCCAAAAAAAAAAAAAAAAAAAAAAAAAAGACAGATCAAACTACCGTTGGTTCTCAAAGTACCTACTTAGCGAAAAACATGCTCGCTTTGAAACTGTTTTTTTCTGCAACTCTTTGTTAAATAAAAGGTCTTGGAAAGGGTTGCTACAATTTTGTATTAGACAGTATCTATGCTTTTGTAACAGAGAGCTTTGCGCAAATCGGCGGTTTGTTGAAAAGTTGAATCGTACACGTTAGCGTTACGCTTGTTTTAATTTATTCACACATTTTAGCGTAAAGTTTGGCAATGTTTTCTATCTCATAATGTTGTTGATGAACAATATGTAATGGAAAACTTTTAAAATAAACCGTATATGCTTTGTTTCTTTTAAGATGTTAAAAAATAAGCATATAGTCTATATAATTTCATATAATATACAGAAAGCGGAAATGAGAAGGGGCGTGGAATAAATTTACAAAGTGTAAGGAAATGCTCAACACTAATTTATATTATAATATTTTATATTTGAAAAGAATATTGTTATGAATGCCCATCATATTTTTTATGTATCATATTTTTGTTATTCAAACAAAAATTAATAAATAATTGTTGGTGGATATAACATGAAAACGTGACCATTCAGAGACAAAATGTATAAAAGTAAACAACACAAAGAACAGCTAGGATATCCGATTGCCTGTGTGTTAGAAGATTACCCTTCGAAAGCCCAGACCATCCGACTCATCCTAAGATATAGAGCAGCGATTACCCGTATTACAAAGAGCTTCAAAACTCTTTGCCAAAATAAATCAGATGGCGTAATAAATTAAAAATATCAATAACCCCTGTAAAAATCGTCTGCTGCATAAACACATTGGTTTTAAATCCGTTCCTAAGCGACATGATATCATTTTCTTCAAAAATATCGTCTGTTTAATGCTATCTCTATGGAAGGATTAATTGTGCGTTTTTAATTAATACCTGGACAACCCCTGGTCCTACTAGAAACTCCAAACACTTACTAAATTTTAAGTTGTTGTATTCCAAGTCTACCCCGAAACTTTCATCCAATTCAGTGCAGGTGTTCTCCCTCGATGATGAATTAAACACATAAATGAACAGACGGATTTTCAATTTTATTTATATAGATTACTTTTCCGTTTTTAATATCCCAGGCGACAGATTTCGGATACATTTTATAAACTGCAAGTTTCTTGTTACAACAAGGTAGTAATTTATAGCTTGACTACGGAACGGAAGTATACCAAAAAATAAGTTTTATGATATTCGCTATAAATAAGGAATTCAAAGACGCTAGCATTCAGAAAATATGGAGCAATTGACAACATTGCTGTAAAAGTGCTGTTAAAGAAGGGATTTTTTTCACTTTAACTGAAATTAATCATGTTTTAGACAAGTTATTTTATCAAGTTTAACAAAGGCGTTTGGAAAATTGTTATTGAAAACTATTACATGTGAAATTTTTTAGAATTTAACTGTTAGAAATTTATTAGGAAAGTTTGATTTAAGGATATTCATATATAAATTTTTGAAATGTGGTTAAAATTCTTGCTCTTCTAATGCAATTACCGAGTATGTACTTACTGTGAGATGAAGTCTACTTATGTGTTATGTATCGAGACAAGTTGACTAACAATTTGATATAATACATTTTTAAAGGTGTACTTAAAGCCATAATTTGCAATATATCTCTTTAATACCATAACGAAATAAATAGGATAGTTTTTACTGTTTTTAAACATTCTGGATAGTTACAAATTACAACGATCCCTTACTTCCATGAAACATCATCTCAGTCACAATTGAACAGTGTTTTTCTCAGGCATACATCCAAGAGGGCAAAACCCACCCTGAGACAATTATTCTCTCCTCTCTACGGATACATTTTACATAAACTTTGTTTCTATTTGCATAACAGCATTTAGATATATTTATACAAGGTGTCCCAAAAAGATTGAAATACGCTTTAATTCTTTACCTGTTAGAGATAGGTGAGCAATGTAAATTGCAAAAATGTTGAAAGTAAAGTAGAAAATAAGACAACGTTAATGAAATAGTCCTCCCATTAATTTAACAATAGTACACTTTTTAAATTTTTATTCGATCCCCTTAGACAAATTTGGTCAATCAGAAAATTTTTATTTTTAATACAACAAGATCATTAAAAAAACCGCATATCTGTATCTAAAAAATTGAGCGAGTTATATTTAATTGAAAATTGAACATTGTGAATGGGGACCATATATTAAATTAGAAATATAAATTTGTGACATATCACAAAACAGATAAAACTGGATGATAATACATAGGATACAAAACCGCGTAGTGAGTATTACCGTTTTATATGATCTCTGTCTGTGTAATGCTTTATTTAGATGCATTTGTGATAAACAAATTTTGACACATATTAACGTATTTTTGATCTAAAAAATTTTCACCGTGAATTTGTTTATGATCCATATTTTCACTGATGAAGCAGCCTTTCACATGGTACGGAAAGGTGGCATAAGTCAGATTTTTTCCTTTCTCATAATTCAGTTGATATAAAGATACAGATATGCGGTTTTTTAATGATCTTGTGCATTAAAAGTAAAAATTTTCTGATTAACTAAATTTGTCTAAGGGATCGTATAAAAATTTTAAAAGTTTAAATTTTTAAAAATTAATGGGAGGACTAATTCATTAACGTAGTCTTATTTCCTACCTTACTTTCAACATTTTTGTTTCAATCTTTTTGGGACACCCTTTGGGTAAATAGGAAATTTGCCCCCCCCCCCCCTAAAGTTTCATCCTCCCGGCCAAGAAGTTCTGAAAGACTGTCTTCGATTGAGTCTAAGAGATTTGGCCAAACTGATACACTCCTCATAAGTTCATAAGGTATAATTAGTCCATTGCATGAAGTTATTACCATTTTGATATACTAATTCCCCAAGTCCGTCTGTCTGTCTGTCTCGCCCTCTTCAGGCACTTCATGAATAAATAGAGACTTACAATTTGGTAAAAAGAAACCAAATTTTCAAAAGATCGAATATTATAAAAATGTTCGTTTGAAAGGGTTGTTGGCACCTAAATATTTAAAACGCGAATTTTAAATTATACAAAGCATGCCAAATAAACGATAACGAGAGCTATGATTTAGTTAGCTTTAAAAATTAAGAAAGTTTTATAATACATACAGCATAGTCATATTAAATATAATATTAAAATAAATTTATCATCGGGGGAAATCTTAGCTGAAATGTGTATACTAAATAATATACTAGACAATGTATCCCGCATTTCCCAGGAGTTACAGAAGTGTAGTTATATAAAATAACAATATAAATAAATTTTCTTCATATAAATAATAATGGGAATTCAGTCTTTCCGGGAGAGTCAAAATGCGAACTCTGTGATACAATATTTTCTGTCACTAAAGAACTAAGGTATGTGAATGTGCAATATATCAAAACAATTGACGCAGTGATTCTCAACCTCATTCATTGGGTAGAACTTTTGAAATGTATTTCTTAATAGAACGAATTACCCAGCGTTACACGGTCCTAAATAAGGCCCCATATCTTAAATATTCCATTTAAAGACCCATCTTCAAACACAAACTATAGAAAACACTCACTATATATATACATGAATGAGCTCTGCAAGCGTGAAAATAGTAATAATAATAATAATAATAATTTTAATAATAGTAATAATAGCAATAATAGTAATAATAACAATAATAATAATAATAATAATGATAATTAATTTAAAAGTAAACATTGCTGTAATAGAGAACAGATCATTTTGTGTTAACATAATGGTTTTTCATAAAATTCTTAATTAGAATCAAGTTACATTTTATTGCTTTAGGATAAATTGACAATTTTATGTGATGTGATTAAGAAAAATGATTTTGAGATGTTTAAATAAAATTACATTTCAGTTGGAAAGTGTTTAATAATCAATGCTATATGCATGATTCATCTTTCATGTTTTATTATTGCTTGCCTTTCAGTAACAATTTTCTATTATTGTTTCCTTTTCAGTATCATTTTTCCATTATTGTTTGTTTTTCAGTATCATGTTTCTGATATTGTTTGCACTATATTGTAGATTGTAGATTTTTTTTCAAGTCTTTTATCTGGCAACCCTATGAGTAGTTTCAGAGAGTACTGGTAATGTTCATTACTGCTAACTGAATTCCATGTAGCTATGAAAATTCCTCGTTTCAGCCAAATTTCTCTTACAAAGTTAAATTTTTGCTTTTTAAATAATAACTATTACACTATCTAACCAAGTCAACTTTTTAAAGTTCTTCCTTGCTAGAATAAACAAATAGATAACGTAAAAACCTAAATAATTACCATTTTTTTTCCTCAAATGCAAAAACAATGACAAATATATATATATACATATAAAAATAAGTATATCACGAAAGGAACTCCTATTTAAATAAGGGAGAAAATAGAAACCTTACAGAGGATGTGGCGCTTAGCAGCTCTGCATCCAGAGTGGCATATAAGGATATAAATAAGAAGAAAAAATAAGCGAAAACAGGAGTGACCATATGATTTGCATAGAATGGCAGGGGTGGATTGCGACACCCCTTTCCCGCTTAAAGCAGCTTTTATGACCCGAGCAACGCTCACGGCACCAATGTAACTCAATGGTCAATCTCCCACATGTGCAAAGACAGAATCACCCGAACGGACACAAAAGCAAAGATGGAACCAAGCATTGATTGAAAACCCGATCAATGAGGATGGATCGACAGTCTTCCTGGATTTGTCAATAAGAAAACACCAACAGTATGGAATTTATACAACCATACACGACAAGAGAAATTCATACAATATCAAAATTAATAATAATATTGATTGGAATTCAAACCTCACTAAAAATATATTCAGAAATATTATTATCGGATACTTCAGAAGAAACAGAAACTACAGTACTTTTAAAAAAGACTGCATTTATGAATGTAATAAAATTTAAAAATGATGCATTGAAAAGAAATTACCCTAGATATTTTTTACAACATTATTACTATTCCTTTTTCAAAGAAAGAAATTGTGCATTGTTTGAATCTAAATGAGCATTCTTAATCATGTATATATTCATATCTGCGATCCTATCATCATGAAGTCTTTTCGCGCATGCGCGACTTTCCCTTATAAAATGTTGTGCTTTCATGTTGGATTGTAGGGTGTATCTCTTCCTTGCTTGGTTCCATCTTTGCTTTTGTGTCCGTTCGGGTGCTTCTGTCTTTGCACATGTGGGAGATTGACCATTGAGTTACATTGCTGACGTGAGCGCTGCCCGGGTCGTAAAAGCTGCTTTAAGCGGGAAAGGGGTGTCGCAATCCACCCCTGCCATTCTATGCAAATCATATGGTCACTCCTGTTCTCGCTTATTTTTTCTTCTTGTTTATATCCTTATATATATATATATATATATATATATATATATATATATATATATATATATATCCTTATATATATATATATATATATATATATATATAAGTTTTTCTTGCAGGCTTCTGCAAATTCTCGTGGGACTCCATCATAGGCTCTTCGAGCCCCAGAATTGGATATCATTGTCTTTGAAAAAAAAGAGTAATACCTTAAACATTTAATTCTTATAGAATGAGAGGTACTATGTTTGACAGTAATGAAATTCCTCATGTTAAAAATATAATTATTAGTTCTAAAATTCAGCATTTAGCTAAACATAACATTAAATCATAATCATTGACCAGATGTTCTTTCTGACATATTTTGCAGTTCTTTGCGCGACAGACGAAAAAAAATAGGTCAAGCCATAATTTGTCTTTATTTAAATATATATTTTAAAATCCAGTGTATTTTATTTTAACACTTTCCAACATAGTTGTAAAGTCTTTATGACTTTATTGTTTGTCTGTCTGTGCGTTTGCACGGAAACTGCCCTAAAAATGAATTTATCAGAATGAAGTTTTAGTATGTGTGAGAACGGTTTGTGGGACGTATGGGAATGTAAAAAATTAATATCCCTTAATTTGTTTTGGATATAACCCGGGTTGAAAAAATGAAATACATTGAATCCTATGGGAAAGAATTATTCAAACATTTCTTAAGCGAAGTTAAAATTCATAATTTGCTTCGAAAATTTTAGAAAATATTCAAATTACCATTTAAAATTTGTAAAAAAAATGCATCAAAATATGTTAAGTAGTTTTTAAATAAAAATTTAAATAATAATTACACCCATATTATGTTAAATAAAAATTTAAATAAAAAATTTAAATAAATTATTTAAAAAATTTAATTAAATTATTTAAAAACATTTAAATAAAAATTTAAATAATAATTACACCCATATTATGTTAGGGGCGCGGTAGCCCATTGGTTAGCGCGTAGGAGTTGCACTCGGTAGGCCCGGGTTCGATTCCAGCCACTGCCAAAACTGCCGTCGTGTTCATGCGGAGTACGATCACGTTAAACATGTGGGTCCGAAAGTCCTTCCGAGAGGTTGGTGGTAGGGGAAGGAGGGTACGGTCCCTGTGGATGCCTCCCCCACTGGGTTCCGGTCTAAATTGGGTGGCACTTCCCGACCGTCCAAACGGTTACCTTACACCTTTCTGGTAGGTCGGACGGTCTGGGTTTCAACAATCAACAACCCATATTATGTTATGAAGCATAACATATATTTGCACGTAGTGTAAATACTATTCCCGTTTACCGTGCTTGCCCCAGGAAAGAAAGGGGAGGGGGAGTAGTAATTACTTATTGTATGTCATGTGTACGGTAAATTAATTGCAAGAACGATGCCTCCTCACAGACACGATGGGACAGTTCGGCGAATCCAACAGTTCCACTTTCCGACTAATTTGGCGACTTTTTAACATGCTGTCAAATTAATGAAAATGCTTAAATTGGTAAAATTGATAAAATGATAATAAATTAATGAAAATGGCACCTAATTGATGAAAATTCAATATTTTGCAAAATTAAGTTCAATTTCCATGATAATCCCTGTCGTTTCGTTGGAATTAAAAATTATTTTTAGTAAATTTGTTTTCAAACGGGACCAGGATGTTTTTCCATCAGATCTGTCTGTGACGATAATTTTGTACAGCGAGAACAGATACTCTTATACCTCTTTTTATGGATAACTAAATTAAATATTTTAATAACATATTTAGAATAACAATTTCGTCTTAAATATCATAGGAATTTGCACATAATTGAAGTTTTAATTTCTTTATATTATACATTGCGTGCGAAGAACTGGCACACCGTTAATAAGTGGTATGAATAAAATATTTATTGCTTTTGCGTTGAGAGGCAGACGATTTATATTTCAATAACGTCATTAGAATAAAGTTCATTTTGTTTAACTAGAATTGTCTTTATCAATGAAGTTTTATGTTTCCAAGTATAATGAATTACTGTACTACTGAAATAGTTTTAAAAATATCAATGTGCCTAATGCATCACATTTTAGAGATATATGAATAAAATTGTATTTCAATTGGAATGCGTTTCATAATCAATGCTTTATGCATGATTAATCTTTCTTGTTCTATTATTATTTGCTTTTCTGGTGTAGCATTTTTCTATTATTTTTTACTTTTCTGCTGCAACAAATTTATTGTGATGTTTTTTTTCAAACCTTTCATATGACAACCCTAGTAGCTATTGATAATGACTAGAGTACTGACAATGTTCATAACTGCCAACTGAAATCCTATGGAAATTCCTAGCTTCAGCTATAATTATCTTCCTCCCAAGTTAAACTTCTTCTTTTTAAATGCCAACTATCACACAAATATATAACCAAATTTATTTTCAAACCTTTCATCTGACAACCCTAGTAGTTCACTATAGTACTGACAATGTTCATTACTGCCAACTGAATTCCTATGAAAATTCCTAGCTTCAGCTAAAATTATCTTCCTCCCAATTTAAACTTCTTCTTTTTAAATGCTAACTATCACACAAATATATAACCAAATTTATTTTCAAACCTTTCATCTGACAACCCTAGTAGTTCACTATAGCACTGACAATGTTCATTACTGCCAACTGAATTCCTTTGGAAATTCCTCGCTATGGAAATTCCTAGCTTCAGCTAAAATTATCTTCCTCCCGAGTTAAACTTCTTCATGCTAACTATCACACAAATATATAACCAAGTTAACTTTTCAAAGTGCTTTCTTATTTTATTAATAGATTACGTAAAAGCCTTAATAATTACAATTTTTTCACCTCATATACAAAAAAAATCTGATGTAGGCAGCACACGATTTTCCTTATATAATGCAATGTATTTACTTCTTTTAAAGTAAAAACAAAATAGGTTATTCTTTCAGTTGATAATTATATTTTTCCCAAGATATTCAATTTTCGTTAAATAGTCGTTAATTTTATTGATTTAGCGTCATTTTTATCCATTTGGCGAGATTTTCTTTGATTTGGTAGCATTTAAAAAATGCGCCAAGTTGGCGACATTCCGCTAAATTAGTCGCCAAAATCACGTCAAGTGTTATGGACGGAGAAATAATTTTTTCTTATAGCAGATAAATGACTATTGGTGTTCAAATACAAAAGTATTACTCAAAGTAACTCTCTTCATGATTGGAACGAGCTAGATCAACCAAAATGATGTCACCAAAGTTATTGCATGATATTACATATGAAAAGTGAACATGTTTCTCAATAGGAAATATTTATTTTTATTTTATATAATTTTTTGATAATTTTTTTTGAAAAATGTGCAATATCTCGAGAACGGTTCATGCTAGCGTTCTAAATGTTAATCGTTTTCAAATGAAAAATTACATAAGATATGTCTATTTGCCTAACTTTATTAGAGGTTTTAATTTTTTGATGATTTTTTCAAAATTTCACTCGAAACTTTAGGGGGTTCTGAACATTCGATTGCATATAAAAACAATAGGCTTCCAGTATTCACGGATTGTAATTTTTGTACCAAATTTCGTTGGAATCGCTCCATTCGTTCGTCAGTTATCGTCTCCACAGACTCACTGACACACACACACACACACAGACATCACCTCAAAAATAGTCGATTCGTGATCAGGAACGCTTGAAACGTGCTCTCCCGTCGAAAACTCGAATTCGAATTCGAAATTTCGACCCCGTCACAATACTTTACTTATACATTATTGTATATAAGGAAAGTAACAATGATAAAATCATCCTTTCAAATTCTCCCATAGAATGCGTGTTCAATTTTTGGCTATTTTAGATTTATTGTAAATAATTTAAAATCTATGAAATATGTTTTTTAAATTTTTGTACTATTTAGGTTATATCAGAAACTCAAGTTTGTATTCGTAGTATTACAGTTTATTTTGCGCCGGCTATATAAATTTAGGATTTTTTGAGTTTTACTTTCTGTATATACATAATGTATCAGGACAGTATTGTGACGGGGTCGAAAATTCGAATTCGAGTTTTCGACGGGAGAGCACGTCTCAAGCATCCCTGATCACGAATCGAAAATTTTAAGTGATGTCTGTGTGTGTGTTTGTGTGTGTGTGTGTGTGTGTGTCTGTGTGTGTGTGTATGTGTGTGTGCGTAGCAGTGAGTTTGTGGAGACGATAACTGACGAACGAATGGACCAATTCGAACGAAATTTGGTGCAAAAATTGCAATCCGTGAATACTAGAAGCCTATTGTTTTTATACGCAATCGAATGTTCAGAATCCCCCTAAATTTTCGAGTGAAATTTTAAAAAAATCCTTAAAAAATCAAAACCGCTAACAAAGTTACGCAAATAGATATCTCTTTTATAATTTTTCATTAGAAAATAATCAACATAAATTTTAGAACTCTAACATTAATCGTTTTCGAGATATTGCACAATTTAAAAAAAATATCAAAAAATTATATAAAATTAAAAAAAAAATATTTACTATTGAGAAACATATTCACTTTTCATATGTAATATCATGCGAAAAATTTGGTAACATCATTCTCGTGGATCCTAACTCGTTCCATTTATGAAACAAGATACTTTGAGTAATACTTTAGTATTTGAACTCCAGTAGTCATTTATTGTGTGGGAGCGGTTTCAGTACCAAAATGCATGCACTGATTCCACTACTCACAGGCCAGTGATCGTAATTTTAATATACCAAAAGCAACTGCAATTAACACATTTAATTTCATCATAATTACCAGAATAAACACCAGGTTCAATTTTAGATGAGATTCCCAGTTTAGGAGAATTAAATCCTAAATGATGTACAGTGAGTAAAACATGAAGGCATACACAAATAAACAGGCTCATTTATCACACAAAATAATATTTATTTTTAAGATTTTCAAAGGGACTAAATGTATATTATATTTCAAATTATCACTTATAGAACTCAGAGCTTCACTTTATCAATTAACATGCTTACTTTTATGCTCTGGTCAAAATTATATAGCAAACAATATTTAACTTATTCATCAAGCATATGATTTCTTTAATCATGAAAATCAACTCAACATAAAGTTATTTCAAATCTGAGCCATTTAATATCAATTAAATTGTATTCACCTGTGCCTGTGATGCAACGGAACTTCTGGTTCCGAGAAAGAAATTTTACCTGAGCGGTAGAGCAATTTTACAATACGAAGAATGTCCTATTCAGGATAACACGGTCTGAGGTTGAATTAGAGAGTTCCCAAAGGTGGATGGTCGAGAAAACGATCCAAATAAGTGTAAAATAATTTAAAACAAAATTTTGGGCGAGAGAAAAATTTTCCTCACTGTGTTCGGAAAATTTTTTGCCTCCCAGGAGGGGAGAGCTGTCATGTCGCATTTATGCGCCATGAGCCTTTTTGTATTTTTCTGTGAGAGAAACATCCTTCTCTCCGTCCGTGCCTGTGCTGTGTTTTTCGTTAAGACTTGTTTGTATTGAAATCGCATTGAAAAGCGCATTCGGTCGAGAATTCGTGAGAATGTCTAGGATTTGCGTCTGGCTGGGATGCGTGACGTGTGATCGCCTGTTACTAGGAGAAGCGCGCCTGTCCAATCAGGAAGAGGCGCAGCGGAGGAGAACTTTCTTGGAGTGGGCCCGAGCGACCCACAGTTTGCTCTCTTCGAGCTGGAGATTTCGACTATGATAGTCGCATGAAGAAATTGTGTAAAGGTTAGACAAAGGAGTTTTGGCCGAAATGGCTAAACTGGCGGAGATGGGCATTTGGTTCTAAAGGAAACCGCCCCTGCTTTTCTGGAGCTGATAGAAGAAGAACCTGGAAACCTTCAATAATACTTCTGAACATTTTTCTAAAATCTTTTTTTTATTCCAGGAAATCTGACATCGACCCCGGGTTTTGGAGTAGTTTTTCCGCAATGGTTCGGATTGGTGCATACTAGACTGAAGTCCTGTGTTCTAAATTTTTCGGACTATTCCTCGTCAATCCATTTTGAGAACTTTTTGCTTCAGCCGTAAACCGTGCTTATCTGATGAAAATCTGTTTCTCCAAAATTGTAACTTAAGAGCTCAGGTAACATTTCCTTTTTCCGGAATCCGTGATTCCGAAGCAGCACTGGCATAATGAGAACTAATTTCTATAAATACATTTGGCTCATGATTAAAATACATTTATGGTTAATTTAGACCAATGATTAAAATCATATGATTACTGTAAATTAATTATTGTTTGATATATAAATTTGAACAGAGCATAAAAGTGTGATTGTTCTTTTATTGAAGTGAAGCTCTGATTTACATTGGTTAAATTGAAAGATAATTATATATATATATGTTGGCTTTGAAATTTTTAAAATAAATAGTAATTTGTGTGATTAATGAGCCTGGTTATTTGTGTATGCCTTCATGTTTTACTCACTGTACATCATTTAGGATCTAATTCTCCTAAACTGGGAATCTCTTCTAAATTTGAACCTGGTGTTTATTCTGGTAATTATGGTAAAATTAAATGTGTTAATTGCAGTTGCTTTTGGCATTTTGGGTTTACGATCACGTCCTTGTGTGTAGTGGAGTCAGTAGGTGCTGTTTGGTACTCATTTCGCTACCACAAATTTTCAAAGCCAACATATATATATATAATTATCTTTCAATTTAACCAATGTAAATCAGAGCTTCACTTCAATAAAAGAACAATCACACTTTTATGCTCTGTTCAAATTTATATATCAAACAATAATTAATTTACAGTAATCATATGATTTTAATCATTGGTCTAAATTAACCATAAATGTATTTTAATCATGAGCCAAATGTATTTATAGAAATTAGTTCTCATTATGCCAGTGCTGCTTCGGAATCACGGATTCCGGAAAAAGGAAATGTTACCTGAGCTCTTAAGTTACAATTTTGGAGAAACAGATTTTCATCAGATAAGCACGGTTTACGGCTGAAGCAAAAAGTTCTCAAAATGGATTGACGAGGAATAGTCCGAAAAATTTAGAACACAGGACTTCAGTCTAGTATGCACCAATCCGAACCATTGCGGAAAAACTACTCCAAAACCCGGGGTCGATGTCAGATTTCCTGGAATAAAAAAAAGATTTTAGAAAAATGTTCAGAAGTATTATTGAAGGTTTCCAGGTTCTTCTTCTATCAGCTCCAGAAAAGCAGGGGCGGTTTCCTTTAGAACCAAATGCCCATCTCCGCCAGTTTAGCCATTTCGGCCAAAACTCCTTTGTCTAACCTTTAGACAATTTCTTCATGCGACTATCATAGTCGAAATCTCCAGCTCGAAGAGAGCAAACTGTGGGTCGCTCGGGCCCACTCCAAGAAAGTTCTCCTCCGCTGCGCCTCTTCCTGATTGGACAGGCGCGCTTCTCCTAGCAACAGGCGATCACACGTCACGCATCTCCGCCAGACGAAAATCCTAGACATTCTCACGAATTCTCGACGAAACTCGCTTTTCAGTGCGATTTCAATAGAAACAAGTCTTAGCAAAAAACACAGCACAGGCACGGACGGAAAAAGAATATTTCTCTCCTCGAAAATAAGAAAAAGGCTCATGGCGCAGAAATGCGACATGACAATTGCTAAAGAATAAATTATTTCTCAGTCCATAACGCTTGACGAGATTTTAGCGACGAATTTGGCGGAATGTCTCCAACTTGGAGACTTTTTAAATGTTACCAAATCAAAGAAAATCTCTTCAAATGGACAAAATGACGCTAAATCAATAAAAATAACGACTATTTCACAAAAATTCAATATCTTTGAAAAAATATAGGTATCTACTATAAGAATAATCTATTTTGTTTTTACTGTAAAAGTAGTAAATACATTGCATTATATAAGGAAAGTCATGTGCTGCCCACATCAGATTTTTTATTATAAGAATTATAATGATTATGATATAATTACATTTACTTAACCATTTTCATATCTAAAACTACAGTTTTTCGTTTTATTTTTAAAAAGAAGTGTGTTTTGCAGTTAAAATATTGTGAATTATAGCATGATTACAAGACGCAGTATTTCAAAAGTCAATTTTGCGAAATCTACGATAAATAAGGTATCCAATAGCATCCGGCGACGGGTCTGCAAAAAGTAATTGACATCAATCCAAAAAGACTGCTTAAAAAAGAAGTTTCGATTACTTTAACAAAAATCAATCATGCTTATTATGTTTTATATTTTAAAAGTGGGGTTTATGAAAGAATTTCACGAAATTTGTTATCTGAAATCTTTTTATGAGATTGAATGTACTTATGTATAGATATTTCTGTACGTTGCATTAATGTGCTTTTGAAGTTAATATTTGGGAAGTTTTAAATTCAAATTTTAAGCAATTATGGGATTTGTAGTTTTTAATTTCAATTACCTTACATAATAAAAGAAAATGTTTGTGTGTTTGTCTGTGTATGCCTTCTGTAACGGAAAACTAACGGATATCGGTGATTTTTGCTAGAGTACGATGAAACGTGTGAGATTTATTTTTTTTAATTCAAATTAGTTTAGAAGTTAAGAACATTTAATGCCGAAAATCCGTCGAAATTTCGACTTCAAAATCAGTTTTAATCCATTCGCGCGAAGAAAGATTATACGGAGCAGGTGGTCGGCGAACGATATCCAAGAAGACGACTTTGAGTGATATGTCACCTTGGTACCGTCTAAGGTCTAAGATAAGCATTTTCCCATGCTTTCTGGATTGCAGGTGTAGAAGGTTCGAATCCCACCTGCAGGTATTGATATTGTAATTTTAATGAAAGGTGTAATGTGTAACTCACCTGTGGTGCGTCAGGACAACGTCATAGATAGAAAATTAGTAATCAATTCGCGGCCACTGTATAAGCACATAAGTTAATCAACTACATGACCGTAAAAAAACTTTGAGGGTTATTTTATATATTATTTTCTAAATTTGTGAATTGAAATGATAAATTTTCATGGTTTATAATATAAGTATATTATTTCTAATATTTTTATTTTAATCAGGTGAAAGCACGTTTTGACCGCAATTACTATTTTCCTTATGTGCATTATGTATAAGGAAAGTATTGTGACGGGGTCGAAAATTCGAGTTCGAGTTTTCGACGGTAGAGCACGTTTCAAGCATCCATGATCACGAATCAAACATTTTTGAGATGATGTCTGTGTGTATGTGTGTGTCAGTGAGCCTATGGAGACGATATCTCACGAACGAAAGGCGCGATTCGAATGAAATTTGGTACAAAAATCATAGTCCGTGAATACTGGAAGCCTTTCGTTTTTAAACGCAGTCGAATGTACAGATCCCCCCTAAATTTTCGAGTGAAATTTTGAAAAATTCATCAAAAAATCCAAACCTTTAATAAAGTTACGCAAATAGACATTTCTTATGTAATTTTTCATTAGAAAACGATTGACATAAACTTTAGAACGCTAGCATGAACCGTTCTTGAGATACTGCACATTTTTCAAATAAATTTATAAAAAAATCCCATAAATTAAAAAAAAGTATATTAACTGTTCAGAAACATGTTCACTTTTCAAATGTATTATCATGTGATAAATTTGGTGACATAATTCTTGTGGATCTAGCTCGTTCCATTCTTAAGAAAATATACTTTGAGTAATACATTTGTATTTGAACACTAATAGTCATTTATCTGCTATAAGAATAACTTATTTTCCCGTCCATAACGCTTGACGAAATTTTGGCTGCGAATTTGGCGGAATGTCGCCAACTTAAAGATATTTTTAAATGTTGCCAAATTAACGAATATCTCGCCAAACTGATAAAAATGATGCTAAATAGATGAAAATGACGACTAATTAACGAAAATTCAATATCTTGGAAAGAATATAGGTATCTACCATAAGAATAGCTTATTTTTCACACTTTACAACATAGTTGAAAAATGTTTATGACTTTGTTCATTCTGTCTGTCTGTCCGTTAGCACAACTGCCGTAAAAATGGCTTTATTAATATGAAATTTTAGTATGCTTTTCAGACTGTCTGTGGGACCTATGGGAATATAAATAAATCATATCACCCAATTAGTTTTTTATTGAACCCGGGTTGAAAAAATGAAATACATTGAAGCCTATGAGACCTAATTTTTCAAACATTTTTTAAGCACATTTAAAATTCACAAATTGCTTCGAAATTTTGAGAAAATATTCATATTATACCATAAAATATATAAAAAAAATTTCAGTAAAATATGTTAGGTAGTTTTTTAATTAAAAATTATTTAATATAGGGAGAAAAACGAATTCAATTAAATTCTGACTTTTCCGATATCCTGCAGAAAGAAAAAATAGACATATTATATAATTAATATCTATCCAAACGTTTAAATATTTTGTAAATGAGAGAGGCTTTACATTTACAAATAACTTTGGTAGATAATAATTTTTCAATTTTTTTTTTAATTTTATATAACTCTTCATGATATACTTATTTGATGGCGTTTTTAATGCACTTTCCTACGTCCTAGAGAGTTAAAATTTGGTACACAGCATAAATTTGTAGAACCTTTTATTTTACAACAATTTGGTGGATCTTTAAAAACAGATCCTACATTTTTTTCGAAATGGCCTGCAAATAATCCCCGTCCACTTCTTTAAATCATTGTTGTAATATTGGTAAAAATTCTGATGTTGTCAGCACATGTCTTTCTCTGCAGACTCATATCCACGTTCTCTTTATTTCTTCAATAATAATTTGTGTTTATCTGCACAAAATAACAGCCATAAGTATTTTCAATGACATTAAATTTGCACGTTAAACTTAAATTTGGTTCTCATTTGATAGATGGACTTATTGTCAAAGGTGGCGTAGCGAAAACGCAAAATAACTCAAATATCTTAAGAACGGCTAGTCCTAGAGTAATAGGGTTGGTCTCATTCTTTTTGTTGTTAAAAATCAAGTATAAAATAGGAATTTAATTGATATAATTGAGCACACGTAGTCTTTTATTTTTATATTTAACGAATTTGCGGGCCATTTCGCAAACACAGCCCGTTCCTTTTTCCCGAATCGTACTAGAATAACCTACAAGTGATTTATATACCAAATTTTGTTAAATTTGTTATATAAATCACTTGTAGGTTATTGAAGTATTACACGCCAAATTGTGTTAAATTTGGAACATTAGTTTTTAGCTAGAGTGGATAAAGACAATTTTTGCCGCCCATTTCGCAAAGAACGCAGATTCTTTTATTACGAATTGTACTATAATCAAATGAACATCAGGGTTTCCCACAAAAAACTTACCTACCAAATTTGTCACAAAATAACAATTCGGTCCATTAGTTTTTCAGTTAGAGTGGATGCAATATCCTCACAGACACACAGAAACACACACAGATACACCCTTACACACACAGATGTCTTCCAAAAATAGTGTTTTCGTGTTCTAGACGTCCCAAAACGTGTAGATCCTTCGAAAATTCGAGTTCTGATCTTGGGCACGATTCCAATACTGTGAATACATACACACGCACACATATATATCATCTGTGTATCTGTGTATTATCTGTGTATCTAGATTCCGTGCCTACGCAATTGCAATAGTTGTGATTTTAAATGATCCCTAAACTTTTATTATTTCTTCAACGAAGCCTAATTTTAACTTATGCAGAATGCAAATATCTCAAGCGATTGTAAGTTGAGAAGAATTGCTGAATACATAGGAAGTGCTGAATTTTTTTCACACAAAATTATTTAGCTCTGGAGTCTGGAATATAAGTTATATGAATGAAATATTCATTGATTTTGCATAGAGAATCAGATGATTTATATGTCGATTCAGTTTTAAATATTTAAGTGTAATAAATTACTGTAGTATTGTGATAATGTAAAAGATATCCCCACGGAATGTATCACATTTTAGAGATTTTTAAATGAAATTGCATTTCAGTTGGAAAGTGTTTCATAATCAATGCTTATGCATGATTGATCTTTTTTGTTTTTTTGCTGTAAAAGTAGTAAATTCATTGCATTATATAAGTATATAATGAAAGTCTATGTGTTGCCTACATCAGATTTTTTTTCTTTTTTGCGAATTGAATTGCTTTTATTTTTTTGTGGCACGCTTCTTTAGGGCTTATAAAATGAGCTTATTTTTGGCATATTAAAGGTGGGTATTACATCCTCATTGTATAATTGGAATGATTACGTATTGGGAAAAAGAAGCAAGGGAGTGATTTTGATTCAAAACATGCGTTTCGAAATCTAAGTAGTGTTACTTGTATTTGTATTACTTAAATAATTGGCTCTTATTTAGGACTCAAACTACATTCTGGAAGAATTATGAAATGTAGAGTAGATTCTAGAATTATAAAATGTGCACCACATTTATTATTGAAACGGGTTTTGATATTCAGATCTTTTATGAAGCATATAGGTTGAGACCCAGACCGTTCGACCTACCAGAAAGGTGTAAGGTAACTGTTTGGACGGCCGGGAAGTGCCACCCAATTTAGACCGGAACCCAGTGGGGGAGGCATCCACAGGGACCGTACCCTCCTTCCCCTACCACCAACCTCTCGGAAGGAGTTACGGACCTACATGTTTAACGTGATCGTACTCCGCATGAACACGGCGGCAGTTGTGGCAACGTGCAAATCCAGCGCGCAAACCACCGGGCTACCGCGCCCGAAATGTGCCAACAGCACGCGGTGTTCCCAGGTGGTCACCCACCCAAGTACTAACCGCGCCCGATGCTGCTTGACTTCAGTGATCTAACGAGAACCGGTGTTATGAGAACCGGTGGGTGAAGCATATTGGTATCACATTTCTTAACCATTTGCCCACACTTCGTAGGGGCGTAAATGACTGGCAAGCATATATCTTCACACGCATGGACGTTTCAACACCTTCAATTTTAACGAATATAAAATGATATGATACAAACTCGCGAAACTCCCTTAAATAAAGAAGGTATAATCTGTAAGATGTCAAAATTGACTAGTGATTGAGTAAAGATGACTGCTTTATTTAAGTAAGTTTTACAAGATTTCATTTTACAATCAGCAGTTTGATTTATTGTAAAATAATATGTGTTCATTATGATGTACAAAAATTAAAATTCATACTTTTTCATTGCAATGCTAGAATGAAAGAATAGAAATGCCAGAATGAGTTGCCTGAGGTCCTTCCGAGAGGTTGGTGGTAGGGGAAGGAGGATACGGTCTCTGTGGATATCTCCCCCACTGGGTTCCGGTCTAAATTGGGTGGCACTTCCCGGCCGTCCAAACGGTCACCTTACACTTTTCTGGTAGGTCTGGGTCTCAACAACAATCAACAACGGTGTTGCCTGAGGGCCAACGGTTGTACCGTGCTGAAAACACCGGTTCTCGTTAGATCACTGAAGTCAAGCAGCATCGGGCAGGGTTAGTACTTGGGTGGGTGACCACCTGGGAACACTGCGTGCTGTTGGCACTTTTCGAGCGCGTTACCCCGGTGGATTGCGTGCTGGATTTGCACGCTGCCTCAGCTGCCGTCGTGTTCATGCGGAGTTCGATCACGTTAAACATGTGGGTCCGTAAGTCCTCCCGAGAGGTTTGTGTTAGGGGAAGAAGGGTACGGTCCCTGTGGATGCCTCCCCCACTGGGTTCCGGTCTAAATTGGGTGGCACTTCCCGGCCGTCCAAACAGTTACCATACGCCTTTCTGGTAGATCGGACGATCTGGATCTCAACAACAACAACGGTGTTGCCTGAAATAAATACCCACTATTTAAATAATTCAAATTCAGATGAAACCATTCAATTTCGAAATCGCCTGTTTTACGCCAAAATCATTCCCGCGCCTCATTTCATACATGCATAAATACTCTAATTATACAGCGCCAACGTGACCCGTTCTATAAAAGCTCATATAGTACGCCCTAAAAATTATATTTTGATAAGTTTAAATAAGCACTCTGTAGTTCTTCACGCATGCGCACAAAAATCTGGTTCGTCGATTTTTGGCAGAACGGCACAAATATAGTAATATATATTTTTTAATTTCGCTAAGTTAGAAAACTGGTATTCAAAAAGATAGACTTTTGTAATACTTAAAATAAACACAAATAAATAAAAATACTTTAATTTAAAAAAAAAAAAAGAAATTAAATCCCTTTACTCCAGAAGTAAAATTCAGAAAAACAATTGCAATCTCAGCGAGTTTTTACCGGATTGAAAACAAATTTTCAGAGAACACTTACAATATTGAAATAATTATTTAATATATTCCGAAACATGAAAATGTATCTTTTAAATTCGCAAATTGAAAAAAAAATAAAAATAAATTGTGCTCAAAGTTGTCTAGACTAAATTTTTAGATATCGACAAAAATCTCAGATCATCAACCATCAGCGTGTGGAACGCGAAGACAGCTGCTATCGATAAATTCATTTGTAAAAACGGCTGAAAAAGACGATTTTCGTCTTTAAAAATCTATATCTTTTAAACTAGTTCAAGTTTTAAGTAAATCTCGACGAGGTACACCGCGAGGGTAGCTGAACAACCTCTGCAGAAAATTTTGACGCTGTCTGAAACTACGATATTACGCTATATACTACATAGACATAGAAACACAGACAGACAAACATCTTCTTTTCTTAGATAAATTTTAAATTGCATTATTTAAACTGTTTATGCTTATCTAATCTATCTTGGATTTAAAACCACTACAAACTATATTATTTCTATAATTTACTTCCTTGATAATAAAGTGAATACATGGAATTTGAGTAACACGACACTAATGCGGACATATTTCCAAAGAATCATGGTGATTATAAATTTCCGGATTAAATGAGAATACTGGGGATATGTTAATCTAAATAGCAATGTCCCCAAGTTTCTACCAGAAATTGTCATGAACGCAGTTGTAATGCCAACATTAGTAGGATTAATGTTCGTATATGTATTTGAATATCTTGATAAATCTTTAAATAGATATTCGGATTAGAACCTGACGAAACTAGAGAATTGTATAACAGACTTAACAGACACGTGTCTGTTAACTAACTGTTGAATCATTACAATTTATCCTATAATTTTTATTAATTTCCTTATATACACATTAATAAGGAAAGTATTATGACGGGGTCGAAAATTCGAATTCGAGTTTTCGACGGGAGAGCACGTTTAAAGCATCTCTGATCACGAATCACACATTTTTGAAGTGATGTCTGTGTGTGTGTGAAAGTATGTATGTGTGTGTGTGTGTCAGTGAGTCTGTGGATACAATATCTCACGAACGAATCGAGCGATTCGAATGGAATTTGGTACACAAATTACAATTCGTGAATACTGGAAACCTATTCTTTTTAAACGCAATCGAATGACCTGAACCCCCCTAAATTTTCGAATTAAATTTTGAAAAAATCATCAAAAAATGAAAACCCTTAATAAAGTTAGGCAAACAGGCATTTCTTATGTAATTTTTCCTTAGAAAATGATTGACATAAACTTTAGAACGCTAGCATGAACCGTTCTTGAGATATTGCACATTTTTCAAATAAATTTATCAAAAAATCCCATAAATTAAAAAAAATATTAACTGTTGAGATACATGTTCACTTTTCATATGTAATATCATCAGATAAATTTGATGGCATCATTCTCGTCGATCTAGCTCGTTCCATTCATGAGAAAAGATAATTCGAGTAATACTTTTGTATTTGAACGCCAATAGTCATTGATCTGCTATAAGAATAACTTATTTTTCCGTCCATAACGCTTGGCGAGATTTTGGTGACAAATTTGGTGGAATGTCGCCAACTCGGCGACTTTTTAAATGTTGCCAAATTACCGAAAATCTCGTCAAATGGATAAAAATGACGCTAAACCGATGAAAATGACTCTACTAAACGTTGAAAATTCAATATCTTGGATAAATATAAGTATCTACTATAAGAATAACCTATTTTGTTTTTACGGTAAAAGTAGTAAATACATTGTATTATATAAGGAAAATCATGTGCTGCCCACATCAGATTTTTGTTTTCTGTCATGTTTGGAGTTCTCGGTGGTGTTAGGATATTTTCTAGATGGAATGGGCGAAAAGGGATTGATAATTTTATGTTTAATTTTTTTTTTACATAATATAAAAACGCCGTCAAAAAACATTGTGGTAAATAAAATATGAAGTAATTAAATTCATTAATGAAGTGAATTATGTTAAATGTTGACCATTTTTGCGATCGATATATATTGCAGTTGTGAAAATAAATATATATATGTATAATAAATAAATAAATATAGTTTATATAAATATATACTATTCCAAACAGCATAACCCATATTTATGTAGGCCGGCGTTAACCTTAAAAAACTATAAATACTGAAAGATAAGCAGAAAACCTACTGATAACTTAAATGACAAAGCATTACTATTTCTACTTCTATATTTTAAAATATGGGTATCCTCTGGAATCGTCGGTGTGCGTTCTGGATACAAGAATGAGTCCAAATTTCTGGATAACTAAGACATTTATTCACAAGCACAGCGTAAACAGGAGCAACATACAGTTAAGCAACACTCAAATGCTCCACTAATTTTGCAAAATAACTCTACAATTATCAAACATTGACAAAAGTAATTTCACAAAACAGCGGCTACTATTCCTAAAGCATTGCCGAAAGTCACAATTCAATGTAGCACGTATATCGTCTACTGCTCTCCAACTGAGTGATGATTCCTTTTATAGACTCTCTATAGAAACTTGTAGAAATCTCTCATACGTCGCAGAATATTGGTTATTTCGAGATATTATTCGCATCTTCGACAAGTCCCCAAATTGGCTATAAATCGCCAAATCTGGCAGCTCTCCTCTGGAATTCAGTATATGATATCCTTAAATGCACATCATAGGAAAGGGTGTCATCTACCACATAATAATAAGGAATTGTTGTTTAACACCATACCGCATCGTATATCGATCTGTATCACAGACAGAAGAGGACTTACTTGGTATCAACATGGGACCGTTATGTAATAAAAATTTGTTCTGAAATGAGGATGTAATGATTTCGTTATGTTTACATTCTCCATTGCGTGCGCAAAGTTTCATTGCTGTGTACCAATTTCCTTTAATTGCATCGATTTTTATGTTCCAGAAGTTATCTTTCCCTAAACCTTCTATATATCTTTTTTTCCCTTTAACTAAATTTTGCCAAACAACAAATCGTTGAATTACGATTTAATCATTAGTATCTTTTCCAGCTTGATCATAAGAGAAAAATTCGAAGCGCCTCATTAAAGAGTGATATTATATAATATCAGAGATAAAAATTGATAATACACAGAAAATTGATACGTACATATATAATGCAAAACATATGCATAGTGTTGAATGTGAAAATGTATACATATTTAAGCGTAGGGATAAAAGGACGTCATAGAGCAGTGGAACCTAACCCTTGGTACGAGGCACATCATCAGCTGGTTTGGTGTTAAATTATTTAATTTTTATTGGAATTTCTGTCTGACAAATTTCAATTGATGAGTAAGTTAAAATTAAGAGAGAGAGAAAAACAATCAAAATCTCAAATAAAAAAAATATACAAGAAAATAAACAGTGATTTTTCTGTTCAGCTCAAAGTTTTATTTTTGACAAGTACAGGGCACTACTTTTCTGCATGAATAAACTGCAGAAAGCAGGTTATCGTTTCGTAAATATTTTATTTTTTTCACCAATGTATACAAGCGTAAAGTTGAACGCCAAATGAGAGCTTTATATTAACGTACAGACAAATGACTGATTTTCAAGCCTTATGCGTTAGAGAATCCTTGTATAATGAACCAGAAGTAAAATAGAAAAAACAACAAAATGCATAAACAATAAATAAACGCGTAATGCACTACAGGAGATGAATACAGAATGAAATTAAAATCAAACACGTTTATGTTATAATTTCAAAATATATGATGTTATAAGTACTTAAATTACCAGCTTGGAGTTATTGGTATCAAAGGCTTTTAAAGATGTTAAACATCGCAAACTAAAGAGCACATTTGAATACTTCCTGAATAAACACACTGATGACTAGTTATCTAACAGTGATTAACGAGTGAAAATTTATTAATTTCTTTATCTTTCACATCATTTTATCGTTTCGAACAAAAATGTATGACACTCACAGTTTAACAAAAGTGCGATAGTCTACGGTGAAATGGAATTCAGTAACTTATTTAATTATTGGATTTCGGAATTAATTATTCGTTGAAAAATGATTTTATTAAAAAGAAGGAAAACAACTCTGCACTTTAGGAGAAGCATATCACAGTATTTTCAAAAGTGTCATTTTTTTTCCACATTTCATATGTGAAGTATTATAAGTTGAAACCATTTATTTCAAGTTTAATTATTACATAAGATATTAATGTTTTTCTAGACAATAATAAAAGTTAAATATAAATTACATTGGTGCGTCCCAAATTTCATTTCGGCAAATATATATAAAGTAAAACAGAAAGAACTATATTTTTCTCTTCATCTCCACGTGATCTCACGTGACTTGTAAAACATAAAAGAAACCATCCTAAAGCTCATTTTAAAAAATTGAGATAAGAAGTTTGCAATTACATTTATTTCCCAATGAGAACCTATCGATTAACTGTACCTTCATATCGTTCCATTACATCTCGTATCAATTTTAAATATTTCCTTGCTTTTTAGCTTTGTAAAAAATTAAATGGCTTCAATTACAGTATTTAAAAAAGCTCAATAATTACTTTTACTCTGCTGGAATTGAACTTATATACGGCAAAAAAAAACGTGAAATGAGTTAAATGTTTTGATTCAGCTGAAATTTAATGGAGTTATGTAATAGAATGAGCAGGATAAACAATTTTGAACAGTTTAATATCACTAATAAATTAAGTGAGTTATCAAACGTATATTTCTTTGGATTTCCAGCTTTAGTAACATCTTCCATCTTCTAGCCCGGATATGAAAGACCAAATACACGCCAGACGATTCTGACTAAACATAAAACGACTTAACGAAATAACCCATTATATGGGCGCCAACTAGGATGAAAAACGAGAAAAAATAGAAAATGAAAGGAATATGAACTGGAGTAGTAAACAAAAAATAAATAAATGAAACTCAAGAATACAGCTTTATCCTAAATAACAGACCTATATGCCGTAATAGTAACTGACAATTATTCCTGTGACCTTCAAAACTAAAGGCCATGATAGATATATTCCAATCAAAAATGCAATTCCGATAAAATTTATTTATATGCATTTCTTTATTACTTAAATCGAAATATGTCCTGCTGTATATTAACACATTGGAATGCTTAACACTATGATATTATCTTTCAACACTTTCCAATATAGTTGTAAAGTGTTTATGACATTCGTCATTCTGTCTGTCAGACCGTTCGCAGGATAACTGCCGTAAAAATGACTTTATCAAAAGGAAATTTTAGTATGTAGCTGAGACGGTCTGTGCCACATATGGGAAAGGAAATGAATAATATCGCCCAGTTAGTTTCGTATTTAGCCCGCATTGAAAAAATGAAATACATTGAGCACTATTGGACCTAATTTTTCAAACATTTTTAAGCGAATTTAAAATTCAAAAATTGCTTCAAAAGTTTTAGGAAATAGTCAAATTATCCCATAAAATATATAAAAAAATGTTCAGCAAAATATACTCAGTATTTTTTTAAAAATAACAATTAAAATAATAATTAAACCCTTAATTTTTAAGCATTGTTTATGTCAAGTGAAAATTAACAAATCGCTTGGAAAATTTTAAGCAGTATTCAAATTATCACATAAAATGTATAAAAAAATTCAACATAATATGTTGGATAGTTTATTAAAGAAAAAATTGAAATAATAATCGCACCCATGATATATGAGAAGATCACGTGACTTATTGCAAAATAAAAATATGGCATCCATTTTTTTACGCTGTGTAAAGATCGTGATATTTAAAGACAATTTAAATTTATATTTCGTGTTGTATCCTTGATAAAGTCGCTCTATTTTTGCGTATTATCTGTGCATCTAAATTCTGTGTCAACGGAAACGTTTTTGTCACTTTTTTATTTTAAATGATCATTAAACTTTGATTATTTCTACGACGAAGCCTAATTTTAACGTATGCAGAATGTAAACATATCAAGCTGTATGATGAGTTGTATAAGAATTGCTGATTTTTTTTAACATAAAATTAATTAGAACTGGAGTCTGGAATATAAGTGATATGAATGAAATATTAATTAATTTTACCTAGAGGCAGACGATTTATATTTCGATGACGTTATTTGAATAAAGTTCATTTCGTGTAACTTGAATTGTCCTTTTCGACGCAGCTATGTTTTGAAATATAATAAATTACTGTAGTACTGCGATAATTTAAAAAACATCAGCACTGGATATATCACATTTAAAGGATCTTTAAATAAAATTGCATGTCAGTTGGAAAGTCTTCCTTAATCAATGCTTTATGTATGATTGATCTTTCTTGTTTCTCAGATAATTAATAGTGTGTTTAGTAATATCTCGATAACCGTTTTCTCTATAAACTCGAAAAATGGACTAAATTAAATGAATCGTCAATAAAATAGCTGTCACGTAAAGTGTATGGCTATTATGTGAAATGGTTGGTGGTAAAACGGTTCAATGATGATGATATTTTAAATCAATTCTCAATTTTATTTTTGGTGCACACACACACACTAAGTTCTTTTGCAGAAATTGTGAGTGAAATTTTTTTTATATATTATGATATTATTAAATTATTAAGGACAAGTACTTGTAATTTATGTTATATTCTTTGTGAAGCTGTTGGGCCTGTTAATCTAAATTCTCTTAATTATAAAATCTAAAGTGATCTGAAAATCTAAATTAAAAATTCAAAATGAATATTTCAAAAAAATAATAAATATTTTTTTATAATTCACAATAGTCATTGTATTTATTGTGTATAATTATAATTCATTTTATATTATTATTTTATTCAAGGTTCACATGTCAATACATGGGTATAAAAAACGACACTTAATTAACTTTATAATCTTTCTAATGTTTTTATTTGGCCATTTAACATTTAATTTGATTGACATGAGAATCCGAACTATGAAAATTTGTTGCAGGGATCTTGATTTGAATGGAGTAATTGATTTTATAATATTTTCATAAAGCTCTTAAAGCAATTACTATTAATTTTCTAATTATATAAAAAATATTAAATTCAAATTGGTCCATGCAGCATGTTTATCACACCATAATGATAAATACATAAAACATGTTATATATACACTCTAACAATTCTAAATGTAGCCTTTTACTTTGATTTTTGCATAGGAGCCCAAGCAAGGGTTTTTGGGAACCTATATCCTATAAGAAAAACAAATTGAAATTCATGACAATTATGTTCAGTTATTTAACATTGTTTAAAAAACAGTTTCAACATTCAATTCTGAAAAGAAAGAACTTTTATATATATGACCACGCCCACTTTCTCCACCCTCATTTTTAGAATTCAGCGATTTTTTGGGGTATATTGTTCATTCGAAATAAATATAAAGGGCGGAGGTTAGTTTTGATGCAAGTGATTTCATTTACAATTATTATTTCTGCAGGTGTTAAAAAGATAAAAAAAAAATGTACGGAAATTGAACTAGCCTTCAGGAGAGGATTTCATATTGGCACTGTTTCTGCCTATAAAAGCAACAATTTTATTTCATTTTATTTATAGAGCTACAGTAGGTCTTAGATAAATTTTCCTGCTGTAACCAATTGGACAACCCTTGGTTAAGCCCAAAGCGGATAATATTAATCTATTTCCTTCCCTGTGAGATTACGATACATTAAAAGTTAAATAATTTTCTGTACATTCAATATGTAACAACCAATAATAATTTAAAGTTATATTATACATAAATAATGGTTTCAATTACATATCTTCTGGTTTCAATAACAAGACACCCACAGCTGCGATTTTTCTGGACATACAAAAAGCCTTTGATAAAGTATGGCACTGTTGATTAGCTTACAAATTGATCACTTTAAAAGTCCCTGACGCTATTGTCAAACTTTTAATCTCATACTTAAATAACAGACACTTTCAAGTCAGAGTAGGAGATAACTTATCTACACCCAAGCTCATTAAAAGTAGTGTACCGCAAGGTTCTATCCTGGGCCCGACACTCTTTAACATATACCTGAACGACATCCCTAGGACTCCAAACACAGAGCTGGCACTCTATGCAGACGACAGTGCGATACTTGCAAAACACCCCTATGTCTCAGTAATGCACAGACAGCTACAACAACACTTAGACATACTCCAAACTTGGCTGGAAAAATGGCGAATAAAATTAAACCCCAATAAATGTCATTGGATTTATTTCTCGAGAAAACGTAAACCTCCGCCGCCTCTGTACATAAACAACCATGCCCTAAAAGCGGAAAAATCTACTAAATACCTAGGTGTAACGATAGATTCCCATCTAACCTGGAAACAGCACGTAACGAACTTAATCAAAAAAGCGTATATGGCCACAGGAGCCTTATACCCAATGATAGGAAACGGAAATCTAAGTTATCAAAATAAACTCCTAATTTATAAATCGGTCATCCGCCCGGGAATGCTGTATGCAGCACCCGTATGGGGATATGCCTGTAAAACTACAATAGACCTCCTAGAGACAAAACAAAACAAAATCCTACGGATTATCAGGAAAGCTCCCAGGTACTTAAGAAACTCGGTAATTAGGAATGACTTCAAAATAAAAACTGTTAGAGCCCAAATTAAAAAGCTAGCGCTTAAATTTTACAGAAATTTGCCATCCGTTCCAAACGAACTGTTATTCAATCTGCATGACTATGATCATCGCAAGGCCAAATCTCGTAAGAGACCCCGCGCTGTTCTAAACAGCGATAATCGGAATTAAATGATCCCACCTCAAACATCTGATTTTAAAATAAAACTCGCGACTATTATTTTATAAAAAAAAAAAAAAAAATATTCTAAACACTAAACTGCCAAAACGCTAGGTAACCCTTAGATCTGCATCAACCCCCCAAACTGCTTAAACTCTAAATGTGCAACAAACTGCCACACTAGGAGCTAGGATAAATAATAAAAAGTAGTAAATAAAAACCTCGAACCTCCAATTAGGGTCACTGAATTAATGTCACAGTTTGACGATAAGAACCACATATTGAAACTGGAGATTAAAGGCGCTTTGCGCCTGGTGCTCTGTCTTGTACGACACTACGTAGATCTTTTTATTTTCAAACCGTCGCCGCCACTGTACATAAACAATCATGTCTTCCGCGCGGAAACATCCACTAAATACCTAGGTGTAACGATAGATTCCCACCTAACCTGGAAACAGCACGTAACGAACTTAATCAAAAAAGCGTATGTAACTACAGGAGCCTTATATCCAATGATAGGAAAAGGAAATCTCAGTCATCAAAACAAACTGCTAATTTATAAATCGGTCATCCGCCCGGGAATGTTGTATGCAGCACCCGTATGGGGATATGCCTGTAAAACTACAATAGACCTCCTAGAGACAAAACAGAACAAAATCCTATGGATTATCAGGAAAGCTCCCAGGTACTTAAGAAACTCGGTAATTAGGAATGACTTCAAAATAAAAACTGTTAGAACCCAAATTAAAAAGCTAGCGCTTAAATTTTACAAAAATTTGCCATCCGTTCCAAATGAACTGTTATTCAATCTGCATGACTATGATCATCGCAAGGCCATATCTCGTAAGAGACCCCGCGCTGTTCTAAACATCGATAATCGGAATTAAAAATCCCACCTCAAACATCTGACATTAAGTAAAACTCGCGACTAATGTTCAAAACTCTAAGCTGCCAAAATGCTAGATAACCCTCAGATCTGCATCAACCCCCCCCCCCCCCAAACTGCTTAAACTCTAAATGTGCGACAAACCGCCACACTAGGAGCTAGGATAAAAAATAAAAACTAGTAAATAAAAACCTCGAACCTCCAATTAGGGTCACTGAATTAATGTCAGAGTTTGACGATAAGAACCACATATTGACACCGGAGATTAAAGGCGCTTTGCGCCTGGTGCTCTGTCCTGAACGACACTCATAGATCTTTTTATTCTAAAATAATTTAAACTCTAGAAAGTTGGGTCTAACAAGCAACAAGGTCACAGCTAATTGAAAATATCTGATGTGGGCAGCACATGACTTTCCTTATATAATGCAACGAATTTACAACTTTTATAGTAAAAAAAAATGTTATTCTTATTGTAGATACTTATGTTCTTTTCAAGAAATTGAATTTTCTTCATTTAGCCGCTATGTTCATTAATTTAGCGTCAATTTTATTCATTCGGCGTAATTTTAGTTAATTTCGCAACATTTAAAAATGTCGCCAAGTTGGCGACATGCCGCTAAATTCGTCGCCAAAATCTCGCCAAGCGTTGTGGACGGAGAAATAAGTTATTATTACAGCGGATAAATGATTATTGGCGTTCAAATACAAAAGTGTTACTCAAAGTATCTTTTCTCGTGAATGGAACGAGTACGATTCACAAGAACGATGTCACCCAATTTATGATATTACATATGAAAAATGAACATGTTTCTTAACAGTTAATATATTTTTTAATTTATGGTACATTTTGATAAATTTATTTGAAAAATGTGCAATATCTCGAGAACGGTTGATGCTAGGGTTATAAAGTTTATGTCAATCATTTACTAAGGAAAAATTACATAAAAAATGCCTATTTGCGTAACTTTATTAAAGGATTTGATTTTATGATTTTTTCCAAATTTCAGTCGAAAATTTAGGCAGTTCTTAACATTCGATTATGTTTTAAAACAATAGGCTTCCAGTATTCACGGATTGTGATTTTTGTACCAAATTTCAATCGAATCGCTCCATTCGTTCGTGAAATATCTTCTTCACAGACTCACTGACACACACACACACACACACACAGACACACACACATACTTTCACACACAGACATCACCTCAAAAATGTTTGATTCGTGATTAGGGATGCTTGAAACGTGCTCTCCCGTCGAAAACTCGAATTTGAATTTTCGACCCCGTCACAATACTTTCCTTATGCATTATGTATATTAGGAAAGTAATAAAGAGAAAAAATAACCGCTTTTATGCAGGGCGCGAGATTTCATATACAGTCCGTGATAGGACATAAGTTAAAAGTTTTTAAATCGCCTAAATGTAAATAAACATTGAATGTTAAAATTTAACAAATGGATAAATATATGTTTTTATTTCTATATATATATATATATATATATATATATATATATATATATATATATATATATATATATATATATATATGTAATTATAAAATTGGCACTATTATTCTTTCATATTTTACGGGCTTTATTGTGAGGAACATTCTTCGGCATCTGTCATTTCACTTTCCGTTCTTTTTCAAATACATTCCTGGCGCTAAGGGTTGTGATATTGTTCGTATACAGAGCATTAATTAAATATGTCAAAGACATGGAGGAAATCTAACATTAAAAATTTAAGCTTCATCTTCATTCATTTTGTTGAGCAATGCGTGGTGCTTAGTGTCAAACATAGTGTCAAACGACATCTCAATTGAAAATTGGCTGATTTAATTTCAGTTCCGTGGTCAGGCCAATCCAGTCCGGGTGTCATAAAATTGCAGAAGATCAGGCGTGGAGCGCCAGAAATTTCTATTAATTCGACTCATCATCATTTTTTACATTACGTCTTTGAGTTACAACTGTCACGGTTTCTAAATATTAAATTTGCGAATTTTATTTACCCTAGAGTCCGGAGGGTTCTAAGGGACTTTACCCCTTCTCTCTTTCCAGTGCACTCCTGGAGAAAAATCGAGAAACCGTTTGTTCGATGTTATTGCGATAAGAACCAGTCTTCAAAAGCACCGAAGGACTATTTAAGGATTTAGAAAGACATAAAACCTCAACCCCGGGATTGAAAATGCGACTGCATGTTCTAATCGATCGTCGAAATTATAAGAGTTGAAGATCCAGACCCTCCAACTCATCCAAAGACTTGAGCAACTATTTGGACGGCCGGGAAAAGAAATTATAAGTGAGAAAAGGTTCAGTGGGGAAGGTCACTAGGTAGGGTAGGGTTTCTGGAGGGTATGAAAAGGGGTTTTTTGATAAAGGAAAAAAATTTCCCCGCCCTCAAGTGAATAAATTGAAAGTCCGACTATGTAAAGTTATGTCTTATGTTCGTTATTTTTTCCCAATGGCTGGGTACTTGATAGTCAACCATTCGCCTGCACAGCGGCCGAAGCATCCATTTTGAAGTTCTACAACCTTTCCCCGACGGGGCGCGGTTGCCCATTGGTTAGCGCGCTGGAGTTGCACTCGGTAGGCCCGGTTTCGATTCCAGCCACTGCCAAAACTGCCGCCGTGTTCATGCGGAGTACGATCACGTTAAACATGTGGGTCCGAAAGTAATTCCGAGAGGTTGGTGGTAGGGGAAGGAGGGTACGGTCCCTGTGGATGCCTCCCCCACTGGGTTCCGGTCTGAATTGGGTGGCACTTCCCGACCGTCCAAACAGTTACCTTACACCTTTCTGGTATGTCGGACGGTCTGGGTTTCAACAACAACAACCTTTCCCCGACGCACCACAGGGGTGGATCACACGACATCCTTAAGCCTTCCAATTTTGACAGAAACCTGGTAGAGAAGACATCCACAGGGACAGTACATTTCTTCCGCTACCACAAAGCTTTTGGAATTATTTTAAAGTCTTCGATACTAAATCTATCTAAAATCCACTTATATATCCATGTAAGTCGTTCCAGGGGCTGAAAATTACTCGGCTATTTTTCATAGCCAGCAATTTTAATTTTCGATAGATAGGCATTACAAACTTTAAGAATACAAATTGTTTTAGCTTCTTCCTTTGGGATAGGATAGCCCCGTGGTTAACGTGCGAGGACTGCACTGGGACGACATAAGTTTAATTACTGGCACTGCCCAATCTTCTCCCGTGTTCACGTGAAGTACGGGTTCCTGTCAAAATTGGGCACTTCCCGGACGTCTAAACAGATACCTTACACCTTCTTGTAGGTCGGACGGTTTGGGTTGAAGAAGAAACTTCTTCAGTTTAACAAGATGATTGTACAAAACTATAAGATCCTCGAAAACAAAATATCGAGTAACTGAATTTTCCACTAAACATTTTGATGTTTATTACCTTATATATTATTATCCTACTGAACTGTTGGTGTTTTTCTGTCTTCTATTGTTTTAGAAGGCATTTTGAAAAAAAGCAGACAAAATGAAACGAAATATTTCTTGTTTTGGAAAATATAGTTCAACATATTAGAACATTTAAACTATTTTGTATACCCATAAATGATACTCTATTTCTTATAAAACACTTGTAAATTATTTCAATTGCTATCTAGTAAGTTCGGAGATATAAATGTCCAAATTGTTTACAGTTTTTTGATTGCTGCCGGATACCCCGTAGATTTTATTCCCATTGAAAAGCTGAAAGTCTCCTAAAATGGGCTTGAACTTTTAAGATATTTACACTGGAATGAAAAACTTTTCATCACCGGGTTTTTTCACAGATTAAAATTTTGTGCAAAAGTAAAAACTAATTTTAACGCAATCCATTCATAGAAGAAGTTTTACTCAAAATGTGTCAGCATACATTCTCAGATTTGTTTGCTTTCATATCCTTGTATTAAAAAATGTTACCCATTTTAAACTGTAAAATTGATCTTCACACTGCACGTAGCCACGCTAATTCTTTCAATAATTATTTCCTCTCTTTGACGAATATATTTTAAGTCACTTCCTCAAATATAAACAAGAAAGGTCAATCACGCATAAAGCATTGATTATGAAGCCTTTTCTAACGGCAAATTTTATTTACAGCATCTCTAAAATGCGATACATTCAGCGGAGATATTTTGTTAACTATCACATTACTACAGTAATTTATTATATTTGAAAATTTTGCAATAGAGCCTCTTCAAACCGTACCCGCAGAACTTGCACAAATTCATCAGGCCGTGAAAGGGTCGTACAAACAACAGATCAGCTGATAGTTACAGATCCCAGCCAAACAACATTTCCGATAAGCCAGCAATAATAAATTTAGGTGACGATCCCAACCTTTCTGGTTTCTTGATACGAATATGCTCAGATGAGTAAATCTATTTCTGTTGAATCTCTCTAACATGCCGTCCGATAGAGTATGATGAGGATTAGTTCGACTTTCATCTATGGCGAGTAGTTTGAACTGTCCTGTGAATATGTCATAGTTAAAAATTCCTTCCCTGATCAGAATGGATAAACGAGGGAAACACATAACGCCATATCCAGTTACGAGTTAGAATTTATTACTGATGGTTGTAGACTCTTTGTCAGAGATTGCGTAAGCTTCTGGCTACTGTGTAAAAAGTAGTCCATTACTACTAGGATGCATTTGTTATTATCAAAGTCTATGGTATTGACCCTAAAATGCCCAGGGTAATTCTCTCTAAAGGATCTCTGATATCCGAAAACATCAGCTACAATAATTAAAATATTGATGTATAGTACAAATCAATGTAGTTCATATAACGTCAACTACTCTCCAACTGAGAACTCCTTTTATATAATATCTGTAGAAACTACCAGACAAGACTCCTATTTCGACGAATATTCGTTATATCGAGATGGTTACCGAATCTTCGTAATATCACCAAAAGCCACAAAAATGGCGATAAATCGTCAAATCCTGCAATCCTGAACCGGCAGTCCTGACATTGCAACACTATATTCAAACGGTGTTTCTTATTCTGAACCTCAAAAGAGCTTCCAATGGAGGCATTTTTCATGTTCGTTGTAATACTTTTAAATAAAAATATGAAAACAAATTTAATTATTTGAATTTTCTACAAGTTCAAGTTCTGAACGAAGTTCTAACAGTTGTAAATATCATTCAAGGTCGTGATTTTTAACAGCGATTTGCTGGCATGTTTTTAAGTGCAATTCATATTTCTAAAATATTCGTAAAATTTATTCAAACTTTAACTATTTCATTTTACTTCAATCTATATATAAAACATGTTTTAAGATTTAACAGCTGTGGTGCCCACAGATAGCGGAATTGGAATATAATAAATAATTTAATTAATGAGTTTCACAATCAAATATTTGAGGAAAACTAATTTTAACAATAAGAGAGCAAACTAATTTGCAGTCACAGTTTTTTAGAAAAAAATCTGAGTATATTCAAAATTATCATTTGTCTTCTATATCTAATATGTGCAGTATCTAATGTTATAATCTAATTATTTAACACTAGAACGACGGAAGCGGTCATTCTGACCGCATAACTACTTTGAGAAGTTATGCGGCTCAAAGTTATTGTAAAATACAAAAGAAAATAAGAAAAGTTATAAAATGTCAATGGACTGGGATTAGCCGTTTTGGAGGAATCGTTTCTCATAGTAGTTATGCGGTCAAAAAGACCACTTCCTTCTTTCTAGTGTTAAAATTTAATTATTATATGAGAAATTTATACTTTTCTGAATAATAACAAAAGTAAATAATAAATTGCATTGGTTCATTCCAAATTTCATTTCGACAAATGCAAAAAAATGAACATCATTTTTTTCTCTTTCTTCATCTCCACGTGATCTCACATGACTTGTAAAACATAGAAAAAATCCTAAAAGCCACTTAAAAAATTTGAGATAAAAAGTTTGCAATTACATTTGTTTCCCAATGGGAATTAATCGATTCATTTTATCTTAGTATCGTTCCTTGATATCTCGTATAAATTTTAAATAATTCTATGCTTTTTAGCTTTAAAAAAAATCAAATGGCTTCAATTATAGTATTTGAAAAAGCTGAATAAGTACTTTTACTTTGCCGAAATTGAATTTATATACGGCTAAAGAAACGTTAAATGAGTTAAATGTTTTGATTCATCTGAAGTTGAATGAAGTTCTTTTATAAAATTAGCAGAATAAAAAATTTTGAACATTTGAATATCACTAATAAACTTATTAATATTTAATATACAAATGACTAATAAACCTATTAATGTTTAATATATATAATATATAATGTTTAATATATGAGTTTAATATCACTAATGAACAATTTAATGTCACTAATAAACTTATTAAATCAAAATGAAAACAGAAAATATAGCGAAAATAGAATTAAGAAATCAAATTCACGTTTCTTTGGATTTCCGTGTGCAGTGAGAATTTGTCTCTATATGAAGGCCTAAACAAATACTAGACAATGCTGACCAAACAAAATATAACTTAATGAAAGAACCCATATTAGTTACGCCCTCTAGTAACAAGAAAATTATGAAAAACGAGAAAGAATAGAAAATGAAGAGGAAATTAATTTGAGTAGTAAACAGAAAGGCAATAAATAAAATACGGGAATAAAATTTATCACAATCTCATATCTTGAATAACAGACCAAATGCAAGCGACGAATACCCGAAGGAAAATCGATCCAAATAAAGTAAGTTTTCAAAAAGGGTTTTCCAAAGGTTTATTGAACCTTAGAAAAGGCTTGAGCATTCATTTCACATATAAAGGTTTGAGAAACTTTCACCCTTTATATATTTGGAAAAAAAAAAAAAACGAGTCACGGTATATTTGTCTTTTAAGTCTTAACTACAAAATCAATTTCAGAACAAAATAATGAAAACCAAAATATATAATAAAGAACAAAGAACGAAGAACAACGGGATATGTAAATAATTATATAATATGATACAAGATAATACTACTGTATACAGGGTGTCCAGAATAGATTGAAACGCTCTTTAATTCTTTACCTGTTGAAAATAAGTGGGCAATGTAAATTGAAGAAATGTTGAAAGTAAGGTAGGAAATAAGGTTAGGTTAATGAAATAGTCCTCCCATCAATTTTCAAAAAGTTACACTTTTTAATTTTTTATACGACCCAATTAGGCTAATTTGGTCAATCAGAATATTTTTATTTTTAATGCAACAAGATCATTAAAAAACCCGCATATCTGTATCTTTAAAATCAACTGAATTATGATAATTGAAAAAATCTGACTTATGACACTTTTCCATACCATGTGAAAGGCTGTTTCATCAGTGAAAATAGGGGTCATAAATTGACGATGGAAATTGTTTAGATAAAAAAAGTAGTTAAAAGTACTTAATTATTGATAAGTACTTAGTTATTGAAAAGTACCTAAGAATCCGTGATTGCATCGTAAGCCTGATGAATTCGCAAAAATGTCTCCATCCAGTTTTACCTTTCTTTGTGATATGTCACAAATTTACCTTTCTAATTTGATATATGGTCCCCATTCACAATGTTCAATTTTCAATTAAATATAACTCGCTCCATTTTAAAGATACAGATATGCGGTTTTTTTTAATAACAATGTTGCAATAAAAATAAAAAATTTCTGATTGACTAAATTTGTCTAAGGGGCCGTATAAAAATTTAAAAAGTGTAACTTTTTGAAAATTAATGGGAGGACTATTTCATTAACGTAGTCTTATTTCCTATCTTACTTTCAACATTTTTGCAATTTACGTTGCCCACTTATCTCCAACAGGTAAAGAATTAAAGCGCGTTTCAATCTTTTTGGGACACCCTGTATAGTATAATGCAATATAGTTGTATAGCACAATATACTATCTTATACAATAATATAACATATTATAACATACTAGATATTTGTTTTACTCAAAATGATGTGAAGGATATTTCAACTTGCTTAAAAGTATTTCTAATGGAATTGAAAACAGATTTATGAAATTCAAAATTTTCCTACACAATACGGTGAAATTTATATTTCATAATTACGGACTCGTAAGCTGATAATGCACATCATTAAATGTTGCGCAGCATGCTCAATCTTTATCCGATCATGTTCCATAAGAATTATTTATATAAATTAATTGATTTACAACATATAGCAGAATTAAAAATCTGATGTGGGCAGCACATGACTTTCCCTGCAGACTCAAATTCATTTTTTCTCTATTTCTTTAAGAACTCATTAAATTGAGTTTGATTGCATAAAATTACACTAAATTTGCATTTTAAATTAAATTTCTGCTTTTATTTGGTAATTGGACATTTTCCCAAAGGTGGCATAAAAAAATGCGAAAAATCTCAAATATCTCGAGAACGATTAGTCCTAGAGTAATAGAGTTGTTCTTATTCTTTTCCTCGTCGAAAATTACGTATAAAACAAGCATTTAATTGATACATTAGAACATACGTAGTCTTATTTTAGATATTGGCGATTTTTGCGGGCCATTTCGTAAAAAAAGGCAGTTTGTTCCTTTCCGAATCATACCAAAATCTAATCAGCACCAGAGTATCCCACATGTGATTTATCTACCAAATTTTGTGGAATTTGGTCTATTTGTATTTCAGCTAGAGTGAATACATGAGATTTTTGCGGGCCATTTCGCAAAAAAGGCTGGTTCTTTTTTTCCGAATTGTACCAAAAACTAATCAGCACCAAGGTCACTCTCAAGGGTCTTACCTACCAAATTTTATGAAATTCGATCTATTAGTTTTTGAGTTAGAGTGGATACATACATTGTACAGACACACAAACAGACACACAGACAGGCAGACACACACACATACAGACACAGACAAACAGACACACACACAGACGTCACGCTAAAAATAGTTTTTCGTATTCCAGAGGACTCGAAACGTGTAGATCCGTCGAAAATTCGAGTTGCGATTTTCGACATGATTCCAATACTTCCCTATACATTACCATGTATTGCAGGGAAAGTAAAAAATCGATTGAGTTTAATAGGAGTTTCTGCTCAACAAGGAACATAAATAAAGGGGGAACATTACTCGTAATTCTTGTCAGACTACGCTCAGTAGCAAACTCAGCCAGTAAAAAATACTCACCACATATCCAAATTGCAAAAATGTCGGCTAAATGTAATAGAAATTACTGGCGAACATGTAGTAAAGAGGGGGGTGGATCAGGTGTTGGTTTTATACGATGATCATGTACGGAAAAATTGGGTAAGTTTCGGATGAGTTATCGTCGAATAATGTAAATCATTAATGATGGCTGGGTGCAGTAAGCCCAATTATAGACCAACTGCATTCAGCAATGAATTCGACCTGTGAGATATCTATCTGAACCATATATTCAAACTGTAAAGAAATCGGGTTAACTGCGGAAAAGTTGTCATTGTACATAGTATTCCAGTAAAATCGCTGCAGCTTGTTCATTTTGTTTCTAAACGTGTTTGGTCACGTTGACCCGTAAAATATTAATGTGCACCATATATCCAAAATCCGAAAATATGGCTTCCGTTTTAGAGCTGATAGTGTGCAACAATTCATGCAGACTGACAGACAGAACACAGCAAATCGATAGTCAAAAGTTGGAATTAGTCACTCTGTATCCATTGTTTCAAATCAAAAGAAGCTTAATCTCTTTGTTTCCCTGCTTCAAATTCAGTGATATGGTATGATATAACGCGTCCGATACTTCAAATCCAAAAAGATTGCAGGACTATATATGTATAGTCATGCGTCTTTGTCCAAAAGGTAACAATATATACCTTTCGTTCAAAAGGATATTGTTAGGAACGTGTAAGATGGACTCACTTTTGAAAACACCCGTACAAGTAACTTTTCCTATGATATGAATCTAGGACTGCCAGTTGCTGAATTTTGGAAAACATTAGACAGATTGGCTGAAATATTGCCAATTTGGTGACGTTTAGCGACTTTGCGAAGATTCTATGAAGACTTCAAAATAACCAATATTCTACAAGATATGAGAGATTTTCGGAAGTATCTATACAGACTTTACAAAAAAAATCATCACTCAGTTGAAGCGGAACCGACTGATGCGAGTTACATTGAATTGGGATATTCGTCAATGTTTTGAAAATAGTAGTAGCTGTTTTGCGAAATGAAATGTCGCAATGTTTCAAAAATAGTATCAGTTCTTTTGTGAAATCAGTGGAGTATTTAAGTTTCGTTTTAGTGTATATTGTTCTTGTTTACTTCATGTTTATGAATAAACATGTTTGTTTTCTTGAAATACGGACTTATACTTGTATTTTGACCGCACACACACGATTCAAGAGGTTATGTCGTAACAATATTTACCTTTTAAACGATTGGTCGTAAACCCATGGTTCCAGTTTGAGAAAGGATTTAATTTAGGTATTCAATCATCGTATGCAAATTTCGATCATGAGACCCCTTTAATATAAAAGTACAAACGTAACATTTTATATGTGTCTCTTAGAAGATTTCTAAATATAAAAATATGTTCCATAGTCCAATTAGTTAAAATTAAATTCTACATTAGCATTCAATGAACTTGATGTATCATAAATTATAGATTTCGAAGGATAATTAGGGATTGTATAAAACTTTTGCTGAAATTCTAAACATATATAAGTTTTAAAATTGAAATTTTGTTTAACGAAATTACCTGAAATCTATGTTTTCACCGATTTTTAAATCCTTCAGTTTTGATTGTCTTTTCACTTCCAATTTTTTTTACCGAGAACCGGGTTTTATTTAACAACAAAGATAAAACATGCATAAGGGATTGATTATGAAACACTTTCCAACTGAAATGCAATTTTATTTAAAAATCTCTAAAATGCGATACATTTAGCGGTGATATATTTTAAATTATCACAGTACTATAGTAACGTATTATGCTTGAAAACTTTAAACTTCATCGAAAACCAGACTGAAATTTATTCAATCGAATAATGAATCGCAAACCTCTCTATGTAAAGTCAATAAATATTTCATTCCAATCATTTATATTCCAGACACCAGGGTTAATAATTTTTGAGTGAAAAAATTCAGCAATTTTTATACCACTCACCTTACTATCACCTGATTCGCTAACATTCAGAATACGTTAAAATTAGGCTTCCATGTAGAAATAATCAAAGTTTAGTGATAATTTAAAATCAAACATATTGCAATTGCGTTTTCACATAATTTAGATACACAGATAACAAGCAGAAATAAAGCGATTTGTACACCGGATGTAACACTAAATATAAATTGAAACTATTATTAAATGTCACGAACTATTATCAAATATCACAGTGGAAAATAAATCTATGCTATATTTTATAGCAAGTCATGTGACCTCTTCATATTATATGGATGTAATTATTATTTCAATTTTTTTATAAAATTACTCAACATATTTTGCTGAAAATTGTTTTATACTTGTAATGTGAAAATTTGAATATTTCTCAAAATGTTCGGAGTAATTTATGAATTTTAACTTCGCTTGAAACATTTTTGGAAAATAATTGTAAATAAATAGTCCCATAGGTTTCCCATAGAAAATAAAATAGTCCCATAGGTTTCAATGCATTTCATTTTTCCCAACCTGGCTAAATCTGAAACTAATTGAACGATATTATTCATTTTTCTTTCCCATATGTCCTACAGAACGTCTCAAAACCTTACTAAAATGTCATTTTGATAAATTCATTTTTCCGTCAGTTATCGTGTGAAACAGACAGATAGATATAATAATAAAGTCGTAAACACTTCGTAAACACAAAGTCGTAAACACTTTACAACTCTGTTGGAAAGCGTTAATAATATATCTGTAAATGAATAAAACATTTCGTTTTCAGAGGGCTTGAATAGAAAGTAAAATTGTGTACTATTTTACTAAAACTGTCCCGTGACCAAGCCTTTTGTAGTCCAAAGCCTTATTTTATTTAAAGCAGTTCTTAAATTGGAATAATGAGTCTGCAATCATTGCTCAAGTGAAATTTAGTCAGGTCATCTTTTTGAAACATTCAGTATAGTAACTTTTAATCTTCGATTTTCCATAATTACATTCTTTCTTTAGACAAACAATACATTTTAACAATAGAACGACGAAAGCGGCCATTTTGACCGTATAACTACTTTGAGAAACGATTCCTCCAAAACGGATAATCCCTGCCCATTGAAATTTTATGACTTTTCTCATTAATTTCCTTATATACATAATGTATAAGGAAAGTATTGTGACGGGATCGAAAATTCGAATTCGAGTTTTCGACGGGAGAGCACGTTTCAAGCATCCCTGATCACGAATCAAACATTTTTGAGGTGATGTCTGTGTGTGTGTGTGTCAGTGAGACTGTGGAGACGATAACTGACGAACGAATGGACCGATTCGAACGAAATTTGGTACAAAAATCACAATCCATAAACACTGGAAGCTTATTGTTTTTATACGCAATCGAATGTTCAGAACCTCCCTAAATTTTCGTGTGAAATTTTAAAAAAATCGTCAAAAAATCAAACCCGCTAATAATATTATGCAAATAGATATTTCTTATATAATTTTTCATTAGAAAACGATTGACATAACTTTTAGAAAGCTAACATGAATCGTTTCCGAGATATTGCACATTTAAAAAAAAATATCAAAAAGTCATATAAAATAAAAACAAATATTTCCTATTGAGAAACATGTAATACCATGCGATAAATTGGGTAAGATCATTCTCGTGGATCTAGCTCGTTCTATTCATGAAAAAAGATACTTTGAGTAATACTTTTGTATTTGAACGCCAATAGTCATTTATCTGCTGTAAGAATAACTTATTTCTTCGTCCATAACGCTTGGCGAGATTTTGTCGACGAATTTGGTGGAATGTCGCCAACTTGGCGACTTTTTTAAATGTTGCTAAATTAACGAAAAACTCACCAAATGGATAAAAATGACGCTAAATCAATTATGACTCATTGATGATGACGACATGGAAAATGACGACTCATTGACGAAAATTCAATATCTTGGAAAGAATATAAATAACTACTATAAAAATAATCTATTTTTTTTACTGTAAAAGTAGTAAATTCATTGCATTATATAAGGAAAGTCATGTTTTGCCTACATCAGATTTTTTTCATAAAGTTATTCAAAACACATAAGAAAATTATGCTAGGTTTTATAATAAGAGAACAAACACATCAACGATCCGTCGTTCTAGGTAGTTCAAAATATCCGTCGTTCTAGGTAGTTCAAAATATCCGTCTTTCTAGTGTTAAATCAAAATCGCAATGTTTGAACTTAAATGTTCAGTATAAACGATGTGTTTATTTTCAAAGCTTTCACTGCAGCAAGAACGCCTTTTGAAAGTTGAAATAGCAATCTGCTCTAGCCTCGCCCAGAGAATATAGTCGAATCACAACGGTGGAGTGTTACTGTAAGCTTTAGGCTGGACAGTGCATCACGGAGGTGGCAAATTTCTTTTTGTGTGCTACATTCCGTCATTTCTCGATTTTTGAAACAATTCCAAACAAGTGGAGAAGTCACCAACTATCATTTAAGTCAAGTTTTGGAACTGTCTACAGTCAAAACAATTTCCAATAACTGGTACATAGAATAAATGGCAAAGTTAAGTGCTATCTTGTGAAGGCTTCTGCCACAACATATATTTGACTGTCTAGAATTGATCTCGTTGTCTAATGGATTGTTGGGAACTGATACTATATGTATTCCATATATTTTAAAATCACTTTTTTCCTTATTTTTAAAAAAAATTACGGTTAAATTGAATACGATTATAAAGCTAAAATTGGATGGTTTTAGTACTAGATATTTTCAGTATATTTAAGAAATTTTCTGACTTATACATTTTAGCAAAAATAATAAAACTATTTATTATTTTTTCGTTGAATGCAAAAAATAATACATGGATAGAAATAAAATACAAGATTTTCTAAAAATATAAGTGTGTAGATGAAATAAAAAGCACAATAAGTGACTAAAGTCGTTTATGAGTTTATTGTATTTTTTGTAATATTAATGATAAATACAAAAAAAAATGTTATATATATTCTCTAATAATTGTAAAAGGTGTCTTTTGCTTTAATTTTTTTGAATAAAAACACAGGCAAGCTTTGGGGGGGGGCTTCATCCTATAAGGAAAACAAATTGAAAATCCTGACATTTATGTTTAGTTATTTAGCATTTTTTAGAAAATATTTTCTAGAATCAATTGTGATTAGCGAAAATATTTGCATGTATGACCACGCCCACTCTTCCACCTTCATGTTTAAAATTCGGAGTTTTCTTAGGACATAGAGTTTATCGGAAGGAAATATGAAAGACGAGGGATAAATTTTGCGACAAATGGTTTCATTCAAAATCATTATTTCTGCAGGTGTAGAAAATATCAGAAAATGTAGGAAAATTGCACTAAATTTTCAGAGAGGAATTTATTTTGACCATAATTCTGCTATTTTAAGTAAAAAATTTATTTTATTTTATTTATAGAGCTGCATGAATTCATAGGCAAATTTTTCTGATCAATGCCATTTGGACAACTCTTAGTTAAGCCTAAAATATTAATCTACCTTCCACCGTGTGAGATTACGATAAATTAAGAGTAACATAAATTTGCGTACATTCCATATGTACCAACAAATAATATTTTAAAGGTATATATATATATATATATACATATAATTTTTCGCTATGGTGGAATAAATGCAAAATTCTAAAAATATTTGGGTCTAACACTATCTCAGTGAATTGGAATAGAGAGAACAAGAAAGATGAATCATGCATAAAGCATTGATTATGAAACACTTTCCAACTGAAATGCAATTTTATTTTAACATCTCTAAAATGCGATACATTCAGCGGTGATATTTTAAAACTTATCACAGTAAAATATAATTGGAAACTTAAAACTTATCAAAAAAGGCGATGATATAAAATTCCTTGCTTCTCTATCTAAGTAAAAGCAATGAATATTCCATTCATATCACTTATATTCCAGACTCCAGCTAAATAATTTTGCCTTAAAAAATTCAGCATTTCTTATACAACTCATACAATCACTTGTTTTTTTACATTTTGCATACGTTAAAATTACGCTTCGTTGTAAAAATAATCAAAGTTTGGTGATCATTTAAAATAAAAAATATTGTAATTGCGTAAGTAAAGAATTTAGAAACACAGATATGTAAAAATAAAGCGGTTTTAGGACGGATGCAACACTAAATATAAATTCAAGAAATATCAATCATGCATAAAGCATTGATTATAAAACACTATCCAACTGTAGTTTTATTTAAACATCTCTAAAATACGATGCATTCTGCGGCGATATTTTTTTAATTATCACACAACTACAATAATTTATTTTACTTGGAAAATTAAAACCATGGAGTTAAAGTACGTTCTAACATCATGCTTAAAATTTCATTCAAACTTTAATCAAATGACGTCATCGAAATATAAATCGTCTAGTTCTCAGTTTAAAAGCAGTGAGTATTTCATTCATACACTTTTATTCCAGATTCCAAATTTAAATAATTTTGCATGAAAAAATATCAGCAATTCTTATACAACTCATCTTACAATAACTTGTTTACATTTTGCATTCTGTAAAGACAGGCTTCGTTGTAATCAAAGTTTGATGATCATTTAAACTAAAAAATATTGTAACTGCGTTGGCGTAGAATATGGATGCACAGAAAAAAATAAATAAGGCGGTTTTAGGACGGATGCAACACTGAATATAAATTAAAAAGAACTTTAAAAATCACGATTTTCACACAAGATGGATGCCATATTCAATTTTGAAGCGGGTCACGTGAACTCTTCATATTATATCGGTCTCATTATTATTTAATTTTTATTTAAAAAACTACTGAACATATTTTGCTGATTTTTTTTTATATATTTTGTGGAATAATTTGAATATTTCCTAAACATTTTGAAGCAATTTGTGAATATTAACTTTGCTTAAAAAATATTAAAAAAATTATATCCTTTTTTTCAACCCGGATTTAATGCAAAACTAATTGTGTGATACTATTCTTTAGCATTTCCAAATGTCCCACAGACCGTCTCAACAACATACTAAAATTTCATTTTGATAAAGTCATTTCTACGGCAGTTATCGTGCGAAAGAACAGACAGGCAGAATGAACAAAGTCATAAACACTTTTCAACTACGTTGTAAAGTGTTAAAAAACAACTGCTTATTATGCAGAGCGCATGAATTCGTATACAGTCCTTGACAGAACTAAATTAAAAGTTTTTCAATCGCCTAAATGTAAACAGACATTGAATTTAAAAATTTATCAAATAATGGTTAAATGTATTACATTCTTCCTAAAAATACCTTTCAAATTATAAAATTGTCATTATCAGTTTTCCATATTTAAATAATTTTCAGCTGAAGACCATTCTTCGACATCTGTCATTTCACTTTTCGTTCTTTTTAAAATACTTTACTGTCTGTAAGCGTTGTCGTATTGTTTGTATATAGGCTAGTATTTAAACATGTCAAATACAAGGAGGGAATCTATAATTAAAAAATAAGCTGTATCTCTTTTAATAAGCTTTATTTTTGTTGAGTAATGTTTGGTGCTTAGCGTCAAAAACAGGTGTCTCAAGTGACAATGTGCTTATTTTTTCTGTTCCATGTTAAAGTTTCAGCTTCCAAACCAGTCTTGATGTCGTATTATTGTAGAACAAACAGCAAGAGCTATAATTTCCATTCTTTTAATCGTCATCGTTTGCTTCAGTGGGTTACCAATATCGGAGTTTCTGAATTTTTATATTACAAATTTATTTAGCTTAGTATACGGAGGGTTCTGAAGGATTTTACCCCGTCTCTATTTTGTGAACTCCTAGAGAAGAATCAAAAATCCGTCTCTGGTATTCCCAGTCGATATTATTGTGATAAGATTCAGTCTTCTAAACCACCATTGGACTATTTTAGGGTCTAGAAAGACATGAAAAACCTGATAATATCCACATCAGGGGGCTTTAAAAATACGACTGCTTTAGGTTTTGCCGTCGATGGTCAAATTATAAGTGCGCAAAGATTCAGCGTTCTAAGTCACTTGGTTTGGTGGGGCTTCTGGAGGATATGAAAAAGGAGTTTTCAACAAATAAAAACATTTTTCCTGCTCCCAAGTGGGTAAATTGAAAATCCGGCTGTGTAAAGTTATATTAGATATTATTTTCCCCAATGGCCGGGAATTTGATATTCAATCATTCGCGTAAACAGCGGTTGAAGCACAGTCCATTTTTAAGTTATACAACGTTTCCCGACGTACCACAGGGGTGGATCACACGGCATCCATAAGCCTTCCAATTTCGACAGGAACTTGGTGGGGTCGACATCCACAGGGACCTTACGCTACTTCCTCTACCACTAACCTTTTGGAAGGACTTTTGTAATCTTCGATACTAAATCTATCTAAAATCCACTTATATATCCATGTAGGTCGTTCGAAAAGAAATAGCAAAAAATTAATTGCCTATTTTTCTTAGCCAGCACTTTTATTTTATGTGAAAAAGATATTAAACATTTTAAGAATGGAAATTGTTCAAGCTTCTTCTTTAGGGGCATGAGAGCTCAGAGGTTAGCGTGCAGGGATTGCTCTCGGGCGACAAGTTTTGATTTCCGGCTCTTCCCAAACTGCCTCCTTGTTCACGCGAAGAACGGGCACTTTAAATATGTGGGTTCGTAATTCCTTCCGATATGTTGGTGGTAGAGGAAGTGGGGTACTGTCTCAGCGGATGCCGTCGTAACTGGTTTTAGGTTATAATTAGTTGGCACTTCCCGGCTGTACAAACAAATTCCTTACACCTTCGGGTAGAGCGGACGGTCTGGGTCGAAGAAGAAGAAGCTCTTTCAGTTTGACAAGAACAATAAAATCCTCGAAAACAAAATATCTAGAAACTGAATTTTCTACTGAACATTTTGATGTTTATCATCCTATATATTATTATCCTACAGAACTGTTGGTGTTTATCTATCTTTTATTGTTTAAGAAGATATTTTGCGAGAAATCAGACAAAGTGAAACGAAAACTCGTTGGCACAAAATATTTCCATTTTTTGTTTTCGAAAAAAAGAGTACAACAATATTTACATTTTTTTTTTGTATATCCAAAAATGAAACCTTATTTCTCACAAAACGCGTGTAAGTTGCTTTGATTTTTATCTAGCAAGTTCGGAGATATAAATGTCCACACTCTTTACATTTTTTGGATTGATTTCAGGTACCCGTCCATGGGCGTCATTCCCATTGAAAAACAGAAAGTTGCAAAGAATAGGCTTGAAATTTTAAGAAAATTACATTGGAATGAACAATGTTTCACCAACTGGTTTAGTCACAGATATTTTATTAACCAGTTTGTGCGTTTTTAACACTTTACAACATAGTTGAAAAGTGTTTATGACTCTGTTCATTCTGTCTGTCTGTCTATCCGTTAGAACGATAACTGCCGTAAAAAAGACTTTATCAAAATGAAATTTCAGTATGTTGTTCAGACGGTCTGTGGGACCTACGAGAATATCAGTGAGTAATATCACCCAATTAGTTTTGGATTGAACCCGGGTAGAAAAAATGACATACATTGAACCCTATGGAACCTAATTTTTCAAATCTTTTTTAAGCGAATTTAAAATTCACAAATTGCTTCGAAGGTTTTGGGAAATATTCAAATTATCCCATAAAATATATAAAAAAAATAAATTTCAGCAAAATATATGCAGTAGTTCTTTAAATAAAAATTAAATTAATAATTACACCTTTTATATGAAGAGATCACTGACTATTACATGAAGAGATCACGTGCCCATTATATGAAGAGATCACGTGACCTCCTTCAAAATAAAATATGGCATCTATCTTGTGTCAGAATCGTGATTTTTAAAGTTCTTTTTAATTCATGTTTAGTGTTGTATGCCTCCTAAAACCGCTTTACTTTTTGCTTAATTTCTGCGCATCAATGTTCTGAAACAGCGCAATTACAATATATTTGAGTTTAAATGATCATCAGACTTTGGTTTTTTCTACAGTGAAGCCTAATTTTTACTTATGGAGAATGTAAATACCAAAAGATGTAGAATGAGTTGTATAAGAATTGCTGCATTTTTTTAACGAAACATTTTTTAGCCCATGGAGTCTGCAATATAGCTGATATGAATGAAACATTCATTGATTTTACACAGAGAATGAGACGATTTTTTCGATGAAGTTTTAAGCATAGAGTTAAGTTACTTGTACCTCCATAGTTTTAAGTTTTTAAATAAAATAAATTATTATAGTATTGTGATGAAAGAAAGGAATGGAAAAATGTTTATAAATGAAATGCTGCTTTAATATGGAGGCGATTTATATTTCGATGACGTCATTTGAATAAAGTTTATTTGTTTTCGATGAAGTTTTCAAATACAATAAATCATTGTAGTATTATGATAATTTTAAAAATATTACCGAGGAATGCATCGCACTTTAGAGATGTTTATATAAAATTGCATTGAAGTTGGAAAGTGTTTCATAATCAATGCTTTATGCACGATTGATCTTTCTTGTTTCTTTTAATTTTGCGTGGTTAAATGTTTTTATAAAAGCAAAAATTAATGTTAAAGCATTCCATTCACAGAAGAAAAAGTTTTACTTAAAATATCTCAGCATACAAGCTAGTATCTTGTCGTACGGCGTGCACGACATTTTGTAATTTCAATTACGGATGCCAACCAAAATAATGAACTATCTAAATGCTGCAGAGGGAGCCAATGGCAACACATGCATACATAAACAGTGGTCATCCCCTGCTGCATCAACAACGAATGGTAGATGTGGTAGGGAATCTATGGGGGAATGAAAAAAGCGCCCCAAAGCCGTATTCAAAAAAGTTCAGTCGACTTCAAATTTTCGAACGAGCTAACATCATGTTTCTTGGTTTTTGTGAGAAAAGGTATATCGAACGTGAGCGATAAAATGGAAGCTTGTTGCAGTTATGAAATGTGCAACAGTTTCATACATCATCGAGATTGCACGAATAAGTACTTAACACAAAGAGTAGAGGTAAATCAACTTTCAATTTGTCACTAATTAGCACGGAAGGCACACACTTTCATCGATTATGCAAATAATGAACAATCAGTTCGTAAGAGTAGATTATATTAACGAGTTCTTAGATATTGAGCTAAAAGAACCATTTTGAGTGTCGATTGATTAAAAGAAACTGTTTTAAAAATATATGTCAATTTTATTATATGTGTAAATATGTATTAATGAAATGTTGTCAGTGTTATATGTCTTATAATAATAGATTTCATAATAGTATCATTACTCAAGATACAATGGATTTCTATAACTTAACATATTAAAATAAATTGATCAATTAAGTCAAGTGTATTTATTTATATTTTGTGTGTTCGTCTCTCCAGTTTGAGAACCTGGAGCTTACATGCTCCACCCCTAGCGACGGCGGGGCGCGGTAGCCCATTGGTTAGCGCGCTGGAGTTGCACTCGGTAGGCCCGGGTTCGATTCCAGCCACTGCCAAAACTGCCGCCGTGTTCATGCGGAGTACGATCACGTTAAACATGTGGGTCCGAAAGTCCTTCCGAGAGGTTGGTGGTAGGGGAAGGAGGGTACTGTCCCTGTGGATGCCTTCCCCACTGGGTTCCGGTCTAAATTTGGTGGCACTTCCCGACCGTCCAAACTGTTACCTTACACTTTTCTGGTAGGTCGGACGGTCTGGGTTTCAACAACAATCAACAACCCCTAGCGACGGCATCATAGGTAAGTCCTATAGTGGTAATTTTGATAAGGACAATTCTACCTTATGACATATCTGTTCCCATTTCTTCGTATAAAAAAATGGTACGACTTTCAAACTGCAAAATCCTTCTTCACATTGCCCGTTGTCACACGAATTCGTTTAATATTGATTTCGAGTTCATCTTGAGGAACTTTCTTTTACGAATATATATTAAGTAACATCCTCAAATATTAAAAATGCCTAAAGGAGGTTGTTATTATATTCCAGCTATAATAGTTGACTTTTTGCTTTACTGATACAGAAAATCAAGTGGGAGAGGATATAACTTTCCCTTCATTAGCAGAATAAGTATGTTCATTCTTCGGGCAATTTTCTTTGAAGTGTAATATAGTAATTTTATTGCATGAAATAAAGCAATATTTATTACAATGCGTTAGTTATAAAAATGGGTTAATATTTTTATTTACGGACATGAAATATTTTTCAATGATATTAAATTCTAATTTAAGGGAAGGTTATACTAGCCATAGTATAGGGTAAAACGGCAAAGTATTATCTCCCGTCTACGGTCCATTAAGTTTAAAAATATTTCCTCTTATAAGCCTGTCTGTATCACATGCGCTCCTAATATCCACAGCCATACAGGAGCAACGCACCTCACCTCTTACATTTACTGTTATTATTCTTTATGATTTTTTTTAAACTTACATACTATACAATGTTTTAACATAACTCAATTTATTTACGCTCTTCTAGACCCTGTAGCAAAACGTAGCTATCCCACATAAGTAGTTATAAATTGGGGGTTCCAGTCCAAAGAGGGGAGGCGGTGCCGTGCCAGAGGAGGTCCTCTTTGGAAGGAGGGTCCCTCTTTGGGAGGATCTTCCCTCTTTTGAGAGGATCCTCTTTGGGAGGATGCCTCTTTGGAGTGGATCCTCTTAGAGGGTCTTTAGACCCCCAGGAGGGAGGATGCCCCCCCACCCCTCTTTTGGAAGTTTGGTGAAGCGGTGCAGCACCGGATGCCTCTTTCGGAAGAGGGCAATTGCGAAAGTCTTTCACAGAGGCATGATGACTCATACGGAGTGAGTTTCACTTCACTCTTGAGAGGGAATGTCACAATCGCTGACTGACCCTTGACCTGAGGAAGAGGTTTCAAGGGATTTCGCAATCGCACAATCTGGAAATGACGTGTCGACCTTAGAAGTGACCTTTGACAAGAACACACGTCCTCCCTCTCTGCTGGTCAGCGACAGACTGAAAGATCTTATCAGCGTGACGTAGTTAAAGCGCCCTCTGGCGAATTTTGATGAAGTGCTGCCATCTATCGGCATTTTTTTCCCCAAAAGAATTTAATGTTTCACTGGTCAGGAGCTGGATTCGAACTTGGATCCAGCCGATTACAAGCCGCGCGTCTTACCGCCGTGCCATAAGGCCTTTCTCAATAGAAAGTTATCTTCGAAGTGTACCTTATCAGCAGAAGTTAGATTATTTTTCGAAGTTCATTCGAATCGCTCGGTGAATAGCGATGTGTTTTAAAACAGAATGCTACGGAGTGAATATAAAATTGTGTATTATAACACTATGATTTTTTTTTTAAACAAATTGTGTTCAGTGGACACAAAAATTGTATTCAGTGATATATAGCAATGCGGATTTTTTTTTTTAAATAAATCTAACAGCATATATCAATATGATTTTTTTTTTAAAGGAATGGAATACACCCAAGTATAGTTACGCATTTTCAAAATGGTGGTAAATGAATAGCATTAAACCCTTTTAACACTTAAAATTTAAACACACTAAACTTAGCTAAGTGATTTATAGCAATATGAATTTTTTTTTTTTAATAAATCTAACAACATATATCAATATGATTTTTATAATAATAACGAAATGATTTCGAATGTTTAAAAACAAATAGAATACGGATTTACAGTGGACACAAAAATTGTGTTCAGTGAATAGGATTCGACCCTTTTAAATGTTGTGGATTTAAAAACAAATGTATGCACAATATATTTGACAACCTTTAAAATAGTGCATTTAGTTAAAATGAAGTGAACAAGATTTGACCATTCTAAGTGTGTGTGTGTGTGATTTTTTAAAAATAAATCTAACAGTATATATCGAAATGTTTTTTTTTTTCTTTTTATAAAAATAATAATGAAAATTAGAACTCACGGAACGATATCTTCACAGCTTCGCGTCCACGGTACAAATGAGTGATACACTCTCATTATGCTATTAAAAATTAGATCTTATCTACAATGACGTCAGCATTATGAGGTGTTGCCACCTATTTTTTTCTAATAATATATTTCTAGTAACTGGATACTTCAAGGGTCTGATTTGCTACACGTAATCTGAAATACATCATTTTAATGATATTGTGCATTGAATATGATTTGACCATTTTTTTAAAGTGGTGGGTGTAATTGAAATACCGAAGTTTAGAATTTAACAAGCTAACGGATTTTCACTCCCATAATTTTAGCATTCAGTTTAAATAAAACCCAATGAATATCATTTGACCATTTTCACATCGTAATTTTACTACCATTATAGAACTTAGAAGTGAGTGTACATTATTTTTACACCACATCATCATCACTTTTAAAATCTATTGCAAGTTTGGCTTAAAACCTTTTTTAAAAATAAATCTAACAACGTATATGGCTATTATAATAACAAAATGATTTCAAATGTTTAAAAACATAATAGATTACGGATGAACACATAAAAATTGTGTTCAGTGAACACATAAATTGTGTTAAGTGTTACCCTTTTGTGTGTTGTGTATTTAAAATTTAAATGCATTAGCTAAAATTGTGTTAAGTGTTACCCTTTTGTGTGTTGTGTATCTAAAAATTAATGTATTACTACATTGTACTTAGGCATTTCCAAAAATGGTGCGACAAGCTACTCACTCCACACAATCTGAAAAGAAAGATAAAAGTTTCCATTAGAAAATATATGTTATTAAGAACTGTTACATATTATATATAAGAGAAGTGTGTTAGAAAAAGTGGGAAATGTTAGTAGAAGAAGAAGAAAAAGTTTGTGTGATTCCGACAGCCCCATGAGGTGTCACACCCTGTCACTACGCTCTTTAAGGGCAGCGTTCCCCACCAGTCTGAAATGTTTTTTTTTTATTAATTTAAATTGTAATTTTATTTTACAAGTTTCATAAAGAATTTTAATCTTCATTGTTTTTAAAAACATTTTAAAATAAGTAAAGTTAAATTCAGATACTTGCAATTTTACAAGATAAAATTTTATAAAGAATTTTAATCTTTATTGTTTTTTTTTAAAAACATTTTAAAATAAGTAAAGTTAAATTCAGATACTTGTAATTTTACAAGACAAAGTTTTATAAAGAATTTTAAAATAAATCTGAATTTTTAAATTCAGATACTTGTAATTTTACAAGATAAAGTTTTATAAAGAATTTTAAAATAAATCTGAATTTTTAAACTCAGGTACTTGTAATTTTACAAGACAAAGTTTTTTAAAAAATAAATCTGAATTTTTAAATTCAGATACTTGTAATTTTACAAGATAAAGTTTTAAAAATTAAATCTGAATTTTTAAATTCAGAAATTTATATTTTCTACTTTACAAGATAAAGTTTCATAAAGAATTTAAACTTAGCTGTTTTTAAACAGTGAAAAATTAATTTTAAATGTAAAGTAGTACACTTTCAAACTGGCAGGCCTATTTCCCAAACATTAAACATAAAAATGTTTTAACATAAAAATGTTATATCAGTGGAAAAAAATCTTTCCACAGTACATAGATTTTTTTTTCTTTTCTTCTTTCCATTTTTTTTCCATTTCCAATGCAGTTGGATTTTTTTTTTATTTCCATATATATTTTTTTTCCATATTTTTTTTTTCATTTTTTTTTTTTTTTTTTTTCAATTTTTACTTTTTTTTTCTTTTTTTTTTTTTTTTTCATATATCTATATCTTGCTTTGGTCTTCATCTTTCTTTCTTTGCTCTTCTCTTTTAATTTTGTGGTGGCCGTAAGCATAAGTATGCACGCCATCGTCCATTATGTAGCGTTTATCATCGTATGGAGAGAGTGACACCTTACACTGTTTTAGAGTGTATAATTTGTGACACTCACTCCCGATGCGATACTGAACGTGACGTGCAACTTTTTTATCAGTAAGACAACTTTTGTACATTTCATGTCTCAGTTGCTTACTGATAACTGATCGGGAGACCCCCTTTGCTGTCTTTTTTGTACCACTAACTGCCAGTAGTGAGTACATTTTAGACCTGAGCCCCACAAACTCAAGTCCCGGCTGCGCGTTCAGTTCATCCTTGAAACAACCAATCTTCTTTTTATTAACACCACTGAATGCCGGATGGTTCACGGGGAAATCAGAGGTGTCAAAGAGATGGCTGTTTTTCTGCATGTCCTGATAAAAATCACGACACTGCACCTCATAGGTTAAAGAATCAGTGTCAGTGAATAGTAACACAGCCTTTGCTCCATAGTACTTTTTCATGTAGCCATAATGAAATGTGTATATATGGAGTTTGCTCAGCTCCAGAATGGTGAATCCAACGTAAATCGGTCTGTTAAAGACGATGCAGTTCTTCACCCGCTCAACCCCAACCAAGTCTTCATCAAAAATTTTGAAGCGCTTGAATGTAGGCGCCGCCACGAGCTTTTCACCCCGCCGCGTGTCGGTGACCAGATCTACATTAACTCTGTTACGCAGATTTTCCATTGATTTTCCGTATACGGCGTTGTTCATGAGCTTGAAGAAGTCCTTCTCAAACCCCGATTGAGACCTCTTCCTCTGCTCAGTGTTGAAATCGATGTACGATCTCAACCAGGGCCGCTGATGGAAGCGAAGGACTTTGTGCACAGATGTTACGTGCAACCCCAGTTCCAGGTACATTTTCAAGCATCTATAATGTACCACATAATTTTTCTTATTGCAGAGATTTGGGACAAGTTTTTCTTGTTCTTGGAACTGGGGAACTCCAAGCTCCTCCATGATCTTTACCGTATACGGCGAGACATCTTCCTCTCGAATCAACATTCTTTCCGGCGCAACAGGGTAATCATTATGGAGATCGTGAAGTTCTGGCAGGTACTCCAAGTCGACCTCCAAAATGTAGCCAACCGATGCATGGTCGGGGCAAGACAGGATGCAAGCCTCTGTCGCAATCGTGGGTGACACCCACTCAAACTTTCCATATGGAAGGGGCTGAGACATAGCCCACCCGTACAAGTTGTTGGCATCCAAATACATGATATACTGGGTGGGCTGTGCAGGGTCATACTTCGCCATGTAAGGATTATTTGCATGTGCCAAACGCTTCGTAATGACAGACACGCCACCCCTGATACCACGCTCAATGAAGAGATGTTGGTCAATCTCTGTCATTAGATCGAGGGGCTGCTTGCACATCTTGAGAGCAGCCTGCCATGCCAAGCCGGGTGCTGTCATCAGGTGGACACAATCCAACCCATAGTACTCCCTGCACAGGTGTCGAAACTGCTGAAATACGTCGGCCAACAGAAGAACATCACTTTTAACGTAGAGGTCGTAGTATTCCCCTAATGTTTTCAAGTTGAATGTTCTCCATACATTCTGAGCATGAGCATAATCGTCAGTGGTGGGGGGTCTCATCCGTCAGAGTGCTATAAAAAGCCGAGAGTGGAGGTAATACCTGCTCATCGAATTTCGCCAACGAATTCATGTACTCGTAAAGGTACACTCCCTTGCGAAGCAGCAGCTCAAAATGGATGGGGATGTTTGCCTTCAAGATCTTGAATTCATCAGCTGGCAAATTGGCCACTAACTTCTCCAAGGAAGCATTCATGAATTGGAGACTATCGATGAATTGCAGCCTCACACTCTCCTTTCCCTCATACAGGGAGATGGAGATATATCTCTCCATATTTTGTGGAATGACCTCTAAGCTGTGGTCTTTCAGCTTTCCAAGCCCCGACATTAAGAGGTGCGAATCATAGTTTTTCAAATTGTGAAACACTACAGGGACACTCTTACGTAACTTGTATCTAAGATTACAATTCGAGTGTGCTGCCCCCCTATAGTTTCCAACAATGTGACAATGATCGCGAACCTTCATAATGTACCGGTCACCGTCCTTTGCAAAGGCCCTCTTACACAGATAGCAGTGGGATGCGCTGTTGAAGTGTCCAGTGCTTCACTCCTGGTAAGACGCATAGGTGCTATGCTATTAAAACGAACGGCCAGTTCGTCTCTTTCCAGGAGCATCCTCTGCAGAAAATGGGTTACAGCGTCAGGGCCCCGATAGCAATACACGGGCTTGTGTGATTCGCCTTGGGGTTCCACGACGACGTATGCGTAGCCGCAAGCCTCATGATGGGCTACCTTTTCTACAAAGGACCGACTATCGCTAGGCTGTGCGCTGGGCACTTCTACCAAAAGCGACTCAAAGTCGGCATATATCACGAACGGTACCGGGTGTTGATACTCCAAATTGGAGAACTTTAAACAACTTTTCTCGAGGCTTGGCATCTCAACACGTTGCGGTGCATGCTCTTTGCAGTAGGGAGTGTGTGCCATGAGTAAATCTTCTCGGGAGAAGCGGTGGAGGCACCGATAACATACGTGAGAAGCAGCACGATGTAGAGTCAAATCCCCCAGAAGTCTCGACATACTGCGGATCAGGCAGTAATGTTGTTGTGTATCCTGACTTATGAGAAGAAGGTTAATGCAGTCTGCATCGTCTCTTGCAGATACGTGCAGAGGAAACACTTCTTCATCCTCATAGCCGAAAACATTAATCCGGCAGTTGTTCAGCTTCTCTAGGGTACCAACCTTACTCACGGGTACCGGGCACTCCACATTCCCCAGGTTTATCTCATGCTCCCTAGGCAAATAATGAGTCATACGCCAAGGTTTTTCAGACCAATGCAAATTGAGTCTGTGAGCGAGAAGGCACCACACAAAACACTTCTGGTCGCAACACACTGTGTTTTGGATCAGTTACTGACAAATATCCTACCCAATTGTATTGTGAAGTATCAAAAACCTGTCGAAGCACTACCGACTTTGCCACCCTATGAATTAAAACGCATTTTAATGCAGTTTGTACATAAAAATTTATGTGTAGAGTTGTATAAATTATATCAACGTGAAACATGTAAAAGTCACGGGTGTACCGATTTGAAACACAAGTGCTGTACGCTATCCACTCATATGCAATTTGTGGATTATGAAGTAGTCGATCACGAACTTTTAATGATAAACATTCAAGAAATTGATCGAGAGTTTTGTGAAACAAATGAAAACAATGTTTCACCTGAATTTTTTAAAAGTCTCACCGTAAAGGACTATTATACAGCGATGATTGCGCTGTTCCATATGTGAAATACAAGTTAGTAGAATATTACTTTTGTAAAAATCTATGTACTATTTAGCTTTCATTAAAAATGATTTTTCTTTAAATGTTGCTTCATTCTTAGTTTTATTTTAAGTTATGTGTTAAACTCATTATTTATTTAAATTTAAAAGTGTTATTAAAACCACATACTAAAATGTTGATATAAAAAAATTATAGTTGAAAGATATAATTTTTGGAAGCCCACACAAATCTATCACTAAAAAAAAAAAAAAAAAAAAAATGATTCCACTCCGATGGAAATAACGTTATATTTTTCAAAGTACAATTAAACTGAATGGTTCAATATGTGAAACATTAAAAAATATGTGTGGGTCCTATTAAATGTTTTAATAAAGTCAGCGGTGGCTTCGCTCAGATGGAGCGTGAATGTTTATATTTTTCAAGGTTTAATTCAATTGTTGTGTTTAATTTCAAACTGTATTGAACAATATTTTCACAAATGCGTAAAATTAAAACAAATACATTTTTCAATTAAAAAAATTATTAAAATAACTCACCTGATTTATATCGTCTTTGGTCGTGGGTTTGTTTGCACATATAATAGTCATCTCCTCAACTGGGATACCGAAGTCGAACTGAAAATCCATAAAAAAAAATAATTAATATAAAATTCAAGTGCTAATCGTTAAGTCATATATAATAAATCATAAAATAATGAAAATCAAAATTTTACTTACTTCAAATGCACGGGAGGAAGACATCTTAAATATTATCGTTATCGTATTTAATTCAAAAGCAAAGCACTGGCTGAAAAAAGAGCAGTTGACCATAGCTCGATAAGGATCGCATTTTATACCCTTTTCCGAGGGGACCTTTGCTTTGTGCTAAACAAACAGCGTCCTCCGAAAAGTCAGAAGCACATGATTTCCGATAAGCTGGAACATTCGATGAGCTTCTAGAAATGGCTAGAATTTGAATAGTTTTATTTTCGAACATAAGTCATATCTACTTCTCTGATGTGTTTTATTTACATATATTCTCAATCTTTGGGTCTTCCTTGCAATTTTAACTAATTATGTGTGTTATTTAATGGAGTTAAACTCCATTTAATTAAATATTAGTGATTAAATATTAGTATATATGTAACAGTTCGAAATAAGATGTATTTTCTAGTGGAAACTTTCTTTTCAGATTGTGTGGTGTGAGTGGCTTGTCGCACCATTTTTGAAAATGCCTAAGTACAATGTAGTAATACATTAATTTTTAAACCATTACAAGGGTTCAATCTTGTTGACTTAACACAATTTTAGCTAATGCATTTAAATTTTAAATACACAACACACAAAAGGGTTGAATCCTATTCATTGAACACAATTTTTATGTGTTCATTTGAAATCCGTAATCAATTTGTTTTTAAACATTTGAAATCATTTTGTTATTATAATAGCCATATACGTTGTTAGATTTATTTTTAAAAAAGGTTTTAAGCCAAACTTGCAATAGATTTTAAAAGTGTTGATGTGGTGTAAAATAATGTACACTCACTTCTAAGTTCTATAATGGTAGTAAAATTACGATGTGAAAAGGGTCAAATCATATTCAATGCACAATATCATTAAAATGATGTATTTCAGATTATGTGTAGCAAATCAGAGCGTTGAAGTATCCAACTATTAAAAATATATTATTAGAAAAAATAGGTGGCAACACCTCATAGTGGTGACGTCATTATAGATAAGATCTAATTTTTAATAGCGTAATGAGAGTGTCTCACTCATTTGCCGCGTGGACGCGAAGCTGTGAAGAGGTCGTCCGTGAGTTCTAATTTTCATTATTATTTTTATAAAAAGAAAAAAAAAATCATTTCGATATATACTGTTAGATTTATTTTTTAAAAATCACACACACACACTTAGAATGGTGAAATCTTGTTCACTTCATTTTAACTAAATGCGCTATTTTAAAGTTTGTGTATACATTTGTTTTTAGATACACAACACTTAAAAGGGTCGAATCCTGTTCACAAAACATAATTTCAGCTATGTATTACATTCATGTTTTTAAGTGTTAAAAGGGTTGAATGCTATTCACTTAACACCATTTTGAAAATGCGTAACTATACTTGGGTGTATTCAATTCATTTTTAAAAAAAAAATCATATTGATAGTTAGATTTATTTAAAAAAAAAAAAAAATCCGTATTGCTATAAATCACTCAGCTAAGTATAGTGTGTTTAAATTTTAAGTGTTAAAAGGGTTGAATGCTATTTACTTAACACCATTTTGAAAATGCGTAACTATACTTGCGTGTATTCCATTCATTTAAAAAAAAAAATCATATTAATAGTTAGATTTATTTAAAAAAAAATCCGTATTGCTATAAATCACTCAGCTAAGTATAGTGTGTTTAAATTTTAAGTGTTAAAAGGGTTGAATGCTATTCACTTAACACCATTTTGAAAATGCGTAACTATACTTGCGTGTATTCCATTCATTTAAAAAAAAAATCATAGTGTTATAATACACAATTTTATATTCACTCCGTAGCATTCTGTTTTAAAACACATCGCTATTCACCGAGCGATTCGAATGAACTTTGAAAAATAATATAACTTCCGCTGATAAGGTACACTTCGAAGATAACTTCCTATAAAGCACGGGTGCTTTGGCACGGCGGTAAGACGCTCGGCATGTAATCGGCTGGACCCAAGTTCGAATCCAGCTCCTGACCAGTGAAACATTAAATTCTTTTGGAAAAAAAATGCCGATAGATGGCAGCACTTCATCAAAATTCGCCAGAGGGCGCTTTAACTACGTCACGCTGATAAGATCTTTCAGTCTGTCGCTGACCAGCAGAGAGGGAGGACGTGTGTTCTTGTCAAAGGTCACTTCTAAGGTCGACACGTCATTTCCAGATTGTGCGATTGCGACATCCCTTGAAACCTCTTCCTCAGGTCAAGGGTCAGTCAACGATTGTGACATTCCCTCTCAAGAGTGAAGTGAAACTCACTCCGTATGAGTCATCATGCCTCTGTGAAAGACTTTCGCAATTGCCCTCTTCCGAAAGAGGCATCCGGTGCTGCGCCTCACCAAACTTCCAAAAGAGGGGAGGGGGGCAGTGAGAGGCATCCTCCCTCCTGGGGGTCTAAAGACCCTCTGAGAGGGTCCACTCCAAAGAGGCATCCTCCCAAAGAGGGACCCTCCTCCCAAAGAGGACCTCCTCTGGCACCGCACGGCATCGCCTCCCCTCTTTGGACTGGAACCCCCAATTTATAACTACTCACATACAGTGATTCTCACTACATTTTAGGTAAGGAATGTCAAATTTGAGGCGAAATATGACACGACAAAATGTACGTAGGTACGTATAGCATGCACCAATAATAGGACAAGAGATAATATTCAAATGTTTAATGAAAAATATGATAGATCATTAATCTAAACAAATAAATATTTTAATAAACATAAGAATAAATTAAAGCTAAATTCGGTGTGCTGATGAGGATAAGTACAGAGATAAAAGTATTCAATAGATATGTTTAAATACAAATAAACTGTTCCACTTGGAGACAAATTTTGCGACTTTCAATATGTCTCGAAATAGATCAAAATATAGTCAAATTGACGATATTGTTTTATTAAACGAGAAATATCAATCATGAATTAAGCATTGATTATGAAACACTTTCCAACTTCAATGCAATTTCATTTAAACATCTCGAAAATGCGATACATTCCTCGGCAAAATTAAAAAAATTATCACAATACTACAATATTTCCGGCCACACATAAGGCTACCATAAACCTTCGGGTTGGTCGTGTGGTCAGGGTCTTCAATACTACAATATTTGAAAACTTAAAAGTTCATCGAAATAAATGAACTTCATTCAAATGACGTCAAATAAATATAAATTGCCTGGCTCCTCGGTAATGTTTTTAATATTATTATAATTACTACAATAATTTATTATAATTGAAAACTTTATTAAAACAAACTGCAATTTATTCAGATGACGCCATCGAAATATAACACGCCTGGCTCTCTCTATAAAACCAGCAATTCATTCCTAACATTTTCCCATTCATTTCATTCATCACAATACTATAATAATTTATTTTATTTAAAATCTTAAGACTATGGAGGAACAAGTAATTAAACTCTATGCTTAAAACTGCATCAAATCGTTCTTCTCTCTGTAAAATCCATGAACATTTCATTCATATCAGCTATGCAGACTCCATGAGCTAAATAATTTTGCGTTAAAGAAATGCCGTAATTCGTAAACAATTGATTCTACATATTTTGCTGTTTATATTTTACATAAGTGAAAAATAGGCTTCGTTGTAGAAATAATCAAATTTGGATGATCATTTAAACTCAAGTATATTGTAATTTCGTTGTTTCAGTATGTAGATGCACAGAATTTAAGCAAAAATAAAGCTGTTTTATAACAGATACAACACTCAATATGAATTAAAAAGAACTTAAACAATCTCGATTTTGAAATAAGATGAATGCCATACTTCATTTTGAATTGGGTCACGTGATCTCTGGTCACGTGATCGCTTCATATAAAAGGTGTAATTATTATTTTAATTTTTATTTAAAATACTACTGAATATATCTTGCTAAAATTTTTCTTATGTGAATATTACCTAAAATTTTCGAAGCAATTTCTGCATATTAAATTCTCTTAAAAATGTTTGAAAAATTAGGTCCCATAGGGTTCAATGTATTTCATTTCCTCAAACCGGGTTCAATCCAAAACTAATTGGGTGATATTATTCATTTATATTCTCATAGGTCTCACAGACCGTCTGAACAACATACTAAAATTTCATTTTGATTAAGTCATTTTTACCGCTGTTGTGCTAACAGACAGACAAACAGACAGGCAGACAGACAGAATGAATAAAGTCATAAACATTTTTCAATTTTGTTGTAAAGTATTAAAAAATAAAAAATAAGTTTCCTGAAATAATAAGTTTTCTGAAATAATAAGTACGTAGATAAAATAAAATACACAATTGGAGAGTAAAGCCGTTTATGGGTTTCTTCTAATTTTTTGTATCATTAAAGATAAATATATAAAAAAAGTTATATATACCCTGGCGGAAAATAAAATCCCAACACCAAGAAGGAGTTGCGCTAGATAAATGAAATTTGAGAGGGGCGTTTTTGCACATATGAAAGATGACGCCTATTCAAATTTCGGTCCAGACGAATATGAGTGGCGCTAGTAGCGGCACTATGATCATGCAAATCAAGATTGCTTTAAATACGCGATGTAAACTTCGTGAGCGTTATTTATTGGACGTTGTGAGCTGGGTTTGAGTCAAAAATGCCTTTAAGGAGACGAAGAAGGCAGTATCAGCAGCTTAGTGAGTTTGAACGAGGTCGTATAATAGGGCTATGAGAAGGTGGATTTTCTTTACGCGACATTGTAGAAAGACTTGGCAGGGATGTGTCCACTGGGCATGATTGTTGGCAGCAGTGGGCAGGAGAAGGCACTATCTCAAGAAGAACGGGGTCCGGCCGCACACGGGTCCACTACTGAGAGTTGAAGACCGTCGCTTTCGCCGCTTGGCTGTGGCGGATCGTAATTAGAGCTTCTGTTGGCCCCAGAGTGACACAGTGAATTGTAAGAAATGATTACTTGAGAGACAGCTCCTAGCAGACGGCCTGTAGCGTTCATACCACTTACTTCGAAACACTGCCATCTGCGACGTTAGTTGTGTCAAGCTCATTGGGAGGCGGTGTGGAGATCTGTTGTATTCTCAGATGAGACCCGTTTCTGTGTTATTGCCAGTGATGGTCGTATGTTGATAAGAAGGAGGCCAGGTGAGCGCTTGGAACCAAACGGCATAGACACGCTGGGCCTACACCAGGAGTTATGATCTGGGGAGCCATTTCCTATGACAGCAGGAGCACTCTCGTCGTTATTCCAAGCACCTTGACAGCAAATTTGTACATCAGACTGGTTATTCAATCGGTTGTGCTGCCATTCATGAGCAGTATTCATGAGGGTATTTTCTTACAGGATAACGCTCGTCCTCATACCGCTGCTGTTGCCTTGACCTGCGAGATCACCCGATCTTTCTCTCATCGAGCACGTATGGGACATTATTGGAAGCCAAATCCAGCATCATCCACAACCAGCATTAACCGTTGCTGATTTGACTGACCAAGTGCAACAGGTATGGAACTTCCTCCCACAACATTACATACGGCACCTGTATGATACAATACATGCACGTTTGCATGCTTGCATTCAAAATCGTGGCAACAACAGCGGTTATTAATGTACCACCATTTCACATTTGAAATGGCTCTACTCGCGCATACTTTAACCTGTGACCTTGAAACTTTAATCAAATAATTTTGTTGCCTACACAATTGCTTTGCCTAAATTTCATCCCTCTAAGCTAATTTCTTCTTGGTGTTGGGATTTTATTTTCCGCCAGTGTACATTCTAATAATTGCAATAGTTGACTTTTACTTACATTTTTGCATAGAATCCCTAACAAAGGTTGTGGGAGCCGTATATCCTATAAGAAAAAAAAATTGAAAATCCTGACAATTATGGTCAGTTATTCAACATTAGTTAAAAAATATTTTCCAAGATTCAATTGTGAATAGCGAGAACATTTGCATGTATGACCACGCCCATTTTTCCACCTTCATTTTAAGAATTCAAAGTTTACTTTGGGTATAGTGTTTATTCCAAAGAAATATAAAAGACGAGGGAAAATTTTTAATGCAAATGGTTGCATTCAAAATCACTATGTCTCCAGGTGCTAAAAATATCAGGAAAGTGTACGGAAATTGAACTAACTTTTCGGAGATTATTTTGTATTGGCACTAATTCTGCCATTGCAAATCAGAATTGTACTCTATTTTTTATAGAGCTACAGTAGATATTAGGTAAATTTTTCCGACTGCAGCCATTTGGACAATCCTTTGTTCAGCATGGGAGGATTAGGATGGGATATGGAGACGTTACCACCAATGGGAGGTTGAGGTCTGAAGACACCAGACCGTGCGACTCACATAGTAGGTTTAGATTAGCTAGCTGCACGTCCGGGAAAGGATACTTCCTGCTCTCAAGGAGGCACCCAAGGTCTAGCATCCCGCCGAACGAACATTTATTTAGATCTAAAAAGATAACAATTGATGAAAAATATTATGATTAAACAGACAGTTTTACATTATACTTGAACTTGACAAGTACGTCCATTTATCAAAAATGGGAAAAGGGTTATTGCGAATATAGATAAAAAGATCATTGAAAAATAAGATTTAGAGTGAGGTATAATAGCATAATATTAAAATTTATATTAATAGTAACACTAATAGTAAACATTAATAGTAAAATTTAAAAAATATATAAAAAGAAAATATATGAAAAGGAAAATTAGGCACATGAAAAACAAAAACAGAAATTTAGAATAAAGTTTAGAAAAGAAAAATTAGAAAAAATACAAATAAAAAGGATCAAAAGAAAAAGAAAGGACCGAGAAAATAAGAACAGTTAACATGGCTTTTATGTTTATTTTTATTTTTTTTTCTAAGAAAAAAAGGAGGGAACACAATAAGTTCATATAAGTTAATAAGAATGAAATAAAGGGATTCATTGATCAAAATTAATTGGGAGCAGAATCTACTTATAAGCGTAGGTCACTTTATTAGAAATTTCCATAGCAACAAAAATACTTTTTTTAATTTTATCTACTGAAGAGGAATTTGAACGAACTTTGGAGAACCGAATTGGTTTATTAGAGAGGGAGGGTTTGCAGAGATGAAATTTTTTAGAAAAAGGACAATCGAAAATGTAATGGTCAACGTCACCGAATTTATTGCAAATACAGTTAGAGGTGAATTTAATTTTGAAAAAGTATAGATAAATTAGTATAGTATAGGTAAATTAGTATATAAAAAAGTATAGATAAATTAGTATAGGTAAAAAGTATAGGTAAATTAGGTGGTCGTTCCAACCAGCTCGCTGCCACTTTTGCTGACGGTCATATTTTCAATTTGCAGGTCTTACACTCCTTACGCTGTGTGCTAGTCTCATGTTTTCTCTCTCCTTCTCTTCATTATCTCTTCTCTCGTCTCTGAGAGCTACAGCAACAGATCTTTCCATCGTGTTTCTGTCACAGATAGCTACCCTAAGTTGGTATATTTGTGTTTCCATTTGAGTCTTCTCTATGACTGTGATGCCCCACTAAAAATGTTTGGGTTTCCCTCTTAACTAGTAACCTGCTACTTAATCCAATTTATATATCTCTCCCTAGTTACATTTAATAGGTCAAGACATACCAGTAGCTGTCCAAACACATGCAGCCAAAGGTCAGAAAGTATATATAGGGGTTTCTACTATTCTTTTTACGTTTAACTCTAGGCATAAGTGCTAATTCTAGGCTAATTTCTTAGTTTTAGTCTTATTTCTATTATATAGCTGTATCTCAAATTTTCGCTTAACATAAGCAAGCTACTTTCCTTGTTTTAAATAGTATTAATAATAGCTTTAGGTTAAGCTTTAATCCACTTTTGCAACTACAGTATTGCGTTTACCAATTGAAAGCTCTTTCCATTTCCCGCCCAGTCACTAAGCCCACTTGATTATATTTCCCTCCTTGGCAAAAACTACAACCCTATATAAACAAGATCAGTCTCTGTTCTCCCATGACCGGGTGGTTCGCTACCTTGCTGTTTATGATCCTTTATCCTCCCCAGCCCTCTTTCTCCTTCGGGGTCATCCGATCTCCTTTTGTCAAGCCTATCTTTCCTATTCCTGCTTTCTTTTCCTTAGGCTAGTCTCTTAATCTGGCAGTACGGGTTTAAGCTTGAGTTACAACAACGCCTCTTTAAGATGTATGCTGCTTCTGAATAACTATATAGCGGTAGAAAGTCGAAATCATAGCATAAACTAACATCAGTTTGGTTATCTACATGAAGGTAATAATAGCTTGTTCGGTATTGTCACTAATTCCATTCACTGCTATTGGACTGGTGTTCCTATGTTCTGACGCCGTGGGTCCAATTTAGGGATCTACCTTGTGTTCAGGCACCAGAAAGCCTACATTTTCATTTTCAGCGCTTACATTGTTCAAGAGTGTTGCACTTAATCCTCTCTACTGGGTATCTTTCATTACAAAAGCACGGTAAATTTGAAAATCCACCAAAAATTCCATTCAGCGCAATTTCTCTGCCGGGTCGTACTTCGGACGACTGTAACGGGATTCCTCTGTAAGCTAAATACGGCACGTTAGGTTCATTCTAAAGTCTCCCAGAGCTCTTAGTTAAGCCCAAAACGGATAATATTTATTAACCTACCAAGTGATTGCAATACCGGTATACGGAATACTGGTATTTCGTGCAATTTAGTAATTTCGTGAAACTGTTATTTACTAAGGTATAATACCAGTATTTTATTTATTTTAATATAATACTGGTATACCAGCTATAATATTTTTTTTATTAAAGGGTTTAATTTAACTTATTGGGCATTTGTTGTTATTGAAATACGTATTTTTAAAAATACGTATATAAATTTAAAAATTTAAAAATACGTATAAAAATTGTAAAATAAAATACTCCTTGCGTAGGCGTAGGCGTTCCAGCATAACTTAGAAATGAATATTCTAAACTATCTAATAATACGAATTACTAGACGAGATCGTATTCTAAACTAACATCTCCTTGCACTGATGCAGTTCTCTGAAACTCCTATTGGTCGTCGGTAATGACGCCGGAGTAATGATGTCGGTAATGACGTCGGTAATGACGCCGGAGTAATGATGTCGGTAATGACTCCGCTCTGCGGCGTCATTAGCATTTTCAACTGCAGTTCATTTTCAACACTGCAGTGCATTTTCAACTTCATTTCGTCAAAGAGCATTTTCAACTGCAGTTAATTTGTGCATAAAAATACGTTCCAGGCTTAACGACAGTTCAATAGATGCATAATGTTTTTTACGATCGCATTTCAAAAATATGCAGTTAATAAATTAGTTGTTTTTTCTATTAATGAATATTATATAATAGACTGCACAACAAGATTTTTATGTGATATTTACTCCTCTTAATAATACTATATATTTTGTTTCTTTATTGTATTGTAATACTGCAATGGTTCCTTTATTGTATTGTAATACTGTAATGGTTTATTTTTTATATTATATTTTTCGTTTCTAATGTTCTAAATTATTATTTTACTGCTCTTATTAATAATATTTGATTGTAACATTTGTTCCTTTATTTTATATTTGTACATAACAACGTTGTTTATATTTTTATAGTTTATGCATTTTTTGTATAAAACTAATAAATATGGCAAAGAAACAACTGTGTTTTTGTACCTTTTTGAAAATTCATAATATAGGTATTAATACCGGTATTCCGGTATAACGTTTATAAAAATACCGAATACCGGTATTGTATTTTTGGTGCGGTATTGCAATAACTACTACCATCCTCCTCACAGCGTATGAGATAATGAAATTTAAAAATGAAATGTTTTTCGTAATGTCTATATTTAGCAACCAATAAGATTTTAATGGTATATTATATATAAATAATGAATTCGTAAAGTCACTTGTTTGTGGTGATATAGTTGAAACAGCTCCAGAAAGTTGCATCTAACTAAAGACGCAGCCAATTGAAATACAAAGGAAAATTTGACCATGAATTGTACTCGTGAACTATCTAACTCTTCTTTCCGTCATTTGATTTGTTAATATGAATTCTAGAGCTGAACGGAAAAAACGAGTTAAACTTGCTCCGCTTTGAGCTGTGACAGACATATTTGCAGAAAACTGTAAAAATATGTTCGAAGCGTCACCTTCCGGTACAGTTGATGAGGAATTGGTAAAATTCCGAGACACATTCTCCTTCGAAGTATACATGGCTAAAAAACCTGGGAAATACGGCATCAAAGTCTGGATGCTTTGTGATGCTAGGTGCAACATTCTACTGCTGTAACCTGCAAGTTTATTTTGGCCGAACTGGCGATCGACCTGAAGTGAATCAAGCACCCCTGTATTGTTGTTGTTGTTGAGACCCAGACCGTCCGACCTACCAGAATGGTGGCACCCCTGTATTGTTGTTGTTGAAACCCAGACCGTCCGACGTAGCTACAGATAACTTCTTCACAGATATGACTTTCCAAACAGTTACCTTACACCTTTCTGGTAGGTCGGACGGTCTGGGTTTCAACAACAACAACAGATATGACTTTGGCATAAGACCTTTAAGCATGCAATGTTATTCTGGTGAGGACCATGTGCAAAATTCGCAAAGATCTTCCTAAATGTCTGGTCAATGTAAAACAGAGAGCAAGTTATTCATCTCATTTTCTTTTCACCAAGAACATGACATTGGTCACATAATGTACCGAAAAAAGTGTTGTTCTCCTCTCAAGCATGCACTATGAACACAGCATTGCTGATGAAAGAAAACAATTCAAACTAGACATAATCCTGGATTGTAACAGTACAAAGAGTGGCTTTGGCATTCTAGATAAGCTTGTACGGGAATATACTTACCGTAGGAGTACCAGGAGATGGCCACTGAGTCTATTTCTCCACTTTATACATATTTCCGCCTATAATGCTTTTGTCATTTGGGGAAAGAATACACAAAGAGATATCGACTTGAAGTCTATGAAAAATGCCCGCAAACGGTTTCTGGAAGAACTTGGAGGACAGTTAATGGAACCTCAGTTGGAACGCCGCGCTTCACATATTGAAAATGAGCCAAGTGGTTACAAGGAATCCACAATTCAGGCTATAAAACTTAGTGGAAGGAAAGTAAGAAAAATAAAGTATCAAATCGACTCTGAGGCAGAAAGGCTTTCAGGGAAACGGGGTAGGTGTGCTCTGTGCTCTATCAAAAAATGACAACAAGCATTCGCCGAAGTGCAAGAACTGCAGGAAGTTTATTTGTAAAAGTCATACTTCAAATGTTATTTTGTGTATTGATTGCCAGAGAAATGAGCAGCAGAATTAAGAAGGTAGTTATGATACATTACCACCATTAGTCCTATAAGATGTAGTTTTTAATGTTTATTTACTTGAGTTTTGTGCCATATAATTATTAATAATATTGTGGAATGTACATTTTTCTCTTTGTAATACATGTTTATTGCCAGTATTATATCTCTTCATCAGTTTTCTGGTCCAAACATTAGAAATACATTTAGGATCAAATTGATCATCCCCATCTTAGGCATTTAGGTAATATTTTGAGCTTAGTACTGCGAGGGTTAATCATTGGATTATACAGCGGCCAAAGCATGATCCATTTTGCCGTTGAACAGCGCTTTCTGAATGAATGTTTTTGCCGTTGAACAGCACAGTGGTGGATCAACACCACTGTTTTGCTACGGACACAAAGTCCGTAAACCACCCACCAATTTTGACCGGCATCTAGTGAGGGGCGACATGCTTAGATGCCGTACTCTCCTTCCCCTGACACTAACCTCTTGCAAGTACTTTCAGAATGCTCGATACTAAATCTTAAATTGCAATATACTTTATAGGTCTTTCAAGGGACTAAAAACTACTCGCCTATATTTTATAGCCAGCATTTTTATTTTTCGAGATACAAGCAGTACAAACTTTCATAATGGAAACGGTTCAAGCTCCTTCCATTTTACGGCCGTCCAAACATATATCTTACACCTTCGGGTAGGTCGGACTGTCTATGTCGAAACAGAAGAAGTTTCTTTTTCTTGGTTTTATAAAGTTTCAATATATATAAAGATTATATAAAGTGGTAAGGTAGTGTCATAAAAATTACTTACCTTTATAACATCTTTTTATCGGTAGCGCCTCTTTCCTTGAGTGTTTTATTTACTAAATAAAGCTGATAGGTTTTGCAGCACGAATGATTGCAACTATAATAATTTTAAATTATATTTTAATTATACATTTCAATTTACAAAATTATATACAGAGGATGTTATATACATTGAGTTCTTGCAAGTGTTCGACTATATACCTCAGAGGCTGTGAGAGGAATGAATGTTTTTGAAGATGAAGGGTTGCAGGAGGTTGGCGAGAAAGTGAAAGTCACAAATTGTTTTTATCGCTCAAACGGCGATTAATCACAGATATCCAACACTTTTGACAATAAGATTGGTCAAAATTTGTAAGATCATCGTAAAAACAATTTATTGTTCAATAAGCTTAATTTTCTAGATAACATTTTGACGTTCATTATTTTTGCCTACATTTTATAGTTTAGAATATATTAAAGTAATTTTTGAATATTCAAGCATGATATCCTGTTTCCGACAAAATAAGTGTAAAGCGTTTCGATTTTTATACAGAAGGTTCGGAGATATAAGCGTCCAAATTGTTTACATTTCTCATAACACTTTGATTGCAGTCGAATAACCCGTTTATAGATGTTAGTTCCATCAAAAGACAGAAAGTTGCATGAAATTGATCACTCAAACGTCTAACAAAACTATATGTGAATCTTAAATTTCACAACAGCGGGCTTTGCAACAGATATGTTATTAAGCAGTTTGCGCGATTTTACTTTTACGTTTACGTGGTAAAAATGTTCCGTAAAAGTAACACTTTAAAGCAATTCATCCATAAAAGACATACGTTTTAGTCAAAATGTGCCAGCTTATAAGCTCAGATCTTCTCTCATATCTTTGCATTTAAAAAATGGTACCCTTTTTAAACTGCAAAATTCTTCTTCACCTTGCCTGTAGTCACGCGAATTCTTTCAATATTTATTTTGAGTTCATCATGAAGGACTTTCTTTGACAAATATACTTTAAGTCACGTCGTCACGTCTTCAAATATTAAAATGCCTGAAGGAGGTTGTTATTTTGTTCCAGCTACAATAGTTGGCCTTTTGTGTTACTGATACAGAAAAATCAAGTGGGAGCAGAATATAACTTTCTCTTCTTTCGCAGAAAAAATATGTTTATTCTTCAAAAATTTTTCTTTGAAACGTAATATACTAATTTTATTGCATGAAATAATCAACGAAAGCAATTTTTATTAAAATTTGTTAGTTCTAAAAATAGGTTAATTTTATATGTACGGACATGAAACATTTTTCAGTGATACTAAATTCTAATTTAACGGAAGGCTAAGTATATAATATGCGCGTTCGCCATAGTATATACTATGACAAAGTATTACCTCCCATATGCAATCCATAAAGTTATAAAATATTTCGTATTATCCTCCCGCCTGTTTCAGATGCGCTCCTAATATACATAACCATATGCGAGTCACACATCTCTTACATTCACTATTACAAGTCTTTAAGTTTCTTTAAACCTACATACTATACAATATTTTAACATAACGCAATTTATTTACACTCTTCAAGATCACCTTTCTGGTAGGTCGGACGGTCTGGGTCTCAACAACAACACTCTTCTAGATCCCCTAGCAAAACGTAGCTGTCCCACATACAGTGATTCTCACTATATTTTAGGTAAGGAATGTCAAATTTGAGACGAAACATTTCGAGACAAAATGTACGTAGCGTACGTAAAACATGCGATAATAATAGGACAAGAGATAATATTTAAATGTCTAATGTAAAATATTATAGATCAGTGATTTTAACAAATAAACATTTCAAAAAGTAAACATAAGAAAAAATAAAACTAAATTCGGTGAGCAGATGAGGATAAGTATAAAGATAAAAGTGTTCAATAGATATGCTCAAATACAACAAAACCGTCCTACTTGGTGTCAATTTTAGCGACTTTTAAAATGTCTCCAAATTGATTAAAATATTGTCAAATTGACGATAACGTTATATTAAAAAAATAAAAAATAAATTTTCTGAAATAATAAATGCGTAGATAAAATAAAAAGCACAGTAGGACAGTAAAGCCGTTTATGAGTTTTTTGTAATTTTAAGTAATATTAATGATAAATATATAAAAAAGAGTTATATATACTCTCTAATAATTGTAACAGTTACCTTTTACTTTAATTTTTGCATGGAAGCTCAAGCAAGGGTTGTGGGGACCCTACATCCTATAAGAAAAATAAATTGAAAATCTTGACAGTTATGTTCAGTTATTCTGCATTAGTTAGAAAATATTTTCCAAGATTCTATTGTGAATAGCGAGAACATTTGTATGTATGACCACGCCCACTTTTCCACCTTCATTTTAAGAATTCGAAGTTTTCTTGGGATATAGTGTGTATTACAAAGAAATATGAAATACTTTTGATGCAATTGGTTTCATTCAAAATCACTATTTCTTCAGGTGCTGAAAATATCAGAAAAATGTACGGAAATTGAACTAAATTTTAGGAGATTATTTTGCATTGGCGCTAATTCTGCAATTTCAAATCAAAATTTTATTTTAGTTTTTTTTTTATAAAGTTACAATAAATCTTAAGTAAATCATTCCGACTGCAGCCATTTGGACAACCTTTAGTTAAGCATCGGAGGATGAGGATGGAAGGTGCAGACCACCAGAAGGTGGTTGAAATCGGGAATTAGGTGGTTGTTCCCACCAGCTGGCTGTCACTTTTGCTGACTGTCATCTATTCAATTTACGGTTCTTGTACTCCTTGTGCTGTGTGCTAGTTACACGTTTTATCTCTCCTTCTCTTCACTATCTCTTATCTCGTCTCTGGGGGCTACAGCAACAGAGCTTTTCACTGTGTTTTTGTCACAGACAGCTACCCTAAATTGGCATGCTTGTGTTTGCATCGGAGTCTTCTGTATGACCGTGATTCCCCACTAAAAATATTGGGGTTTCCCCTTTAACTAGTAACATGTAAATTTCTACTTAATCCAATTTATATATCTCTCCCTTGTTACATGTAATAGGTCAAGCCATAACAGTTGCTGTCCAGACCCAAGCAGCAAAATGTCAGCAAAGAGAGGTTTTTACTCTTCTTTTTACGACTCTTCGGGTTTATACTTTTCTTTTTTCTACTCTTCGGGTTTCTTCTCTTCGGGGTGACCCGATCTCCTCTTCTCAAAACTCTCTTTCCTTCCCTCCGTTCTTTTCCTTAGGCTAGTCTCTTAACCTGGCAGTACGGGTTTAAAATTACGTAACAACAACGCCTGTTTAAGTTGTATGCTGTCACTGCATAACTGCATAGCGGTAGAAAGCCAAAATCCAAAGCAAAATTATGGCAACATCTAACATCTGTTTCGTTATCTAAATGTAGACAATAATCACGTGTTCGGCATTCTCACTGATTTCACTCAATGCTATTGGGCTATACCGTGTTCCACTCTCCTGTCGTCGAGGGTTCAATTTAGGGATCTCTGTGCTCATGTACCAGGAAGACTATATTTTCATTTTCAGCGCTTACATTGTTCGTGTGATGTATGGTTCAAGAGTGTTGCACAGAAACCTCTCTACTGGGTATAGGTCATTGCAAAAGCACACCAATTTTGAAAATTCACCACAAGTTCTATTCAGCGCAACTTCTCAGCCGTGTCATCCGTTGGACGACTTCCAATGGAACGGGATTCCTCTGTAAACTAAATATGACAGGTAAGGTTCATTCTAGTGCTTTACTTAACCCTTAGTTAAGTCCAAAAATTTTAAAATTTATTATATTTATTAACCTACCTTCCTCTTCACAGCGTGTGAGATTACGAAAAATTAAAAGTGAAATATTTTATGAACAGTCCATATGAACCACCAATAATATTTTTAATGTATATTTTATATAAATAATGATTTCATTTAATCACTGGATTCCATTATCTAGGTTACAACAACTCCAGAAAGTTGAGTCTTAACAAACGACGCAACTATGTAATTGAAATAGAAAGAAAAAATAACTGCGAATAATTGTGGGCGGGTGAACTCGTATACAGTCCTTGATTGAGCATAAGTTAAAGGTTATAAATGCCTTAAATGTGAACAGGAAAATTTAAAAATTTATCATATTGAATGCCAGTTGACTTTTTGTGTTACTGATCCAGAATAAATCCCGTGAGAGCAGAGTACAAGTTTCTCTACATTCTCAAAATGAATTTGTATACTCTCATAAATGATTTCTTTGAAGTTTGATATGCGCATAAAATAACAACAACAAAAAATATTTATTAGAATGTATTAGTTTGGGTCAATTCCACATAGAGATCTCATTTTTGTCCCAAAATAAATATTCAGATTATTGCTTTTTTTCAGAGGATTTTAAATTTTTAGATGTACATGTGTAATAGTAAAATACTTTAGATTTCATATAACAATATCCATGAATAAAATGCACTACAAATATAACTGATATGATGAGAAACTCATACTGTTACATCAGTTACAGAAGCAAGTTACGTCAGTCACAAAAGCACGTTACATCTGTTACAAAAGATATTGTAATTTTTGAAATTATTGTTGACTAGCAACATACGTTCCTCATATGGAATATATAATATAAAGAAACTTAAAATTCACAATCATGTGCAAATTCCTATAGTATACTAAATGACATTTTTAATCAAAATACTCTGTTAAAATATTTAATTTAATGGTCCTAAAAAGAAGTTTAAGAATCTCTGTTCTGGCTATACAAAATTATCTTCTCGGGTAGATTTGAAGAATAAAAGATCCTGGCCCCTTTTGTAAGCAAATTTGCAAAAAATAGGGAATTGAATCAATGTACGCATTGTATGGGACCCGTACTAAGTATACGCGAATATTAGAATATATAACCTGTATTAGTAGATTACATGTATAAATTGAAAATATCAATAAACCCATAATCTTTAAACCTGAATGCAGTAATTGATTCCAATATATGCCAAAATAAAAGTGTTAAAATTATATGGGAAGATATACCCGTACTACTCATAATGTCGTAGATTAGAATATATGTCCGAGTGTTAGTAGAAGATTACTCGTATTTCAGTAAGAGTCACAAAAATCTTTGCCAAAATAAAACAGATGACGTGATAAATTGAAAATATCAATAATCCATGTAATATTCATACCAGAAGGCCGTACTTGATTCCAATATATGCCAATATATGTCAAAATATATGCCAATATACCTGTACTACTTATATTCTCGTAGATTTGAAGATATACCTGTGCATTTGTAGAAGATTACTCGTACAACGTACAATATATGAGTTTCAACACTTTTTGCCGCAATAAAACAATGGCATAATAACTTGAAAATATCGATAATCTCTGAATCAATAACCCCCGAAAATATCAATAATAATAATGTTTAAACTTGAGGATCGTAATTGATATTATCCAGTCAAAAATGCAATGGCAATAAAATTTATTTATTTACACATCTTCATTATTCAAATCGGAAACGGTTTAATAAAAATCGTCTGTCGCATAAACGCATTGGATTTAAATCCGTTGCTAAAGGACATGATATTATTTCCTTCAAATAAATTGGTGGAAAAAATATCTTCTGAATAATGCCATCTCTATCGAAGGTTTGGCGACATTTTCGCCAATTTAGCGACATTTGAAATAATCGAAAAATTTATCGCCAAGTGGGACTGTAGAACTGACAGTCCCATTTAGCGACAAATTGGCGAAACATTATTACAATACTATCCCCCTAACAAAACACAATTAATCTCATTTATTTAGCTCAATTTTATCACTTTCAAGATATTTTTACGAATTTACAAGCATTTTTATCAATTTGGTGATATTTTAAAAATTCACTAAATGTGTTACTAAGTAGGACGGTTGGACTGACAGACAAATGCTAAAGAAACATCATTTCAGTACGCTCTTTTAATAAAACAAAATACATTTCATTGATTTGTGTCATTGTTAACAATTTGGTGACATTTTCGGCAAGTTGGCAACGTTTAAGAGAAGTTGTCAAGTTGGCGATATCCCGTCATATTCGTAGCTCCGAATTTGCAGATCTGAATAAAACATCCTGACCTCGTTTGTATATACCAAATGAAAACACTAAAATTGTATTAGAAGATATACACGTTCGACTCTTTTTCTGTTTCAACAATCCGCTAAATGAGTTTATTGGCTAAACACAATATAGGAGTTCATTAGTTAAACACAATATATACATCCGAAAACTCTTTGCCGAAATAAATGAAAGTGATGTACGCAGTCCGTAATTAAAATAATTAAAAGAAAAATCAAACCGTTCGTTTATAAGATATATTTTATATCCATTTATTTGTTATTCAATTCGAAAAAATAAGAATAAACATTAACAAAAGCATTTAAATTAAATAACCATTTTGTTTTCTTAATACTTTTCATTGTTCATTAAAAACTTGTGAAAAATAAACCATAGTGAGAGATTTTTCATTTAAATTCATGTTTCAAACATTCATGGTCTGTCTATCCCTTTGGAGAGTGGATTGTCCCGGAAGATTTCTTCGTCGAATACACACTCTGTTTTACTATAAGTAGAGATAATTAAAATATAAATAGGTATGTATTTAGTCTATTAGTTATTTAGTATTGTTTATAAGCAAAAACAACATTCTAGCTTTAACATTTTGATAGTATTTAATTTTTACTGAATCAGCAATTGCATCTTGTCCAATTGCGTTACCTCAGTTACACAGTTTTAAAATGAAATTATAGAGGTATATTTATATCAGGAAAGTTTTTTTTTAATTTCTCTATATGATAGCCATAGATAATAAATATTTTAAAGCATAAAATTTTACTTTGTCATTTTTAGTGAATGTTTCCTGGTATAAAGAAGCCATAAATATTGTATTGATTGCTACGTCAGTAACAGTGGAATTGACCTTTTATAAATAAATGTATTTTTATTAACCTACATGAAGCTCTTTTCAATGATACTAAATTGCAATTTAATTAGAAGGCTAATCTCTTCATAATACGGGTAAAATTGCAAAATATTATTTCCAGTTCGTATTCCATAAAGTTGAAAAGTATTTCTTTTCATTCACCTGCATCATATGAGTTCTTAATATTCACAGACACACACACACACGAGCCTCAAACCTCTTCCATTCAATATAATTATGACATTTTATTGAAATGTTATGAATGAGAAAAAGGCTCTCACTGGATTGTCTTTTGATAAACAGACGGCGAAAACACCCGTACATGCAACCTTTCCTATGACACGAATTTAGGGTTGACATGAATCTAGTTTAAAAGAGGATTGTAAGATTTGGTAATTTATCGCGAATTTGGCGACAATTGAGCTTTTTTTCAAACGTTCGAGAAATACCTTGAGATAACCAATGTTCAGTGAGAGAGATTTCCTGAAATTTCTATAGAGAGTCTTCTTATTTGATACAGACCGTCCGACATACCAGAAAGGTGTAAGGTATCTGTTTGGACGGCCGGGAAGTGCAACCCAAGTTAGACCGGAACCCAGTGGGGGAGGCATCCACAGGATCCGTACCCTCCTTCTTCTACTACCAACCTCTCGGAAGGACTTACGGATCCAGATGTTTAACGTAATCGCACTCTGCGTGAACACGGCGGCAGTTTTAGCAGTGGCGGGAATCGAACCCGGGCTTACCGAGTGCAATTTCCGCGCGCTAATCACTGGGTTACATTGAACTAGGATATTCGTCAATGTTTTGAGAATAGTAGTGGCTGGTTTCTGAAGTGCTTCGAGATAGTCAATGTTTCGACAGTAGTATCAATTGTTTTGTGAAATTTCTGAAACATTTAAGTGCTGTTTTACTATATATTGTTCTGCTTATGCTGTGCTTGTAAATAAACGTTATCGGTTATATCCAGAAATTATCCAGAAATTCAGAAATTTATACTTATACTTGTATCCAAATCGCACACATAAGATTCCAGAGGATACGTTGTAACACAAATATACGTACTACTTGTATGACATCCACTAATATAATGCAATTAATTTACATTTCTCTTAACCCCTTAACAAAATGCAGTTGTCTCACGAACAACCCCTCTATATTTTGAATAGGAAATATTAAACTAGGATGCAAATTTCCTCCGATTTGCAAATTGGAGCGAATTATCAAACTCACTTTTGCTTTTAATTTTTTTTCTCAACAGTCTATCAATGCAGACCGGGTCAATATAAGAATACGTAAGGATGCATTTATTTTTGGACTGTTAGTTCTTAAAGACATGACAGATTTTGAATTTTCTTGTAAAAGCAATTCATCATATTGACCACAAATTTAAAATCAAATTTCGATTTCAAAGAAATTGATGGAAACTGAAATTGTACACATATTTGTGAAGAGAATTACTTTTAGAAAATATTTTATCCGTTTCTTTCGGTGATACACTAACCTAATTCCTCAATAGAAATTAGATATCCGACACCTAAGAAAATTAGGCGCACTGCTCCCGGGAAACAATAGATATCCTGTGGTCCCGAATTTTTTAAAACTACGTACGGTCACGGCAGAGTCCGAGACATCATGTATGACTTTACGACAGGTGACCTAAGAGATCACATAGATGCTCGCAAGACAGAAAATGTGATACTGCGAAACATTTTATCACGGGTGGGATAGTCCAGTGGTAAATGCACGTGGGCTGAACTCGGAGGACATGAGTTCGATTCCCGTCTCTGACCAAACGAACGTCACGTCTACTTGCAATATGGTCGCTTTAAATCTATGGCTTGGTGGATGAAATGTTGGTGGTAGGGGAAGGAAGGTACTATTCCTGTGAATATTTCTTCCACTGGATTCCCGTCTAAATTAGATAGCTCTCTGACAGCGGTCAAACAAATGCTTCAGACGATCCGGGCCGAAATAAAGAAACATTTTTATGAAAAATGCTGTGAACTAGAATGGCTTAAAACTACATACGAACCCGGCCTGACCCTCATACACTAGATCCGATACTAAAGCTTTTAACAATAATCCAGATGACCTGAATTTTTTAAAACTGAGTAATAACCTTGGGCTGGCCTTTAAACGGCACATCTGGATTTACGGTAGGCGGTCTAAGCGACCTGAAGGTAGAAAACACTTTCACAGAAATCAGGGGACGCGAATGTTTTAAAACTAAGTGCAAATTCGGTCAGCCCCAAAGTATCACATGGATCTGCGATGCGTGGACCTAGGGGAGAAAATACGATGCTGTGAAACAATCTAAAAAAAATCTGACCACCCACATTTTTAAACGATTTTTAAAGAAGTACGAAACTGGCTCGACAGGACACCTTACATGATGATTTATGATAAGCAGACTAAGCTATCGCTTACAGTTCCAATACCGTAAATCCCTTGATTCGCCAACTGTTAAAAGAAATCTGGGGACACGAAATTCATGAAACTAAGTTGCAAGGAGAAAAGTCATTCTGGGAGATGAATTTAACAACCAACTATTTTGTTTTCCATTTCTTCAAAAATTCATAAGTTATATAGATTTCATTTGACCTTCAAATTCCTCCCTCTTTGGCGATCCCACTGTCCACATGTAGAATTACGATAGGTAAACTAAATGATCGCTTAAAACCTTCAACGGAGTACACGGGATGTAACAAAATATTGCAACAGAGATCCTGTAAACCCGAGTTTTTCTAAAATAGAGTGCAGATTTTATCCAGTCTTAACTTTGATATAAAGCATACAGAGAACTTTTATACACTGGATTTTAAGTTTATTAGGTTATCGTTCCTTGTCAATTAAATTTTTGTGTCTCTACGTATGAAGGTAAAATGTATCTGTGAATACAATCTTTTCAGTTTTATTTACAGTTCACAAGACATTTATAGGGGGGTAAAGACAGAATTCGTTCAAAAGTAAAATGTATCTGTGAATACAATCTTTTCAGTTTTATGCACAGGACATTTTTAGGAGAATAGAGACAGAATTCATTCAAAAGTTCAATATACTTATCCCGCCATCAATAGTGATACTGACTTCTATGCCTCCAAACAAAGGAGAGATAATATTTTTTTACAGATGTGGCTGATAATAAGAGGATTATTGGATAATTTACCACTCCTTCACCGCCATACAACTCTTTTTAGAAGGGGGAGATTCGCCTTCTTTAGTTGCCCAAATTCCACATACGTATCTTTGCTGTAAATCCAGTAAAATTTGTTCGATTATTTTTTTTTCTTTAAGACCATCTACACATTGACCACTGATTAGTAATCAAATTTAATCAAAATCGGATAAGTCGTTCTAAAGTAATGCACTTTCAAACATTTGACACTCAAGAAGATAGCTAAGGTCGCTTTACTCCAATTAATAGTTTCCTCAAAGCGACATAAAGATATATGGATTATTAAAGAAATTAAATTTAATTAATAGTGTAGATTTTTCTAAAATGAATTTCGAGAATTTGTAAACATTTTCGTTCTCTTGACGATGCTTTGTCAATTTTGGAACATGTCGCCAAATTTGTCACCAAGTATGACGGTTGAATGGACAGACCTCATTGAAAAATAAATAATATGCAATCTGGTTGTCTTATATTTTTAGACTATAGGGAAAATCATAAGCTTCTCACATCAGTTTTCACTTTATTTTATTTTTTACAGAGCAAAAAAACTTACCCTGTCTTTTAAAATAATCCATTTATACTTTCCTCTGTTTTAACTGATTCATGAAAGAAATCTTCGAAACATACAAAAAAAATCTTTCTTTTTCCAAAACTCTGGGAATTTATTTTATTTCAACTTTTCAGCTTCTCTGATGATAAAAAAACGTGTTAGCGACATATTTTTTAGCTGTAACTATTACGCGCTTCCGCTTTTTGTCACTTTTGACAAGAAAACAAAATTGTTCAATCTAATGCGACTTTGAACATGTGTTTCACTGTCATCAATAATCTCGTTGAAAGATCTTTCATCGATTGGCAGTGAATGAGAAAAAATTACTTTAGCTGTCATTCGATTTTTTGAGGAAGTAATTCAATAGGATTTCAGTGGGATTGGATAAATACACTTTCCCCAACATACCGACTAGATATAAAATTCGGTATCGAATCAGTATGAACATCAGTGGTGAAGCGTCCAAGGTAGACAGTGTCTACCTAAATAGTTAACAACGAAGTAACATTTTTTTAAATTATATATCATGTGAATAATTTATAAAATGCTTTTTTTTGTAAATAAAGCAAAGGCGGTACAGAGATATTTTGTTTCCGTCTGGCTCCATGTCCTCACGGGCCGGGTTATTGCTTAGAAGTGACATCTCTAGAATTGTTAACCCTGTCAGGTTATATTTGATTAGGAATGAAACTAAAAGAAAATGCTCGCGCAACTTATATCACTCACTGTCGTGGCGGGAGGTGCTTTACAAACTGATTCACAATGTCATTAAATACTAGTGGTAAATACGTTAAACTGGACAATCGTCACAGATGTTAGCATGATGTTTATTATTATTATTGTTATTATTATTATTATTATTATCATTGTTGTTATTATTATTATTATTATTATTATTATTATTATTATAACTTTGCTAGCTCAAACAAAACCGCAAAGATGAACGTGACAGATGAACAAATGTAGTACAATTTGTGTTATGTTTTCTTTATTATGTGCTCTGTGTCGACAAACCAAAGACAGTGCGGTAACACAATTTCATCTCAAGTGTCTCCAAATAAAATAATTATTATCTTGTTATTGTTACGACGTATCCTCTGAATTCGTAAATGTATGCTCGGGATACAAGAATGAGTCCAAATTTTTGGATAACTAAAACGTTTATTTACAAGCACAGCGTAAACAGGAACAGTATACATCAAATAGCTCGATAACTATCTCACAACATCACTAAACAACTGTCAGGTACAGTAAAATAGCAAACACATGTTCCAGTAATTTCTCAAGACAACCGATACTATTCTTAAAACATTGACGTTTGTCACAGTTCAATGTAGTTCATATCACGTCAACTGCTCTCCAACTGAGTGATAACTCCTTTCACGTACTCTGTAGAAACTTCTAGAAGTCACTCGTATTTCGTAGAATATTCGTTATTTCAAAGTGGCTCTCAAACCTTCGAAATGTTACCAAATGTTGTCAAATTGGCAATAGATTGCCAAATCTGGTACGCCCTTCCGAACTTCATCATATGGCAACCCTAGATTCCCGTCATAAGAAATATTGCTTGTATGGATGTTTTTCAAACACCCATTTCAAACACCCATGTTTTTCAAAAGATGCTCCAGTGACGGCATTTTGCATGTTCGTAACATTATATAACAAATGAGTCTTTGTGATAACTTATATTTTGTTTAAATAACAAATTAATGTAAAACAATGCAGATATATAATGTTAAATAATGAGGCAGGGCGCATCCTGGTTACATAAAAAAGCACCAGTGTGGAAAACTGGTGCACCCTGTCACGATTATACACCACTGTGGAGAAGTGAAGATTTCCTTTCTTCCTTCACGACGAAATTTCGTTCTGAATCCTTTTGTTTCCGCAAATATACTATTTTTTTTTTGTCTGAGGACATAAAAAAGTAATTTTTAAAAGTTAACAACGATTGTGATTTAGAAAATTGCTAAATTACAGGGAAATGACCATTCCCGATACGTTTCGGATTTTTCTATGTGAATCATAAATTAAAGTTTTAGTGACAAAGTAAAGTTTCGTGAATGGCATATTTATTGCCTTTACTTGTTGTCCATGATTTTTATGTACTAATTGAAATATAATTTCCCGTCCATTGTGTTTTCTCGCATATGATGCTTTAAATCGGTTCCACTGATAAACGTAAACCGTGCTTCCACTGTAATAATAAAATTGCAAAATGTCATTAATTCTTATTCATTGTAATTCAGTTATTATGTTTTACTTTATTTGCAACCTTCTTAAAATATACAGCGTGGAACTTTTAAAATGCTAATTGTGGACTCTAGTTTTATGTCTCCTTTAAACATTTTATCACGCTTAGCCACTATTGAACGTATACGTTCGACGCATTTCAGAACACAAATATTGTTTTCAGAGTGATTTTTGCTTGAGGTGGAGGGGAGACAATATTAATAGTATGAACACATTGATTTATCTGTCTGTCAATCTACCTCAGGGTAACGTTGCTGTAAAATGTTGTCAAGCGTGTTTCAATCACGGATAAACATGTCATGAACTCTGGAGCTTTACGAGCGTATGACATCAGATACTGAAAATGAGTCCATGATGTGGGCGGCCCGTTCCCTACATAACGCAAGGACAATACCTTTTTCACAGCAAAACACTGCGAAGAAATTATGGAGCTTTATAAGCGTATGACATCAGATGCTGAATGTGAGACCATGATGTTCTTTTATTTCTTATTATGTTTTAAATTATTATTTGAGATATACGACTCAACTTGTTAAACTTAACAAAAGTAGAAAACTTTAGAGACCCGAGGGTCTCATTAGTCTTTAAAATAAGTGAGATGGGGTTCACCCGGCTTGTGGTGAACTACGTTCAGAAAGTTTCTGTTTCGAAATGTATAGAATCGATTTTTTAAAACCAATAAGTATATTTTGCTGATATGCAGTTAACGTTGCTGCACTGTTAAAAACAATTTCTTCAGCGAAAATGGTGCGGGCTTTTCAGAAATCAGCAGTTTACCCTTATTCAACTGAATTCTGCATTTCTTCATTTTTAACACTTTACAACATAGTTGAAAAGTGTCTGTCTGTCTGTCTGTCCGTTAGCACGATAATTGCCGTAAAAATGACTTTATCAAAATGGAATATAAGTATGTTGTTCAGGCGGTCTGTGGGAATTATGGGAATATAAATGAATAATATCACCCAATTAGATTTGGATTGAACCCGGGTTGAAAAAATGAAATGCATTGAACCCTATGGGATCTATTTTTCAAGCATTTCTTAAGCGAATTTAAAATTTACAAATTGCTTCGAAAGTTTTAGAAAATATTCAAATTATCTCATAAAAAATATGAAAAAAAAATTCAGCAAAATATATTCAGTTGTTTTTTAAATAAAAATTAAAATAATAATTACACCTTTTTTATGAAGAGATCATGTGACCCACTTCAAAATAAAATATGGCATCCTTCCTGTGTCGAAATTGTGACATTTAAAGTTCTTTTTAATTCATATTTACTGTTGTATCCGTCCTAAATTCGCTTTATTTTTGCTTAAATGTTATGCATTTACACACTGAAACAACGCAATAACAATATATTTGAGTTTAAATGATCAACCAACTTTGATTATTTCTACAACGAAGCCTAATTTTCACTTATGAAGAATATAAGTACCAAAATATGTAGAATGAGTTGTATAAGAATTTCTGCATTTCTTTAACGCAAAATTATTTAGCTCATGGAATCTGAAATATAGCTGGTATGAATGATTTCATTCATTGATTTTACACAGAGAAGCAGCCGATTTTTTCATGAAGTTTTAAGCATACAGTTTAATTACTTGTTCCTCCATGGTCTTAACTTTCTAAATAAAATAAATTATTATAGTATTGTGATGAATGAAATGAATGAAATGCTGCTTTTAGAGAGAGAGCCAGCCGTGTTATATTTCGATGACGTCATTTGAATAAATTTAATTTGTTTTCGATGAAGTTTTCAAATATAATAAATTATTGTAGTATTATGGTAATTTAAAAAGTACTACCAATGAATGTATCGCATTTTAAAGATGTTTAAATAAAATTTCATTGAAGTTGGAAAGTGTTTCATTATCAATGATTTATGCATGATTGATCTTTCTTGTTTTTTTCCCATTAGTAACAGTATATTTTTAACATAATTTTGTTTTATTCTTCCATTCTTTTATTTCGTTCATTTTATCCATTTTTTTAAAAGGTGTATTATTGTTTCCTTTTTTCTGTGTATCAAGCGCATTTTCCATGATTTATCCTAATTCTCTATTTTTATTGTTCATTAGTTGAATTTCATTTTATTTTTTGCCGTTTATAAAAATCGCATTCTTGAGTTTTTAGCATACACAATAAAACTTTCCCTTTTCATTGATGATTAAAAATGTAATGTTTCACAAGACAAATTTCGTCTTTTGTTCATAATTGAACTGTTGTTGTTAATGAGTAATTTTGGAAATTTTCTTTTTCATTCTGCAGGTTCAGGTAACTTATTAAATTCTCATATTTTTCAAGTATTTATGCATTTTATAATTATAAAGAATTTCAACATCGAAATTATGTTCTTATTATAAAATTAAACAAAACAAAATAATTGATATATATTTTATATCTTCTACATACGGCATACTATTGCTGTTCCATTCTTAATTAATTATAAATGATTTTATTCATGAAATTTAAATTTTAAATTTTGCAATACTTTGGAAATTCTATACCGATATTTTCTTAAAGCTAGTTTTTACTGGAAAATGCATCAAATGTTTTGGGGCTTCAAGGAGTTTTTATCCGACAGTGATTCTGCCCATGCTCCCCCTACTTTAGTAACACTTTAGTAACACTTTAACACCCAAACTTTAGTAACACCCAAACTTTAGTAACACTGGTCATTAATCACTGATAATTTAGGATATTTACAAATATTTTACGTGTTGGTCATTAAAATGAATATAAATGCGTTTCTCAACCGTAAAAGCTTTATGAGGTACTTAGAATTTACTTCTGGTTAGGGGCCTCTGCAGTAACATCGCCGAAAAATATTTTGGGAGGATATGGTGGTGCGGTGGTGGTGGTGGTGGTGGGGGTATGATAACAAAATATATTTTCCCCCATTTTTCTAAATATAATTTCTACGAACTTCATTGTGTTTTGGAGGGTTATAACCCCCCAAATTCCTGCCTTGGCGATGCTACTGAACCTTAGCAAAGGTTAAACATGGACATGGTTGAATCTGTTCCTAAAACCTCAGCTCTGAGTATGATAATATATTTTATAACTCTTCGGCTTAAATTCCACATTTCAAAGTCTGCAATCCTGAAAGTATACGAATAACGGCCAACATAAAATTTTGTTTCCCTATGTAGCAAATGTGCTGCCTTTTTCCTAGCTACTTCACTTATTTTACAAGTTATGGACTGTTTCTCATAAACTGTTTATACGACCCGGCCTCAAAGCCTTCCGGCGCCTTGTGCAATGTATCCTTTTGCATCCCCCATTCTCTGTCATATATAGTCTGAGTACACTATTTCTTCAGAACCGTTTAAAAATTATCAAATCTGCACTCTTCATAAAATCTACACACAAGTTGGCGTCAGTGTTTCTTTCAGGCATACATACGGGGGTAAAGTCCCTCCTCCCCCGGAGGCATTTTATGTTAACCTAGTTTTTATTTGTGTGCCAGTATTTAGATATATTCATATAAGGAGAATAGAAATATTCCCTCCTCATGTTTCAATACCCCCCCCCCCCCACACACACACACACACACACCGGCCAAAAAGTCCTGACAGAAACACTGGTTGGGAAACACTATATTGAAACCTGCAGTAATCATAGAAGGACAGTTTTTCATTTTTTCCCCTATCTAACACAAAACTGGGGGTTTGCTTTTCCATTCTTTCGTTTTTAACGCTTTACAACATAGTTGAAAAGTGTTTATGACTTTGTTCATTCATTCTGTCTGTCTGTCTGTCCGTTAGCACGATAACTTCAGTAAAAATGACTTTATCAAAATGAAATTTTAGTATGTTGTTCAGACGGTCTGTGGGACCTATGGGAATATAAATTAATAATAGCAACCAATTAGTTTTTGATTGAACCCGGTTTGAAAAAATGAAATACATTGAGCCCTATGGGACCTAATTTTTCAAACATTTTTTAAGCAAATTTAAAATTCACAAATTGTTTCTAAAGTTTTAGGAAATATTCAAATTATTACATAAAATATATGAAAGAATTTTCAGAAGAATATAGTCAGTAGCTTTTTTTAAATATAAATTAAAATAATAATTACACCCATTATATGAAGATATCACGTGACCCACTTCAAAATAAAATACGGCATCCATCTTGTGTCAAAATCGTGCTTTTTAAAGTTCGTTTTAATTTGTATTTGGTGTTGTATCCGTCCTAAAACCGCTTTATTTTTGCTTAATTTGTGTGCAGCAATGTTCTGAAGCAACGCAATTATAATATATTTGAGTTTAGATGATCATCAAACTATGATAATTTCAACAATGGAGCCTAATTTTCATTTATGGAGATTGTAAACACATAAAGCTGTAAGTTGAGTTCTATAAGAATTCCTGAATTTCTTTAATGCAAAGTTATTTAGCGCTGGAGTCTGCAATATAGTTGATATGAATGAAACAGTCATTGATTTTACATAGAGAGCAGATGATTGTATAGCAGACATTTTCGGTGAAGTTTCAAGCACAGAGTTAAATTTCTTTTACCTCCATGGTTTTAAGTTTTTAAGTAAAATAAATTATGTAGTATTATGATGAATAAAGGAATAGAATAAATGTTTATGAATGAAATTTTTACTGCTTTTTCATAGAGAGCCAGGCAATTTATATTTCAATGACGCCATTTGAATCAAGTTCTTTTTTTTCGATGAAGTTTTCAAATATAATAAATTATTGTAGTATTGTGATAATTTTAAAAATATTACAGCTGAATTGATCGCAATTTAGAGATGTTTAATTAAAATCGCATTGCAGTTGGAAACTGTTTCATAATCAATGCTTTATGCATGATCGACCGTTCTTGTTTTTTTATTTGTGCAATACTTGATGAAACCGAAACCCATTAATCGCGAAAACACTAAATGTATAACAAAACTATTTATAAGTCATAAAGTGTTTGCTAGATGGCAGCACTACCCGAAGTCTGTTTTTCTCTTTGATTACAAATATATTTATAGCATTATATATAATCGATATATTATACCTTTTCTATAATAATTCCATTCAAATATTTATTGAGTAATAGGTAAATTGTATATCTTTGTACAAAAGAAGCAAATTGTTAATCTGTAATAGTTGCTTCCACCTTTTGTTCATATCTATATAAAATTCCTGTCATAAGATTAAAATTTATTGAAATCTTATGCAATGGATTTCCAAAAGCACCCATCGGATTCTGTCCTGGAAAAAAATATTTTGTAACCAGTTAGGAGCCTAAGATAATACAAGGTAAACATGTTAATTTCTTAAAATTTACATAAAATATTAAAATCTGGTGTACTCCATACCCTTACCATTATAAAATAAAGATACACAAAATAAAAAATATTTTATTAGTTATATTATTTCCAATGACTTCTGCAAAGCTTTTAATCAAAGAATGTGGGCAGAATTCAGTGGGTGGCTTATTATTTGTCTTTATCAGTTATGGAAGATTCAGGGAATTCATTCACTACTCATCAGTTTAGTTTTGCTTCCTTTTTATAGATGGCAGCACCAATTTTTAAGAATGAAGAATTCGAAAATCGGGATTTTATTTCCAGTTTGTTTAATTAGAATACAAAAAAACTTTAAAATATTACAGTTACTTTAAAATATTACTATTACTATTAGTTAAATATTTTATAGTACTTAAAACCTCTCGCCGAAAAGATTTGAATGATAAAATGGTTTATTGCTATTTTAAGTGATGGGAGTACTACAGCCTGCATAATACAAAAAGAAAATTCAATGAATGATTAAGTAGTTTTAAAGTAATAATGAAGAATATAATGCACACATCTTTTGAATAAAGTCGTTCCATTTAGTTTTATAGATATTGATTGTACTCATTTAGTTCCATAAATAGCCTTGTGTTTCATAAATTTATACATTTAATAAGACTGTTGAAAATTCATATATTTAATTATATATCTTGCATTCATGCATTAATCTTGAAGCACCCTCTTCTTCTTCATTGATGCAGACCGTCCGACCAACCAAAAATTCTAAGGTATATGTTTGGACGGTCGGGAAGTGTCACCTAATATAGACCGGATCCCAGTGGGGGTGGCACGCACAGGGGCCGTCCGCACCTTCCCTCTACTACTAAAATCTCGGAAGGACTTACGGAACCACATATGTAACGCTTCCGTACTCAGCATGAACACGGGGCAGTTTGGACAGGGTTTGGGCACAGCAGTATGTCCAAGTGTAATGCCCGAGCATTAACTACTGAGCTGTTCCAGCCCTGAAGCATCCTGTTCTAGAGAATATCCCTCTTGGCTGTATGACCATATGTAATTAGTACTAGAATAAATTACCTGGCTCTGTCAGGGTCCTAATATACCATTTCGTTAGTTTTGTACCAAAACCATTGACTCATTCCTTTCAAATTATTTAGTTGTAATGTATATGTAATCGCATGCTACAATTTGTCAGACATGCGCACAAATGTTTACTGCTCAGGCTCACCATAGCAACACCCAGTTTGCCATATCATCCGCAATGACAGAAAATCCAGAAATAGACTAATTCAATTTTTTTTCATTCATATATATACAGGGTGTCCCAAAAACTTATACAGGGTGTCCCAAAAACATATACAGGGTGTCCCAACAACATATACAGGGTGTCTCAAAAACACTGATCTCGACTTTTATTCCTTAAATATTGATCTTAGACATATATAATAAATTACAAAGTTGCGTAAAAAAGATACAGAATTTTATGAAATCGATTAAAATTTTCAAGGGAATTAAATTTTAAGAAATAAAAAATTTAAATTTTATACGGCATCCGTACAAAAACATTTCCAATGAGTAAAATGCGCACCATATCCTAATAAGGTGATGTTCAAAATTTCAGCATTTTATCATAAAAAGTACCAGAGATATGAAGAGACAAATATGCTGACTTAAACCATTTTTCGATGCATCGATATGAGTTCTCAGCGGGGAAAAATCATGTCGACAGATCGCGTTTCAGGGGTTATACACAAATTACGAAAGAAAACAATAATTACATAAATAAATAATTAATTTGCTATTTATTGAAACAAAAATACCTACACTGTGTAGAAATAATAACTTTACTGGAAGATTACAATGCTTATTCAAAATGTTTTCTATCTATGCCAATACAGAGCTGCATTCGCCTAATAACACTTCTGTGCACTCGATCAAATGCTTGTTCGATGATTTCACGACAACCATCTTAAATGCGTTGTTGCAACTCTGCTTTATTTCAGGGAGGTGGCAGATAAACAATTATGCGTAAACGACCCCACAAATAACAATCCACAGGCGTTAAATCAGACGATCTAGGGGGAAATTCGACTGGCCCATGTAAGTCAATCCACTTGTCTGGAAACTCGTTATTTAACCAGTGTTTTACAACTGTAGTATGGTGAGCTGGAGATCTGTCCTGTTAGAAGAGAGATGGAGATCTGTTGGAGAGCTGGGTATCCGTCCTGTTGGAGATCCATACATGTGGAAGTTCTGTTAGGGGCAGTTCATCCTTAAAATCACGAATAATCGCATTCAGAATATCATTAATACATCTGTCACCAGTCAACGTACCATCATGTAGTATGGTCCAAGCAAACGGTTTCTGAAAATACTACACCATACATTCACAGAAAATTGCTTCTGATGATGAATATCACGTACCACGAATGGATTTGTGTCAGACCAGAAGTGCTCATTTTGAGGATTTATGCATCCATCATCCATGTATGTATTATTGCACGTGGTACGTTCATTTCTGAAGCAGCGGTACGAACATTACTATGTGGATGACTGCAAAAGTAAGGCAAAATATCAATTTCTACATCAATTGAGTGAAGTCTGGGCCTACCTAGTCCACCTACACGATGTAAGCTTCCTCTTTCACGCACTCGTTGCACCAATCGGGAAATAAATCTCCCAGAAAGATGTCGAGAATGGGGAAAAGTACGTTGATATTCCTGTGCAGTTTCGTTAGCATTGCGATTGCATAAACTATACAGCATAAACATTTCAAATAGTTCTTCGTTGCTGTATTGCGACATACTGTCCGTACAGGCTCTGTACTCTTAAAATGTAGCAGAAATGAGAAATATTTAAGGGTCGCTCAGACTGCCGGGCTGCGGCTTTACGCTTGCCTAAGATAGGCGATTGATCAATGCCACAGCAAAAACAACTTTCTCATGTGATGATGCGTCTTTTGCGATTGTGTGACATACCGATCAGAGGCAGATTTTTGCATATGCATACATTTCTAAGCTGTTTTAATGTTCATTTTGATTGTGCCATTTCCAAGTCTTATTCTGTAATTAATCATGTAAAATTTTAAGGTATTTTTTCAGGAAGCATATTTTTGAAAAATTGTAAATAAATCTAAAGATAAGAGGCAGATATTATTTGCCTATGATACATTTCAGCGTTGCATCCTTTGCACTCTTGCTGTAAACATTTACGTTTTAATTTGTGATTAATCCCTCCCCAAATTTGTTCAAACATATCTCTGGGACATTTTATAATAAACTGCTGAAATTTTGTACATCACCTTATTAGTATATGGGGCACATTTTGCTCATTGGAAATGTTTTTATACGGGGAACGTATAAAAATTTAAATTTTGTATTTCTTCATATTTAATCCCCCGAAAATTTTTATCGATTTCATAAAATTCTGTACCTTTTTTACGCAAATTTGTAATTTATTATATATGTCTAAGATCAATAGTTAAAGAATAAAATCCGAGATCAATGTTTTTGGGACACCCTGTATATATATATATATATATATATATATATATATATATATATATATATATATATATATATATAAAGAAATACAATCTCAAAAAGTATGAAATTCAAGAAACAGAAAGGCGCAAATTGCCGTACTATCAGAGTCTTGAAATATAAGATTTAAAATGAAAAAAGAAAATATATAGCTGTAATGATTGTGTTTACAGGGTTGCAGAAAGGTCAAGGGGGATTGCGACCCCTATTTCCTGGTTAGAAGCTGGCTTTGACTTCATGGAAACGCTCCCAGAGACTCTGCACGCCCGAAACAACAACCGTGGGGAAAAAATGGCCGAATCCCAGACAACATAAAAATGATCAAAATAATAAAAAAATTGGAAATTTTACTAACCAGCAAGACGAGAATCATGGAAGAGTTGCATAAAGCGTATAAACTTCGAATAGGAAAGCATACATAAAAAAGTCGCGTCTCCCTTATAGAGCCATCTGGATGTGAAACAATCAGATAATCCTAGGTAAGAGTTGAGTTGTATTGTATGATGTCGGATAAATTAACATAATTTTTATCACTATAATTTCTGCAAAAAATGATAGTGATAATCTTTTACAGAAATTATATTTTTTTATGTATGCTTTCCTATTCGAAGTTTATACGCTTTATGCAACTCTTCCATGATTCTCGTCTTGCTGGTTAGTAAAATTTCCAATTTTTTTATTATTCTGATCATTTTTATGTTGTCTGGGATTCGGCCATTTTTTCCCCACGGGCATGATCGATTGCTGTTTCGGGCGTGCAGAGTCTCTGGGAGCGTTTTCATGAAGTCAAAGTTAGCTTCTAACCAGGAAATAGGGGTCGCAATCCCCCTTGACCTTTCTGCAACCCTGTAAACACAATCATTACACCTATATATTTTCTTTTTTCATTTTAAATCTTATATATATAATAAATATATGATATAAGAATCCCATGATAGAGTATACTTAGAATCTTTTAATATAAATATATATATATATATATATATATATATATATATATATATATATATATATATATATATATAATAAGAAGACATAAACTTTTTTCTTTACAAAACTATAGAAACTATAGAACTAACTTTTTCGGATGCGACAAAATAAGATAATAACAAGAAAGTTCAATCATGCACAAAGCATTGATTATGAAACACTTTCCAAATGCGATGCAATTTTATTTAAACATCTCTAAAATGCGATACATTCAGTGGTGATATTTTTAAAATGATCACAATACTACAATAATTTATTATATTTGAAAACTTAAAACTTTATCGAAGAAAAAATGAACTGTATTCAAATAAAGTCTTCGAATTATAAGTAGCAGGGCTCTTTATATAAAAGCAGTGAATATTTCATTCATAAAATTTTATTCCATTCCTTTCATTCAGCGATGATATTCTTAAAATTATCACAAAACAACAATAATTTATTTTTCTTAAAAACTTAAAACCATGGAGGTAAAAGTTCTTTCTAACTCCGTGCTTAAAACTTCATCGGAAAAAACAATACTATAAAATCGTCTGCTTCTCTATGTAAAATCAATGGATATTTCATTCATATCACCTATATTCCAGACATCAGAGCTTAATAATTTTGTGTTAAAAAAAGTTCAGCAATTATTATACAACTCATCTTACAGCTTGATTTGTTTACATTCTACATACGTTAAAATTAGGCTTCGTTGTAGAAATAATCAAAGTTTGATGATCATTTAAACTAAAAAATATTGTAATTGCGTTGGCGAAGAATATAGATGCACAGAAAAAAAATAAAGCTGTTTTAGGACAGATGCAACACTAAATTTAAATTTAAAAGAACTTTAAAAATCACAATTTGTACTCTGGGAAATAAGATGGATGCCATATTTTATTTTGATGTGGGTCGCGTGATATCCTCATGTCATATGGGTGCAATTAATATTTTAATTTTTATTTAAATAACTACCGAACTTTTTCAGAAATTCGTTTTAATAATATTTTTGGGTAATTTGAATATTTCGTAAAATTTTCGAAGCAATTTGTGAATTTTAACTTCGCTTAAAAAATGTTTGAAAAATTAGGTCCCATACGATTCAATGTATTTCATTTTCTTAACCCGGGTTCCATCCAAAACTGATTGGATGATATTATTAATTTACATTCCCATAAGTCCCACAGACCGTCTCAACAACATAGTAAAATTTCATTTTGATAAAGTCATTTTTACGGCAGTTATCGTGCGAACGGACAGACAGATGGAATGACCAAAGTCAAAAGCACTTTTTAACTATGTTGTAAAGTGTTAAAAATGAACGATGGATATATTTAGTTTCTCAAACGTAGTATTAAGACAAGAAAGATCAATCATGCTTAAAGCATTGATTATGAAACACTTTCCAACTTCAATGCAATTTTATTTAAACAAGTCTAAAATGCAATACATTCTTATGGTAATATTTTGAAACTTATCACAATACTGCATTAATTTATTATATTTGAAAACTTAAACCTTCATCGAAAAAAATGAACTTCATTCAAATGACGGCATTGAAATACAAATTGCCTGGTTTAAACATCTCTAAAATGTTATACATTCCTCGGTAATAGTTTTAGAATTATCCTAATACTACGATAATTTATTATATTTGAAAACTTCATCGAAAACAACTGAAATTAATTCAAATGACGTCATAGAAAAAATAACACGCCTGGATCTCTCTATAAAAACAGGATTTCATTCATAAATTTCTCCCATTCATTTCATTCATCACAATACTATAATAATTTATTTTATTTAAACATTTTATTTAAGACCATGGAGCTACAAATAATTAAACTCTATGCTTAAAACTTCATCGAAAAAAATCGTCCTTCTCTTTATAAAATCAATTAATATTTCGTTCATATCAACCATGAAGACTCCATGGACTAAATTATTTTGTGTTAAAAAAATACAGGAATTCTAATACAACTCATTCTACATATTTTGCTGTTTACATTTTACATAGGTGAAAAATAGGCTTAGTTGTAGGAATAATCAAATTTAGATGAGCATTTAAGCTCAAATATATTGTCATTGCGTTGTTTCAGTATGTAGATGCACAGAATTTATGCAAAAATAAAGTAGTTTTAGGACGGATACAACACTCAATATGAATTAAAAAGAACTTAAAAAAATCACGATTTTGAAACAGAATGGATGCCATATATCATTTTGAAGTGGGTCATGTGATCGTTTCATATCATGGTCACGTGATCGTTTCATATAAGAGGTGTAATTATTATTTTAATTTTTATTTAAAAAACTACTGAATATATTTTGCTGAATTTTTTTTTATATATTTTATGGAACAATTTGAATATTATCTAAAATTTTCGAAGCAAATTGTGAATTTTAAATCCGCTTAAAAAATGTTTGAAAAATTAGGTCCCATAGGGCTCAATGTATTTCATTTTTTCAACCCGGGTTCAATCCAAAACTAATTGGGTGATATTATTCATTTATATTCCCATAGGTCCTACAGACCGTCTAAACAACATACTAAAATTTGATTTTGATTAAGTCATTTTTACGGCAGTTATCGTGCTAACGGACAGACAGACAGAATGAACAAAGTCATAAACACTTTTCAACTTTGTTGTAAAGTGTTAAAAATATAGTTTTCAAGAAAATTTTCGATTTCGAGATTCTGATGCCAATATATGTTTTAAGACTTCCTGAACACGTTTTAACAATTTTTTTAGAGATGACCCTCTGTCTATCTGATGGCTGTGGTCTTTTTGTTTGTGTACACGATAGCAGCCACAAGTATGAACGATTTTACGAAACTTTACATCCGACTTCGTGATCGCAAAATCTAAATCTATTTAGAACATTTTTTTTTAATTTCTAGCGAAAACTTCAAATTATGTATTTTTAAAATCGATATTTTATATTTTTTAACATGAAACATAGCACAAAATTTGACATAAGCAGGAATAAAAAGGTTTATTCACGGCTCAATGATCAGGAGACTGGATAGTTTCAATCATTGTTGTGGATAATAGCTGCGATACGATTTTTTTTGTGCGTGACGTCATTAGCCTCCTTTGGTACAAATTATTCCCCCCCGGGGGGGGAGGTACATTGTTAAGTATGGTATCAATTGAAGTATTTTTTTCAAGCCCTTTGAAGTGAAGGGAAACACGGCATAGTTGTATTATTTGGACCTACGATATGGAGTTTAAAAAAATTCTTGTTTTATTTGGGAAAAAAAAAAAAAAAAACCTGGTATGAAAAAGTCGAGTTAGGCCACACTCTAGTTTACTTTCTTACGGTATTAGCAACACTGTTTATTCCAGAAACTTATTTCTCTATTACTGATCTGGAGGGGTTATTTTTACCTCCAGTTTTACCTTTTCGACTCATATTTCTGATACTTGTCTTAAATCCTATAGTAAACTTGGTTAATTAAAGATGATTACTCTTGGTTTTAAAAGTGTGCATACTGTTACCGTTCACTTTAATGCCTTGGTCTATTTGCTCTCTTTCATGTCTTGATCAAGTCGAGGCTTGAATATGCCTCCATTACATGGAGGCTTTTTCATACAGTTCATACTAATAATCAAGGTTCTTTAATATAATTTGGGCACTTAGACCAGCAGCCAATGGAAAAGTTGTCACCTTGACATCATGGGAATTACGTTTAATCATCCGGAATGGTCCAGAGTAAACTTTGAGAGGAGTCGCCAAAGCCCCAAAACTTTCGCTTTACAGTAAAAAAATTGTTTGAAGCGGCAATATCCAGGCGCAAACAACTAGCGTAAAAATTTTAAATTTTTCTGTTCGCACTGAATCCAGTGACATCCAAGGAAATTTTGTGACATTGGTGGAGTAAGATGGCAGTCGCAGTTACCAAGTTCGATCCCTCTTGAGAGTCCGATAACAAAATGCATACCTGCTTCATTCCCATGTCTCCACACGCAGAGTAATTTTTATTGAAATGAGTCATGCCCGACATATTGCAAAAATATTGGAATAATTTAAGATACATTTTTAAGGTATTTATATTAGAAGAAAACTGGTACTTACTGATGCTATATTTTATTTGTTACCTTTCTTTGAAATGTGTTTAATGTTAAAAGCTTATAAAACAGAATATATTTTATTCTGTTTTCGTTCTTCAGGAATGTGTTAAATAACAAAATTTATTGTATCCACGTGTTAATGGAATCAGATTTCATGTTCCTTTGTACTTTACTAGGACCATGAGTTTATTTTCTGAAAGGAGTTTTGGTACTAATGTTGGTTGTTGTTATGCCATGAATAACTTTTGTAAACTTTAGAACAGCTTTCCTGATAATCTTGATGTTTTTCATTTACTTGCTAAGTTCTTCTAAAAATCATTTGTTGTAAATATTTTGTATTTCAAGTATTTCAACTTACGGTATTTTTTATCTGTATATTTTTTTATTGTGCGTTATCTTGCAAGCTGTTACTGGGTCTTCATCCTATAGCTTATATTCTTTTAAATAAGTAAATAAATAAATGATAATATCGATGTATTTTAAATTAAATAAGTAAATATGAAGGACTTACCCTGCGAATTTGGTTCAAAAATTGTTTGAAAGAACGTTCTGAGGCTGTTTCGATAGTGTCAAGATGGAGACACTAAGCATTTTTTTTGAAATTTTTGTGTACCGATTTGTATGAAAATCGCTCAAAATCATACGTCAACATAAAATGACTGAAACAAAAAAAGAAATTCGAATATAAGAAAAAAAATCTTGCCAGGATCTGTCGTACCGGGAATTTAGTTAACCCAGCAAACATTTTCCCGCTACACACGACACACACGCACACACACAAAATGACAAATTATGAAAATCAAACATGGCGACACTATGAATACAAAATATGAGAAAATATGAAAATCTTTCAAATTTTATTATGCAAGATTTTCATACTTTTTCTTTTGTATTCTTTATTGTCCGTATAGAACACAGTATATGTTAGAAAAGAGCCCAGAAGAGTATACCCCCCCCCCTTCTAGTGAAGAGTAAAAGTCATAGGAAAAAGAGTTTCATAATAACATTACATCGATGTGCAGGTTACATCATTGTGAAGATTACATCGATGTGTATACGGCATATCCTCTGGAATCGTGTGTGCGCACGTAGGATACAAGAATGAGTCCAAGTTTCAGGATAAATAACACGTTTATTCACAATCACAACGTAAACAGGAACAATATGCAGTCAAACTTCACTTAAATGGTCTACTAATTTCACAAAATAACCGATATCAATCTGGTTGACAAAAGTAATTTCACAAAACAGCCGCTACTTTTCTCGAAACATTGGCAAAAATCACAGTCCAATGTAGCTCGTATCTTGTCAACTAATCTCTGAGTTAGTGATGACTCCAATTTATAGACTCTTAAATAGAAACTGCTGGAAATCTCTTATATCACGTAGATTAATCGTTATTTAGCGGTCCTTTTCGAAGATTCGGGACGTCGCCAAAGGTTGCTAAAATGGCGATAAATTGCCCAATCTGGCAACCGTTCTTCGAAGTTACGAAGAGGCAACCCTATAATGACGTCATGGGAAAGAATGCCTTTACAGCTGTTTGCTCCTCTGTCTCTGGGCGTAAAAACTCTTGAACAAATGAAAAGAATTGATTGAGTTTGTCTGATAATTTTAATTGGTAGCCGTATAGAATCTCCATAAGCCTATTAATTTTTAAGAGCATTTCACCAGGGAAGATTATTCACAGAAAAAAAAAAAATCTACAACCACAGATATCGTATAAAATGTTTAACAAAGTCATTTTATATATCGTTTTTAACACTTTACAACTTAGTTGAAAAGTGTTATGACTTTGTTCATTCTGTCTGTCCGTTAGTACGATAAATACCGTAAAAATAACTTTATCAAAATTAAATTTTAGTAATTTGTTCAGACGGTCTGTGGGACCTATGGGGATATAAATGAATAATATCACCCAATTAGTTTTGGATTGAACGCGGGTTGAAAAAATGAAATACATTGAACCCTATGGGACCTAATTTTTTAAACATTTTTTAAGCAAATTTAAAATTTACAAATTGCTTCGAAAGTTTTAGAATTATCCCAAATAATATATAAAAGAAAAATTTCAGCAAAATATATTCAGTAGTTTTTTAAATAAAAATTTTTTTAGCTCAGGGACTCTGAAATATAGCTGATATGAATGAAATATTCATTGATTTTACACAGAGAACCAGACGAGTTTTTCGATGAAGTTTTAAGCATAGAGTTAAATTATTTGTACCTCCATGGTTTGAAGTTTTTAAATAAAATAAATTATTATAGTATTGTGGTGAATGAAAGGAATGGCAAAATGTTTATGAATGAAATGCTTTTATATAGAGGCGATTTATATTTCGATGACGTCATTTGTCATAAAATTCATATGTTTTCCATAAATTTTCAAATATAATAAATTATTGTAATATTATGATAATTTTAAAAGTATTATCGAGAAATGTATCGCATTTTAGAGATGTTTAAACAAGGCAATTTATATTTCAATGCCGTCATTTGAATGAAGTTCATTTTTTTCGATGAAGTTTTAAGTTTTCAAATATAATAAATTAATGTAGTATTGTGATAATTCTAAAAATATTACCGAGAAATGTATCGCATTTTAGAAATGTTTATATAAAATTGCATTGAAGTTGGAAAGTGTTTCATAATCAATGCTTTATGCATGATTGATTTTTCTTGTTCATTTATTACGATCATCTGTGCCGTTCTCGAGTTATTCTATGCATGCAGTGTAAAATAAGAAATATCCCTTAAAACTTAAGTTATGAATATCTTATCAAAGGAGCAGAAATTTAGTAATCTGACCCAGAAATTAAGAATAAAATTTATCACAAGCCATTCTCGTGAGTTTTCGAATTTTAGTTTTCCACGAAAAGATCGGTATGTCTTGAAATAATCACTCGATTTCCATGGAATTTAGCTTACTATTTATTTCAATATTTTATTTACTGTTATTTTTAACACTTTACAACATAGTTGAAAAGTGTTTATGACTTTGTTTATTCTGTCTGTCTGTCTATCTGTCCGTTCGGACGATAACTGCCGTAAAAATGACTTTATCAAAATAAAATTTTAGTATGTTGTTGAGACGGTCTGTGGAACATATGGGAATGTAAATGAATAAGAAAAATGTCACCAAATTGGTTTTGGGCTGAACCCGGGTTGAAGAAATGAAATACATTGAACCCTATGGGACCTAAATTTTCAAACATTTTTTAAACGAATTTAAAATTCACAAATTGCTTCGAAAATTTTAACAAATATTCAAATTATCCCATAAAATATATAAAAAATTTTTAGCAAAATATGTTCGGTAGTTTTTTGAATAAAAATTAAAATATTAATTACAGACCATATAATATGAAGACATCACGTGACCTACTTAAATATAACATATGGCACCTATCTTTTTTCCCAGGGTAAAAAATCGTGATTTTTAAAGTTCTTTTAAATTTATATTTTGTGTTGCATCCGTACTAAAACCGCTTTATTTTTGGGTAATTTTTTGCATTTATATTCTACGCCAAAGCAATTACAATATATTTGAGTTTAAATGGTCATCAAACTTTGATTAATTCTACAACGAAACCTAAATTTATTGGATGCAGAATGTAAACAAGTGATTGTAAAGATGAATTTTATAAGAATTGATGAATTTTTTGCACCCAAAATTATTTAACTCTGGAGTCTGGAATGAAAGTGTATGAATGAAATATTCACTGCATTTACATAGAGAACCAGACAATTTATATTTCGATGACGTTATTTGAATAAAGTTCATTTCTTTCAGTTCATTTCTTATGATGTCCTAAGTTTTAAAGTAAAATAAATTATCGTAGTTCTGTGATAATTAAAGAAATTTCACCGCTGAATGTGTCGCATTTTGCATTTCAGTTGGAAAGAGTTTTATAATCAATGCTTTATGCATGATTGATCTTTCTTGGTTTATATTTATTTTAATATATAAAACAACAAACGCATTTTTTAGCACAATGTTTTTTTTTCTTTATATTTCCCGAGAAACAAAATTTGTTAACGAATTAAATATATTTAAATTAGAAACATCTGAATTTAAAAAAAAAAATTAAAGCAATTACCGTTTCTCACCCACAACAGTATAACTCGGATTTTATTGTTAAGAACTTCGACTTTATATAAATGTAAGCAACAAACTTTCTAAGAATGTGAATAATTAACAGTTTCCCCGTATACGTAATATTATCCAGAATGTGTAACATTCTTATACAATGCAAAATAGATATGAGAGATTTTTAGACGTTTCTGTAGAGAGTCTATAAAAGGAGTCATTGCTCAGTTGGAGAGGGGTTGACGTTGTACTAGTTACATTGAACTGTGATATTCGTCAATATTTTGGGAATAATAGCAGCTCTTTTATGAATTCAAATACGCCAATGTTTTGAATTTTGTATAGGTTGTTTTGTGAAGTTGAAGAAGCATTTAAGTGCTGTTTGACTGTATATTGTTCTTGTTTACGCTGTGTTTGTGAATAAACGTGATAGTTATCCAGAAATGTGGACGTATTCTTGTACCCTGAGCGTACACCCACGAACCTAGAGAATACGTCGTAACAATAATGTATCGGGAAATTATTGTACCCGGGTCGAAAATTCGAGTTTTCGACGTTAGTGCACGTTTCAAGCATTTCTGAAATCGAATGATTGTTTTCGATGTTATGTCTGTGCGTATGTGTGTGTCCGTGTGTGTGTATGGTTTCGTGAGTCTGTGGAGACGATATCTCACTAACAAATGGAGTGTTTAGAATGGAATTTTATACAGAAATTACAATCGGTGAATACCCGAGATTTTGATGCTCGGCCTCACCGGCGAGCTCTCGGGTCTGGGCCGCGAAAAAAAAAGAAAAAATGGTGGCGCCTTTTGCCAGGTGGCGCCTTTTGCCAGGTTGGTTTCTTTGCGGGCGGATCTGTGATCTGCTGGCGGGGGTTTCGTTCGTCCCCGTCGGCGTTCTTCTGTGGGACTGGTGGCGGTTGACATCGGCGGACGGAGTGTGGGCCTGCTATTCTCTTGGTGTCCTGGGTTATTTGCACGTGGCTCGGCGGTTTGTTTTGTCCGGTGGGCTTGGGCTGCCCGTTTTTCTTGTTTTGTGCTGAGGATCGTTTCCTTTCTCAGCCGTGGGCTCATAAAGCTGCCCTGTGCTATTCGTGGCGAGTGCCACGGTCTGAGTTAAAAAAAAAAACACTGAATACTGGGGCGCTGGTCTGCTGTTCCCTTGGTGTCCCGGGCGGTGCGTGCGCTGTGTGGTGGAGTCGACGGCTGCTTCTGTCCGGTGGGCACGGGTGTTCCGTTCACGTGTATCGTGTTGGGGTCGATTTTTCATCCCGGCAGGGGATTAATGCACTACAAACTTTCGAGTCAGTGCCCTCGGTCTGGGTTTGCAATTTCCAATCAGTGAATACTGGAAGTGTATTGCATTTACATGAAGTCAAATATTCAGAAGATCCCTAGATTTTAGAATGAAATTTTTAAAAAAATCGTCAAAAGATCAGATTCTTTAATAAACATAAATATACATTTATTATGTAGTTTTTAATTAGAAAACGACTTTAGAACGCTATCATGAACCGTACTTGAAATGTTGCACTTTTTTAAATACGTTTATGAACCGTTTGGCTGTTACTCTTTCTCGAGGAAAACTTCTCCCTAGCGTTAGTTATTTCAGGGCGTGAGTAATGCCGTTTACACTGTAGAGGGTAATTCTCAGACATCGCTATGGATGAATATAATTAAATTTTAAGTAATACAATAAGTAAATAAATCGTAATTATTTTATCGAATATACACAAAATATGCTGCTATTTCCTATAAATGAATCATTTAATTTGTTTCCTTTATTTTTCATATTGTAATATATTTTAAAACTAAGTGCAATGTACACAGTATTAGTCTTTACATTAATATCGCGCTTAATTAATATCGCGCTTACTTTTTTTGCACAAATGAATATTTGTTGTTACTGTCATTAAAATAAAATATATTTAAGAGTTCCTTTCTTTTTTTATGCAAACAATCTGCTGAATTCGCACACTTTCAAAATGTAAGAAAAACTTCAAACGGACCGAAAATTCTAAAAAAAAAATGGGAAAAAAAGCAATAGAAATAAAAACTTTTGATTAGTGCTGCCATCTAGGGCAAAATAGAACAATAGAAGCTATAAAATGCGTTGAAGAGTTTAAAACGTTTGATGATATTGCTGCCAAAAAATTTAAAGCGTGCAAACTCAAATTTTGTCATGCCAAAGGGTACAATCCCGCGCCCCCCCAAAGAGAAGAAGGAAAATAACTATGAGACTGCTTGCAGTACTAATACCCTGAATTTTGATGTAGGTTTTTCCAGCCCAAAATAAGAAGGACCAGGAGAATGTATTCTCTAGTTCAATTAAAAATAGGGAGATCCCTGTAACGGATTTAGATGCTAATAACCGAGTCTTGATAATGAAATACCTAGTGAAAATGAAGTGACCGAAAAGGGATTTATATTCCCTAGTACCAATAGAACCTGCACTGTTGCTATTCCATCATCGACCATCCCCCTCCCCACTAAGAACTCTTTACAAATTCTCGAATCCGAAAACAAGGAAATCAAGCCTGAATCATTGAGCCTGAAATCATTCCTAATAAACAACTCTTCTTTATAAATGCTTGCTCCGGGTGGCAGCAACCGGTAAACGAAATCAATTCGATTCTTGAAACCCCAATTTACGGGAACTACAGTTGTGACACGTTACGGCTTTCGCCAAACCATGTCGAGCACTATCGTAAGTTGCAAAAATTTCTGATACATAAAAAAAAATACCTTTCAGTTCATTTAACCTTAAATCCGAGAAACCAAAAAAGTTCCTCATACGCGGACTCCCAGCAAAAATACGGAAATAGATGAAATTCTCAGAGAATTGAACCACCAAGGACATCGTGTTAATAAGTTAACACAACTTATGCACAAAACCCAGAGGATAGCCCTCCCCCTCTTTCTTACTCTGATATCCCAAACTGGAAACCAGTCAAACTTTCTTGTAATGAAATACCTAATGAATCTTAAAATTAAAATTACTCATTTTAAATCTAATGCCATCAAATTATGTCTTAATTATCAGAAACATGGGCACTCGTCCGACTGCTGCAATTTCCCGAGCAGATTTCACAAATGTGCCGGGATGTATCATACCCGAGATTGCAAGCATCCAAGGGAATTGGGTTTGCAAACATCCAATGTAATCTCCCGCGGTAAGCTGCAATTGCCGGGATTACCATCCTGCGAATTTCCGACTCAGTCCGACAAATTCCCCAAACCGACCCCCAAAACTCCAAATTTCAAAGAGCTTGAGCAAAAATCTACTCCTCCCCCCTCCAAATCCCAACTGAAGTCATAACTGAAGCTCTTAATATTGAAGTTAATCCAATGGGCAAGCAAAATGAAACTGCAAATCTCATCTTGAAACCACCTATGCTCATGTCACAATTGAAAAAAAAACGCAGACCGCCCCCACCACCGGCGTCCACCAACTGGAACGCGCACGGTTTAAATGATTTTATCCACCTGTTCAATGAAATTAAAAATGTATTATCTGACATCAAAATTGAAAATATCATCCAAATTTTTTTACTTTCCTTATATACATGATGTATAAGGAAAGTATTGTGACGGGGTCGAAAATTCGAATTCGAGTTTTCGACGGGAGAGCACGTTTCAAGCATGCCTGATCACGAATCAAACATTTTTGAAGTGATGTCTGTGTGTGTGTGTGTGTGTGAAAGTATGTGTGTGTGTGTGTGTCAGTGAGTCTGTGGAGACGATAACTGACGAACGAATGGACCGATACGAACCAAATTTGGTACAAAAATCACAGTCAGTAAACACTGGAAGCTTATTGTTTTTATACGCAATCGAATGTTCAGAACCCTCTTAAATTTTCGAATGAAATTTTGAAAAAATTGTCAAAAAATTAAAACCACTAATAAAAGTTACGGAAATAGACATTTCTTATGTAATTTTTCATTAGAAAACGATTGGCATAAATTTTAGAACGCTAACATGAACCGTTCTCGAGATATTGCACATTTTTCAAAAAAATTATCAAAAAGTCATATTAAGAAAAATATTTCCTATTGAGAAACATGTTCACTTTTCATATGTAATACAACACGATAAATTTGGTGACATCATTCTCGTGGTTCTAGCTTGTTCCATTCATGAAAAAAGATACTTTTGTAATACTTTTGTATTTGAATACTTTTGTATTTGAATGGCAATAGCCATTTATCTGCTGTAAGAATAACTTATTTCTCCGTCCATAACGCTTGGCGAGATTTTGGCGACGAATTTGGCGAAATGTCGCCAACTTGGCGACTTTTTGAAATGTTGCCAAATTAACAAAAACCTCGCCAAATGGATAAAAATCACGCTAAATCAATGAAAATGACGACTAATTGTCGAAAATTCAATATTTTAGAAAGAATATTATCCTCCACTAGAAAAAACCTATTTTTGTTACTGTAAAAGTAGTAAATTCATTGCATTATATAAGGAAAGTCATGTGTTGCCCACATCAGATTTTTTAAATTAAATTTATCTAGGGGCCCCATGGAAATTATATACTTGATATTTAGTTCAATACAGGCGTTCTTCTGTTAACAGAAAGCGCCCTTGTATTGTAACTTGACCCTTTTCCTTGTACTGATATTATTTTTAATTACCACCTTTACCCTTTCGATCGTCGATGCCCCCACTTTCACTGGATTCTCAATGTACTGCAATGATGTATTTCAAGCACAAACCTGACAATCACGCCATCCAATGTCTCTGCGCATGTTTTATCATTGGTGCTAAATTCATGACTAATAACTACAACCAGGAGATACAGCACATAATTCGCTAGGCTCTCCGAATCAAATGTTTCGCACCCACAGCCAACGTGAAACGCTTGTAAGAAGGAAAGGGTTGTGATGAACGCTCCTAGCGCGTTGCTAACGTACAGCAGGAATTTTCACTGAACGCGCTGGATGCGTTCGCAACGGTCCGAAGGTTAAAAACTACATAATATTAAAATAGTATTAACTATTGTGAAACATATTCACTTTTCATATGTAATACTATGCGATAAATTTCTCAACATCATTATTGTGGTTCTAGTTCGTTCCATTCACGACAGAAGATATATGTTGAAAACCCAGACCGTTCGACTCATCCTGAGGACATAAGCAACAAATTGGACGGCCGGGAAGGAGAATATATATGTGCAATAGTTTTGTATTTTAACGACTAATAACAATCAATTCGCCAATAGTAATTTTATATAAAAATGCTGTTCTCTTCGCTTATCTGCAATCTTTGGTGATAAATTTGAAAACATTGCGACTAAATCAGCTAAATATCGCTAAGTTGGTGTATTTTTGCCATAGATTGACGAAAATATCGTTAAAATTGCAAATATGACTCCAAAATGCTGATTGAATGATTAAAATGTTTTTAATATATGGACTATATTGCTTATTGCGTACGCTATCGATATTGATATCCATATTGATATCGTGAGTTTAGAGTTACGTAAAATATAAGTTTATTGAGAACTTCGAAATAGTTTAAAAGTTGTCCTTTCGAAAAGTAACAAATGCCCAATTCAATGTAAAAAACATTGTGCTGTGGATATAATACATAATTTTTCACTGTGAAAGAAGTAAATTTATTGCATACAGTGAAAGACATGTGCTGCCCACATCAGACTTTGTGGGATTAAATTTAAAAATCTGATGTGGGCAGCACATGACTTTCCTTATATAATGCAATAAATTTACTACTTTTACAGTTAAAAGAAATAATATTCTTACAGTAGACTTATATTATTTTCAAGAAATTGAATTTTTTTCAATGAGTCGTCATTTTCATTGATTTAGCGTCATTTTTATCCATTTGGCGGGGTTTTCGTTAACTTGGCAACATTTAAAAATATCGCCAAGTTGGCGATATTCCGCTAAATTCGTCGCCAAAATCTCACCAAGCGTTATGGACGGAGAAAAAAGTTATTCTTACAGCGGATAAATGACTATTGGCGTTCAAATACAAAAATATTACTCAAAGTATATTTTCTCGTGAATAGAACGAGTTAAATCCACGAGAATGATGTCACCAAATTTATTGCATGATATTACATATGAAAAGTGAACACGTTTCTTAACAATTAATATATTTTTTTAATTTATGGGATTTTTTGATAAATGTATTGGAAAAATGTGCAATATCTCGAGAACGGTTCATGCTAGGGTTTTAAAGTTTATGTCAATCATTTTCTAAGGAAAAATTACATAATAAATGTCTATTTGTGTAACTTTATTAAAAGTTTCGATTTTTTGATGATTTTTTCAAAATTACCTCGAAAATTTAGGGGGGGTCTGCATATTCGATTATGTTTTAAAACAATATACTTCCAGTATTCACAGATTGTGATTTTTGTACCAAATTTCATTCAAATCGCTCTATTCGTTCGTGAGATAGCGTCTCCACAGATTCATACACACACAGACACACACACACACACAGACACACACATACTTTCACACACACACAGACATCACTTCAAAAATGTTGGATTCGTGATCAGGGATGCTTGAAACGTGCTCTCCCGTCGAAAACTCGAACTCGAATTTTCGACCCCCGTCACAATACTTTTCTTATACATTCTGTATATAAGGAAAGTAAAAAGTTTGAAATCTTACTAGAATAATGGTAACATATCGCATAATATTACATATGAAAAGTGAACATATTTGAGAATAGTTAATAGATTTATCTTTACCTATTTGCATAGTATAATATATCGGGAAATAATTGTGACAGGGTTGAAAATTCAAATTCGAGTTTTCGATGAATGAGCGCGTTTTAAGCATCCCTGAAATCGAATCGAGCATTTTTGAGTTGATGTCTGTGTGAATGTTTGCGTGTGTTTGTGTAAGTATGGCTTGTGCGTATGTGTGAGTCCTTGAGTCTGTGGAGACGATATTTCACGAACGCTTCGAAAGAAATTTGGTATAAAATTTAGCATTACAATCAGTGAATACTGGAAGCCTATTGATTTTAAACGTAATTGAATGTACATATTCAAATTTTCGAATAACATTATGAAAAAATCTTCAAAAAAATCCAAATGTTTAAGAATATTACGCAAATAAACATTTCTTCACGTAAACACACGCACACACACACACACACACACACACTTACACAGACACACACTTACACACACTTACACACACACACACACAGACATAATCTCAAAAATATTCGATTCAAGTTCTGGGATGCTTGGAACTTGCTCTTCTGTCGAAAATTCTAATTCAAATTTTCGACCCCATCAGAATACTTCCTCGATATATTTTACTATGTCTATGAGAAAGTAATAAGTGTATTATGTCGCAATATTTACGGATAAAATTTATCAGGAACACGCTAAGAACGAGAAAATAATTCAGGAATTAGTGTTAGGATAGAAAGGGGTACTTTGACTGGCGGATTGCACTCGAAGAAACCGAGTTCCCGACACTGCCTAATCTGTGACCGTGTTTACGCGGAGAACGGGCACATTAAATCTGTGAGTCCGAAAGTCCTTCCGAAATGTAGGTGGTAGGGGAAGTAGGGTATTGTCCATGTCGATGTGGCTCCCACTGGTTTACGGTCTAAATTGGGAGGCACTTTTCTGTCCGTCCAATACAGATTCCTTACAACTTCGGGTAGGTTGGACTGTTGAGGTCGAAAGAAAGAATTTAGGAGGTTAAAATTTTATTATCATATATTGAGACATCAAGCTAAGATTGATTCTTGCTTTAGAATTGTAATCAAATCGAAAACTCAAATTCCGGTTTTTGACCTTACTCCGATATACGATATATCAATCACTATTCCAATCTCTATAGGTATAAGTGTTAACCACACATTGTTTGGAAAGTATCCAAACGAATTGTAAAATTTTCCCATTGCGATCCTGTGTCGGGAGATTTTCGACATTAAAAAAAGTGAGTTCCAGTCAGATGTCGGGTGAGCTCCGACATTACTTTTCACGCATCACTTTTCACGTGTTTTTTTCACTTTCTTACCGTTAATACCCTCTATGGAATAAATATTGAACATCCGAATGTTTGGCCTGCAAAATAGCGTCACTAACGAGGAAAAGGTTAGGGCTAAACGAAATTAGCGATGTTTTAGTTGATTCTGAAAGTTGTATCCTTATAAGCGACAGTGAAACTGATGATTTGGAATATGATAAAACGTGCAAAAATGGTAATAAAAATAAAATAATCATCATTTTGTGCCGATATGCTTTTTTTCCCTTTCTGCCATCAAAATGAAATACGACTTAGTTTAGTCAGAACAAACAGCTTGTTGAAAATCTGACCTGAAAAAATTAAAAGGCTTTTTTTATATCACTATATATAATTATTTTATCCATGAATGTAATAACAATAATGCTTAATTATTATTATTATTATTATTATTATTATCATTTTTATTATTATTATCATTATTATTTAATTTCTTATTTTGTTTTTCATTTGGTTACTTCTGTGAAAATTATTTTCAACAATTGTTACTAATCATTTGTAAATAATCACAAGCGATCATGAAAATAATCGCATAACATATTATTTAATTCTCTGAGTTACAAACTAAGATCACCATGCTTATATCCCAAATCACTTTGCACTATTTTTTATACTGTACAACCATTGAGCTCTATTTCATGATCAATGAATTAAAAAAAATTGACACAATTAAGCAAACATTCAATCAAATAATACAGGCCAATAAAATAATATACACTAAAAGAGCATAATCGTCATGTATTATATTTTTGTTTTTCCAGCTAAATATCTCTTTTCATAATGGAAATATTGATTTTTATTTCATTTTCCTATTAAATCCAATAGATGGCGCTAGGAAACCGCCCAAACAGCATTTCTTTGTATATGTATTGATTAGCAGTGTATATAAAGTATTCTACTTTTTAAGGTCAGCCAGCACTAATCAATAATCGTAATTTAGAAGATGAATAAGATTTTAAAGCTTTGATTAATGTGCACTTTAAATTTTTTGAACAGGAACTCAGTCTTTATGCTTTAAAGCACAATTATTTAAAGGAATGAACTTATACAAAAATGCTTCAGCAAAATAATTAATCATCATTTTGAAAAAAAAAATGTTTATTCTACAAAAATTCATTATATATAGTGCTGCTTATCTGAAAAGATATTCTCGTTTAGTCATTCAGACTCCTAATGATTATTTGTATTTCTTTGAAACCGATTTCCATATTTATCAAGTACCAAAAGAATTTTTTTAAACATAAATCTTAATAACTATCCTTACTTTTGTTTCATCACAACTAATAAATCATTAGATAATTTAAAATAATATTATTCAAAGTTTTAAAAAGAAATTTTGTTTTAAATGGATAAAATGAAGCTAATTTAAAACTGCTCAAATACGTATTCATCTTTATTTGTTTATATTGACAGGGTTTAATGGGGCTATATAAGCAGTACCGTGGTGGTTATAGCTGATAAGTGGCCTCAACAATTTTTCTGTGATTTTCAAATCTTCGAAGTAGTAAAATTGATACATGTGTATGTAATCAGTGGCAAAGCGTATTGGGAGACAGTGTCTATTTAAATAATTTACGATCAAGTAACTTTTATTTTATTTATTTTAATTATATATATTACTAGCAGCATACCCGTTCTTCGTACGGAGTATATAATATAAAGACATTTATAATTCTGAATTATATGCAAATTATGTTAAAATAATAAATTTATTGCTCCTAAAGAAAAGTTTATGAATATCTGTTCTCATCATGCAAAATTAACTTCACGGGCAGATCTGAAGAATAAAACATCCTGGCCCCTTTCGAAAGCAAATATACAAAAAATATGAAATTGAATTAATATATTCAAAATAACAGTGCTAAAATTGTATGGGACCCGTAGCACTTATATACTCGAATATTAGAAGATATAACCTGTATTAGTAGATTACATGTATAAATTGAAAATATCAATAAACACGTAATTGATTCCAATATATGCCAGAATGAAAGCACTAAAAATTATATGGGAATATATATATATATATATATATATATATATATATCCCCGTACTACTTATATTGTCGCAGATTAGAAAATATGCCTGTATGCTAGTAGAAGATTACCCTTATTACAATATGAGTCTAAAAAATCTTTGCCGAAATAAAACAGATGACATAAATTGAAAATTTCAATTATCCCCGTAATCTTTATACCAGAAGGTCGTAATTGATTCCAATATATGCCATTATATATCAAAATATATGCCTATATACCTGTACTACTTATATTCTCGTAGATTAGAAGATAACCCGTGCATTTATAGAAGATTACTCGCACAACGTACAATATGTGAGTTTCAACAATTTTTGTCATAATAAAACAATGGCATAGAATTAATATGAAAATATCAATAATCCCTGAATCAACAGTCCACGAAAATATCAATAATAATAATGTTTAAACCTGAAGACCGTAATTGATATTATCCAGTCAACAATGCAATGTCAATGAAATTTAATTTATATACATATCTTTGTTATTCAAATCGGAAAAGATTTAATAAAAATCTTATGCCGCATAAACACATTGGATTTACATCCGTTGCTAAACGACAAGACATCATTTGCTTCAAATGAATTGACGGGAATCTTATCGTTTGAGTAATTCTATCTCCATTGAAGGTTTGGCGACATTTTCGTTACTTTAGCGACAATTAAAACATCGCCAAATGTATCACCAAGTGGGACTGTAGAACTAACAGTCCCATTTTGCGACACATTGACAAATAATCATCACAATACTATGCCCTAACAAAACACAATTAATTGCATTTATTAAGCGCAATTTCATCAATTTTATTATATTTTTATGGATTTGCAAACATTTTATCAATTTGGTGACATTTTAAAAATTCGCTAAATGTGTTACTAAGTAGGATGGATGGACTGGCCGACAAATGCTACCTAAACATCATTTCAGTACTCTCTTCTAAGAAAACAAATTTAATTTAATTGATTTGTGACGTTTTTATCAATTTGGCAACGTTAAAGAAAAGTTGCCAAGTTAGCGATATTCCGCGAAATTCATAGCTCTGAATTTGCAGATCTGAAGAATAAAACATCCGATCCCGTTTGCATATACTAAATGGAAACACTAAAATTGCATTAGAAAATATACCCGTTCTACTCTTTTTCTGTTTCAACAATCGGCTAAATAAATTTATTGGCTAAACACAACATGAGTTTATTAGCTAAACACAATATATAAGTTTGAAAACTCTTTGTCAAATTAAAGGAAAGTGATGTACATAGTCCGTAATTAATATAATTAAAAGAAAAATCAAACCGTTCACTTACAAAATATATTTTTACATCTATTTATTTATTATTCAATAAGAAAAAATAATAACAAATATTAACAAACATATTTAATTTAATTGCGTTGCTGAGCAACATAATATAAAAAAGAATCTTCTTCATAAACTGCGAAATTGAATAACCATTTTGATATCTTCCCCATAAAGTGCAAAAATAATAACCATTTTGATTTCCTTATACTTTTCATTGTTTAGTAAATGCTTGTGAAGCATAAACCATGGAGTTAGATTTTCCATTTAAATTCATGTTTCAAACAATTCATGCTTTCAGATAGTGACTAATTAATGCAAAAATCCTGCACTAAGCTCAGAAATGAAGTTTTAATTCACGTTGCCGCTTTAAACAAACGATTTTCATCCTTTCCGTTTGGATAAACCACGGAGTTAGAGAGTAGAACTCCTAGGATAAAGTTCCGTTTTTCATTAATATCGCGACAACCCCTGGTATTAGAAACTCGAAACTTGGGCAAAATTTATGGGGGGGCTATTTCAAGACTACTCACAAAATTTCATAAATTAGATTTAGCCGTTCTCCCATGATGATGAGACAAACGAAATATTCGTTTTTTGCAAATATCTCGAGAACCACTGATCCTAGAAACTCCAAACGTAGACTAAATTTTAAGTGGATCTATTTCTAGGCTACCCACAAAATTTCATCAAATTCGGTTCAACCGTTCTCTCGTGATGACGGAACAAACAGACAGACACACAGACAGACAGACAGATTTTCAATTTTATTTATATAGATTTGAAATAAATGCATAAAATTTTTTCTATGTAAATAAACGAAGTATTTTTTCTCCATCTGCCGCAGAGCTCAATGCCAGCGCCTTCTTGATTCTTTTAAAAGTCAGTTGAGATCTTCAGGGAAGACGGATCTTTCTCTGTCTACCCATAGTATACATCTCTTAAGATTGGTGTGGAGGAGGGGGGTGAGTAGGGAATAGTAGGGGGTACTGGCTCACGCGGTGCTATACTTTAACATGGGGAAATTGCGGTGCTAGTTCTCCCATGTTAAAGCATAGGCGCACCTCATGAGCAGGGGTGGAGCTTCCACCAGCACGTGACTTTCCATGATGTCAGTCAAAGGTTAGGATGGATCAGATGATTTTTTTTTTCTTTTAATTTTTTTTAAGTGTTAATGTTTTAAAAATTTCGTAAAGTTTTTTTTTTCTTATATTTTTTCACAAATGTGAGTTTTTTACTTTTCAAAAACCACACTTGTGCCGTTTTCTCTATGGGAATTAACATAGGTTTTCACACTTGTGCTATTTTTTAACGTTTTTTCACAAAAACATACTTTTTACTAACAAAATTTCGTAAATGCAAGTTTTTTTCTTATATTTTTTCGCAAATGTAAGTTTTTTACTTTTCAAAAACCGCACTTGTGCCGTTTTCTCTATGGGAATTAACATAGGTTTTCACACTTGTGCTATTTTTTAACGTTTTTTCACAAAAACATACTTTTTACTAACAAAATTTCGTAAATGCAAGTTTTTTTCTTATATTTTTTCGCAAATGTAAGTTTTTTACTTTTCAAAAACCACACTTGTGCCGTTTTCTCTATGGAAATTAACATAGGTTTTCACACTTGTGCTGTTTTTTAACTTTTTTTCACAAAAACGTGATTTTTACTAACAAAATTTCGTAAATGCAAGTTTTTTTCTTATATTTTTTCGCAAATGTAAGTTTTCTACTTTTCAAAAACCACACTTGTGCCGTTTTCTCTATGGTAATTAACATAGGTTTTCACACTTGTGCTGTTTTTTAACGTTTTTTCACAAAAACATACTTTTTACTTGTAAAAAACTAACAAAAACATGTTTTTAAAGTAGCAGAATCGCGTGAATTAGTGTTTTAAAGTAGCAGAATCGCGTGAATTAGTGTTTTAAAGTAGCAGAATCGCATGAATTGGTGTTTTAAAGTAGCAGAATCGCGTGAATTGGTGTTTTAAAAGTAGTAGAATCGGGTGTATGGGAGGGGTGTGTTTCCTCAACCATTTCGGCCTTCGATTTCAAAATTTTAAACATAAATATTTTAAATAATCATAGATACCTGTTTTCAACAATCTAAATGGGGTAAGGTCTCTTTCATACATTAGGTGTTGTTAAAAATATATATATTTTTTTAAATTGTGGTCCCACCTCCACCCGGTGTATAGGATACACCGCCACAATTCAATCTAGCATGGTCTGGTCATTTAAATTTGATAATGACCGTATGCTAGGCTCTTGATACCATCCTTCAAGATATGACGCTTATCATCATAGGGGGATAGCCCCATTTTAATTTGCTTCACAGTAAACATCTGGTGGTCTTTACTTGCAATTTTAAATTGTTCCACTCTACTATATCTTCGACTTGTTAGGCAATTATAATAATCTTCATGATGGATGTATTTTTTTACAACATTCTTATTAACACCTTTAGCAGTCTTTTTATCCGTGAAGGGTGTTTTTAGGCTATACATTTTCGATCTTAGGCCTACAAATTCCACGGCAGGAGTTCCATTCAACTCGTCTTTCATTTTTCCAATTTTTTTTTTATTCTTATTGGAATGGAGTGGATGTGTTGGAGGATAATCCGAAAAGTCAAAATAGTCTTCATAACTTTCAAAATCTTTGTAAATATCCTCTGTTTCAATTTCATAGCACAGGGAATCGGTGTCTGTGAAAAGCAATTCGGCTCGGCTTCCATACATCTTCTTAATAAAATCATAATGAAACTCATACATAAGTGTTTGACTCAAGTCCAGTACTGAAAAACCTGCATAGATGGGTCTATTCAGTTTCAAATGAGTCTTATGCATATGAACTGCTACCAGATCTTCATTAAATATTTTGAAGGAGTGTAAGGCTGGTGATGCAAGTAATTTTTTCAGTCTCTTCTCAGTCTGTACTAGCTTAACATCCATTCTTTTTCTCAAATTTTCCATAGTTTTTCCAAACACTGCGTTATTCCTAAGTTTAAACAGATCTTTTTCAAAGGAATTTTTTGCTTTCATTCTCTTCTCAGTGTTAAATTGTACATAGGGCTTCAACCAGGGCTCTTGCTTAAAAGTTAATACTCGATGGATTTTCACAAGTTTCATCCCTAACTTCATATACTGCTTTAAATTTCTATAATGCAGAACATATTTAACCTTATGATTCAAATTAGGTGTTAATTTGATCTGGTCCTTGCATATTTTCAAATTCATTTCTTCAGATAAATTCCGGCTATACTCCGAAATCAGAGATGGGGTGATATGAACTCTTTCGGGTGCTAGAGGATAATCATTATGCTTATCATGCAAATCATGGGGATAGTCTATATCCGCTTCGATAATATATCCCACAGGTGAGTCATCTTCAACAGCAAGTGGATCAAAGTTCTGAATGTCTTGACAATCAAGCCATCTAAAATCCGATACAGGGAGTGCTTGGCTTAGAGCCCACCCATACAGATTATTAGCATCCAGGTACATTATATATTTGCTAGGTTTCGTAGAATCAAAATGTTCCAAATACTTGTTATTAGCCTGACTAAGGCGTTTACTAATAACACTAATACCGCCTCTTATACCTTCTTCTAAAAATAAGTACATATCAGGATCTGTAATCAGTTCTAATGATACTCCACTAGTCTTCAAGGCTGCATTCCAGGCAAGAGATAGCAATGTTAAACAGTGGGCAGCATCTATTCCATAATAATTCAATGTCAAATCACGGAAATTCTCAAAAATGTCCGCTAATAGAAGAATATCAGTTTTTATGTACAAGTCATGATACTCCCCCATATTCTTTATCTTTAAAGATGTCCAAACATGTTGAGCATAGGCATAGGCATCATCAGAGACCTCCTCTCGATTTAAATTATCAAAGAAGGCCTCTTTAGTGGGTAAGCTCGTTTCTTCAAACTTGGTAGCACAATCCATATAAGAATAGGGGTAAACACCCTTTCTAGTCACTAAATCCACTTGATCACTTGTAAAATGTTCTTGGGTGATACGAAACTGATTGGATTCCAAACTAGAACTTAGTTTCTCAATAGAGGCAGGTAAGAATTGAAGAGAATCTATAAACTGTAAACTTCCGAGGCTGAATGTGATATATTGCTGCATATTGCTACTGATGCATTCAATCCTCTTTCCTTTAAATTCACCGATCCCCTGCATAATTAAATGTCCATCATACCCCTTTAAATTATGAAACACAACGGGTATGCGTCGTCTTATCTTGTAATTCAGATTACAATTAGGATGGGCTGAACCTCTGTACTTGGAAGTTAAGTGGCAATGGTCTCTCACACGCTTTTCTCCTAAAGCCTTGTTACAAATATGGCAGAGAGTAGCATTTTCAAAGTTTTCACGATCTTCAGCAGTAAAATTCATTTTCATATTTTCTCTCAGTATTCTCTGAATCTCTTCTTCTTCTTGAATAAGGGCTTTCAAAAAATGATGAATCACATCTTCACCCCTATAGATAACAGGTCCTTTAAAGGTTTTTCCATCAGGCCCAATAATAATATAGGCAAAACCACAAGGAACATGATGAGATAAGATACTCTCATGTGAAACAGAAAGGGTATTCTCACATATATCCACTTTCATTAGGAAAGACTCAAAGTCTGCGTATACCACAAATGGTACACGCATTTGCATGTAAATACTTTGAAATTTCAAAATCTTGTCATTGGCACTGGGAAACTCCACTCTCTGTAGGCCATACTGGCTGCATAATTCAATATGCTTCTTTAAACGAGCTTCAGATGAAAATCGTTGTAAACAGTAGTCACAAAAATACTGCTTCTCTTTATGTTTTCTTATACTGTATAAAAGTCTGCTCATACTTCTAATACAACAGTAATGAGACTGCTCATCATTACTAATAAGCAGTAAATTACAGTGTTGTTCTCGTCTATTAGATGATATATAGAGCGGAAACACCTTCTTATCTTCATATCCAAAGATATTCAGGCTCACATTATTATTATTTCGCTCAAATAATTTAACTTGGTGTAAAGGAGTGGGAAACTCGATTCCATCCAGATTCAACTTGCATTCATGCTCGGTATATTTGCCGACACGAGATGCATTCTTATAAACTGGATAAAGTTCTGCTAAGATGGACCACATAAAATATTTCTGATCACTATTTTCCACATTAATAATAGCTTTCTTGGCTAATAGTTCTTTAGGTAGCGGGATATAGCTTGAAGCAGCCAGAGGATCATATGTCCCAACATCAATCATGAGTTCCTCGATTCTCTCTAAGACCCAACCGCTACCACGGCCTTCATAGGTTTCGAACGATGTTAACACTTTTGCAAAGGCAGTATCCATATTAGAATCCAAATCTTCTTCTGTAATGTTTTTCATACAAGAACTTCTGAAATAGTTTATACAGTATTCCTGTTCTCCTCCAGATCGGAAGCGAGTAAAACGGCAACATACATTTATGTACCATATAATACTACGTTTCAAAGCAATTTCCTTTAGCACTACTTGTTTTATCTCAATTCTATGAGAATCCAAAAAGGTAAGTAAATCTTTTTCAGCATGACCAGCAATTTTATAAACAGTCAGAGTACCGTTTAAAGCCTGTTTGCAGGGTTTCTTAGTCGCTTTCTTCTTCTTTTTCTTCATACACGGAGCATCTAATCTTTTTCTTTTAGTGCCTCGCATAGGCTTATCACCATGAATTGACCGTTCATGAATCTTCTCATGACGTATCAGATCATATTTTCTTACAAAAGCCGCCTTACACAATTCACATATGTAATCCTTCTTTCCATCATGAATCCTCATATGGCGCACTAAGCTTCGTTTTGCCATGAAGCTCTTCGTACAAGTCGAACACACCTGTAAAAAATAAAATGCAAGACTTTAGTATAAACACGCTATTCTCGATAACAATGTAATACATGTCTCAAGATGTATATAAAGAAATCGCTAATCCATTATACTACCCCCATTAGAAATAACAAAATTCCTGAATTAAAGAATATATCCATATACAAGACATTTCATGTAAGATCCCCGATACATTTCATTAAATTCATAAAAACACTCATTAAAAAGTTGTTACGCATCATAAAAATACAAAGTTTAATAAAATGAGGGAATAAAATCACACTAAAACAAGTACTTACATGTCCAATCCTGTTCAAAGAGGGTGCATTAAGCATAGGAACGTCAGTAACGGTAGCTATAGTACCTCCGATATCACTTTCTAAGGCAAACATATTCGCAGAACAACTTCAAACACGTCTTAACAGCACGAAACTCACAACAGAAATGATAAAATCGCTGCTTAAAGACCACCTACATCCATTCATAAAAATAGTTCTTGGTGTATCCATCCGCCAAGAGCATGTCAAGGTCACGTGATAGTTATATCAAGGTTACCGTTAAACTTGCAACACACGAATGTAATTATGCACACATCCGATAAAAAATAAACAATTCGTTCAACATCGCAATCGATTATATCCTTTTTTTAATAATCGTAATCGATACATTAAATAAATTCACATAAAAGAATAGATTTTAATAAAATAATGAAAGAAAATCCCTTTGCAAGACCCCTTAAAACCTCCAATCCTTAAACAATACAGCAACGCGCTATCCCTTGCAAGCATAAAAACCCCGAATAACATACTCCTCTCTCCCCCTCCCTCCCCGAGACACCAACACTCACTTCACCACACGTTAAAGTAACCCATAGCAACCGGAATCCATAATAAAACATTCACCTTCATAGGATTTTTTGTTCTATGAATCCCTGTAAAGTACGTTTCGCCGTAAAAATTACGGGTTTCACGTTGAATGACTGTGTATTTGGATGTACGTTGGGGGTGAAGGTGAATGTTTTATTATGGATTCCGGTTGCTATGGGTTACTTTAACGTGTGGTGAAGTGAGTGTTGGTGTCTCGGGGAGGGAGGGGGAGAGAGGAGTATGTTATTCGGGGTTTTTATGCTTGCAAGGGATAGCGCGTTGCTGTATTGTTTAAGGATTGGAGGTTTTAAGGGGTCTTGCAAAGGGATTTTCTTTCATTATTTTATTAAAATCTATTCTTTTATGTGAATTTATTTAATGTATCGATTACGATTATTAAAAAAAGGATATAATCGATTGCGATGTTGAACGAATTGTTTATTTTTTATCGGATGTGTGCATAATTACATTCGTGTGTTGCAAGTTTAACGGTAACCGTGATATAACTATCACGTGACCTTGACATGCTCTTGGCGGATGGATACACCAAGAACTATTTTTATGAATGGATGTAGGTGGTCTTTAAGCAGCGATTTTATCATTTCTGTTGTGAGTTTCGTGCTGTTAAGACGTGTTTGAAGTTGTTCTGCGAATATGTTTGCCTTAGAAAGTGATATCGGAGGTACTATAGCTACCGTTACTGACGTTCCTATGCTTAATGCACCCTCTTTGAACAGGATTGGACATGTAAGTACTTGTTTTAGTGTGATTTTATTCCCTCATTTTATTAAACTTTGTATTTTTATGATGCGTAACAACTTTTTAATGAGTGTTTTTATGAATTTAATGAAATGTATCGGGGATCTTACATGAAATGTCTTGTATATGGATATATTCTTTAATTCAGGAATTTTGTTATTTCTAATGGGGGTAGTATAATGGATTAGCGATTTCTTTATATACATCTTGAGACATGTATTACATTGTTATCGAGAATAGCGTGTTTATACTAAAGTCTTGCATTTTATTTTTTACAGGTGTGTTCGACTTGTACGAAGAGCTTCATGGCAAAACGAAGCTTAGTGCGCCATATGAGGATTCATGATGGAAAGAAGGATTACATATGTGAATTGTGTAAGGCGGCTTTTGTAAGAAAATATGATCTGATACGTCATGAGAAGATTCATGAACGGTCAATTCATGGTGATAAGCCTATGCGAGGCACTAAAAGAAAAAGATTAGATGCTCCGTGTATGAAGAAAAAGAAGAAGAAAGCGACTAAGAAACCCTGCAAACAGGCTTTAAACGGTACTCTGACTGTTTATAAAATTGCTGGTCATGCTGAAAAAGATTTACTTACCTTTTTGGATTCTCATAGAATTGAGATAAAACAAGTAGTGCTAAAGGAAATTGCTTTGAAACGTAGTATTATATGGTACATAAATGTATGTTGCCGTTTTACTCGCTTCCGATCTGGAGGAGAACAGGAATACTGTATAAACTATTTCAGAAGTTCTTGTATGAAAAACATTACAGAAGAAGATTTGGATTCTAATATGGATACTGCCTTTGCAAAAGTGTTAACATCGTTCGAAACCTATGAAGGCCGTGGTAGCGGTTGGGTCTTAGAGAGAATCGAGGAACTCATGATTGATGTTGGGACATATGATCCTCTGGCTGCTTCAAGCTATATCCCGCTACCTAAAGAACTATTAGCCAAGAAAGCTATTATTAATGTGGAAAATAGTGATCAGAAATATTTTATGTGGTCCATCTTAGCAGAACTTTATCCAGTTTATAAGAATGCATCTCGTGTCGGCAAATATACCGAGCATGAATGCAAGTTGAATCTGGATGGAATCGAGTTTCCCACTCCTTTACACCAAGTTAAATTATTTGAGCGAAATAATAATAATGTGAGCCTGAATATCTTTGGATATGAAGATAAGAAGGTGTTTCCGCTCTATATATCATCTAATAGACGAGAACAACACTGTAATTTACTGCTTATTAGTAATGATGAGCAGTCTCATTACTGTTGTATTAGAAGTATGAGCAGACTTTTATACAGTATAAGAAAACATAAAGAGAAGCAGTATTTTTGTGACTACTGTTTACAACGATTTTCATCTGAAGCTCGTTTAAAGAAGCATATTGAATTATGCAGCCAGTATGGCCTACAGAGAGTGGAGTTTCCCAGTGCCAATGACAAGATTTTGAAATTTCAAAGTATTTACATGCAAATGCGTGTACCATTTGTGGTATACGCAGACTTTGAGTCTTTCCTAATGAAAGTGGATATATGTGAGAATACCCTTTCTGTTTCACATGAGAGTATCTTATCTCATCATGTTCCTTGTGGTTTTGCCTATATTATTATTGGGCCTGATGGAAAAACCTTTAAAGGACCTGTTATCTATAGGGGTGAAGATGTGATTCATCATTTTTTGAAAGCCCTTATTCAAGAAGAAGAAGAGATTCAGAGAATACTGAGAGAAAATATGAAAATGAATTTTACTGCTGAAGATCGTGAAAACTTTGAAAATGCTACTCTCTGCCATATTTGTAACAAGGCTTTAGGAGAAAAGCGTGTGAGAGACCATTGCCACTTAACTTCCAAGTACAGAGGTTCAGCCCATCCTAATTGTAATCTGAATTACAAGATAAGACGACGCATACCCGTTGTGTTTCATAATTTAAAGGGGTATGATGGACATTTAATTATGCAGGGGATCGGTGAATTTAAAGGAAAGAGGATTGAATGCATCAGTAGCAATATGCAGCAATATATCACATTCAGCCTCGGAAGTTTACAGTTTATAGATTCTCTTCAATTCTTACCTGCCTCTATTGAGAAACTAAGTTCTAGTTTGGAATCCAATCAGTTTCGTATCACCCAAGAACATTTTACAAGTGATCAAGTGGATTTAGTGACTAGAAAGGGTGTTTACCCCTATTCTTATATGGATTGTGCTACCAAGTTTGAAGAAACGAGCTTACCCACTAAAGAGGCCTTCTTTGATAATTTAAATCGAGAGGAGGTCTCTGATGATGCCTATGCCTATGCTCAACATGTTTGGACATCTTTAAAGATAAAGAATATGGGGGAGTATCATGACTTGTACATAAAAACTGATATTCTTCTATTAGCGGACATTTTTGAGAATTTCCGTGATTTGACATTGAATTATTATGGAATAGATGCTGCCCACTGTTTAACATTGCTATCTCTTGCCTGGAATGCAGCCTTGAAGACTAGTGGAGTATCATTAGAACTGATTACAGATCCTGATATGTACTTATTTTTAGAAGAAGGTATAAGAGGCGGTATTAGTGTTATTAGTAAACGCCTTAGTCAGGCTAATAACAAGTATTTGGAACATTTTGATTCTACGAAACCTAGCAAATATATAATGTACCTGGATGCTAATAATCTGTATGGGTGGGCTCTAAGCCAAGCACTCCCTGTATCGGATTTTAGATGGCTTGATTGTCAAGACATTCAGAACTTTGATCCACTTGCTGTTGAAGATGACTCACCTGTGGGATATATTATCGAAGCGGATATAGACTATCCCCATGATTTGCATGATAAGCATAATGATTATCCTCTAGCACCCGAAAGAGTTCATATCACCCCATCTCTGATTTCGGAGTATAGCCGGAATTTATCTGAAGAAATGAATTTGAAAATATGCAAGGACCAGATCAAATTAACACCTAATTTGAATCATAAGGTTAAATATGTTCTGCATTATAGAAATTTAAAGCAGTATATGAAGTTAGGGATGAAACTTGTGAAAATCCATCGAGTATTAACTTTTAAGCAAGAGCCCTGGTTGAAGCCCTATGTACAATTTAACACTGAGAAGAGAATGAAAGCAAAAAATTCCTTTGAAAAAGATCTGTTTAAACTTAGGAATAACGCAGTGTTTGGAAAAACTATGGAAAATTTGAGAAAAAGAATGGATGTTAAGCTAGTACAGACTGAGAAGAGACTGAAAAAATTACTTGCATCACCAGCCTTACACTCCTTCAAAATATTTAATGAAGATCTGGTAGCAGTTCATATGCATAAGACTCATTTGAAACTGAATAGACCCATCTATGCAGGTTTTTCAGTACTGGACTTGAGTCAAACACTTATGTATGAGTTTCATTATGATTTTATTAAGAAGATGTATGGAAGCCGAGCCGAATTGCTTTTCACAGACACCGATTCCCTGTGCTATGAAATTGAAACAGAGGATATTTACAAAGATTTTGAAAGTTATGAAGACTATTTTGACTTTTCGGATTATCCTCCAACACATCCACTCCATTCCAATAAGAATAAAAAAAAAATTGGAAAAATGAAAGACGAGTTGAATGGAACTCCTGCCGTGGAATTTGTAGGCCTAAGATCGAAAATGTATAGCCTAAAAACACCCTTCACGGATAAAAAGACTGCTAAAGGTGTTAATAAGAATGTTGTAAAAAAATACATCCATCATGAAGATTATTATAATTGCCTAACAAGTCGAAGATATAGTAGAGTGGAACAATTTAAAATTGCAAGTAAAGACCACCAGATGTTTACTGTGAAGCAAATTAAAATGGGGCTATCCCCCTATGATGATAAGCGTCATATCTTGAAGGATGGTATCAAGAGTCTAGCATACGGTCATTATCAAATTTAAAGGACCAGACCATGCTAGATTGAATTGTGGCGGTGTATCCTATACACCGGGTGGAGGTGGGACCACAATTTAAAAAAATATATATATTTTTAACAACACCTAATGTATGAAAGAGACCTTACCCCATTTAGATTGTTGAAAACAGGTATCTATGATTATTTAAAATATTTATGTTTAAAATTTTGAAATCGAAGACCGAAATGGTTGAGGAAACACACCCCTCCCATACACCCGATTCTACTACTTTTAAAACACCAATTCACGCGATTCTGCTACTTTAAAACACCAATTCATGCGATTCTGCTACTTTAAAACACTAATTCACGCGATTCTGCTACTTTAAAACACTAATTCACGCGATTCTGCTACTTTAAAAACATGTTTTTGTTAGTTTTTTACAAGTAAAAAGTATGTTTTTGTGAAAAAACGTTAAAAAACAGCACAAGTGTGAAAACCTATGTTAATTACCATAGAGAAAACGGCACAAGTGTGGTTTTTGAAAAGTAGAAAACTTACATTTGCGAAAAAATATAAGAAAAAAACTTGCATTTACGAAATTTTGTTAGTAAAAAGTATGTTTTTGTGAAAAAACGTTAAAAAATAGCACAAGTGTGAAAACCTATGTTAATTCCCATAGAGAAAACGGCACAAGTGCGGTTTTTGAAAAGTAAAAAACTTACATTTGCGAAAAAATATAAGAAAAAAACTTGCATTTACGAAATTTTGTTAGTAAAAATCACGTTTTTGTGAAAAAAAGTTAAAAAACAGCACAAGTGTGAAAACCTATGTTAATTTCCATAGAGAAAACGGCACAAGTGTGGTTTTTGAAAAGTAAAAAACTCACATTTGGGAAAAAATATAAAAAAAAAAACTTGCATTTACGAAATTTTGTTAGTAAAAATCGCGTTTTTGTGAAAAAACGTTAAAAAATAGCACAAGTGTGAAAACCTATGTTAATTCCCATAGAGAAAACGGCACAAGTGTGGTTTTTGAAAAGTAAAAAACTCACATTTGTGAAAAAATATAAGAAAAAAAAAAACTTTACGAAATTTTTAAAACATTAACACTTAAAAAAAAGAAAAAGAAAAAAAAATCATCTGATCCATCCTAACCTTTGACTGACATCATGGAAAGTCACGTGCTGGTGGAAGCTCCACCCCTGCTCATGAGGTGCGCCTATGCTTTAACATGGGAGAACTAGCACCGCAATTTCCCCATGTTAAAGTATAGCACCGCGTGAGCCAGTACCCCCTACTATTCCCTACTGGGGTGGGACGCCTAAAGGGATCTGATTTAGGCAAAAAATTATGTCATATAACCGATTATTACATTATTCCGTAATGGGCAAATCTTGTGTCAAAATATTAAGCACACTATTCTGTGCTCAGAAATATGACATATGACTAAAATTTTTGTTGTAAAATAAAATCCGACCAAATTTTATGTTAAACACGAATTTTGAGGAAATCGGCACATCTATTTATTACCTCTTTAGTTACAAGGATAAAAATGTTTTGTGGGATGTAGATGTGTGTACATCAGATAACTTACAAGCCAAATTTGACAAATATGTTATTACAAAACTAACCAGAGCGGTTCGAATCCGACTTAAGTTGACCGATAATTTCGGTATTCTTTAATGGACAAAATATTATAAAGCGTATTCGGATTTCTAAAATATCAAATCTGACCAAAATTGGCGTTACGCAACCCAAATGAGACCACATTTTATTATGGTTACTTAAACAGAATTTCAAGACAAACGGATCAACAGTTTATCATATTATGAGTTATATAGATGAATATCTTTTGTTTCATGTAGATAAATACCTCAGATCACATTTTACTTAAATTGATCAAAAGTTGATTATCAAAATTAAAATTTGATAAAGCCGAAACCAAGTCATAAACGACAAAATATTAGGTGGTTTTGCGTAGTCTGATCTTCCACCAAAATGTTATACACATTACTAAACATTCAGTATCGGAAATTAAACTTACCAAATACCACCAAACGAATTAATGTTTGAAAAATTAATGACATATATTAAATGCATTTCTGATTATTTTATGGTTTCACAAAAATGTCCTTAATTAAGAAATGTTTAAAATGAGACACTTGTTTTCTTGAAGTTTGAATGTTGGGGGAATAAGACTTTTGTATATTGGTATTCATATAAATTTCTTCAAAGGTATTTTAGGAATTCCCATGAAAAAATTGGTCAGAAATTAACTTACAATAATACATCTTTGAAGCAATTAATGTCAATGGCATATGTCAGTTAGGTGATGATAATAGTTTCGAGGGCATCACAAACACCCCTTTTCAGGCCAAAAGAACAGTATAGCCTAACCGCTAAAAACAAAATTTTATGGTGGATACAATACCAAATTTCAAGACATATAGATCAAGAGTTTATCATCCTATGAGTTATATGGGTCAAAATGTTTTTGTTTGATGCACATGAAAAACTCAGATGAAATTTTATTTAATCTTATCAAAATTTGCATGCCAGAATTAAATTTTGACCAGGTTGAAACCAGTTACAAATGGCTAAGTCTGAAAAAAGCGATTATAAACGCCCTCGAATTGTTGGCACCAAACCTAACATACGCAATGTCAGCTTCCTTCAAGGAAGTTTTATAAGTTATTTTCTTTCAAGCGGCAGTTTTTATTTATTATAAATTTGGTTAGATTCGGAATTTTTCCATATTTTAACAATTATTATATTGCATTAAGCTGTTTTCATCAAATTATCTATGATGTAAATAAATGGTTGACCTTAACATTAACAACTGCTTAACAACAGTGAACGTATTAATATTTAATAACATTTAAGTTTCGCAAAGAAAACAAAAATAGTGGTTAGATTTCATATTTTACTTTCCCTACAATACATAATAATATATAGGGAAAGTATTGAAATCTTGCCAAAAATCGCAACTCGAGTTTTCAACGGATTTACACGTTTTGGGAACTCTAACAAGCGAAAAGACTATTTTTAGTATGACGTCTGTGCTCGTGCGTCTGTGTGTCTGTCTATGTAGTATGTGTATCTACTCCAACAGCGCTAATTGACCAAATTCATAAAATGTTACAGGTAAGTCACTTTTGAGTTACCTTGTTGCTGATTAGATTTTGGTACGACTCGGGATAAAAGAACCTGGCTTTTCTTTCTTAAAAAATGCCGTTAAAATTTAAAATAAAAGACTACGTATGATCATATGTATCAAAAGAATGTTTTTTACTTTCCTTATATACATAATGTATAAGGAAAGTATTGTGACGGGTTCGAACATTCGCATTCGAGTTTTCGACGGGAGAGCACGTTTCAAGTATCCCTGATCACGAATCGAATATTTTTGAATTGATATCTGTGTGTGTGTGTGTGTGAAAGTTTGTGTGTGTGTGTCAGTGAGTCTGTGGAGACGATATCTCACGAATATATGAAGCGATTCGAATGAAATTTGGTACAAAAATCACAGTCCATGAATACTGGAAGCCAATTGTTTCAAAATACAATCGAATGTTCAGAACCCCCCTAAATTTTCGAGTGAAATACTGAAAAATTCATCAAAAAATCAAAACATTTAATAAAATTACGCAAATCGACATATCTTATGTAATTTTTCTTAGAAAGCGACTGATACAAGCTTTAGAACGCTAGCACGAACCGTTCTCGAGATATTGCACATTTCTCAAATAAATTTATCAAAAAATCCCATAAATAAAAAAAAATATTAACTGTTAAAAAACATGTTCACTTTTCATATGTAATATCATGCGACAAATTTGGTAACATTATTCTCATGCATCTAACTCGTTCCATTCACGAGAAAAGACACTTTGAGTAATACTTTCGTATCTGAACACTAATAGTCATTTATCCGCTGTAAGAATTAATTATTGCTCCGTCTATAACGCTTGGCGAGATTTTGGAGACGAATTTAGCGTAGTGTCGCCCACTTGTGACATTTTTAAATGTTGCCAAATTAACGAAAATCTCGCCAAATGGATAAAATGACGCTAAATCAATAGAAATGACAACTAATTGAAGAAAATTCAATATCTTCGAAAGAATATAAGTACCTACTATAAGAATAACATTTTTTTATCTGTAAAAGTAGTAAATTCATTGCATTATATAAGGAAAGTTATGTACTTCCCACATCAGATTTTTTAATTGATATATATGATAATACTTAATTTTTGACGTTGGAAATAATAAGACCAACCCCATTACTCATGTACTAGCCGTTCTCCAGATATTTTAGCTTTTTGCATTTTTAATGCGCCGCCTATGAAAATACGTTCAGTTACCAAATGAAAATGAAAATCGAATTGAAATTTCAATATTTAGTGTAATTTCGTATAATTATGCTAGGTGTTTTGTGCAGTTAAACCCAATTTAATGAATTATTAAAAAAAATAAAGATAAAATGAATTTGCGTCTGAAGAGGCAGTCATCAGAGTTTTATATTGGGAATAGCGTATGCAAATTTTGGGATCAAAATGGAGAATTTAAAACTAGTGTAATTATTGGCCGTTTTTGTTCGTTTTAAAGCTATTAGACTGATATTGGCTGCAGAAGTTTTGGTTATATTTGAAAAATGTTGTATGCAAATTTATTTTCCGTATTTCACAAAACATTTTTACGTATACAGGGTGTCCAGTGCTATCGGTGCCCAATGGCTATTTCCTCAACCGTTAGTCACATAGATACACTTCCAATTGCAGAAATGTTTTACATTTTAAAATCTATTATCTTAGAAAAAGTTTAAATCAATAAATGTATTTCTGAAAGAAATACGAAATATAAATTTTTATACAGAGCCCGGTCCTACCAATTATATTTAGAAAAATTATCCTCATACACTTTTATGCAAAATAATAAAAAAAAATATCCTTTTACGACCAAAATTGATAGACTTATAGCTATTTAAAGTTGGAGCACTTTTTGTGCTGAGAAATGGTCATTAGGATCCCTGATTGGTTGTTTGTTGGAGAAATGGTCAATACGGTCTCTGATTGGTTGATTGCCTGAAATGGGACATTTTTATGGGCGGAAAAGCGACTTAAGTCATAAAGTTTAATGATTCATAACTCGGTGAATTTCGGTTGTAAAAGGAAGATTTTTTTTATTTTGCATGGAACTATATGAGGATGATTTTCCTAATTATAATTGTTAGGACCGGGGGACCGTATAAAATTTTATATTTCGTATTTCTTTCAGAAATATATTTTTGATTTAAACTTAAACTGTTTCTAAGATAATAGATTTTAAAATTTAAAACATTTTTGCAATTGGAAGTATATCTCTGTGACTAACGGTTGAGGAAATAGCCATTGGGAACCGATAGCACTGGACGCCCTGTATATCACAGAGGATAGTGAAATGTTGGGACGTTTTATATTGAAATTTGGTATTGGTGGTTGTAAGATATAGTCAGATTAGCGTTGATGTTTTGAGTTTGATGCTAAACTTTTTGTCAAATTTTGTAACATTTCATCTGACGTATTTAACTATGTTCCATAAAAACATTTATAGCTCAAATGGCGATAAATTGTTGTTCCATTTGAATTGTTGATCCACTGAAATTCGGTTTTGCTGTGCATTAAAAATTTAGTCTGATTTGTGATTCGCAGTGAAAATTTTGGCCAGATATGACGTTTCGTAATTCAGATATGATGTTTTCGTACTTTATATTTTAGCAATATATTTCCCTATCATATGTAGTTATTGGACAGTTTGGGGCTGATTTCGAATTGGTCTGATTAGGGTTTTGCAATGAAATTAGATTTGCTATAATTTAATGTGAGATATTTATCTACATCTCACAGAAACATTTTTACGCAACGGATGATAAACTGCTGATCCGTTTGTCTTGAAATTCGATTTTGTTAGCCATTATAAAATATATTCTGATTTGGCTATTTCAACGGCAATTTTGGTTCTATTTGATATGTTTATACTCAGAATAACGTGCTTCGTGTATGGCTTCAGATTTGTTGACCAAAGAGATACTTATTGGTCAGTTTTGGATGGTTTCAAACCGATTTGATGTGTGCTTTACAAAGCAAGTTTGGATCAGATTTGCGATAATTTAAACTGACATATTTGTCGACATCTCACGAAATTTTTTTTATATTTTACAGCATATATATATCGTTTGAGGAGATATGCAAATGATTACAATTTGGGAGCAAAATACGTTTTAATAAGAAATGGTGGCAACAAGAAAATGACATTTTAGGGAGTGGTAATTTCACTCCTGCCAGTTACACAATCCGATATTCGATACGATTAGAAGTAATTAACTTGCTTATGACCCTCTGATTCTGACACTGATGTTGCAATTGCACAGCAAATTCAGTGGTATTATGAGAAGGCTGCATTTTCCGTCTCAGCATGACCCAGACGTGTTTTATTGGTGACAGGCTCAGGGACCTGGACGGCCATGGGAGTGTATTCAGTCTTTGAAAACATTGTTGAGAACGTCGTGTAGTATGTAGTCCAGTATTGTCTTTGTGATAATTGTGTGTGAACCTGTACGGCTTGACAGCATAAGCAGAACAATCAGCTGCAGAATCTCGTCGACGTGCAAGCAAACCGCCAGATTGGCTTGCAGCACAACTAGAGGAAATCTGCGGTCCCATAAGATGGCTCTAGAGACTGCCACATGCGTGGGATGGCCGTGTACCGCTCAACAATGAATTCGAAATTGGGGTGTTGGTAAGCTCTACACTACACACATATGCGGCTAGACAATCTGCTGTTGTCGCAAAAGACAACATGCATACAATTGGACACTGTCCAGGCTGAACGAGCTTGGCACCATTCCTGGCGAATTTGCCTATGTTGAAGTGTCAGAAGAAGGCGCCTTAATGGGCATCGATACCTAATCCCACCTTCTGCCAGTCGTCTCCGCATAGTATATCTTGATACAGGATACATGCATGATGGCAAATACCTTCGAATGGCTGACAGCGAAGTCATTGGTGTGGACCTGGCTGATCTCGTGACTACATGATCCTCTCGAGCAGTTGTCTGTCTAAGCCGCCCTCAGCCTCTCCGATGATTACATGTACCTACTTTGGTCCACTATTGCCAACACCCAGCGACTACTATACCGATCTGAACCAAGATGGCAGCTGGTACGTCTTTACGCGGTCTATACGTCTTCGATGCGGTAGCTTCCTTTAGGTCTCTGATGCGACCTCTCTCTGAACCCGACAATTGTTCGTGGCGCCGTCGAGTACTTCACAAAAGCACCTTTTTACACAAAGTGCAGTATCAAAGCAGAAAATATATTTCCAATTTCGTGTGAGTGTGGGTTCCGGTCGTTTTAAATGCAGCATGATGTTGTTCTCATACGCGTAGCATAAGCTTTATAACATCAGTGGCGCTGACAGTTTGATCATTTGCATAAGTTTTTAATCTACATGTGCATGCCGAGTTTCTTGGCTGTAGCTCAATTTTTATGGGAGCATGTACTTTGTGCAACGGAGAATATATATATATATATATATATATATATATGTGTATATATATATATATATATATACATATATATATATATATATATATATATATATATATATGTGTATATATATATATATATATATATATATATATATATATATATATATATATATATATATATATATATATATATATATATGTGTGTGTATATATATATATATATATATATATATATATATATATATGCCGATGCCGTCAGGGGCATGCGTTTCCGTCTGATCGCTCGATTGCAGGGTTGTGGGTTCGAATGCCGCCAGCGGGCATGGATGTTGTGATGATGAGGTTTAGTCAGTCTTCTGCCCTTGGGGAGCCTCATTAAAGTGAAACTGCATATTACCCTTCGCCATGGGACAAGGGGTCTGTGAATGTGATGTAAGGCTTTCCTTCACCACGGAAATTAGAAACAACAACATATATATATATATATATATGAATATATATATATATATATATATATATATATAATTATATATAATTATTTATTAATTATATAAATAAATAAAAATGAAAGATAATGAACTAAGTCAAAAAATATTAGAAAAATCAAAAAATCGGAAAATGAGATGCATTAACATTAATGTTTTGAATTTCATGTTCGCAAAAAAATTATAACTTTTGCCAGTATTGAATCTACGATTTGAGCGCCCTTATAATGGTGTATAGTGGCATTCTCGTTTATCCAGTTTTCCTATGAATTACTTGTTTAGTAAGAATTTTCATCTTTGATTCATGTTCATATTCAGGATTGCATATATGGGATGTTCATATTCTGAATTGCTTGTCCGGTCTCCAGCTTAGACTCACTGGACGTGTCTGGGAGTATTATTGTGAACGTTCGTACTGCCTCCCTGGTAGAATTTCGACTTGTTCATTTCGATGCTTCTAGATAATTAAGCTGTTGAGGTTGATCGTGTATACACGTGGTGGAAGAAGAAGGGTTCATGCCGCATGGTATACAAATTTTCTTAATGTATCCTATTTTCATTTTTTCATTTTTGATGCTTGTAGTCTGGGTTGGAGTATTTATAGTAATGTACTATTGCTCTATCTGAAACGGGCATGTGTTTGGGTTAGTTAGAGTTAAATACTCAGACCTGAGGAGGAATTTAACTCTGACTAATCATTGAATTTGGGCTGGTGCTGTTCTCTTCTCTTATCGGCATTATGGCCGTGAATTTGCTTCTTTGCTGATGTTAATATTAGTTGAATTGTTTTTTATTATTATTACATTTTTTTATTATTACATATTTCTAATATATATATATATATATATATATATATATATATATATATATATATATATATAAACTCTAAGTAAAGCCGTACAAGCTAATATTAAATATAAATTTTTGGAAGCATTTGGCGAAACTTGAAACTCTGAGAAAATATGTTGACGAACTTTAATTCGAAAGAAAGATTTCCGGAATGAAAACGCCACCTGTCTCCGATAATACACGACAAAACCGCATAAAAGGAACATCAAAAATACAACTTGGGATAACAGAAGATTCCGACAGATGACAGCGAGATAAGCCAAAAGTTCGAAGAAAGAAATACTTTTTTTCTGGTATGAAAGTTTCAAGACTTAAATCTTTTCTTCTTTAGTGTGTTCAGAAATAACAAATTCATGACATTAAAGTTCTAAATTCTGAATTAAAGAAAACTATTCTGACCTTATGTGCTGAAATTTATATTCATGCAATCATTCGGATTTGTAGTATAACAGCATATTCGTAATGAACTTATGTTTTACTGATGAACACAACCGTATTGTATCATTTATAATAACATTCTTTGAAACTTAGAAAGAAATGTATTTTATTTACGTTAAAATTCTATATCAAAAAGGTTGTCTCCATGTGAAAACTTGCTTAGGTTTCAAAATGTTTGTCCATCGAACAGTAATTTATTGATATGTACTGAGAGAAGTTGACATTGGACAATTGACATTAAGAACACATGCACACACACGCTTGATATAGCGCAAAACATGGCGAGTTAAGGCTTAGACGTTTTATGCATCTATATAGAACCACCACAAGTTGCAAAACATATTTTAAACAAAACTTGTACCCAAGGGACCCTTAAGTTATTCAGAATGCCAGAATAATTTTTCGTAACAAGACAACCAGTTAACGTATTTTAGTAAAGATGGCTAATTGACTTTCATGAAGCTGAGTGGTTTCCGCTGCTCGTACCCTAGGGTGAGTCGAATGGTCTGGGTTATCGACATCTCTGTCTGGATAACATTACAGTCCAAATATATGTTCAAAATGGGTGAGATTAGGCATTCAAACCTGAAGTAGTGACTGGAACACGTTGATCAGTTTAAAGACCGTTAAATTAATCAGCAAATCCTAGTTATTCCTACAGCCGCTTTAGCGTGCATTAGATGAATCATGAAACCTGTCATCATTCAAGCCATTACTCATCAAACTATGTATTTAAAATGCCAACTCAATTACTGTGAGCAACAAGGAAATAATACCTTTGCTAATAAGCTAATATTGCTATATTTGAATACCACAATTTACCAAAAGGGGAACAAAGGAAAAACAACCATCTTTGCTGTTGTATTTTCAGTAAAATGTTAAGTGCGTAAGTTAATGTTTAGTTTTCTTTTAATTTTTCTAACATTTCCACTCCTTTTTAGCGATTTCTTTTGGCTGATTATCTGGGTTTTTAAATGGGCCTCAATTGTTTTCCTTTAGGCATTTACACTTTGCATAAGTGGTGCACAACCATTTGTTGGTACGACCCCACTGAAGTATTTTTTTTATTTAGAATATCCCATGTCACTATATAAATAAAATAAGAGGGGAAATTTTAATTAAGTACACATTTTTATAAATGCCTTTATTTTACATTCGAGTTAAATTTAGCAATTGAAAATGTGAAAATGTTTCATCTAGTTAGAAAAAATATATAGCATATTTTTGGAACAAGAAAACACTATTAGTAAATAAGATAACGTAAAATATGTGACAGGCTTATAGAGATATTTTAGCCTAAATATAATTATTAAAATAAAATAAATACAAACACCATTTTTCGTATACTCGCTATTATCATTAAAAAAATTTCGGTGGCACCAAATAGGGTTGCGAACTATCACTGCCTTCGGTAATCGACAGTATACTGTACTTTTTTTAAGTATATGTTATGGTAATAAAGATAGGGCAGTAAGCCGTTCTCTGAAAGAGTTAACTGTCTATTAATTATAAGAATTGGTATTTATAATAAACGCTAGAATGTATTTTTGTATTTATATGTGGAATATCAAGTTCTATTGAACTTCGGAGATATTTATTATTATTTGAATCAATTCCAAAGCAAAAACTTAGTTAATGACATTAATGGTTGAAGATAGTAAGTAACTGTTTATAGGTTAAAAAAATTATATGTGAAGTTACCAGGAAATTTCTAGGCAAACAGGGTTCTGTATAACTTCATATGCTGCTGGCCATTCAAAATGCAACACCATGAAAGACAAGATATATCACAGCCAAATTTATTGGACAAAGAACATAAAGTACAAGGATGAATTGATTGAAATGCAGCCCCGTTCGACTTGCCGAACACGAAGAAATCAGTATTGTGTGCTGCTGCCATGGCTGACAATAACTGCTGCTACACGCGTCGGCATTGAAAGAAAGATACCTTGTATGTATTATAGGGGTATGTCAGTCCATACTGCTTCCACACGTTGCCAAACTTCATCTGTCGTAGCAGCTAGTGGTGTTTGCTGGGTTAGTCGTTTGCCAATCATCGACCAGACGTGTCTCGCATTGTCCTGTTGAAACTTGGCCGCAGGCAAGCCTTGAAGGTAAGGTAAGACAACAGGCTCCAAAACTTCAGAAATGTAGCGGTGGCTGTTGAGTGTACCGGCAATGCGTATTAGGGGGGTGCGGGAGTAAAACAACATTCCTGTGCTTAAAAACAGCCTCCTCTTCTCCTATATATACGCTTGTAGGTTATGCTACTGGCGCACATGATTTGCATATGAGCTAAAATTCTAATCATTTGCATTTCCTATCGAGGTCTACGTATGGTGCAAATTTCATGCTTATTGGATGCTTCCTTCATGGTGTTGCATTTTGGATGGCCAGCAGTGTAGTAACATTCCATGAATGTATCCTAGTACGAGTGATAAGGGTCAGTAATAAAGTTTTTCAAGTATGGAAATACTAAAAACAACAACTATGAGTGCAGACATTTTTTTTAAATTTTAACTTTCACGTGAACATTGGCATTTAAAGAACGAGAAATGCTAAATTATTTTTATGGTTTCATTTTGAAGTTGATAAAGTAGTGACAAAACATGGAATGAAGTTGAAGGGATTTTCGAGCTATGATTTATTATGACTTTCGACAAGGGTTGACAAAAGAGGTGGCCAGCCCAGTGGCTAGCGCGCAATGATTACACTCGGACGACTCGAGTTCGAGTCCCGCCTCCAACCAAATGTCCCCCCCTGTTCAAGCGGAGTCAAATATGTATGTCCTTAAGTCTTTCAGAAAGTTTGGTGGTAGGTAAAGGATGGTACGCCTGATGGTACGTACGGTGGATTGGAGGATCGCAGAATAGAGAATTCTGATTGATATACGTCAATCTGCTTACCAGAAATACTTGCTTAAATCAGAAAAAGTGCGAAACATCGCACCATTTTTCATCATGACAATACAAGCTTGCACATTGCATTTCTAACTATCAATTAATCGAAGCAGGGAGAAGTTGACTTGATCAATCACTGTTTTCATTAGCCTGATTTAGCAACCACTGATTTTACCTTGTTCCCAACAATCCAAAATTAAAATGCGTGATCAACGATTTAATAGCCCAGAAGAAGTAATTGGCGCATATAAATCACATGTGTCTGCTATACCAATTTCTGAATGGCATAAATGTTTTGAAAATTATTTTATTCAAATGAAAATGTATTGATGCTAAAGGCGAATATTTTGAAAAGCAATGGAACGATTTATTTCTATACAAAAATATTTTGTGTATTATTTTCTTAAAACTTAGATACTAGTCTACGTATCTAAGGGATCTTTAATTAATCGATCATTATTTAGTCGCGGTTAGTGAATGTTTTCTTATGTAATTTAGAAAATTGTCAATTTTCTTATTCATGTGTCATTGCGGATTTAAATTTGTCGTATTTTTATTGATAAAGTCATGTAAATTTTGCTGTTCCTTGCAAGTCCTCCTAGATGTTTACTATATTTCTTTTCGTTTGGTAACAGTTTTCTTTGCTTGTTACTTGATTCAACTTTCAACGGACAAATCCTTCTAACTTTCATTTGTATGACTTGTTTCTTTTATCATAAAAGTGGCTGATATTTTGCCGTTAATACCCTATGATACAGTTACTTGATTGTCTTAAACAGTGTCAATAGCGAAGTATTTTCTTTGCATTTTTCTTTTATTGCAGGTTTGAGCATTTAAAGTTAACTTTAAATATTGTTGAAAGTGTCAAAAGTTATTTAAAAGGAATGCAAAGAACAAAGTCGAAGTGATTTAGCTGGAATCATGAATGGGATCTGAATTCGATTGCTAGTGCGGCAGCAAAAGACATCTGAGCAAAGATATTTGGAACCTGTACCCGAATTATAAGATGGGAGGGGAAGCTAGCTTTTGTTCTATGATTATAATGTCGGTCTTGCAAGCACGAGCTCCCGAGTTCGGTCCTGGTTCGGGACTGGCGACGCCCAATCGCCATAATGATGACTGGACGTTTGAAACATGCAACCTTCCTCTCCAATGATCTCACCTCTCAACACGAGATGGCATCACCACACGGAGTCAGAGGCCTTGATACTCCCTTCCTGGTTGACCATGACTTACGTCACGCCCGAGGCGACACGCCTCCCGGAAGACGTAATGTCTCGCATAAATATGATTACGGTACCTGTTCCAATTGATCATGAAGAACTCGCAGTTATATCGGAAGTAATTAATAATATACGTCATATAGAAGGTACTAACAACATCCCGGCCTTCAGCCCCTTAACTGCGTTATCGGATGGGGACACGCGGGGGGTTTTCTCAGCGGTCCCCTCCTCGCCGAAATTCGACCGGGCCTTCTCATCAGGTGAGGGAGTGTGCGGCAGCAAAATACATCTGAACAAAGATACTTGGTACCTGTACCCGAATTATAAGATGGGAGGGGAATCTAGCTTTTGCTGTATGATTATAATGTCGGCCTTGTAAGCACGAGATCCCGAGTTCGGTCCTGGTTCGGGACTGGCGACGCTCAACCGCCACACTAGTATCGGCCGATTGTTATATTGAGGTGGCATCCAGTCTAATATACTACAATTTTCGCCCGAGAAAAATATTACAAGAAGATGACCAGGAAATATACTTTAATTCTGCAACTTACATCTTCTAATTGACCGGAAATTCTGGCTAGATATATAGATAGATTATACTTGTGGCGGAGTCACCACTTGCGTCACTGTCTGCTATGAATGGTATTCTCGGTTATGTTCTCAGACCCGAAGAATTCTTTTGGCTCAAAGGTCATAATACGAGTCTACCATACTCTTCATTCTGAGTTCGAACCTCTCCCCCAACATATGGATCACAAGCTCCCCCCCCCCCCCAACACCCTCCGTTATGACCATGTATAAAATGTGAGCACGCAACCTCTTATCTCACCAACGATCTCACCTCTCTCACGGGATGTTATCACTACAATGACATACACTTATATGTCTCCTCTCTCCAGGATGACAACGATTGACGTCATGCAGCCGCACGATTGAAAAACAACAAGCTTCACCGGCTATTATCTCCCGATTGTATTTTTTCCGCTGAGGACGCTGCGGGGTTACTCGGGTGGGTCCCTCCTCAACAGTAATTGACAGTGTTTTCTCCTAGGGAAGTGTAGGGGCAGCTCTTGCCTCACTCTCTGCTACGGAAGACATTCCCGATCACAACCTCAAGTTCGGATAATTCTTTTGGCCTAACGGTATAGCACGGGCCTGCCATACTCTTAGTTCCGAGCTCGAACCTATCTCCTACCAAAGTGAACTTGCGCCCCCCCCCCCCCCCCCCCGCATGCTTATCTACGGTCATGTTTTGATTAAAGATAATATTAGTTAAAATTCAACATGAATGTGGCCAGGATGTGGAGTTCATCTCCAGTCTTGTTTTAATTAAAAATATATATTATATGATTCAAGATAAGTTCTTAGATGAGCAGAGTGGTGTAGCTACTCTCATAACTAAATGCAAGTTGGTAGGATCGAGTTTAATCTCCTATTCCATCTGATTGATATTTTAAAGTATATAAAAGTCTTATACTTAATAAAGATTTGCTAAGAATATTATCTTATTGATTTTATGCTTTTGAGTCCCAAAAACTGCAATCTGAAGTAAGATGATTAAATTGTTAAAACACGTTTCATTAAATATTAAATCCATTCGCAAATCCCATCATTTCTTTGAAACGAAGTAAATCACGGTAAAGCCTTAAAATTGTAATTGCTCTATTCTGAATTTATCTTTCTATTAAGCTTTTCTCGTTTCAAAGCTAATCTAAAACGAATCATTGGATCTAGTAGTTTTAATTACTCAACTTACATAAATGTCTTGTCAAATCTATTACTCCAAGCATTAGGTTTTTACTTTCATCCACTAAATCTGGGATATTTAAAAGCAGGTAAAAAATAAAGGGATAAATGACATCCAATAGGACTTAGAAAGGCTGCCGAGATAGAATTAAATTGCTAACTTCATGAGTAAAGTATAATGATTTAATAAAGGGTATAGTTTCCATTCTCTAAAGTAATAAGGGATGGAATGGTCGTTTTCGTAGTTCATGAAAAATGACTGGATTAGAAATGGGCTGCTTATAGTTTCATATGTCTATCAGCGGGGTTGATTGAAATTTATAAATGCACCACTTTGCTACGTTTTACTATGTTGTTGAGACCCAGATCGTCCGACCTACCAGAAAGGTGTAAGGTAACTGTTTGGACAACGTTGTTGTTGTTGAGACCCAGACCGTCCGACCTACCAGAAAGGTGTAAGGTAACTGTATGGACGGCCGGGAAGTGCCACCCAATTTAGACCGGAACCCAGTGGGGGAGGCATCCACAGGGACCGTACCCTCCTTCCCCTACCACCAACCTCTCGGAAGGACTTACGGACCCACATGTTTAACGTGATCGTACTCCGCATGAACACGGCGGCATTTGTGGTAGCGTGCAAATCTAGCGCGCAAACCACGGGGATACCGCACCCGAGATGGCCAACAGCACGCGGTGTTCCGAGGTGGTCACCCACCAAGTACTAACCGCGCCCGATTTCGGTGATCTAACGAGAACCGGTGATTTCAGCACGGTACGGCCGTTGGCCCTGTTTGGACAACGTGTAATTATTTTTCCTTTTTTATTTTATTTTTGTTTGGAAACGGTTGTCTTTCTTTGTTACTTGATGTAACTTATGGCGATACATTTAATTTTCGTTGGCACGGTTGTTCTTTATTTCTATCTCGATTGAGTTTGCCGCCTAAATCGGTGGATGCAGTTAAGCAATCGTCTTTAGAGTTTTTAATTTTGAAGTCCTTGGTTTGCTGTCATGTCGCAATTCTGCGCCATGAGCCTTTCTTATTTTTCTGCGAGAGAAACATCCTTCTCTCCGTTCGTGCCTGTGCTGTGTTTTTCGTTAAGACTTGTTTCTATTGAAATTGCATTAAAAAGCGCATTTGGTCTTGAATTCGTTGGAATGTCTGGACTTGGTGTCTGGCCGGGATGCGTGACGTCGGCTCACTTGTTACTAGGAGAAGCGCGCCTGTCCAATCAGGAAGAGGCGAAAAGCGAAGGAGAACTTTTTTTCGTGGGCTCGAGCGACCCACACTTTGCGCTTGTGGAGCTGGAAACTTCCGACTGAAAGGTCGCATCGAAAGTTTTGTCTGGTAAAAGACAAAGGGTTTTAGCCGAAATGGCTAACTGGCGGAGATGGGCATTTTGGTTCTAAAGGAAACCGCCCCTGCATTTCTGGAGATGATTGAAGAAGATCCTGGAAACCTACATTAACTTTTCTGTACATTTTCTAAAATATATTTTTTTTTATTCCAGAAAATCTATCCGACATCGACGCCGAGCTTGAAGTAGTTATTCCGCTATTGTTCAAATTGGTGCAAAATAGAATGATGTCCTGTACCTAAAGTCTTGGACTTGTCCCTCATCGATTCTTTTTTTGAGAACTTTTTCCACCTAAAATCGTGCACATCTGACGAGAGGTATTTTCTGAAAAGCTTGAAATGTATAATAGCCAGGTAACATTTTCTTTACGGGAATTTTAATGCCGTACAGCACCGGCATAGTGAAGAATGATTTCTATAATTAATCGGCTCATGACAAAATGTATTTATGGATAATTTAAAATCAAAATTAAGATCATATGATTATTGAAGTGAATTTTTGTGTGCTATATAAATTTTGAACAGAGCAGAAAGGCAGATTGTTTTATTATTAAAATGAAGCTCTGAATTTGATAAATTGATTTTTTAAAGTAAAATACTTAAGTGTGATTTTAAATAAATAATATTTTGATTTTTACTTTGCTTCTGATTTATTTGAAATGCCTTTAATTCCTCTGCTATTCACTGCATGTCATCTAACAAACAATTCTGTTAGACTGAGAAAGTTTCTTGCTTGGGTAAATTTAGAATGTTTGATTACTTTGTTAAAATTCCACTATACGGCTTCACCGTCCCTTGGGTTGTCTGGTGCGCCTTTGCTTTTGTGAGTTGGCAAACCGCGCCATGACATTTGCAGATATCTTTTTCAGCATGTTTGAGCATTTGCAGTTTAAAGTGTGTGAGGTAATTCAAGGAACACAGTCGAAGTGACATCATGACTGTGTGCAATACAGGAATTCGGTACCGGCTAGAGATTACTAGTTCCGGCTAATTGTTAGAAGTGACGCCTAGACTAATATTATGCAATTTTCGTCTGAATGCAATATGAGTGAAGTCAAGGTGTGGAATTTATTCCCGGTATTATCTCGATTAAAAATAACAAAATAAAACTTTACATGGATAGAGAGGTGTAACTAGTGGCATAACCAAATGCAAATCGGGTGGATTGATTTTAACTTTCTGTTTTGTTTGATTGACAATGTAGATTGACATCCATATGTAAAAATTTTCGGAATCCACTCTAAAATCTTCCATACAGCAATTTCGCAACTCAAATTCGAAAACATCTCCCGTAAATAGAATTACAACTTGTATGGACGAAACCTGTTTGATTTAAAAAGTAAAATCATTCAATACCATTTTGAGGGAATTTAAAAAAAATTTGTCTCATTGCCTGTCCTGAAAAATTATTTTCCGGGGACTTGCAAGTCGCGCAGAAAAATTAACTTTGATAATTGGCTGAAGATCTGTCATAGATTTTGACATCATCTTTCTCAAATATAAGTAACTATGCTGGGAAAATTCTATCTTGCGAAATAATGGCGAAATTACTTTTATTTGTAAACTGCTTCTGACCTATGGCACTCGCTCGCATGTGACGTCAATAAGTGAGTGGTGAAGCGTAGAGCGTATAATGGTACAAGTGCCAATCAGTTTCTTGCTATAAAATACATTATAACGGATTATGACTTTTATATTTTCTCTTTTTTACTTTTTATAAACAAAAGTTAGCAGTAATCGTAATTTAAAATCGATTGATCTCTTATAGCACATATTTACTGCACGAATTAAATCGTAATTTTAATTTACTTATGAAGACACTGTCACGAATTCTAATTTTTATTTTTTTTTATAAACAAAAGCACGATAATATTTTATTACTTATGTTTTTATAAGTCATATTAGCGATTCTGAGAATTTCAATCTGAACAATCGGATCTAAATTGAGCGATCGCCAATCCATCGCTTTCCGAAAAAAAAAACAATAAAAAACATTTCCATTGTATCAAATATATGTCACACAGCTCATAAAGAAACCGACTTTTGAAATTACTTATAGGGCAGTAAGCTCACGGATGTCACAAGTATATTTTATATTTCTCTGTGAAATAGATTACTATATCTGTCTAACAAGACGAAGATATAATTGAGTTGAACAATTTAAAATTGCAAGTGAAGACTATCAGATTTATACTGTTAAGCAAATTAAAATGGGATTAACCACTTATGATGAAAAACATCATATTTTAAATGTATGAATTAAGAGCTTAGCATATGGTCATTATAAAATTTAAATGATTGAAGTATGGTGGATTGAATTGTGCTGATGTAGTATACATGGGGTGGTGGATGGGACCGCAATTCAAAAACTTAAACACTGAAGAAATAAAAAAATAAATAAAAAGAAAGTTATGGAGATTGTCGTGGTGCATTTATGCACCGGGTGGTGGTGGGGACAATCTTTAAGAAAACAACTTTGTTTCGCTGAGCAGCATCGTTAAAGCAGCATCGTTATTTCTTAAATACTAAATTCACATTCAACATCATCAGTCGCAAAAATACTTTCATGTCATCTGCGATGCAATACTAAAAATGCAGACAAACGGACACAATTTCATTTATGTAAAACAAAAAATAGATGATCATACCTCTATAAAATCATTGAAGCAGCTAATCCCGGCTGTGAGTACACATCAAAGGGATCCCTTTCCTAGGGTTTCAGGTACAGAAATCCCAAGAATCTCACAGTTCACAAACATTACAATAAATTCACTTTACAAATAAATTTTCAAGAACACTCCCTAGAACATTATTTTTCATCTTAAAATGGCATTATTAGGTTTAACGCAATTAAACTAAAACAAACTTTGTTAACTACACGGGGTTATGGCGCCAGTGAGTTTGCCACGGTCAGAATTTTCAAGGGTAGCAAACAGGCTGGTCGCCGAAGGCGGCTACTCTTAAATATGAGGATTAAACTGCTAAAACACGTAATTTTAAATATGTAACTTTTTTTTGTAGTTTAGTATTTCTACGTACGTCTAAGTTTTAAGCAATATTAATTCAATTCAGCATAACCCGGCATTTCTTTGAAATAATGAAAGTGGAGTAAAGTCATAAAATTATAATTTCAGTATTCTAAATTTATCTTTCTATATTAACCTTTCTAATTTCATACCTTATTTAAAATGTATCACTGGATCTAGTCGTTTTAATTGTTGAACTTACCTAAATGTCTTGCCAAATCTGTTACTCCGAGCATTATATTTTTAATTTCATCCACTAAATCTCTGATATATAAAAGTAGGTAAAAAATAAAAGGGATAAATGACATCCAGTAGGATTTAGAAAGACAGGCCAGATGGAATTAAATTGCTAACTTTTTAAATAAAGGATAATGATTTAATAAATGTTACGGCTTTCACTGAACGTCGTTTTCTGAATTCATGAAGAATGGAAATAGGTTGTTTATTGCTTCATAAGTCTGTCAGTAGAACTTGTTGAAATTTATAGATACATCATCTGCACTATTTAGTGTTTTTTAAAAGTTTTTAATAGTTAACTATTTTATCTCAACTTTTTATTACTACAAAGTAGTTCATATTTAAAGGTAGGTAAAAAAATTAAAGGGATAAAAGACATCCAGTAGGATTTAAGAAAGGAAGCCCGGATGAAATTAAATTACTAACTTCTTAAATAAAGGATAATGATTTAATAAATGTTATGGCTTCCATTCTCTAAAGAAATAAGGGAAAGGATTGGTCATTTTCCTAATTCGTAAAGAATAGGAATGAGTTGTTTATCATTTCAAAAGCCTGTCAGTCGAGTTGATTGAAATTTATAAATGTATCCTTTGCACTATTTAGCGTCTTTTAAAATGCGAAGTGGTTAACTATTTCTATTCTCAAGTTTTCCATTATTCCAAAACAGTTCTTCTCCTTTTAAAGCAGGAGATTCAAATTCTATATAACGACTACATAGAACGAACGAAATCTACAAGCGACTAGTAATTATTGTATCTGGCAAATATATTCAAATGTTTTTGAATTAGTCAAATCACTTCCATGTGGCTAGCCACCTGGGTAGTTGGGAGGTATGGCCCTTGGCCTATATCTGACAATTCGGGAGGTACATGCAGGTTAAAATCTCACATGGGCATTAATGTTTGTGTTGTCTTGGAAATAAATATGTGAAGTAAGACCCAATAGTGGCCAAAAATGTTGGACCACTGTTTTCAATAGATGACTCCAATTGTTTGAACTTAATATGTGTGTATTTATAGCTCCATCTGGGACATGGATTATTAAAAATATAAGCCAATATATCTGTAAAGAAATGTTCGTTTTCACTATTATTTTATGCACGATGTAACGTATCATTACAATTCCTTGAGAAGTTTTTAATATAATGAAAATGTTAGGAAATTCCGATTTTTTCTTTAAAAAAAAAGGATCTGGTACCAAAAAATCTCTTAACAGGACGTTTTCTATAGTTGTAAATGCAGATCTTTTACTCATAGGTCTTTATAGACTTATAAATGTCCATGCATAACTATGAGTAAACGAACTATGAGTAGTTCTATGCAGACCTATGAGTACATCACACCATGAGAATTTTTATGGACTTATTTCAGGACACCTGTCATGAAATTTTTCGCTCTAAGGCCTGCAGATCCATACGCTGTAAAAGAAATCCGATGTTGGTGTAGTGCAGAAACGGTTATGCAGAGCATAATATTAAATTAATTATCTCTCAAACATTGCCGTATATCGTACATCGTGTCACCCTAATAAACATTGCGTTGCATGCCGCTTAAACCCACCATATTTATCTTCAGTGCGATTTCATGCAATAGAATAATTATTAACATAAAGCTACTCAATTAATTACACCATTTTTAACTTTAAAAATAAAATTATTTATTAATGACATTTGTTTAATTTATAAATTGATTACAATAATTATCATATTATTGCGGAGGAGATCGGAAATGTGAGAGACCAGTAAGTTATCATTACCAAGATGTTCTGTGACCTGCTACAATAATTAATGGGCACATACCTTCAATTTCGTCTTTGGCCATTGATCACAACTCTTGCATCAGTGTATATCGTACTGGCACTAACTCCTACTAAGTATTGTGCTCCTACTTGTACTGCATCTGCTCATTTTGTTGAAGTCGATATCAGGACATTTTTTTTACTCTTTGTGGAATCTCTGTGGAACACACTCTTACGGAATCGTCATGGCATTCTCTGCTGAATTCCTCATCTAATCTGGCTATATGTAGCGGAATACTTTTCTACTGCATCTCTGCGGATATGAATTTGTCGTCGAAAGTCGTGCATATATTTTTTTTGGCATTTTTCGGTTCCCACCCTCTTGCCTGTGGTCTGTAGCGCCCATTTGACATTGGCCAACCTTAGGGTACCGCGATCAGACATCCTCCATATTGGTCAACGTTTTTATCCAATCTCGTGGCTACACTTTAGCCTCTTACGTTTATGGCCTAATTGGCCTCTCGGGTCAAAGTGTAAAAACTGACGTCCTTACTTCTGCTGCCATTGTTCACCATTAGAGCCTTATTAAATAAAGAACATAAGACTGTATCACATATTCCTGGTCTTAATTTGGTCTCACAGGTGGCAGCACATGACTTTCCTTACATGATACAATGATTTAATACATCTTTCGCAGTGAAATAGTGATGCACAAATGGCTTTGAATTGTACACACACATTCAGCATTTTTTTTCATGACAACATGCAAATTTATTTCTCTGTACGTGATAATTAAATGACCATTTAAGTAACCATTTTGAGGGTTAGAAAAATGGCTAGTGTCCATTAAGCGAAAAAATCTTTACCTCATGAATTTTAGCACATAATGCAATGAACTTACTTCTTTCACAGCGAAAAACTGTGCAAGTTCCATGACAGAGTTTTTTTAACCTTAAATTGTACATTTGGCGCTTTTCAGTATGATAACATGTAAAACAAAACTATTTTGAAGTACCCATTTAACTTATATTTTGTGCAGATATGTCTTGATAATTAACTGAATTAATGGCGTCCTCAATAAAGAAATTAATTTATAGTTGCAGATTTTAATAATTAATTCATTAGTTTGATATCATTTTCATTAATTTAGCGCCATGTTTTCCATTTTAGTGGTATTTCAGTCAAATTGATACAATTAACAAAGGCGTTATGTTTGCTATATTTCGCCAAATAAATTGCCAAGTTCGTCAAATTTATCGCCAATATTTTCAAACAGACGAAGAGAAAGGCATGTCTTATCTGTAAGAGTTTTCGGTTTTCGCCTCAGAAATAAATGCACTTCTTAACTAAAATCGACATTTCAGTTCTTGTCTTTATCAGTAAAGAAATCTCAAGGAGACTTTCTGATTTTTAAGGGTTGGATTTTAAAAAAATTAAGGGTGAACAGCCAATCATATCTATGTCGAAAGTGGGGAAAAATCTGCTTCAAGTAGTAGATCAAAGTAGGTCTGGTATGTAGGATTCCTAGTAAAGCCCTTAATCACACCAATAACTTTGTATGGATAGGATTATGAGTGCACACTTTCGGTCTAACTATTGTAAAGTAATCGTACTCGATCGAATAAAAGGAACTGCGGCGTTCCTAGCCAAGAATTTAAAAAGTTAAGATAGCGAACAAGCAGTAAAGCGAGACAGACGAGTGAAGGCAATTGCAATTCTATAGAGTATTGCCAAATTGATACAAATAGACAATAAAACTGCTACAGAATGCAGTTACTTCAATATGAGTATTAGCGAATCGTTGTATTACTCAGGAATGCTACCATAAACAATACTTCTTATACAGGAATCAAATGTACAGTCTGACCGAACATGCCACCGTCAGTAACAATGCCTATTTGAATTTAAGAAATAGAGTACATTGAAAACTATTACAGATTGCACTTGCTATGGATGTGCTATGTCGGATGTGCTACAGCCGCTGATGATACTACATTTTGACAAGTATTTATTGCCTTCAATATATACATTCCGTCAGTTCTTGATGTCGATCCTTAATAATTAGATAATCCTCTTGAATTTAAAATGGATTTTCTCTTTTATATTGCTTTGTTGCCCTGTTCATTATCCTATTTTTTTAAATATCCCCTAAAGGAGCCGCTATCCCTTTTATTCTATCCGATATACTTGCTTTTATACAGTCGTATCTAACATGTACACTCATGGACCTCCCTTTACATATGTATTGCGGTGCTTTACGAATTTCTTAGAAACCCTGGATATAAAAAAAATATGAGGTGGGCAGCACATGACTTTCCATATATAATGCAATGAATTTACTACTTCTACATAAAAAATAGGTTATTCATGTAGTAGATACTTATATTCTATCAAAGATTTTGAATTTTCGTCAAGTTTCGTCTCGTTCATGAGAAGTCGTCATTTTCATTGATTTAGCGTCATTTTTATCCATTTGGCGAGATGTTCGTTAATTTGGCAACATGTAAGAAAGTCGCCAAGTTGGCGACGTCCCGCCAAATTTGTCGCCAAAACCTCGCGAAGCGTTATGGACGGAGAAATAAGTTATTCTTATAACAGATAAAATGACTATTTGCTTTCAAATACAAAAGTATGACTCAAAGTATTTTTTCTCATGAATGGAACGAGCTAGATCCATGAGAATGGTGTCATCCAATTTATCGCATGATATTACATACGAAAATTGAACATGTTTCTCAACAGTTAATAGATTTTTTTTAATTTGTGGAATTTTTTGATAAATTTATTTGAAAAATGTGCAATATCTCGAGAACAGTTCATGCTAGCGTTCTAAAGTTTACGTCAATCGTTTTCCCATGAAAAATTACATAAAAAATGTCTATTTGCGTAACTTTATTAAAGGTTTTGACTTTTTGATGATTTTTTCAAAATTTCACTCGAAAATTTAGGGGGATTCCGAACATTGGATTGCGTTTAAAACCAATAAGCTTCCAGTATTCACAGATTGCGATATTTGTACCAAATTTCATTCAAATCGCTCCACTCGTTCGTGAGATATCGTCTCCACATACTCACTGACACACACGCACATACTTTTGCACGCACACACACATACGCACACAGACATCACCTCAGAAATGTTTGATTTGTGATCAGGGATTCTTGAAACGGGCTCTCCCGTCGAAAACTCGAATTCGAATTTTCGACCCTGTCACAATACTTTCCATATACATTATGTATATACTATAAGGAAAGTAACAACATTAAATCATAAAACTAATCCAACACAGTTAAATCCGTGAGATGACGGCATCAACCGAAGATTGCTGCCTTTTTATTTAACAAATAAATATTTTACGTTCTACAAGGTAGTTAGATTTCTTCATCGTACAGGACATATAGGTGCATGTGCTTTTCACAGTATACCTTTCTTTTAACGAAAGACCGCATCTAACTTCGCAGGTAGTATAGGGTCGACAACTTGTTACTAAAATAGGTTCCAATTGAAATCGCTTTATCGTTAAAAGTACGTGACGAACAGTGATCGTGTTAGCATATTCATAAACAGCATGAAGCCCAATTCACGTACCCTATAGTCCAATCGCAAGTCCAATATTAGGTGTAAATGTCATCGTGAGCGCGATGCTCCCCTCGCTCCTCGTGTGCGAGGAAGATGATGATGCGATATATCTTGGTGTACATCGGCGTTTGATTCAGTCCATCCAGGTAACCATGAAAGCAACACGACTGGTCAAGGAATGTTTTTAAAGATCACGACAAGATCTATTTAAATATATAAAGAACATTTCGCAGTGGCTTGAACTGGATATTTTAAAACCGTTTTCTTTTGAATCGGTGAACAGTTTTAACAATATCACAATTTATCTGGAGAACCGTGAGTGTGGAATGTGGAAGACCCAGGCCGTCCGACTCATCCAGGGATTTGAGCAGCTGGTTGGACGACGGGAAAGGAAGCTAGCAGGTGCCGACTTCCATGGACAGCGACCGCTCTGGAGGTTTATTAAAAATCCAGTTTTTTAAAATTTAAGAATAAATTCGTAAGACAGACAGTTTTACAGACGAGAAATACGGCTATAACGAAGACAGGTACTGTAAACAGACACAAATATGGACACGAAACATTCAGAAAAACACCAGGGATAATATTAATGAGACATTGCACAATATGATATAGATGATGAAGTAAATACAAAATGACATGGAAGGTTGATAATCAAAGATGAAAGTGTTTTTAATTTAACAATAGTGTTATCAGTTGGCAATATGATGAGTGTATTTACAATTAATATATACAAGTTTGTACAAACAAAAGCAGGAAAAGCGAAACAGCAGAGGAAATTTCATTGATCAGGAAAGTTAAAAGCAGTAAATACCGACGAACTTGTCAATTTACTTTATTGGGAATGTCTCTTGCAATGAGAACACAGTTTACTTTATTGGAAATGTCTCTTGTCACTGTAAACAGACACAAATATGGGCACGAAACATTCAGAAAAACACCAGGGATAATATTAATGAGACATTGCACAATATGATATAGATGATGAAGTAAATACAAAATGACATGGGAGGTTGATAATCAAAGATGAAAGTGTTTTCAATTTAACAATAGTGTTATCAGTTGGCAATATGATGAGTGTATTTACAAATTAATATATACAAGTTTGTACAAACAAAAGCAGGAAAAGGGGAACAGCAGAGGAAACTTCATTGACCAGGAAAGTTAAAAGCAGTAAAGCCCGACGAACTTGTCAATTTACTTTATTGGAAATGTCTCTTGCAATGAGAACACAGTTTACTTTATTGGAAATGTCTCTTGCAATGAGAACACAGTGTAAAACAACAGTGAATGCCATCGTTTTAAAGCTCTCGGAAAGATTTATTCTTATATCAAAAGAACACATCGCAGTAGCTAAATTAAAACAAAAACTTGTTTTCTTCCGAACAGAGTTGAAATCTGCAAGTCGTAGTCCTACGCTTCAAACTGACAGATCAATCAGAACTGAGTCTACCATTTAATTTTTTTGAACACTTTGCTCTGTAGCTTCTCTGGTTTTGATAGCTAACAGAAACTAACTGCTGTAAATATTTAACTGCTGTGGATAATTGCTTAAGTAACTGCTGTTATGTTCAACTGATCCAGCAGTATAACTACTGGATAAATTAAGTGATCTGATATGGCTGTTCTGCTTTAGTTATCTTAAAAAAGAAATTATCCGTCAGCTTATAAAACCAGTTGATACAGCTATTTTTGGCTGCTTTATTGATCAAAATAATTTTTCACAGGTAACTTTTGCAGCAACTATATTTCAGGATATGTTTTTATTTAATAGCTATATCAAATGGATAGATCATTATCTCGAACATTAAGGGTTAATAGTCTTGAACTGTATGAGTGATATTAAAAAGTTGGAGAGAAGAAAAAGGTTAAGGGATTGTGAAATGCATCAAGGATACAATTAAGTTATCAACTTATGAATAGAGGATAATGATTTAAGTAATATAGAGTAAGCAATATATTAGCTTAAGTAATAATACACTATATGTGACGGAAGGATTATATAGTAGTCAATAAATTAAATTAAAATGTATTCGTTGTTTCACATGTATGGCAAAATAACAGAATAAAATGGAAGTAATACCTGTACAATGAATGAAAGCATTTAAATGGTGTAAATTGCAAGGTTTAATTGTGGAAATATTTACTGGCGTAAATGTTAGGAATTCAATTTGTCAGACATCAACAAAACCAAGTATTTTAGCATCAAGTTATCAGAGAAATTAGGGAAATATAGGCAATTTCTTGTTTTATAAGTATATCAGTAATTTATTCCAAATTCTTGAATTTAAAAATGCTTGATTATTGTGATTATAATTTATTTGCTAATTGGATATGAGCGATTGTGTCCCCCCATTTTGCTCTGAATACCAAAGTGTCCACTTTAGAATCCTGAGCATGACATATACATTATATTTTAAGATTAATTATAATTATAATTTTATGTGATAAACTAATGTAAACCATTGTTATGTGTTGAACTAGTGTATGATTTTATGTTATGTTGTACTAGTGTATGATTTTACATCATGCTGTACTATTGTATGATTTTATGTTATGTTGTACCAGCGTATGATTTCATGTTATGTTGTATTAGTGTTTGATTTTATGTGATAAACCAGTGTAAAGTACTTTGCTAAAAATATTTTGTATTCAGACGTGCAAGTTTCTTAAATTTTTGGATTTTCATTCCGGGTTTCTGTCTGTTAGTCATTTTTTGTTCTACCGGGCATGCTCTTGTTTTCATTTCTGCGTTTAGGGCCAGAGTTGTTTCACTGAAGTAGGAAATTCTAAGATTTCTTACGAATTCTTAATCTTATTTTCGCTGCATTGTATTTAACGTTGTGATCTGATGTATTATTGATTTCACGCGAAATCACATTCTATACGTCTGATGTTTTATATGTAATATAATTTTGTAAATATGTACTTATATAGGGATGTTATGATCAATTAAATAGTCAAAGTTGTTGGTAATCGTGCGCGATAATATCTGATTTTGCAACATAATATGCAAACAAATCCTTATTATGGTACTATATAACTCATTTCTCGCAATATGTTCTTACCGAAACATCAATCTAAGCCATCTAATTAAATACAAAAATACTGAAATACACTTATTCATCGAAAAGGCTCTGCAAAAAGTGAACTTCTGAATTAAGAAATTGTTAAATTTAAGCACAACTACTACTAATATTAAAATATTATATTTTACATTATATTCCCTATAATGCGGATCTTATTGCTTCAAGAGAAGCTTGAGGTATAGCACTGCATTTTCCATTTGGTAATCTTTATTTGATTACTATTAAATATCATTATCAGCGTAACTCCATATAATTACTCCTTGATCTTACTGGGCTAATTTCAAAAGTGATGAGGTGAAAACAGATGTAAAAATTTGGATTACAAAAGTGTCGATAACAACATTCTAATATTTTTATGGCAACGGTAGATGCTAGAACTGTAAATATTTTTTTTGCACTTACAGTGACATCAACTGCTAGCTAACAAGATTTGTAACTAACAACTGGTGCGTAACAACACATATATCTTTACCTTGAAAAATAATAATACTGAGGAAAACTCTGCTATTAAGTGCTTCATATTAATTTTATAATTAGATCATATTTTTTACTTCACAGGTTCCACACAACAGTAACTTTAAACTATCATCTGAAGTATTAATTCTTTTGCAGAATATGTGATGATAAAAAGATGGCCAATGAGTAAAGATGTATGCTATCCAAACTGAGTTTTAAGGGCACTTTTTATTATTGCCAAACTTTTTGCCGCACTATTGGTTTTATTAAAATTTTTCATTGAAGCATGTACGTCTTGGAATCTTCTGTAGATAGATTAGATTATGACTGATATAGATTTAGGCTGAATCATTCAACATGAAATTTTGGAGGCAGTCCTTGAGGAATTTCTCTATGGGTTCCATTTATATTTTCGGTTCAAACATTTTATTTTAGTTGCAAGATCGTTTTCCCAAGATAAGGCGAGATATCTCAGAGATTATGGCGAAAGGTTTGCAGGATTCTAATTACTACCTAAACTATTCCCGTGTCTGAGTGAACTATGGATACGCTACATCAGTAAAGTTGGAAGTCTTTTCGAGAGGGGATGAACATGGGAAAGAAGTGTCGTTCCTTGCGGTTGCCACTCCTGCTGTGTTCGGTCTATAGACGTAGTCTATGGTTCGGTCTAATTTGGGCAGCTACAGAAAAGATGTCGGAATGATATGGTGTGTGTTTCAGAGTTATGCAACTAACGGGAGATGTACTCCTCACCCTTATGGGATAAGTTAAAAAAATCATTTTAGGTGAGCTATTGTTAAAGCTTTGATGGTAAATTATGTGAATTTAGCATCCAATTCTGGAGGAGGTAAGAATTCATAAAGGATTTCCACCATCATATTTTTTTCTCTTCCGGTTCTAAAATTTTCCCTGAAACATCTATTTCTCAAGATTGGTTATAAGTAGAGCTTAGATAATGACTGATATGAATTCAGCATTTATTTCCAGAGGAGGTAAAGGGATTCACAAAGGTTTTACACTATCAGTTCTTTCTTTCACGGCGCGGTAGCCCAGTGGTTAGCACCCAGTGGAGTTGCACTCGGTAGGCCCGGGTTCGATTCCCTCCGCTGCCAAAACTGCCGCCGTGTTCAGGCGGAGTACAATCACGTTAAACATGTGGGTCCGTAAGTCCTTCCGAGAGGTTGGTGGTAGGTGAAGGAGGGTACGGTCCCTGTAGATGCTCCGCCACTGGGTTCCGGTCTAAATTGGGTTGCACTTCCCGACCGTCCAAATAGTTACCTTACACCTTTCTGGTAGGTCGGACGGTCTGGGTCTCAACTACCCGTTTTTTCGGTATATCTCTAAATTCGTATCACTGTAAGAAATGTGTATACAAAGTGAATAAAAATACATAATATTTTCGTCAGAAATGAAGTGTTTGAAATGAAATGAATGTCTGTTTGTGTCAGTCGTAGCGGAAAATACAAGCGAAGTACAGACACTAAATTCGGTACAGCGATGCCTTGATGTGAGACGACGATGTATTAATGGAGATATTTTTTTTTATTCGAATTTGTTTCAAAGTTATGAATATTTAAAGCCGAATTTCTGTTCATTTTCCTCTGTTTTCAACACCGATGGGTTTTTCAAACATCCAATAATTTCCTTAATGTGAGTATCATGGCAAAATTCAGAGTACGATAACAATCACCATGTTTGCAATTTATTCTGATCTTTTGTTTTAAACTTTAATATTTATTAAGAGTAGTTTTATTTATGTGCATCTTCTATATAATAAAAGGCAATGTATGTGTGTCTGTCTTATACACTATAGGCTCAGCAACCGCGCGTCGCAGATCTACGAAATTTGGGAATCGGAGACCCGGGTGGGGGGAGGGGGGAAGAGGACACGTGAAAACCAATTTTTAAAATTTGAATTTTTTTTTGTTATTTAATATTTTATGCAATTTCGACCCTTTTTGCTCTTTTTCCCCTTTGTTTCCCCACCATCCAGACGTCGTAGAAAATAAACAAATCACACGACCGGAAAGAACAGATAATTGCGAGTAAAAATATATCAGTTTCAAATCTCAGGGAGAAATTCTAATATTTTTTAAAGATTTTAAAACAAAAGTCACTTTCGGTTAAAAAAACGAACCTTCGTTTTTAAATCCTCGTATCGGAAAAAGTACCTACAATTTCAACTAATAATTTATATTTTTAGAAAGCTCAAACATCAGGTATTCTTACAAGCCCCATCTGATCATGAAATAATAAAAAGTAGCTGCAGAATCCGAATTTTAAGAGTTTCCGAATTTCAATTTTTCGGCAAAAGAAGTTTTTCTCCCACATGCCCTCGCGAGATGACGCGCAGATGTACTGAACAGCCCAAGAAGTTCGATTTCTTCCTGGCACATATGCAGTTGTCATGGAAACGGTTATTTGACTTGGAGATATTTGGTAGTATATTTGAGGATATTCGTTCGCATAGGAAAAATGTCATCATTTATTTGTTTTTATACGGTTTTTGGTCTACGGACAGTTAAAAACCGAATAAATGTTTGCTTTTTGTACGGTTTTTGGTCTAGGGACAATTAAAAACCGAACAAGTGTTTGCTTTTTATAAGGTTTAGTTTCATTATGCTGGATTGAATTGTGGCGATGTATTGTTTACATTGGGTGGTGGTTGGGACCACAATGAAAAAAATTAAACACTGAAGAAATAAAAAAAAAAAAATAAAATGGAAGTTATGGAGATTGTCGCGGTGCCTTAAAATTTCATTATTAGTTTTAACGTCATTAAACTAAACCAAACTTTGTTAACTCCACGGGGTTCAGGGCGCGGTAGCCCAGTGGTTAGCACGCGGGAATTGCACTCGGTAGGCTCGGGTTTGTTTCCAGCCACCACGAAAACTGCTGCCGTGTTCATGCGAAGTACGATCACGTTAAACATGTGGGTCTGTAAGTCCTTCCGAGAGGATAGTGGTAGGGGAAGGAGGGTACGGTCTCTGTGGATGTCTCCCCCACTGGGTTATAGTCTAAATTGGGTGGCACTTCCTGGACGTCCAAATAGTTACCTTACCAACAACTCCACGGGGTTATGGCGCCAACGAGTTTGCCACGGTCAGAAATTTGAAGTGTAGCGAACAGGCTAGTCGCCGAAGGCGGCTAGTTTAGTAATAAATCTAAACGCTTAAATATTGTATAATTGTTTATCAATTTGAGTAACATATTCCATTAATAATACAGCTGTCTAGTATGTGATATGTATACAGAGGTGCCTAGAAACACCATCGCGTTAAATAAATTTTTAACTGAAGCTCGCTTGTTTTCATTAAACAGTTTTTTAAATTATTAAAAACCATAGTCATGATCATTAGAGAATAACCATCAACAGCATGTGAGATATCAAAAGGTTGGGAGAAAAGAATTGGATAAACGAGATATAAAGTAGTCGTGAAAGGCATATAAAATAGAATTAATCTATCAAAATTACGAGTAAAGGACTTTGTGTTATAACTAGAAGTAAGGATTTCAATCGTTAAAGTAATAAGAAACTGGATAGGATTTAATGGTATCAGAAATAAATGAGTTATAAATGGTTTATTAATCGTTTCATGAATATAAATAGTTATACTTTCTAGAATTTACTAGTTAAGTAAGCTTAGTATTTCAGTATTATTATTATGCATTATTGTTTCTTGCTGCTATTGCAGTTATTGATTATTCCATGCTAAAGAGCGCATAATAAGCAGTCAGTGGATAGTGATAAGCAGTCAGTGGATAGTGATAAGCAGTCAGTGGATAGTGATAAGCAGTCAGTGGAGTGTTTGATTTGTTACGCTCCGAAATTGCACAAATGTCTATATGTGTCTTTTTAAATATCTAAAGTTAAATCCTACCAAAGAGCGGTCTTTAGATTTTACTTTCCTCACGCTACTCTAAATGGGATTATGGTTACAGTGATTGCAAATTGTACTACTTTTCTCGGTGTATATGTTTTTAGTAATACAAAATAAGCTTTTTCCTTTAACCGATTCAGCTTAAAGGAGTATAGTGATCATAATTTAATTCCAGGTCGACATACATCGGAGAAGGGGAGCGGTCTTAGATGTCATAAACACCCATCTTACGGTCTGTGTTTGTGTGTGTTGGGGGGGGGGGTTTATCAAATAGCTGGTGCTTCATAATATCAAAACCACTGAAGAGATTTGGATCTTTTCTGAGTGAAATTATTAGTATACCGTCTAAATGGGAACGTAGAAAATAAATCCGATTCAAACATTATTTTGAGTGTTAGTGCTTTACACATGTCATTATCGTTTGTAGAATGACAATAAGCATATGCACATGTTCGACAATTTTGATTTATATATGTTATTCGCGTTTAATAAAATAAAATAAAAATATTTTATTTTAATGTACCTTTTTGCAATAATAGTACTTTATACATAATATTTTTGTCTTATTTTATAACTTCCAGCTGATTATTAAATCTTAAACAGAAGCAAAATCTCCATATGTTAACTGAAGTTTCTTCGTAAGTTTACAGTTAGGCCTAACCGACATTTAGCGCTTCTGCCATTATTCTCTAGCAGAAACGCTACAAAATCGTCGAAGACTGAGTTATTGAAGTAAAATAATCATTAAAGTATAGATTTAATTCTAAAGGTGACTAAGTTATTTAGTGACCTTGGGATAATTCGAGATGTTGAGAACCATATGTCTTAAGGTTTATTCTTACAAACAGAGCATTTCGTAACTATTATTGTCATAAACATTGCGATTTAACTGTAATATTGCACACAAATTATATGTTCTATTGTTGTAAATCACTCCATACTGAAAACGTAACACGATACTTTGCCACTCTATTACGAACAAACAGCCAAAAGTACAGTTATAAAATTAAGCCGTTTTTTCGTTACACAGTAAAAACATGTTCTTAATAACAGACGACATGAAAGAGTTCGATATGCAGGCTCAGCAAGCTCCAGGAAGTAGGAGACGAAGCCATCCAACTGACAAAGCTAGTTTTGGAGTTGGCGAGCTAAGCGAGTTGGAGACTGATCTGGATGAAATTGTTCGCCTAGAGCATAGGTTCTCAACGTGGGCGATAACGCCCCCTTGTGGGCAAACAAAGACACGGAATTGCGCGACAACCTTATCTCATCAAAGAACGATATTGCGTACTTGACAGACCTGTATAAATTATTTAATGATGTCAATCTCCAACTTCAAGGCGGCGACTTGAACTTGATTAAGACAAAAAATAGCGTTGCTGCTTTCGTGTCCAAACTGCTATTATACAAAAGAAATATCGGCAGACGCGAATTCAATAACTTCCCAAATTTATCAGCGGTATCATTCAAGCACGACTTGCTTGTTTACTGTCAACACTTGGAAAACCTCCACAGTGATTTCAAGGAACGATTCCAGGACATTTTAAACATGGACATACCAGACTGGGTTTTAGATCCTTTTTCAAATGTCAACACAGCAGGATCATCCCAGTTAGAAGAAGAACTAATAGAACTGACGACAAATGAGGAATTAAAAATTAAATCCAAGAATGGCTATCAAGAATTTTGGCTGCAGAAGCCGATTTTGCAACTGTACCGAGGATTATGGTCGATTGTTCAACGATTTCTGATAGCATTCCCATCTTCCTATTTATCTGAACGTGGATTTAGTGCTGTAACAACGTTGGTAACTAAATAGAGAAATCGGCTCCATGTTACTGAACGCGGCGACTTTCGGTTGTTTTTAAGTAAAATCGAGCCTGATATTAACAAACTCCTTAAAATGCATCAAATTCAACCTTCTCATTAGATAAGTTATAAATTCAATGTCTTTTGAATGTTAATAAAAATACTTTTCAATATAATTAAGTATGCGTTTTAATTGTTCTCATTGAAACAGTCTTCTTTAAACTCAGATATAGGATAGGACCATATCTTATCTTACGACTATAGTATATAATATTGCACGTTTAAATATAATCGTGGCAATAGCTGTTTCAGATTCGCAAGTAAAAAAATTGGGGGGGGGGGGCATCAGGAAAAAAAAATTCTCAAAGTGGGAGGTGGGCAAAAAAAGGTTGAGAACCTATGGCCTAGAGAGTTAAGGGAGTTGGTGCGCGTCAGCTAATAAAGGGGTTAAGCCCCAACAGGTCACCACGCCTGAGGCAAGCTTCAGTTAATGAGTGGCAGCGAATGAAAGGCGGAGCCCCGTGGTTTTGAAAGCGTTAGCGAGAATAGAACTCGTAGGTGGTCGTGTGCCAGCAGGATAGAAAGCGTACGCGAAGTGAGCTTCAGAGCTGGTGAATGTAAGTTAACAAAGGATGACACCAGAGGGTTATAACGCCTGTGTAGCAGGCGGCACTAAAGTGCTTGAAATCCGAGCATCAACGAGTAGGAGGCAAAGTTTCTAGACTCATGAGGGGAGTTACGGGGGTTGATCAACGTATTGAGCAGGGGGCGGAGCTCCTAGTTTATACTAAAATATTATTTTAAGATATTTTTGTCATGGAAATTAAATCAAAGATCATGAATTAGCTTTCAGTGAATAAATATTTTCCCGCGATTTTTCACGAGTGCTCCCTAGTGATGTTTATTGTTTAGCTATAAAACGAGATGTTAAAATCGGTGACTCTTAATCGTAAAAATTGATGAAGCAATTTTTATCAAATTTGGAGATATACTGCGTATATTGTGTAGATGTGAATAGAAACAAAAATGAAAAAAAATGTATATACTTTTGTTCAGAGGTCAAATGCCCACTTGTTTCAAGAGGAATGTTCCTGGATAGTCCCTATCTTCTCATTTTTAAGATAAAAATAATGCTGCACAAGGGTGCAAAGGTCAAATTCATACTCCCAGAACACATTTTATACGGAATTTTCCAAAATTTAATATCACGTTCCCTCCCTACAGATATCACCACCCATAGACCGGCTCATAAATCCTGTTCATTTCTTCTTTACCCATATAGAAATACGAACACATTGTGGTATAGAAAGTTTATTTTGTTGCCATTTAATGTATAAACTAATGAAGTTTAGCACGTACTTGCAAAATACGTATGGACTGTATATGGATAATATAAATGAGAATATGGAATGTATATGGATAATGTAAATCTGTATACATTTGCTCTGCTTTTACCTGCAACTTTGTGTCCTTAAAAATCCAACAATAGGATTTTTGACCCATCACAGTACTTTCCTTTTACTATATAGTGGATTACTGTATGTATGATGGGGAAGTATATATGCAGGATAAAAAACTATTCGTATTATTATATGTATGATAAGGAAACGAATAGAAGGTTTAATTATATGGGAACTTATTAAAATCAAAGTAAAAAATTCGGCTGTGGCTCTTACTCGATGTAGCAGAAATGGTTTTACGGGAATTACATATCTTAAAATAAAATTCCAATAAAGTTAAATAAGTTAATAATATTTACATTTTAAATATATAATACGACCCTATGGCAACTACGGTAAGAAGCATAAATGAGACAACATAATACTATATCTAATTAACAATCGAATATCAAATCTATTCAAATTTAACTGCAAACAGAGTTTTCACGGGATAATGTTAGTTATATCCACTTTAATTCAAACACTAAGAATTCGATCTGAAATTCAGTTATATACCCTTTATGGCTTCAAAGAGGCTACAAATTGTTTGCTTATTTTGCTTAGCTGTCATTTTTAGTTTTTGAGATATAGGCATTGCAGATGTTAAAAATAATGATAAAATAAATCTTTTTCAATTTGATGATTGCTCGAAAATTTTACGAGCGCTGAGAAAATAATAATTGGTACAGAAACTAAATTTCCTACTGAAAATTTTTGTCACTCTATGTCTCAACGTTTAGAAGATATTTCTAGCAGAAGAGGACAAAATGATGCAAAAAAATCTCTGAGAAAAATATTATTTGACAAATAAAGCAATTTAAAGTATTCAATTATTGAATTTATAAATGTATACTTATATATGGTGCTTCATTTCGAACAAAACAAGTAAAAGCTGTTTATATTCTGAACCATTACTTTCGGATATATAAGCGTTAAAAGTGATTACATATTTATAACGCTCTGAATCCAATCAGATACTCAGCCTGACCATAGACAATAGCCATGTCAAAAATATTATATTCATGTCAAAGCATTATATTCATGTCAACATTATATTCATGTCGAAGCATTATATTCTTGGCAACATTATATTCATGTCAACATTATATTCATGTCAAATCATTATATTCATGCCAACATTATATTAATGTCAAAACATTATATTCATGCCAACATTATATTAATGTCAAAACATTATATTCATGTCAACAATATATTCCTGTCAAAATGTAGGTATATGTGAAGTTCAAAAAGTGAGTCAGTAAACGACAGATTCCAGGAAATGCCGTTAAATCAAAGCCAGGAATCCCAGTACTCAAGAAATAAAAAAAAATGATCTTCTGAAAATGCTGAGCAACGACATATTAGGAATTAAGGTATTGAGGTCGCAGATGGAGTGTAATTAATTTTGTCAAAGCCCTTTCTTTCGGGGGTTATCAATAAAATTATACGAGTGATTTAGGAATGATGCAGAAAGAATAAAGACAGTTTACAGTGTTACGGTGCTTTCCTGATAGAAAGTAATTGGACGTGAAGTAAGAAGTTAAAGAGGGTACTTAGAAAAGAACAATCAAAACATATGATTGCAATGATGGATCGTAATGACATCTATTGAAAAAAAGCTGATGATAAAAATAAATTAATTTAGCTACATATTTAAAATGTTGATAGGGTGTGATCAAATAAATAAAAAATCTATAAGCGTCTTCAAATTCATATTCAAATGATTATAAATTGTGAAATTCTTGTAGTACACTATTTTGTAAAAAGAAAACAGAGCACCCCTAAAACACAATCCGATCATCTCGAAATTCTGCATGCAAATTCCTTTATACCAAGCATGCAAATGATTAATGTTACATCATTAACTAACATCCCAATTAACTAACATCCCATAAAATAAATAAAAGATGTGGACGGTTTATTTTTGTTCGTTATCGGCGTTGCAGTTCCGTGGAGACACAACCAATAATACCGATAGGACGTTGTTGAAGACCTTATAAGCAATTAGACGAGTTCGAACGTGGTCGTATATTCGCGATGCATGAAGCTGGCTAGTCATACCGAGCAATAGGCTACCAACTGCACCGAACGGACACTGTTGTGTAAATGTGCTGGTAGCAATGGGTGGTGAAAGAAACTCATTGGCGGAATGAGAATTGAGACTGCGGAACGTCAAGGTGCACGAATGCGAAGCAAGATCGGATGATTGTGCGACAGGCACGAACTGGCCCAACGGCATCATTGTCCGCCATCCAAAGTGCTACAGCCTCTTCCATACCACCCGTGTTACCATCCACCATATCAAGACGCTTGGATGAGGTGGGGTTATGCTCGCGGTGGCCTTTAAGATGTCTACCCATAACCCCACAACATCTACAAAGTCGTTTGGAGTGGTGTCGTAGCTGAGCATCATGGCTGTTAGCAGACTAGCATTGCGCAGTGTTCAACAATGAATCACGCTTCAGTCTTTCAGTAGATGACCATCGGGTACGTGTGTGGAGGCGCCAGGACCACCGATTCCAATCAGTCTTTATTTTACACAGGCACACAGCCATTACCCCCGGGGGGTCGTGTTATCTCTTACGACAGAAGGTCGCTCCTAGTCATCCTACGTACAATTTTAACAGCTCAACGATCTGTTGATGAAATCCAGCGGCCGTTTGCGCTACCCTTCACGGCATGTCGTTCTAGGGTCCTTTTCCAACAAGATATTGCCGCGCCACATACGGCTCGCATATCTGTGGACTGTCTCCGTGCGGTTGATACTGTTTCTTGGCCAGCAAGGTCACCAGACCTTTCGCCAATCAAGCATGTATGGGACATGCTAGGCCTCCAGATTCGGACAACCAGAAATGTAGCAGATCTGGAGCAACAATTGAGGAATGCCTGGCAGAATGAATCGCAGGATGACATTAGGAAGCTTTATCAGTCCCTACCTAGACGTATACAAACATGTATTGCTGCCAAGGGGAGTTTCGCCAATTACTAATTTGAAAATTCAATGTGCATTTACAACCATTGATGGGTTCTGCTATCTTGATTCTGTAATCATTTCATTACCTATGTATGAGCTGTACGCATATTTAATTTCAATAAAAACAGTCACTTTCTTCGTGGTGCTTCGTTTTTTTTTGCCAAACAGTATAGAATGGCAGGGTGACAACAAATAAAAAAGGAAAGGCAAAAAGATGCTTCCGACGACAGACCTCTGCTTACCTTTGCTAAATTGTGTGTGGTTGATCTGTCTTTTTATCCTAAACTAAAAAAATACGCCAGGTATATTAATGCAGCGATTCATTGAATTAATTTATTAAATTTTTCAATCGACGACTTAGCTGGTATTGGATAATGAATCTGTGTTTTAAATTCCGGGCAAAGGTAAGAAACTGAAATCTTAAATAATAGAGCTTTAGCTTTTTTTTTTAATCTGACACCTCCTGGCCTTTTTCTAGGTTTCTCTGTTTGACATTTGTTTTATTCAGTTTGCAGACCTCTTCAGCAGAACCCCTAACATGTTGGCAATGAAAAAAAATATTAGTTTCTGTTTGCAGGGCATTCAGTTTTACAGTTGATGCAAATAAAATGTATTTTTAAGCAAGTTAGAATTATTAATATAAGGAATTATTAATATTGAAATTATTAATCAAATTATAAAATTTATTTCCTAAGCAAGTTAAAAAATAGAAAATTATGTTACCTTTTACAATTCTATAAAAATAATTAAGCTCTCTTTCTCATGTCATGAATATATCAATATATTCAAAACAAACTAATTAAAATTTAATTCGGCCTGAAAGAATTTTCAATTGACATTAAATTTTTTGAACCGAGAACATTAATCCGTATATTTTAAATTTAGTGGCAAGTTTCATTATTATTAGATATTACCAGGATCTGCCATAAGAATTCACCAGAATACTAAATTTAATGGCCAGTTTCATCAATGAATACTGCATCAGTAGCAGAGACATAAATCACAAGATTAAATGAATTAACAGATCCCACGATTTAAAACAGAAATCCTTCAAATTATATAGCAACATGAAAATAGCATAAATGAATCACATATGATGAATCATATAGCCAAAAACATTAATCCAAATATTGTATCAATATTAGAAATATAAATCACGAGTTAAAATAAAATAAACTACCAGAATTGTAAACAACACTGTACAACAACAAATGGTTAGCGACAAATTTCATGATATAAATCTATAAAAGTATTATAAAGGTAATTAATAATGAACAAGAAAAATTAATCACACGTAAAGCATTGATTACGAAACACATTCCAACTGAATTTCAAAATTTTATTTAAATATTTCTGAAATGTAATACATTCCCCTGTGATATTTTTAAGTTATTACGATACTACAGCCATTTATTATACATAATTTATTAAACTTAAAATATACATTTATTAAACCTAAAGCGTCATCGGAATATAAATCGTGTGCCTCTCTGTGTAAAATCAATGTATATTTCATTCACATCACTTATAATTCAGACGCTTGAAAAAAATTCAGCAATTCTTATACCACTCACCTTACAATAGCTTGATTCGTTCACATTCTGCATTAGTTAAAATTATGCTTCGTTATAGAAATAATAATCAAATATTAGTGATAATTTAAAATAAAAATTATTGTAATTGCGCTGGCTCAGAATTTAGGTACACAGATAAAGCGGTTTTAGGACGGATGCAGCACTAAATATACAATTAAACGATCTTTAAGTAAAATGATCTTTACACAGTGAAAAAAGAATTGCTGACATATTTTATTTTGCAATGAGTCACGTGATTTTTCGTATATCCTTGGTGTATATTTTTATTTAAATTTGTATTTAAAAAACTACCTAACATATTTTGGAGTATTTTTTTTTCCTTATTTCATGCTATAATTATTTTATTTTCCTTATTTCATGCTGTAATTTGAATATTGTATAAAATTTTCGAAGCAATGTGCGAATTTTAACTTCGCTTAAAAAATGTTTGAACAGTTAAGTCCAATAGGGTCCAATGCATTTCCTTCTTTCAACCGGGTTTATATCCGAAACTAATTGGGTGATATTATTCATTTGCATTCCTTATGATCCAAAGAGCGTCTCAACAACATACTAAAATTTAATTTTGATAAAGTCATTTTTACGGCAGTTATCTTACGAATGGACAGACAGACAGACAGACATACAACATAACCAAATGCATAAAAAATTTCCAACTATATTGGAAAGCGTTAACAATCGTTTCACCAATAATATTGTACACTTCCATCCAAAAAAAAAGCGCAAAATGCAAATTCGCAGATCACGAGCGAACGAATGAATTTTATTGAACGACCCTTATATTTCGAATCACTTATACATCATTATACATCATACATCATACATTATACATCATACATCACTTATACATCATACATCGAATAAAATATGCAAATATAAAAACACATACATAATAGAAATTGGCTCTGTGCCAAATACGTAAATCAGCGTCTTAAGCAGGTGTTTTTTTGTGGTTCCTTACTTCTACTACAGACGTTAGGGTGAAAATCCAAAATAGACATTTCGTTCCATATATATCAAACAAGGCGTTTAGATGATGGTCAACGATGGCCGAAGAAGACAGTTTATGGACTTGGTTTCTATTTATGTGACAGCATTTAGATATATTTATATAGGGCAAATAAACAGCTTGCCCTCTATAGTTTCATTCAAGCCCAAGCCGACCCAAAGTTCTGAAAGACTGCCTGCATGAGATTCATTTGGCTATGTAATCATCTGATTGCGTAGTACGCAATCAAATAATATCACAGTGCACAATGATCGCACAATTCAGAATTATTTTAATGTTAAATGATTGCACAATGATTTTAATTATAAAATCTTCTGTTTGTGCATTGCGCAATCAAATGATTTTAAAATTAAAAGGCGGATTTCATACTAATAAAAAAGCAAAGGAAATGAGAAGTAATATAATATATTTAAAGAAATTTCACATTTTGATGATTAATTTCACGCAATTAAAGCAATCTATAAACATGAAATTCTATTGATAATCATGGATAAATAACAGGAAGTTCAATAGTATTTCGAATTTTTTCAGAAAAGCTCATGAAATGAAATGTTCTTTACATTACTGAACAATACATGCATGATACTTTAAATAAGTATTTCCCAATATTTTTTGTTACTGCTTTATATTTAATATATTTATTTGAAATTCTTGACATATTCTAGATTAATTTTATATACTCTTCATACTTTGAATAGTTAAAGGAACATTATTCTATCAAATACAGCCCATCGCCATTGAAACTTGACATTTAACAGCTTACAATACAAATATCTTATTGTTGCATTGTAACAAAATGTAATGAACAATATTACATGCTTGTTTCATAGGATTTGTTACGTTATTGTATTTGCTTAGTAGCCATTTCTATCTCTATTAAGTTGCAGTTCACATCATACAATATTTGCAAGGACACATGTTTGTGATTCCTTGATTATAGACCTTGATATATTTTCTTATAGAACAACTAAAAGCCTCCGAAAACGTATTTATGTATTCAAAAAAGAAAATATTAAACGTTCGTCAGATTTAATTAGATTTCAATAAATGCTAATTTATTCAATATATGGTTAATCGATAAACACAGAATGCGATTTTGTGTACAACCAGTATTGAACTATATCACAACGTAAACTACAAGGGTGCGGTAGCCCATTGGTTAGCGCGCTGGAGTTGCACTCGGTAGGCCCGGGTTCGATACCAGCCACTGCCAAAACTGCCGCCGTGTTCATGCGGAGTACGATCACGTTAAACATGTGGGTCCGAAAGTCCTTCCGAGAGGTTGGTGGTAGGGGAAGGAGGGTACGGTCCCTGTGGATGCCTCCCCCACTGGGTTCCGGTCTAAATTGGGTGGCACTTCCCGACCGTCCAAGAAGTTACCTTACACCTTTCTGGTAAGTCGGGCGGTCTGGGTTTCAACAACAACAACGTAAACTACAGGGAAATGAATTTGGAATAATTTTCTATGGCCCATTATTGTGGGATTATAAATCACCCGTTTAAATTTTCTTCGGTCTTCATTATTCAAAAATGCTCTTTAGTTTCGATTTGTATATATTTGAAACTCTTACATCAACAAAAATTCCAGTACTATGATGAATAATGTCCAGTACTATGGTGAGTACTATGGTTTCCAGGAATGATTTGTCAATGACACAATGTTTCTCTGAATTATAAATTGTTCATGTCTAATTTTACTCTTTGACTGCTCTTCACGCATAGTTTATAATTCGATTTTGTTTATATTTTCTTATTTGCTTTGCAAGTTCACATTCCTTTTTTTATACTTTTCCTCGTTTTACTCTTCTTTCGTCACACTATGTGGCTCTACTATATTGATTTTTTTGTTTAGCCATTTTCAATTTGGCTGGCATATTCTAACTTTTATTTAGGCATTTAATACCTTATTTTGTCGCCTGGGTTTGTTCGCACTGAAGAAGAAAATCCAATGATTTCCGAAACTTGTGATGTGAAACTTGTGTTGTTCCGAAAGTTATGTTCTGTCCATTTATCTTCTTATATCTATAAATCATTAACGGACTATAATCTAGTCCATTAATGATTTATAGATATTATTTCAAAACTGAAAAAATTACATAATTATAATGTCGTTAATATTGCTTGCATATTAACATAATTCTATGATCGGTAAATAAAGAAACAATACTAAAATAATTTTATATATAATATAAGCAGTTTATTAGATAAACAGCAGATATTGCAAATCATAGGACAAATAATTTAAACAAGAAAAGACGGTGAAATCAATATGCATTTTTAATTTAAAAACAATCAACCCTAAAAAATGCACCTCTTCAAATTTGAACACACAGCGATTCATTATGTTCAGAAAATTAATACTTTGTCCCAAATTCTTTCTCAATTCTTGACATGTCTCTGATTAATTCGATATACTCTCCACGGAATAATTAAACGAAAACTCATCTATCAAAAGAAAGCTCGCTGAAAATAATACAAATGGCATTTGACAGCATAATACACGGATAGCTTATTCCTACACTACAGCAATCACAAATAATGAAGCATGTAAAGCTGACTAAAAGAATCGGTAAACGGAAGATTATCGGAAGAAACTAGCGTTAAATCAAAAGCCAAGATTTCTCATACTAAATAAAAAGAACTGAGTATCAAAAAACGCTGAGCAATGATATGTAAGGAATTAAGGTATGAAGGGTCGCTGATGGAGTGCAATTATTTTATCATTGTTCTTTCTCTAGGGCGGCAATAAACGAAATTATTGGTCTTGGTATATAATGCTGGTAATAAGATCTATTTAGAAAGTATTATTCGATTACTTTTCCAGAGGAAAGTAATTGAAAATGTCGCAGAAAAGTAATGGAAGCGACAAACTTGAAAACTGATTTTTTGTATTGGTGTTGAGTATCCTTCTAGATCCATTTTTGAGTATTTTCTTTAGTGAAATGTAATTATGACAGTAATTACTGCATGACTGGAAAGAATCGTGACAGTAATCACTGCATGACTGGAAGGAATCGTGACAATAATGACTGCATGACTGGAAGACATCATGACAGTAATCACTGTATGACTGGAAGGAATCGTGACAGTAATCACTGCATGAGTGGAAGGCATCATGATAGTAATCAGTGCATGACTGCAAGGAATCATGCCAGAAATCACTACATTGTAGAGAACGAGATTAAGTTTGGTCCAGGCTCTAAGACATGTAAAGATGTACCAAAATCAAAAATCGACTATTTGACCCCTTCACAATACCCTCTATTTACATATTTATGAACCAGAAAATGTACCCAGCGTTGTTTGGGATTTAAGATGCAAACTGTGATATATTAGTGTGCATTCTTATTGCGATATTAACGGAAACATTGTATTCTGATATTTTAATTGCAACTGTAACAGTAGCCGAATACTAACTAGGTATTAAAACGGCAACCGGAACGAACGTAGAAACCAAGGTTCTTTAATATAGGGTTGGGCAATCAGCCCTGCAGCCAATCAAAAAGCTGTTAATTTTGCATAATAGGGATTAAATTTCGTCTTTCGTGATATCACGGTCCAGAATAAACTTTGAGAGAAGTTGCTGAAACACAAAAATGTTTCGTATTGTTGCAGTTATTAATTGTTTGTTAATTTTTAAGTGGCAACATTTACGTAATATTTGCGTAAACAACTTATGCAAATATTTTGAAATATGTTGCGCACACAGGATCTAGTGACATCCAAGTAAATTTAGTGACACAGGTAGAGTAAGATGACAGTCGCAATTAACAAGTTCGGTCCCTTTGAGAGCCCAAGAATAAAATGTGCGCGTTCTTAATTCCCATGTCGTTAAATGCATACAGCCAAGTAAAAATAATAAAGTAAGTCTTGTGCGAGATAAACACCCCGGGTCGACGCTGCACATTTCTCATCATGTACACGTAGCGCGAATGTTTTTCTGTTTTTAGTGGTTTTCAAATATTCGTTATCTTATTTCGTTACCTTAATTAAATACATGTATTTTAGCTAATAAAGTCCATATTTCGTTCCAACGAATATACTATAAATGGTAATTAGGACGTTCGGCGAGTAGTCATAGTGTAAATCTGCGACGTTTGCATGAAACATGTAACATTAAAAAGACAGCATTAAAAAAAGGTTGCATGTAACTGGTAGCATTAAATTTAGGCCTCGCTTGCAATTGTCAGTATTTGATGACATTAATAAGGAATGTTCATTCTATGTGGAATGCCTGGAGTAGTATTTTCATGCCAATGACGTGAAAGTGGCGAAATGGGTATAAGTTTCAATTTCCGCACTTGCGCGGGTAATGTACAAGATATTGCGCAAATTGTTGACGCAGTAATTTTCCAAGGACTCACATGTTTTCATCAATATGTATTCGGAACACTTTCGTCCTTCACCAGTAACTATTGTTAAGCATTTTAGGTTTCGCAGAAGAAATCAAGGTACGCGGGAGAGCATTCCGCAATATCTGGTAGAGCTAAAGCGGCCCGCATCAGCATGTGAATTCGGAGGTTTTTTTCTGGAAGCTCTCAGAGATCGTTTTCTATGGGAATTGGGTTATGAAGCAACACCAAAATGTTGATGGCTAAGAAAAATCTAAAGTTGGAAGAATCTAGCTATGTTGCTTTAGCAATGGAATTAGAGGGTCAAGGCGCTACTAATATTAAAGTTCTAGTAACTGCTGATGCAAATACAGTTATCAACGCAGGAAAAATAATGTAAGTGGAGTAACTCAACTATGTCTCAACTCACAGGAATTACGTGATTGTATGTTATCGTTGCGGTGCTTTTCACACTGCTGACAAAGTAGAAGTATAAGAATGTTACCTACCATGCGTACCATAAAGTAGACCATATAGCCCCTGCTTGTAGATTAAAAGACAAACAGAATGGGTTTTCGTTCAAAATGATTTCGGTTGCCGGAGAGTCAGAAGTTACGGAACATCTCAACTTATTTTTGAGTGAGCAAAATAAAATAACCAAGGAGCCCAGATGTGTAATTTCGGTGAAAGTTTTTGATACATCTCTGGAGATGGAACTATATACCGCTGCTGATGTTACTATAATATAGGAGAAATAGCTAAGGGATAATTTATCAAATATTGAGCCAAGAAGTATTTCTGTGATGCTTAAAAATAATAATGAAAAATCTATTGAGACTATCGGATAGGTGTATATGCCTGTTGCATATGAAAGTCAAGTTGCATAAGTTTGTGCTATTATTGTAAAAAGTAATCGCCCATCGCTGTTTGGTATAGATAGGATACAGATGGGTTGAACCGGCAAAAAATATTTTCCGTTCAGAAAGTAATGTAGAATATGCCAACTAAAAGGGATGCGATTTCAATGCTCACGAGTAGATATCATAAGCTGTTTCAAGAAAGTTCAGAGCTAAGTAAGCATTCTAATGTTTATGCAAGAATGAAAGGAGAGATGCAGCCTGTATTTTGCAAAGAACGAATTCTAAAATCTGAGAAATAAAGTGTGTTGAGATTTATTGAGCATTCTGGCTGGGCAAATCCATTGGTAATTGTACTCTAGAAGAATGATGATGTGTTTTTATAACAGTAAATTATAACAGGAAATATGTTTACTGATCATACCAGTATCCGTTACCAACTCAACACGATTTGTTTTAAACCCTTAATGGTGGTTAGTATATTTCAAAGTTGGATTTGAGTCATGACGCAAATTGGCAGTTTAAATAGTTTGTCTTTGATTTTGACATTAAATAATTTTTAAATTGAAGTTTGGATCAAAAAACATACTTTATTTCAGCGTATTTTCCAGCTATATAAGTGTACCAAATTTTACATTTTTGTATGCTTTAGTTTTTGCCGTACGAAGCAGAGAAACTCGAGAGACGAGAAATTTGTCACACAGCTTCGGTGGCGTCAGCTAATTTTATATTAATATATAGAGAAAAAAGAAAATGTCGTGGTTTGTACGCAAGCTCATCATAGAATAAGGGATCTACAATTTGGGATAGTTCAGTCGTGGGCAACGTGGTATCAACACTTAATTGAAGATCTATTTGCTTTCTAAGATTTAATTCGTCTATCTACAGAGCGTTTCGCAAAAGTGGGGCACATAGCAAGGCCGAAGCTACAAAAGCAGATTTCCTACTCACCCTATAGGCTGGCTCTGTCAGTTTGAACTTGGCCGTTCAAACTCATGCAACGTGGTATCAGTCGTTTGTAGCGCTATGCATATTTCTCTCACGCTTAGCATATAGCTTTACTTATTTGGAAGGGATTCTTGTATCACTATCGCTCTAGTTGACTTTCAGAATCGTCTCCACAGTTTGTTTTCAGTTCCGATACGTATTAATTGGTCCTTGACTTTTAAACATTCTGCTTTTTTCTCTCGTGTGCTTCATGTCAACATTTTTTTCAACGAGCGACTACTGGAGTTTCAATTTTATATTTTGAGAGATACAGTGGGGTTACTAGTACTTTTCTCACGTAGTTTGTTCTGTAAATATTTGTTTGTTAGCAGCACACTTCAATTACCTAATTTTTTTTTCTGAGCAAAAACATATTTTTATAATTAAAACTGGAATATTGAGTTACCAGCGGCGATTGGTGCAGTTAGTACACGAGAAAAGGGGGACAAAAGATCGATTATAAAAATAAATATCCTTTTCTGGCTTCAGTAAGAATTTGATGCATATAGAAAATATAGGGAGACAAAACTATAAAGGCCAATGAACTTGTGGGCAACTTAATTGCTCCTAACATTTCTCATACTTGTGTCTCAAATACTGTGCGAAAAAAACAACCAAGATTATGTCTCATTTGAATCATTTACATTTCATATGATTTACTAGATTTTCTGTCCAAGATTTTGTTATACATAAATAGTAAACTATATTTATATTTCGATTTATAATGTATGTATATTATTTCATCTTATATACTCATCGTTTTATTTTGCACTTAAATATTCTGCATTGCAATTGTGAAAAAATACTTTAGAATTTCCTTGATGAGATCTCTAAATAGTAATCACAACTTTTAAAAGAAATAATTCTGAGGAGTTATTATTTCGCAAACTACTTAAAACAACGGAAAAAGACAGTGTGAGAAAACTCTCAGGCGCTATTCCTGCGTTGTTCAAATTAGAATGAACAACGACGGGTTAAGAAATATAATGTTGACTGCATCGTAAAAATTAAAACGTCGGTTTACATACAGTTTCGCAAAGCTGTAGTGCACAGCAAGTTTTTTTGTCCCATTGCTATTATAAGCTATCGCATTTTGATGAGCACATAAATAACACGAAACTGTTCTGTTGATTTTGTTATCTGCGATGGGGTCACGATTTTAATATGTAAGTATAGTTAAGACGCATTCTTTGGGATCATGGGTGGGCGCTCAGGATACACGAATGAGTCCAGATTTCTGGATAATTGACACTGTTATTCACAATTACAGTGTGTTGTTGTTTGTTGAGATCCAGACCATCCGACCTATCAGAAAGGTATAAGGCAACCGTTTGGACGGCCGGACAGGAACCCAGTGGGAGAGGCATCCACAAGGACCGTACCCTCCTCCCCTACCACCAACCTCTCGGAAGGACTTACGGACCCACATGTTTAACGTGATCGTACTCCGCATGAACACGGCGGCAGTTGTGGCAGCGTACAAATCCAGCGCGCAAACCACCGGGCTACCGCACCCGAAATGTGCCAACAGCACGCGGTGTTCCCAGGTGGTCACCCACCCAAGTACTAACCGCGCCCGATGCTGCATGACATCATTGATCTAACGAGAACCGTTGTTTTCAGCACGGTAGGGCCGTTGGTCACAATCACAGTATGTTGTTGAGACCCAGACAGTCCGATCTACCAGAAGGGTGTAAGGTAACTGTTTGGGCGGCTGGAAAGTGCCACCCAATTTAGACCGGAACCCTGTGGGGGACAATCACATTGTGTTAAGTACCTTGTTTCACCAACCGGAAATCTACCTCTGAATCTCGGAATTGGGCAGCAGAAGCTCTATCGTTGAGCTAGTGGGACGAAATTGCAAGATCTTATAGGCGAAGTGGACTCTGCATTCTCCAAACTCTAATGTCAGATTGGCGGACAACTGACAATCTGATTGACCTCCGCCTGCAACTTTTACATCGTTTTAGCTTCCTTTTACTACTATTTTTTACTCAGGTTAGTATCTTGCGTGGTCGATTTCCTCTCAATTTGAAATCGACGCTTAATCTTCCAGAGTCCACTTAATCCGTGCTAGTTATACTAGGGTCACTTTCTGACAACCGACATTTTTGCACTAACCTACAGGGTTGATTTGTTCTTGCGCCAATATACCTTCTTCCCCAATCAGGAATCGAATCCTATATCTCCGAACTGACAAACCGACGCTCTACCGTTGAGCAACTGGGATGAAATTGCAAGTTCTTATAGTCAAAGTTGTTTCTGTAAGTGTAAATAGGAACAATATACAGTAAAACAACACTTAAATGCTCCACAAATTTCACAAAACAGCCGAATACATTGACGAATAACACTGTTCAATGTAGTACCACGTCAACTGAACTACAACTGAGTAGGGGGAGGATAGGATTACATAAGGATTATTCTCTGTGCCCGAAGTGTAACTTAGCACAGGTCACTCCTTCTCATGCTTTGTTATGTATTGGTTGCCACAAAAGCCAGCTGTATTCCAGTCCTGAAACGGTCTTGGACCTTTAGAAATATCACGAGATCATGGTCTTGATCTAATGTTGCTGTCAGTCAGTGGGGATAAGTAGCAACAACAGAATATTCGTCCAATGGCACTGTGCATAGGCACTGGGGGAACGACAGTGCTCTCTCTCTCTCTCTCGCAGCCTCGCATGCAGCTTCCTATGTGCGCATGCGCACAGCAGTCAAACACCAAGCTTCACAGTTCCAGGGGCGTGGTGTTTGACTGTTGTGCGCAAGTAGGAAGCTGCACCCCAGGCTGCAAGAAAGAGAGAGCACTGTCGCTCCCGCAGTGCTAATGCACGAGCCGCCACTGGCTCATTTCGAGATGTTTTTCGAGCATTCGAGCACTCGCCAAATGCCTCCAAATATGATAACCCCTTCCGAATTTCAGAATATGGCAACCCTAGATGCATGTTATAGGAAAACAAGTACGGTGGTTTTCTCCGTCTGGTAAAAAAAAATCCAGTGCCGGAAATTTACACATTCGCAATAGTACCCGTATGTAGAGTTTACGCCATACACAATTAAAACGTGCGGCTTTGACGACTTCTTTAGTTAAAAATGTGTATCAGACTATTTTATTCTTCGCGTCTAAAAAGTAGATTATTATTGAGAAAATCCAAACATATTATAAATTATTCCGTATATCTTGACATGCTTCAGACATATTCGACATACTATCCACACAAAAAGTAAAGATAGATTCATCTATCAAAATTAAGCTGCAAAATAACTTAGCTGACATCTAACACGACCAGCTTATATATGCATTACAACAAACGGAAGTAACGAGGCGTGTAATGATTATGAAAAGAATAAGCAAACAAGAGATTCTAAGAAGTTGCACTAAATCAAATCCGTAATTTCTAATGCGAGAAAAAAAATTAAGGATCAGAAAATGCTGAGCTATAAGGAATTAAGGTATCACTGGTGCTGGTGGAGTGTATTTATTTTAATAAAGGTAATTTTTCTCAATTGTATTAAATGGTATTAAGTGATCAATCATATTTCAGTCCCGTTTGAAAGGAAATATTTTATGTATTATTAACAGAATCCTGAAAAGTAAAAAATGTATTAGAAATACAACATAAATGAAATTAGCAATGGCATGAACTGGTTTCAGAAGCAGCAACAATCAGCAACCTTTTGCATCATACAAAGATGGAGCAACCGCACGAATTAAAGTAAGCAAGCGCCAATCAGTAAGTAGTTGCATTATGTGAACCAGAAATCATTGCCACCCGAAAAATAGAAAAAAAATTAGAAAGAAAAAGCGAGGAAAAGAACAATGAAAACACTTATTTAGTAAATATGAGTACGGACGTTAGTACCGTACAAAAATAAGTAAGGAAATAACTAGTTTCTGGGACTACATAAGCAAAACCACCAACTAACTTCAAAAATCATGAGCAAAAATATTGTAAGAATGCATGTGAATAAGAATTCGAAATTATGTAGTAACAAAAGTACAAAATACAGGAAAACAAGCTATTTCGGAAGCTAAATGAATGCTGTATCCAAGAACTTAAAAACATTCGTTCAAATTACTACAAAAATACCAGTTTATAAAATACTATAAAGACTAAGGAAATAACTAAAATAGAATAACATCATGCTTAATCCACATTCATTCATATCCTTTACTTGTATCCGAAAATGTTGTACATGAGTTTTTTCGGAAGCTAAATCAATGTTGTATCCAAGAACTTAAAAGACATTCGTTCAAATTACTAAAAAAATAATAGTTTATAAAATACTATAAAGATTAAGAAAATAACAAATGTAAAATACATCACTACTTGTGTAAAAAAACTTTATTTATGCTTAAACCCACATGCATTCAGATTCTTATTAGGAACAAGATAAGCTGATATAATTTGAGAAAATTGTCTAAGGGTTTGAGAAAGAGTCACATTTTAAACTTATGTGGCGGTCCTGACTCCACTATAACTAGTTAGTTGCCTCACCACAATGCTGAATTACACTCTTGTGTGTTTCAGAAGATTGCTGAACGAAACCTCATTGCTGTCAGAAGTGTGCGTTAATAAAAAACCAGACACATAGCTAGAAAGTTAACATTTTATGTACAAAACACAAAACGAATAAAGCCACACAATAAACTCATCCAAAATAAATTGAGCCTCTGGCGACGAAATAACATGATACACGATAAGGCGTATTTGCCAGCTAGCTAGTCGCTCATGTACATTTTTACAGAAAAATATGAGCTCTGGGGGACCAAAGCCTGCGATGAAAAACCTTCACGCGCCTGACGTTACCAAGTAAGTGATTTGCAAATGGCTACTGGCACGACTTATAACATTATACAAATCTAAAAACAAATTATTATACGAGGAAATTAAAGTTTGAAAGTTCAAAAATAAAGTTAAAAATATGTAAAAGTAAAAAAATGGATTTGAGTCGCCACAATTACATCATTCCTGTCAATCACGATGACAAATGCCTATGCATCAGGGCACAAGGAGTATATTTTTTTAAATGGTTTACGAAGAAATAAAATCTGATATTAACAATGAATTACTTTACATATAAAATGCAATAAATTTACTTTTTCACACTGTAAAACTAATGTGTAAAATCCACGACACAATGTTTTTCCTATTTGAATTGTACATTTAGCGCTTTTACGTATGTCAAAAGCAAAACTATTGCGAAGTATCCAAGTAAGATACATTTCACACAAATCTAAATTAATAATTAACTATATTACTAGCATTTGTAATAAGCAATACAATATATACAATAAAATATTTTAATAATTAATTCATCCATTTGGTGCTCTGTTTTTCCGCCAAAGAAATCCCAACTATAGATGTTATTGGTGTCAAAAATATATAATGCGAATCATTAAGTTAATTGTACATACATTCAGATTATTTATTAAATATACCTGAATTGTAGAACTTTCTGTTTTTTACAATTACATTGTAGGGGTGAATACAACTTGGAAACGGAAACGTAGGTTATTGATTCTAATATGTAGTAAAGTAGTACTTCTTTAGTAAGTAAGATGCCTCTGTAGGAATTGATATTGCTAGTCCCGAACTTGGGACTCGGTGCTTACAAGACCGACATTATAAGGTTAGAGCAAAAGCTAGCTTCGACTCCGTATTTATAATTCGGGTACTGATTCTTAGCATCTTCGATCGATGTCTTTGGTAGGAACAGAGTCGGCTGCTGCCACACACTCCACCCCCTGATGAGAAGCCCGGTCGAATTTCGGCGAGGAGGGGGCCTCCCAGAAAACCCCCGTGCGTCCCCATCCGAAACTCACTCGAGGAGCTGAATGGCCGGAAGGCGTGTCGTACCTCGGGCGTGCCGTCAGTTGTGGTCAACCAGGAAGGGAGTAGTAGCGCCTCTGGCTCCGTGTGGTGCCGCCATCTCGTGTTGAGATCGTTGGACAGAGAAGATTGATTGCTCGCATGTCCAGGGTCATCATTGTAGGAATTGACGTTGCTAGTCCGGAGCCAGGCCCGAACTCGGGAGCCGGTGCTTACAAAACCGACATTATAAGGTTAGAGCAAAAGCTAGCTTCGACTCCGAACTTATAATTCGGGTACTGATTCTTAGCAACTTCGATCGATGTCTTTGGCAGGAGCAGAGTCGGCTGCTGCCACACCTCTTATTTGATTTTACCCTGCTTTTAATCTTCTGTTAATCGACCACATCAGCAGCAAGGATAATTCGGTGAACATTAAAAGTCTTTCCCAAATAAAAAAACACATTGTTCACCAAAAATATTCACCAGTACTGACGCAGTTTTTACTTTCCCTGCAATACATGGTAATGTATAGGGAAAATATTGGAATCGTGTTGAAAATTACAACTCGAATTTTCGACCGCTGTATACATATTGAGCACACTAGAATACGAAAAACTTATTTATAACGCGTCGTTCATGTGTGTGTGTGTATTTGTGCAATGACTGTATCCACTCTAGCACAAAACCCATGAACCAAATTTCCCAAAATTTTATAATTACGGGTGATCCTCGTGCTCATTAGATTTTGGTATGATTCGTCAAAACTGATCTGACTACTTTTATAAAATGGCCTGCAAAAACCATCGAAACCTGAAATAAAAGACTAAAGGTATCAATTAAACGCTTGACGTAATGTTTGACAAAGAAAAGCATAAGACTAACAGAATAACTGTAGGACTTACCGCTGTCGAGATATTTTAGTCTCATTTATCTGGAGCCTTTTTTGTAACACTGGCTCTGAAAATATATCCAGTCGTTAAATGAAAACAAAAATGTAAGTAAAACTGTTAATTTGCTGTAATTGCAAATAAATTTACGTGTTTTGTTATATGTGTGTATGTGTGTTCAATTCAAATCAGAATGATTATGAAAGTAAGAAAGAGAAAGTGACTTTGAGTCTGTAGGGAAAGTCAAGTACTGCCAGCATCAGATTTTTTAGAAAAGAAATGAAAATGAGTTGTGAATGAATATGTGTTTGCAGAATTCTAACATTTTTATAGAATCTTAATTATTCTCTTTTTGAACTTAATTATGTATTTTAATATATTTATTGAAAATTTTCATTTTCATCAAATTCTTTCATCTATTTGAATTTATTCTTTTAATCTATCTTTATCTATATATTACTCTATACCTTATTCTCTTAATAATTCACCTATAAATACATTTCTGGTTAAAAGAAATCCAGTTGCATGATCTTAATTCACTTCAACTTTCCTGAATAAGAAATATGTTAGAGATAACAGCTTGAACTTAACGGAGATTAAAAGTAAGAAAAATACTCACATCAAAGTTCCGAACAAAACCCAGAATCACGATCAAATCACCGAACTTACGTCAGCCTTTATCGATTTCCAAAATGAATTCAATACTCTGAATCCGAAGATTTCAAAAAAGTGCTTTATAAAAGAATTCATAAAGTGGGTTCTTTCTCTTATTGCAATTATAAGATGTCCTTTATTAATGAAAGGATTAATTGAAAAAAAAGAAATCGAGGAAATATGTTAATAGTGGCATGAAGACATCTTAAGTATAAACGTATAATGTTTCTAATCCTTTAATAAAAAATATTTAAAAATTTTTTTTTATCTTCCAATTAATTATTAATATAGCTTTCAGTTATAAAAGATTGAGACAAATGTGTAGAAAAATGTTTATACATTATATTTCGTTCTGGTATTAAATGTGTTTTTACTTTCCCTGCAATACATGGTAATGTATAGGGAAAGTATTGGAATCATGTCGAAAATCGCAACTCGAGTTTTCGGCGGATCTACACGTTTCGAGACCTCTAGAATATGAAAAAACCATTTTTAGTGTGACGTCTGTGTGTGTGTCTGTCTGTCTGTGTATCTGTCTGTCTGTCTGTGTGTCTGTCCAATGTATGTATTCACTCAACTCAAAAACTAAAGGACTGAATTTCATAAAAATTGGTAGATAAGACCCTTGGGTGTGACCCTGGTGCTGATTAGTTTTTGGTACAATTTGGAAAAAAAAAACCGCCTCTTTTTGCGAAATGTCCCGCAAAATTCTCATGTATTTTCTCAAGCTGAGATACAAATTGACCAAATTTCACAAAATTTGGTAGATAAATCATATGTGGGATACTCTGGTGCTGATTAGATTTTGGTACGATTCGGAAAAGAACAACTTGCCTTTTTTTACGAAATGTCCTGCAAAAATCGCCAATATCTAAAAAAAGACTACGTATGTTCAAATGCATCATTAAAATGCTTGTTTCATACGTAATTTTTGACGAGGAAAAGAATAAGAACAAATCTATTACTCTAGGATTAACCGTTCTCGAAGTATTTGAGATTTTTTGCATTTTTTATACCGTCTTTGGAAAAATGTCCAATTTCCAAATAAAAGCTGAAATTGAATTAAAAATGCAAATTTAATGTCATTTTGTGCAACTAAACTCAATTTAATGAATTCTTAAAGAAATAATGAAAAATCAATTATGTGCTGCTTACATCAGATTTTTATATTTTATGATTCAACTAGCAGTATACACGTTCTTCGTACTGAATACGCAATATAATGAAACTCAAAGTTCACAATCATGTACATATTCCTATAGTAATCCAAAGAACATTGGTATTCCAAACATTCTATTAAAATATTTAAATTATGCTCCTTAACAGAAATTTAAGAATCTCTGTTGTTACTGTACAAAATTATTTTCAGAGGCCAATCTAAAGGATAAAACATCCTGATCCCATTTCTACACAAATTAACAAAAAATACGAAATTCTATCAATATTGGCAAAATAAAAGCGCTAAACTTGTATAGGTAGATATACCCACACAACTTATAATCTCGAATATTAGAATCGCATTAGTAGAAGATTATCCGTACTACAAAATATGAGTTTCAAAAATCTTTGCTAAAATAAAACATATGACGCAATATGTTGAAAATATCAATAATCTCCATAATCCTTAAACCTGAAGGCTGTAGAAGATTCCAATATACGCTAAAATGAAAGTGATAAAATTGTATGGAAAGATATATCCTCAATATTTATGTTCTCGTTGATTAGAAGATATACCCCTGTATTAGTAGAATATATATCCGTACTACAATATATGAGTTTTAACAATCTTTGCCAAAATAAAATAGATGACTTAATAAATTGAAAATATCAATAATCCCCGTAATCTTTAAACCTGAAGGTCGTATTTGATATATTGCAATCAAAAATGCAATTTCGATGAAATTTATTTAATGCATTTCTTAATTTAATTTATCACACAAATTTAATACAATTCGTCTGCCGCATAAACAAGCTGGATTTAAATCCGTTTCTAAGTGGCATGGTATTATTTTTTTCAAATAAATTTGCGGAAAACATATCGTACGCATAATGTTAAGTCTATGGAAGTTTTGACTATACGTTTATAATTAATATCTACACAACCCCTAGTCCTTGAATTTAAACTCGAAAAATGGACTAGATTTTAATTGGGGCTATTTTAAAACTGCCAACAACATTTCGTGGCTGTTCTCCTGCGATGATGAGTCAAACATACATACATACAGACAGACAGACATATTTTCAATTTTATGTATATAGATGATAGAACGGTACTCCTTAGTATGGTTCAATAGTTACATGACCTATATCAACCAATTCAAATTATGTGAAGGTTATTTTAACATTCCTTCGAACCTCGTTCATCGTATAGAAAATTTAAAGATACCATTCGATTTGGAATATCGTCCTATACGCAGTGATGTACCTATTTACGTAAAAACCACAGTTGTGGCTATAAATAATCAATATTATAACATCCATTTTTCTCTGCCTATTTATACGAATTATTTTCAAAGTGACTGCTTAAAACATATAAAGTGTCTCGTATGACTTTGAAATATACTTTTTTGAAAAAAGTACTTATAAAATGTAGTGCCATTATGCTTATAAATTTGAATTTTGAATTTGCTTAATGAATCATTTCCTTAAATATCTATTTTTTGTATCAAAGTTTCAGCGAATATATTTTAAATTATTAAATACCAGTACTCACATTAGCCTTTACGAATGAGATATCTGCTAACGATACCATCTTAAACTTAACGAAGATTAAACGTAAGAAAACTTCTTACATCAAAGTTCGGAACAAACACCAAAGGCCATGATCAAATTCCAGAACTTGTGTCAAAACTTTTGGTCGTAAAATTACTTGAATATTATAAATTAAAGACATAAAAAGTTCGCAGAGAATTTGGAAAAAATATTTGCTCATTTTAATTAAACAGCACGTTTAATTAAACTAGATCAATATTAATGACAATTTATTGATTACGATATGGGAAGTGATGTATTAAGAGAAATGTTTTTTTTTTTGTTTAACAAATGATTTTAAAAACCTTTTGTGTTTCATAAAAACGTGTAATTGCAAAATGACAAATTATAATGTGATAAACGTGTTTGTTAATAAATAATATTAGAATATGATTTTTCTTAGAAAATGATCCACTTATCTGTGTTAAAAAAAGCTAGTGTTTATTAAAAGATGATGTTCATAATGAAGATTATAAATTACATTATGCCCTGTTTAGACGGAAAGTAGGGTTATTAAAATTCATTTTTGGGGAAGGGTTTCCAAATGTTTGAAATATATTTTAGGACTATGAAATGTATATTCTTTAATAAACAGGCCAATATATAAAATCACGATGTCCTTAAGATGCTTGCACACTGGGCTAAAATGTTCGTCAAAAATGTTATGCAACCATGTAAACTATTCGATACTCTTGTTCATCCACACAAAATGGTCATCTAACATTGCGCGACTAAGTTAAAGAATGTTCTGTGTTCGTTAATGCATTTCGAAGTATCCATCATTTCGAGTATTAAGACGGACTTGATGAGTGATTCTCTAAACCTGGTTCATGGCAACTTACTTGATAATCAGCAATCACTGTTTCCGTAGATGATTGAAAAGAACACTTTAATACATTATGAATATAGTGCACAAGATTTCAGTGGACGATTAATAGTTGCTGATTTACCAAATATATGTGCTATTTTATTTATGTATCTACACTTACTCTAAGCACTGATGTAAATCAATCATGCGAATAACACACATAACACAATAAGTTTTCTCATAAGTTCAGAAATTTCTCCTCAATATGATTGTTCGCGAAACAGATAAACTCAAAATGTTCAAAAATAAACAACAGCCATAGCAGTATAAAATCCAAACAAATCACAGTTAACGTAAATCCTTGGAAAATATCTCACATAAAACGGAACTTTTAGTAAATAAGATGTCTCTTACTGTCCCCGACTTTACCTTTCTTTTAACCTTCGGTTAATCACCTACATCAACTCAATAGAAAACAGTGATAGGTTAACATTAAAAATCTTTCTCAAATATAACAAGAAAGATCAATCATGCTTAAAGCATTGATTATGAAACACTTTCCAACTTCAATGCAATTTTATTTAAACATGTCTAAAATGCAATACATTCCTCTGTAATATTTTAAAACTCATCACAATACTACATTAATTATTATATTTGACACCTTAAACCTTCATCGAAAAAAATTAACTTCATTCAAATGACGGCATTAAAGTATAAATTGCCTGGTTTAAACATCTCTAAAATGTGATACATTCCTCGGTAATAATTTTAGAATTATCATAATACTACGATAATTTATTATATTTGAAAACATCATCGAAAACAACTGAAATTCATTCAAATGACGTCATAAAAAAATAACACGCCTGGCTCTCTCTATAAAAGCAACATTTCATTCATAAATAATTTCCCCATTCATGTCATTCATCACAATACTATAATAATTTATTTTATTTAAAAATTAAGACCATTGAGCTACAAGTAAGTAAACTCAATGCGTAAAACTTCATCGAAAAATATCGTCCTTCTATTTCTAAAATCAATGAATATTTCATTCATATCAGCTAAGCAGACTCCATGGACTAAATGATTTTGTGTTAAAGAATTACAGCGATTCTAATACAACTCATTCTACATATTTTGCTGTTTACATTTTACATAGCTGAAAAATAGGCTTAATAGTAGAAATAATGAAATTTGGAAGAGCATTTAAACTGAAATATATTGTCATTGCGTTGTTTCAGTATGTAGATGCGCAGAATTTAAGCAAAAATAAAGTAGTTTTAGGACGGATACAACACTCAATATGAATTAAAAAGAACTTTAAAAATCACGATTTTGACACAAGATGGATGCCATATATCATTTTGAAGTGGGTCATGTGATCGTTTCATATCATGGATACGTGATCGCTTCATATAAGAGGTGTTATTATTATTTTAATTTTTATTTAAAAAACAACTGAATATATTTCGCTGAATTTTTTTTTTTTATATATTTTATGGAACAATTTGAATATTGCCTAAAATTTTCGAAGTAATTTGTGAATTTTAAATCCGCTTAAAAAATGCTTGAAAAATTAGGTCCCATAGGGCTCAATGTATTCCATTTTTTCAACCCGGGTTCAATCCAAAACTAATTGGGTGATATTATTCATTTATATTCCCATAGGTCCTATAGACCGTCTGAACAACATACTAAAATTTTATTTTGATTAAGTCATTTTTACGGCAGTTATCGTGCTAACGGACAGACAGACAGACAGACAGAATGAATGAACAAAGTCATAAACACTTTTCAACTTTGTTGTAAAGTGTTAAAAATCTGATATGGGCAGCACATGACTTTCGCTGCATACTTATATCCACGTTCTCTTTATTTTAATCAAATTTAATTCACTTTTAATTCAATTTTCGTTCTCATTTGTTAACTGGATTTATTTTCAAAGATGGCGTAGAGAAAATACGAAAAAACTAAAATATCTCGAGAACGGCTAGTCCTGGTATATTGAGGCTAATCTTATTCTTTTCTTCGTTAAAAACTACGTATAAAAAAATCTTTAAATGGATATATTTCAGCATACGTAGTTTTTTATTTTAGAATTTGACGATTTTTAGGGGCCATTTCGCAAGAAAAGGCAGGTTATTCTTTTTTAGTCGTACCAAAATCTAATCAGCACCAGGGTGACCCACACGCGACTTATCTACCGAATTTTGTGAAATTCGATCCATCAGTTTTTCAGAGTGGATAAAGGTTTTTGAGTTTCATTTCGCAAAAAAAGCCAGGTCCTTTTATCACGAATCGTACTCAAAACTAGTAAGCACCAGATTCGCCCACAAGTGACTAACCTACCAAATTTTATGAAATTCGGTCAGTTAGTTTTTTAGTTAGAGTGGATACAAAATTTGCACAGACAGACAGACACACACAGACGTCACGCTAAAAATGGTTTTTTCGTATTCTAGAGATCTCGAAACGTGTAGGTGAGTCGAAAACTCGAGTTGCGATTTTCGACATGATTCCAATATTTCCCCTATACATTACCATGTATTGCAGGGAAAGTAAAAATCATTGTTCACCAAAAATATTCGCCAGTACTGACGCACTTTATTTTCACCCTGCAATACAGAATAATGTATAGGGAACGTATTGGAATCATGCCGAAAATCGCAAGTCGAGGTTTCAAAGGATCTGCACGCTTTGGGACCTCTTGAACACTAGAAAAATACTTTTAGCGTGACATCTGTGAGTGTGCCTTTGTGTGTACCTGTTCGTCTGTGCAATGTTTGTACCACTCTAAATCAAAAACTAATAGACCAAATTTCATAAAAATTTTAAGGTTGTTGAGTCTGGTGCTGATTGGTTTTTGGTATGATTCGGAATAAAAGAATCTTCCTTTTTAGCGAAATGAACCGCATAAATCGTATGTAACCATGCTAGCTTAAAATTCAATAAACTAAATTTCACAAAATTTGGTAGATAAGTCACTTGTGGGTTACCCTGGTGCTGATTAGATTTTGGTATGATTCGTAAAAAATAACCTTCCTTTTTTTTTTTTTTTTTTTTTTTGCAAAATGTCCTGTAAAAATTGTCAAATCTAAACTAAAAGAGCTTGTACTTTCAAATTTATCAATAAAATGCTTGTTTTATATATAATTTTTGACGTTGAAAAGGATAAGCCAAATCTCACAACTCTAGGACAAACCGTTCTCGAGATAGTTTGGTTTTTCGCATTTATGCTACGCACCATTTTAAAATACATCCAGTTTTTAAATGATAACGGAAATTGAATTACAGGTGCACATTCAGTTGTTGTTGTTGTTGTTGTTGAGTCCCAGACCGTCCGACCTACCAGAAAGGTGTAAGATAACCGTTCGGACGGCCGGGAAGTGCCACCCAATTTAGACCGGAACCCAGTGGGGGAGGATTTTGACTTTCCCTACGGCACATGGTAATGTATAGAGAAGGTATTGGAATCATATCAATAGGAATTGCAACTTTAATTTTCAACTGAGCTACGCGTTTTGAGACTTCAAGAACAATAAAAATCTACTTCTAGCAGGATTTTTGTGGGTGTGTGTCTGTATGTGCAATAAAGTTATTCACTGTAACTAAAACGCTAACTGACCAAATTTTATAAAATTTTATAGGTAAGTCAGTTGTTCACTTGTGGGTTACCCTGCGGCTGATTATATTTAAGTATGATTCGGGATAAAAGAAAAAGCCCTTTTATTTTGCTATATGACCCGAAAAAGTTGTGTGTATTCACTCTAGCTAAAACACTAATATACCAAATTTCGCAAAATTTGGTAGATAAGTCAATTGTTGGATATTCTTTTGCTGATTAGATTTTAGTACTATTCAGGGGAAAAGAACCTGGGTTCTTTTGCGAAATTGCCTGCAAAAATCGTCAAATTTTAAAATAAAATATTCCCTATGCTTAAATATATGAATTAAATGCTTGTCTTATTCTTAATTTTTGACGATGAAAGGAATAAGACAGATCCGATTAGTCTATATCTAGCCGTCCTCCAGATATTTTATTTCGCTACACCGTCTCTGAAACTGCGTCCAGTTACAAAATGAAAAATCTGATGTGGGCAGCACATGACTTTCCCTGCAGACTTAAATTCATATTTGCTTTATTTCCTTAATAATTCATTAGATTGAGTTTAATTGCACCAAATAACACTAAATTTGCATTTTTAATTCAATTTTTTTTGTATTTGGTGATTGGACATTTTTCTGATAGTGGCGTAACAAAAATGCATGAAATCTCAAATATCGTAAGAACGGTTAGTCCTAATGTATAATTTAGTGTGTTTTATTCTTTTCCTCGTCAAAAATTGCGTGTAAAACAATAATTTAACTGATACATTTCAGCATACGTTGTCTTTGTGTTTTTAGATTTTGGCGATTTTTGCGGGCCATTTCGTAAAAAAAGGCACGTTGGCCTTTTCCGAATTATACCAAACTCTAATCACCACCAGAGTGTCCCACAAGTGACTTACCTACCAAATATTGTGAAATTTTGTCAATTAGTATTTTAGCTAGGGTGGATACATGAAATTTTTACGGGCCATTTCGTAAAAAAAGGCGAGTTTTTCTTTTTCGAATCGTACCAAATTCTAATCAGCACCAGAGTATCCAACAAGTAATTTATTTATCTACTAAATTTTGTGATATTTGGTTAATTAGTATTTCAGCTAGAGCGGATAAATGAAATTTTTAAGGGCCATTTAGCAAAAAAGGGCAGGGTCCGCCTTCACGAATCGTACCAAAAACTAATCAGCACCAGGGTCACATCCAAGTGACTTACCTACCAAATTTTATGAAATTCGGTCCATTAGTATTTGAGTTAGAGTGGATACATACCTTGCACAGACACACAGACAGATACACATACAGACACACACACACAGGCAGACGTCACGCTAAAAATAGTTTTTTCGTATTCTAGAGGTCTCAAAACGTGTAGATCCGTCGAAAACTCGAGTTGCGATTTTCGACATGATTCCAATACTTTCCCTATACATTACCATGTACTGCAGGGAAAGTAAAATTTTAATTAAGAGTGCAAATTCGGTGTAATTTCAAATATATATGAGTGTTATTTTGTGCAATTGATCTCACTTTAATGATGTATTAAAGAAATACAGAGAAACCGAATTTAAGTCTGTAGAGAAAGCTATGTGCTGCCCACATCAGATTTTTATTGTTACTGCTTTGATTCCGAATTCTGCGTTTGTTTAATAAATCATTCCCTGAAACATCCATTTTAAGTGTAACAAAAAATCGCGGAATAAAGTTTCAATTACTAAAAATCCTTGCCCACTTTAGCTTTTTCGAGTAAGAAATTTGTTAGCGATAACAGCTTGAACTTAACTAAGATTAAAAGTAAGAAAACTACTTACATCAGAGTTCCGAGCAAACATTGAAAGCCTTGATCAAATCTGAGAATATGCGTCGGCGTTTATCGATCGTAAAAAGACTTGAATATTATGAATCAGAGGACTTCCAAGTAAAAATTATTCGCAAAGAATGTAATAAAAAAGTTTAATTATTGCTTTAATGAAGGAACACGTTTAATTAAAATAGTTTAAGATTAATGATACTATTCATTATGATTTTGTAAATATTTCATCTAAAAGAAATTACTGTTTTTAAAATTATTACTTATGTTTGGCTTTGGTGTTTTAAGAAGTTTTTAATGAAAAACAAATTAGGTTTTCAAAAATATTATATTTGTTTAAGTTGTAAATTCTAAGGATAAAATTATAATTTTTCTTCTTAAAAATCATAGAAAAGGATTTTTACACCTCAAGCAGAAAAAAAATAAGTCCTTTTTATGGACTTCAAGGCAATATCATTTTTTACTTTCCCTGCAATACATGGTAATGTATAGGGGAAGTATTGGAATCATACCGAAAATCACAATTGGAGTTTTCGACGGATCTACACGTTTCGAGACCTCTAGAATACGAAAAAACCATTTTTAGCGTGACGTCTGTGTGTGTGTCTGTCTGTCTGTCTGTGTGTCTGTGTGTCTGTCTGTCTGTCTGTGTGTCTGTCTGTGCAGATTTTGTATCCACTCTAATTAAAAAACTAACGGTCCGAATTTCACAAAGTTTTGTAGGTAAGTCGCTTGTGGGCGGGGCTAATGCTGATTAGTTTTGGGTACGATTCGGAATAAAAGAACCCGCCTTTTTTGTGAAATGGCCCGCAAAAGCTTGTATCCACTCTAACTGAAAAACTAATGGACCGAATTTCACAAAATTTGGTGGATAAGTCGCTTGTAAGCCAACCTGGTGCTGATTAGATTTTGGTACGATTCGGAAAAAAATAACCTGCCTTTTTTTGCAAAATGGCCCGCAAAAATCGTCAAAATCTAAACTAAAGAACAAGGTATACTCAAATATATCCATTAAATGCTCGTTTAATACGTAATTTTTAACGACGAAAATAATATGACCAACCCCATTACACTAGGACTAGCCGTTCTCGAGATATTTTAGTTTTTCGTATTTTCTCTACACCACCTTTGAAAACAAGTCCGGTTACCGAATGAGAACGGAAATTGAATTAAAAGTGAAATGAATTTAATTAAAATAAAGAGAACGTGGATACAAGTCTGCAGGGAAAGTCATGTGCTGCCCACATCAGATTTTTACTTTCCCTGCAATACATGGTAATGTATAGGGAAAGTATTGGAATCATGCCGAAAATCGCAACTAGAGTTTTCGACGGATCTACACGTTTCGAGACCTCTAGAATACGAAAAAACTATTTTTAACGTGACGTCTGTGTGTGTGTCTGTGTGTCTGTCTGTGAGTCTGTCTGTGTGTCTGTCTGTGTGTCTGTCTGTGCAGATTTTGTATCCACTCTAACTAAAAAACTAATAGACCGAATTTCATAAAATTTGGTAGGTAAGTCACTTGTGCGCGAATCTGGTGCTGATTAGTTTTGGGTACGATTCGGGATAAAAGAACCCGCCTTTTTTGTGCGAAATGCCCCACAAAACCTTGTATCCACTTTGGCTAAAAATCTAATGGACCGAATTTCCCAAAATTTGATAGATAAGTCACTTGTAGGTTACCCTGGTGCTGATTAGATTTTGGTATGATTCGGAAAAAATAACCTGCCTTTTTTAGCAAAATGGCCCGCAAAAACGACAAAATCTAAAATAAAAAACTACGTATGCTGAAATATATCCATTAAATGCTTGTTTTATACGTAATTTTTAACGAAGAAGAGAATCAGACCAACCCCATTACACTAGGACTAACCGTTCTCGAGATATTTTCGTTTTTTGTCTACGTCACCTTTGAAAATGAGTCCAGTTACCAAATGAGAATGAAAATTGAATTAAAAGTGAATTAAATTTAATTAAAATAAAGAGAATGTGTATATAAGTCTGCAGGGAAAGTCATGTGCTGCCCACATCAGATTTTTTACTTACCCTGCAATATATCGTTTTGCAGGGAAAGTATTGGAATTTTTCCCTGCAATATATATATATATATATATATATATATATATATATATATATATTGCAGGGAAATATATATATAGGGAAAGTACTGGAATCATGTCGAAAATCGCAACTATTTTTCGACGGATCTACACGTTTCGAGACCTCTAGAATACGAAAAATCTATTCTTCGCGTGACGTCTGGGTGTGTGTCTGTCTGTTTGCGCAGATTTTGTATCCACTCTAAATAAATAACTAATTGACCGAATTTCATAAAATTTAATAGATAAATCATTTGTGGGCGAATCTGGTGCTGATTAGTTTTGGGCACGATGCGGGATAAAAAAATCTGATGTGGGCAGCACATGACTTTCACTACAGACTCAACTTCATATTTTCTTTATTTCTTTAAGAATTCGTTAGATTGAGTTTTATTGCACCAAAAAACACTAAATTTGCATTTTCATTCAATTTTTGTTTTTATTTGGTAATTACCATTTTCCCGAAATCGGCGTAAAAATATGCAAAAAATCTCATATATCTTGAGAACGGTTAGTCCTAAAGTATAATGGAGTGTGTTATATTATTTTCCTCGTCAAAAATTGCGTATAAAACAAAAATTCATTAGATATATTTGAGCATATATTGTCATTTTTTTTTCGATTTTGACGATTTTTGCGGGTCATTTCGTAAAAAAAGGCAGGTTGTTCTTCTCCGAATTGTACCAAAATCTAATCAGCACTAAAGTATCCCACAAGTAACTTATCTACCAATTTTTGAGAAATTGGCTCAGTGAGCATTTTAGCTAGTGTGGATACATGAAATTTTTGCGGGCCATTTCGTAAAACAAAGCAGGTTTGTTCTTTTCCGAATCGTACCAAAATCTAATCAGCACCAGAGTGGACCACAAGTGACTTATCTACCAAATTTTATGAAATTTAGTCAATTAGTTGAGTTAGAGTGAAAATATTCAATTTTTGCGGGCCATTTCGTAAAAAAAGGCAGGTTGTACTTTTCCGAATCATATCAAAATTTAATCAGCACCAGGGTGAGCTACAAGGGACTTATGTACCAAATTTTGTAAAATTTAATCAATTAGTTTTTCAGTTACAGTGGATACAGGCAATTTTTGAGGGCTATTTCGAAAACAAAGGAGGGTTGGTTTATTCCGAATTATACCCAAAATTAATCAGCACCAGGGTCACACACAAGTGACTTACCTACCAAATTTTATGAAATTCGGTCCATTAGTTTTTGAGTTAGAGTGGATACATACATTGCACAGACAGACACACATACAGACAGACAGACAGACACACACAGACGTCACGCTGAAAATAGTTTTTTTTCGTATTCTAGAGGTCTCGAAACGTGTAGATCCGTCGGAAACTCGAGTTGCGATTTTCGGCATTATTTCAATACTTTCCCTATACATTACCATGGGAAAGTAAAAAAAACGCCTTTTTTGCGAAATGGTCCGCAAAAGCCTGTATCCACTTTAGCTGAAAAACTAATGGACCACATTTCCCAAAATTCGGTATACAAGTCGCTTGCGTGTCACCCTGGTACTGATTAGATTTTGGTATGATTTGAAAAAAAACCTGCCTTTTTTGCAAAATGGCCAGCAAAAATTGCCAAAATCTAAAATAAAAAACTACGAATGCTCAAATATATCCATTAAATGCTTGTTTTATACGTAATTTTTAACGAAGAAAGTAGTAAGATCAACCCCATTACACTAGGACTAACCGTTCTCGAGATATTTAAGTTTTCTTATATTTTCTCTACGCCACCTTTGAAAATAAGTCCTGTTACCAGATGAGAACGAAAATTAAATTAAAAGTGAAATAAATTTAATTAAAATAAAGAGAACGTGGATATAAATAAGCCTGCAGGGAAAGTCATGTGCTGCGCACATCATATTTTTTTATTTCTATTTAGAATGTAGTCAATACAATCGATCTTTAATATAAATGCCTATTTTTAGTGAAAGCATGTAATGTGAAGCCTCTGGCTCTACCTAATGCAGTTGATGTCCGTAATTGAAGCTTTAAAATAATATGATTTCAATAGCAATACTGGATTATATAGATAAGTGTGCAACACAAAATAATAAAAGGGGGGGGGGGGGGGAACATTACTTCTGTCAACGTTTCTCAGTCAAAACATATTTAATTATTCATAGAATATTTCACAAGTAAAAGTTACTCATTTGGCCGAAAAGTTTTTGGTGTACTAAATATGTAAAATAAAAGTAATACTCTATACTTGAACACGAATGTTATGGGGACGGGGGACTATCCAATTTAAGTTTTGCAGTAAAATAGATCAAGTAATAAATGAGAACTAACGGAAAGGTGGAACATTAAAAAAATAACACAAATATACATCAGAGAGAAATAAGAATTATTAAATAAATATTTTCGAAGAATAAAAAAAAATTTAATAAAACTTATGTTAAATTCATTTTCTAACATACATTTCTAAACATACATTAAATAAAATTTCTATACTGAACAAAAATAATTAACACTTCTTCAAGTCTTTAAGCAAGGGTTACATTTTTACTTTCCTTATATACATAATGTATAAGGAAACTATTGTGACGGGGTCGAAAATTCGAATCCGAGTCTTCGACGGAAGAGCACGTTTCAAGCATCCCTGATCACGAATCGAACATTTTTGAAGTGATGTCTGTGTGTGTGTGTCAGTGAGTCTGTGGAGACGATATCTCACGAACGAATGGAGCGATTCGAAGGAAATTTATTAAAAAATCCCAATCCATGAATACTGGAAGCCTATTGTTTTAAAACACAATCGAATGTTCAGAGCCCTGCTAAATTTTCAAATGAAATTTTGAAAAATCAACAAAAAATCACAACATTTAATAAAGTTACGCAAATAGACATTTCTTATGTAATGTTTCCTTAGAAAACGATTGACATAAATTTTAGGACGCTAGCATAAACCGTTCTCGAGATATTGTACATTTTTCAAATAAATTTATCAAAAAGTCCCATAAATTAAAAAAATAATAACTGTTAAGAAACATGTTCACTTTTCCTATGTAATACCATGCGATAAATTTGGTGACATCATTCGCGTGAATCTAGATCGTTCCATTCATGAAAAAAGATACTTTGAGTAATACTTTTGTATATGAACGCCAATATTCATTTATCTGCTGTAAGAATAACTTATTTCTCAGTACATGACGCTTGGCGAGATTTTGGCGACGAATTTAGCGGAATGTCGTCAACTTGGCGACATTTTTATATGTTGTCAAATTAACGAAAATCTCTCCAATGGATAAAAATGACGCTAAATCAATGAAAATTACGACTAATTCAATAAAATTCAATATCTTTGAAAGAATATAAGTATCTACTATAAGAATAACATTTTTTTTAACTGTAAAAGTAGTAAATTCATTGAATTATATAAAGAAAGTCATGTGTTGCACATATCAGATTTTTTTTTAATTATGTTCCCGAATTCAATTTTCGTTTTTGAGACCGAATGTCAAAGGATTGGTGTAGCAAGGATATTTAGTAAGAAAGATTGGTCATGGAATACGTATACATGACCTACGCTGCAATTATTTGGAAAACTATTCACGGAAATAAATATCACCCTAAATATATATCAAGAAAATAAATTTATGGATTTAAAAATAGGACCTTTTTCAGGCTATTAAACAAAAATCATGACTTTTTAAAAGCATTTAAAAACAAAATGAAAAATGAGGGCTTTTCAAAGCCCGCTGGAACCCTGAAAAAAGTTATAGATAGGACGATTTTATCAGAAAATGACAGTGTATTTACCACCATTTTGTCCTGAATGCTCTGTTTTGCTTTATTTTTATGTTAAATATTAAATTTATGCATAACAGCTAATATGCAGCAGCTGTGTGAGTTAATCTAACTTAACCAACAGTTTCATTCAGTTCATTATTTCCTACAGAGGATGCGCTCGACAATGTAATTCAATTTTGTATATTCCAAATATGTTTATGAAAATTGATAAAATTCATTAATTTCTCTATCCTATAATTTGTTATAGCTTTAATAATAAAATATATAAAATAAAAGTGCTGAAATATGTTTGTACATAGCATTGTTAGATGTATATCAATATTAAAATTCAATATTCCTTCTCCATATGATGTGGCCCAAAACTTGAGGCACGGCACTGGAACATTAGAAGCATACATTGAATTATATAAAATAGCGTAGTGTCGTACAAGACAGAGCACCAGGCGCGAAGCGCCTTTAATCTCCAGTTTCAATATGTGGTTCTTATCGTCAAACTGTGACATTAATTCAGTGACCCTAATTGGAGGTTCGAGGTTTTTATTTACTACTTTTTATTATTTGTACTAGCTCCTAGTGTGGCAGTTTGTTGCACATTTACAGTTTAAGCAGTTTGGGGGTTTGATGCAGATCTAAGGGTTACCTAGCGTTTTGGCAGTTTAGAGTTTAGAATATTATTATTTTTTTTCTATAAAATAATAGTCGCAAGTTTTATTTAAAAATCAGATGTTTGAGGTGGGATCTTTTAATTCCGATTATCGATGTTTAGAACAGCCCGGGGTCTCTTACGAGATTTGGCCTTGCGATGATCATAGTCATGCAGATTGAATAACAGTTCGTTTGGAACGGATGGCAAATTTCTGTAAAATTTAAGCGCTAGCTTTTTAATTTGGGCTCTAACAGCTTTTATTTTGAAGTCATTCCGAATTACCGAGTTTCTTAAGTACCTGGGAGCTTTCCTGATTATCCGTAGGATTTTGTTTTGTTTTGTCTCTAGGAGGTCTATTGTAGTTTTACAGGCATATCCCCATACGGGTGCTGCATACAGCATTCCCGGGCGGATGACCGATTTATAAATTAGGAGTTTATTTTGATAACTTAGATTTCCGTTTCCTATCATTGGGTATAAGGCTCCTGTGGCCATATACGCTTTTTTGATTAAGTTCGTTACGTGCTGTTTCCAGGTTAGGTGGGAATCTATCGTTACACCTAGGTATTTAGTAGATTTTTCCGCTTTTAGGGCATGGTTGTTTATGTACAGGGGCGGCGGAGGTTTACGTTTTCTGGAGAAATAAATCCAATGACATTTATTGGGGTTTAATTTTATTCGCCATTTTTCCAGCCAAGTTTGGAGTATGTCTAAGTGTTGTTGTAGCTGTCTGTGCATTACTGAGACATAGGGGTGTTTTGCAAGTATCGCACTGTCGTCTGCATAGAGTGCCAGCTCTGTGTTTGGAGTCCTAGGGATGTCGTTCAGGTATACGTTAAAGAGTGTCGGGCCCAGGATAGAACCTTGCGGTACACTACTTTTAATGAGCATGGGTGTTGATAAGTTACCTCCTACTCTGACTTGACAGTGTCTGTTATTTAAGTATGAGATTAAAAGTTTGACAAGAGCGTCAGGGACTTTTAAAGTGATCAGTTTGTACGCTAATCCACAGTGCCATACTTTATCAAAGGCTTTTTGTATGTCCAGAAAAATCACAGATGTGGGTGTCTTGTTATTGAGACCAGAAGATATGTACTCTACCACTCTCAGCAATTGATGAGTGGTGGAGTGCTTTGGCCGAAATCCAAACTGTTCCGGAATGATAATGTCATTCTCACTAAGGTGCGTGTTCAGTCTCTTAAGAATAATTTTCTCAGTAATTTTACTAAGTGTCGGTAGCAAGCTAATTGGTCTGTAGTTGGCTGGAATTGTGGCATCCTCACCAGGCTTATGGATTGTTATAATTATCGCTTCCTTCCATTCTTTGGTGAAATAGTTTAGTTTTAATATTTTATTTATTAAGATAGTCAAGTAACATATTACGTTTAGGGGTAGGTATTTAACCGCAGTATTTCTGATTTTGTCGTGCCCTGGGCTTTTACGGTTTTTGAGATTTTTAATAGTTTCTACTATCTCCTGCGGGGTGGCTGGGTCAATCTCAGCCATTACCGGGGAATTCCTTAAGTTATTTAAAGTTTGACTAACCATTCTTAGGGTATCCTGACACATTAGATCGTGGTTTGGTTGGAATTGTTTTTCATAATGGCTTGCGAGCGCCTCGGCTTTTTCCTCGTCTGAGTACGCGATTTTAGCACCATCTATTAGTGGCGGGAGCTTAATTTGAGGTTTCCTGAGTCTTTTTGCGAATTGCCAGAGCGATACGTCTTCTGGGGTAAGGGATTCGATTAGTTCTTTATACTGTTGCTGCTTTTCTTCGACAATTTTTTCCCGGACTTTGCACGTGAGTCTGTTAAGCTCCCTTTTAAGGGCGGGGTCTCTGTTATCCTGCCATGTCTTACGTATTCTATTTCTTTGCCTGACTAATTGTTTGACATGGTGGGAAAGTGTGGGCATTTTTGGAGACTCACGGTGTGTTGTGGCAGAGGCAATTGCTCTCTTGATTTCTGTTGTGAGTGTGTGCGTGGCAGAGTCAATATCCGCCGTGCTCATTATGTTAGGTACTACTAAGTGCGGCTCGAAGAGTGCTCTTTTGAATACTTCCCAGTTGATCCTCTCTTGTCCCAAAGAGGCTGGAAGAGGTGTGCTCAGGTCGAATGTCACCAGTACCGGCAGATGATCCGAGTCGAATTCATCCAGGGTACTAATAATGTGAGCGTAATCTATGTTTCGCGTTAGGACAAAGTCTATAAATGAGCCGTTGGCGCCTGAGAAGCAGGTTGGTGTCGACGGTACAATAATGTTAGTGTTTGTCGTGTTCAGCAGTCTGTGTATCTGTGTACCGCGTGAATTGGCTCTCCTACAGCCCCACGCTTGGTGGTGCGCGTTGAAGTCGCCTGCGAGTATCGTGTTTGGATATCGCGCGAAAAGCAGTTCCAGTTGCGCAGCTACATCTACTCTACTCATATTTTTGACATATGTTGAGGTTAGGATAAACGGGCTAGTATTATTAATTTTAATTTTTATACTAGTATTTTCTATACCTTGAAGATTTATGTTGTTTAGTTCCTCGTGGGGAATATTTCTTTTAATGTATACTGCTGTTCCTCCATGGGGCGTTCTAGCATTAGTATTTGAGTTAAGATTATGATAGCATTTGTAGTTGGCTATGTTAAGTTTTTTACTTTCTCTAACTTTAGTTTCCTGAATTAATAAGGCGTCTACGTCATTTTCATTTACATAGTTCCTAATTTCATTTATTCTTGGAGATATGCCGTTCGCATTCCAAAATATTATTTTTAAGGATTCTTTTTAGGACCTAGCCATGACGGGTTTGATTCTCACTGTTATTTTTAAAGTCCGCGATTATTTTAAGGGCCTCAAAGACCATTACCATAGGATCGCTCTTTTTTGTACTAACTCTGCGAACTGCATCAAGAGATGTTTTATGTCTTCTAGATTGAACATGCTGATAAATCCTCTAATGATGTTGAGGATATCCGCCATCTTTTCAGCATCAGATTTATCAGTCGGTTCAGTCTCAGCTTCCATTTCCTCAGCCTCAACCGCGGTTTGCACTTTTTTGTGAGTGTCCTTTTGGAACTCGATAGTTTTTTGCTTTTTCTCACCCGTTTTAACTAACGGCTGGGTTTGCGCGATCTCTTCATCCCTGACTCGTTTATTATGTTTCCAATCCTCAACCTTCTTGTCAAGCCTATCCTTTGCCTCCTTTGCCTGTCTGGCTTTTTCTATTTCCGATCTCTTTTTAATGGCAGCTGTAGCTGCTCTTACTTCCTCCAGGGTCAATTCTCTGGAGGTCGATGATTTGGGGGCCTGCTCTTGCACCGATCTGGTAGGTGCTGAAGGTTGGTGTCTTTTTTCCTGTGGCACTATGTGCAAGGAGCCCTGAGGGGGTGCCTGGGGGTTTAGTTCGAGGGCCTTTTGCCTCCAAGGTGGTATCTGAGTTTTTGGGGGAGGGGGGGCATACTCCGGTGCCTTTCCTCTGTTCCAGGGGTTCTTCAAGCATTGCCTGAAGTTCGCCGGGTGGTCTCCATTACAATTTGCACACGTTGCTTTCTCTGTCCTGGGTCTCTGGCAGTCCCGTGTGAAATGATCTTGTGCACACTTCAGGCACTTTGGTGGCATATTGCAGTTCTCAGAGGAGTGGTTGAACTGCTGGCACCGGTAGCAAATCTTAAAGCCCCGTGCTCTGAAGGTCTCTACCTTCACAGCCAAGTATCCTAACCTTGTCAGTCTGTAAATCCTCTGCCAGTCTTCCGTGGGCCTAAGGCTGAGTAAGAAGATCGGCAGGGGTAATCTTGTTTTTGTGTTTCTCAATTGAGAAACCCGGACTACATCTAATCCAATGGATGTTAGCGTCATTTTAATCTCCTCAATGTCATAGTTAGTTGGTAGCCCCTTCAAAACTACCTTTTTTGACCTTTCAGATTTTAGGTTTAAACTATGGAAGGGGATTTTCTCGCTAGTCAAATGGCGCTGAACAACCCTATAGGAGTCAGCGTCATTGGGTATGAGTTTGAGCATATCTCCTGAGAGTTTGCCAGATACTTTATTGCCTGTAATTTCATTTAGCTTTTTAAGGAGAGCCTGGTAGTTGTCTCTAAACTTTATGAAGAAACATTCTGCTTTTGGTTCTTTTTTTCTACCTCCATAATATTTTCTCTAACACTATTTGCAACCGCTTTAGGTTTAGGTGCACTCTTAAATTGAACAGGTTGCGCGGCAATTTCAGCATAAGTCTTAGTTTTAACATTTTCATTTACAGTTACAACATTATCACTAACCTTTTCATTTACAACACTATCACTAGCAGCATTACAGTCATGTTATCATGGTCATTAGATTTTAATTTTAAATTTCCATCCTGGTGTTTAGTAGGAGTTCCCTTAGTGTGAGACTCCTCTATCCTAGCCCTTTTACATGGATTTACAACCGTTTCAGTTTTGCAACAAGTTTAATTTTATTTATTAGTCCTAACTCTAACAGTTTAGCTCTAATTACTCTATCATTATACTCCTCAACTGAGTTAAAGATCACATAAATATCACTATCACAATTTCTAAATTTAGCAATGTCACAGCACAACAAAAAAGAATTCACAAAATTGAACAAACCTAGAATCCGGAAGACTTGGTCCTTGTCCTGTCCGAGGAGTCCATACTTGAGCATATCCCGGATATGCAGTGTCAGCACGTAGATCACCATTCCACAATAGTTCACCGCATCCTTCACTTCCTGGGTCTTTGCGGCAAGAAGTCCAGCGTCCGGCAGGCGTCCAAGATACGCATTCATTGTATCCTTGAGAGGCCGAGCATCATCACCCTCCAGCTCACTAGCAACTTCTTTCGTCTTCTCCAAAAGGTCGTTGTCCAGATCCATCATAAATCAGGGTAAAATCACTCGAAGTACGAAACGCACAACCACGTGGGAAAAACACACGTGGCAATCCAGGTTCGAACAGCACAAAATGGCGATACACAGCAAAGTTGAAGATTACTTAGCCCGACGTGCTCTATCGTAACTAGATATAACACGCCCAAGCGTAAGCAAGAAAAGTCACCACAAGATAAAAACAGCAGCTTCGCAAAATCACAACCTCAGACTTCGAAGTCGAAAATAAACGAAAAATGACTATGATCACAACTCATTATATAAAATGAAAGTCGAGTGTCGTACAGAACAGAGCACCAGGCGCGAAGCGCCTATAATCTCCAGTTTCAATATGTGGTTCTTATCGTCAAACTGTGACATTAATTCAGTGACCCTAATTGGAGGTTCGAGGTTTTTATTTACTACTTTTTTATTATTTGTCCTAGCTCCTAGTGTGGCAGTTTGTTGCACATTTAGAGTTTAAGCAGTTTGGGGGGTTGATGCAGATCTGAGGGTTACCTAGCACTTTTGCAGCTTAGAGTTTTGAACATTAGTCGCGAGTTTTATTTGATATCAGATGTTTGAGGTTGGATATTTAATTCCGATTATCGATGTTTAGGACAGCGCGGGGTCTCTTACGCGATTTTGCCTTGCGATGATCATAGTCATGCAAATTGAATAACAGTTCATTTGGAACGGATGGCAAATTTTTGTAAAATTTAAGCGCTAGCTTTTTAATTTGGGCTCTAACAGTTTTTATTTTGAAGTCATTCCTAATTACCGAGTTCCTTAAATACCTGGGAGCTTTCCTGATAATCCGTAGGATTTTGTTTTGTTTTGTCTCTAGGAGGTCTATCGTAGTTTTACAGGCATATCCCCATACGGGTGCTGCATACAGCATTCCCGGGCGGATGACCGATTTATAAATTAGCAGTTTGTTTTGATGACTGAGATTTCCGTTTCCTATCATTGGATATAAGGCTCCTGTAGTTATATACGCTTTTTTGATTAAGTTCGTTTCGTGCTGTTTCCAGGTTAGGTGGGAATCTATCGTTACACCTAGGTATTTAGTAGATTTTTCCGCGCGTAAGGCATGATTGTTTATATACAGTGGCGGCGGCGGTTTGTTTTTCCTCGAGAAATGGATCCAATGACATTTGTTGGGGTTTAATTTTATTCGCCATTTTTCCAGCCATGTTTGGAGTATGTATAAGTGTTGTTGTAGCTGTCTGTGCATTACTGAGACATATGGGTGTTTTGCAATTATCGCACTACCGTCTGCATAGAGTGCCAGCTCTGTGTTTGGAGTCCTGGGGATGTCGTTCAGGTATATGTTAAATAATGTCGGGCCCAGGATAGAACCTTGCGGTACACTACTTTTAATGAGCTTGGGTGTTGATAAGTTACCTCCTACTCTGACTTGAAAGTGTCTGTTATTTAAGTATGAGATTAAAAGTTTGACAAGAACGTCATGGACTTTTAAAGTGATCAATTTGTACGCTAATCCACTGTGCCATACTTCATCAAAGGGTTTTTGTATGTCCAGAAAAACCGCAGCTGTGGGTGTCTTACTATTAAGTCCAGAAGATATGTACTCTACCACTCTCAGCAATTGATGAGTGGTGGAGAGCTTTGGCCGAAATCCAAACTGCTCTGGAATGAGGATGTCATTCTCACTAAGGTGCGTGTTCAGTCTCTTAAGAATTATTTTCTCAGTAATTTTACTAAGTGTCGGTAGCAAGCTAATTGGTCTGTAGTTGGCTGGAATTGTGGCATCTTCAGCTGGCTTGGGGATTGTTATGATTATCGCTTCCTTCCATTCTTTGGGAAAGTAGTTTAGTTTTAATATTTTATTTATTAAGATAGTCAAATAACATATTACGTTTAGGGGTAGGTATTTAACCGCAATATTTCTGATTTTGTCGTGCCCTGGGCTTTTACGACTTTTGAGATTTTTGATAATTTCTACTATCTCCTGCGGGGTGGCTGGGTTAATCTCAGCCGTTACCGGGGAATTCCTGAAGTTATTTAAAGTTTGTCTAACCATTCTTAGGGTATCCTGACACATTAGATCGTGGTTTGGTTGGAATTGTTTTTCATAATGGCTTGCGAGCGCCTCGGCTTTTTCCTCGTCTGAGTACGCGATTTTAGCGCCATCCATTAGAGGCGGGAGCTTAATTTGAGGTTTCCTGAGTCTTTTTGCGAATTGCCAGAGCGATACATCTTCTGGGCTAAGGGATTCGATTAATTCTTTATACTGTTGCTGCTTTTCTGCGACAATTTTTCCCCTGACTTTGCACGCGAGTCTGTTAAGCTCCCTTTTAAGGGCGGGATCTCTGTTAGCCTGCCATGTCTTACGTATTCTATTCCTTTGCCTGACTAATTGTTTGACATGGTGGGAAAGTGTGGGTAATTTTGGAGACTCACGATGTGTTGTGGCAGAGGCAATTGCTCTCTTGATTTCTGTTGTGAGTGTGTGCGTGGCAGAGTCAATATCCGCCGTGCTCATTATGTTAGGTACTGCTAAGTGCGGCTCGAAGAGTGCTCTTTTGAATACTTCCCAGTTGACCTTCTCTTGTCCCAAAGAGGCTGGAAGAAGTGTGTTCAGGTCGAATGTCACCAGTACCGGTAGATGATCCGAGTCGAATTCATCCAGGGTACTAATAGTGTGAGCGTAGTCTATGTTTCGCTTTAGGACAAAGTCTATGAATGTGCCGCTGGCGCCTGAGAAGCAGGTTGGTGACGACGGTGCAATAATGTTAGTGTTTGTGGTGTTCAGCAGTCTATGTATCTGTGTACCGCGTGCATTGGCTCTCCTACAGCCCCACGCTCGGTGATGTGCGTTGAAGTCGCCTGCGAGTATCGTGTTAGGATATCGCGAGAAAAGCAGTTCCAGCTGCGCAGCTACGTCTACTCTACTCATATTTTTGACATATGTTGAGGTTAGGATAAACGGGCTAGTATTATTAATTTTAATTTTTATACTAGTATTTTCTATACTTTGAAGATTTATGCTTTTTAGTTCCTCGTGGGGAATATTTCTTTTAATGTATATTGCTGTTCCTCCATGGGGCGTTCTAGCATTAGTATTTGAGCTAAGATTATGATAACCAGAGTAGTTGGCTATGTTTAGTTTTTTACTTTCCCTAATTCTAGTTTCCTGATTTAGTAAGGCGTCTACGTCATTTTCGTTTACATAGTTCCTAAGTTCATTTATTCTTGGGGATATGCCGTTCGCATTCCAAAATATTATTTTCATTGACTCCTTTTGGGACCTAGCCATGACGGGTTTGATTCTCACTGTTACTTTAAAGTCCGCGATTATTTTAAGGGCCTCAAAGACCATTACCATAGGATCGCTCTTTTTTGTACTAACTCTGCGAACTGCATCAAGAGATGTTTTATGTCTTCCAGATTAAACATGCTGATAAATCCTCTGATGAGGTTGAGGATATCCTCCATCTTTTCAGCATCAGATTTATCAGCCTGTTCAGTCTCGGCTTCCATTCCCTCAGCCTCAACCGCGGTTTGCACTTTTTTGTGAGTGTCCTTTTGGAACTCGAGAGTTTTTTGTTTTTTTCCACCCGTTTTAGCTAACAGCTGGGTTTGCGCGAGCTCTTCTTCCTCCCTGACTCGTTTAGTTTCTTTCTATTCCTTAACTTTCCTATCCAGTCTATCCTTTGCCTCATTTGCCTGTCTGGCTTTTTCTGACTCCGATCTCCTTTTAATTGCAGCTGTAGCTGCTCTAACTTCCTCCAGAGTAATCTGCTATTTAAAATCATCTACTTTATAGTAAGCGTGGCACTGGCTCGTAGTTGTTGGTATCTTAATCTTGGTACTGCCACTTATAAGATTCTGTGGGTATTAATATGACTTTTGCAGCTTTATCTGGAGAATAAATTTCATGCCGACTCTGATAGGACGTTTTAATAAAGCAGAGTTCATGTTTTTGAATATTCTAATTTTCAATTTTTTCTAAATTAATAGTAAATTGTAACAAATTTATAGCACTATGTAAAAAAAATAAATTAGCTTTCAATCTCCATTTTTATTTAAATTCTGATATCATATCAAAATGTGATATTCAAAAATAAAACCTCTAAATAACGTGTCCCGTTACTTTAATTTCACTTTCATATATTTTTGAAAAAAAATTAATAAATGCCAAAGAAGAAATATGTGCGTGGAAAAACATATTTCTTTTTTTCGTTTGAAATGCACAGTTTCAATTTATTTGAAGATAATAAGGGGATTAAATGACAAAAATATAAAAAACATTAAATAAAATCCTAACGCCTATTTCCAGTAGAAATGCATTTAAAAATTTTTCGTAACAATAACTTGTGTTTCATATGAAATATTTCGAATGAATTTTTAATTAATTTAAAGATTGAACAAATATGCTGCAGATCAAAGTATAATAACAAGCACGCATATGCAAAGAAAAAATGTCAGTTCCGTATATCGCCTGTGTAATTGAAAATTTCCTTTTGATAAAGTCTTTGTAATTTCTTTCGAAACATAGATTATTTACTTCTTTTTCTCTCTCAGTAAATGATCAAATGAAAGAAGTAAACGATCTATGTTTCGAATGAAATACACACACACACACACACACACACACACACACACACACATATATATATATATATATATATATATATATATATATATATAATAGTTTGAAAGACCAATGATAGAATAGAGAGAAGTTACAACTCAAAAATCCTAACTTTATATAAAACCTACAAAATAAAAAGAAGTATTAAAAAGCGAATCTTCAATTAATTTAAAAAAAAAATCAAATTTCGAGTCATCAAGCTAAAGATAATCAACAAATATCAATGGTATAGAATCGATAATAGAAAAACAAAAAAATTCAAGCGTTAATGCTATACACGTGGGCAAGGGCTAAGCCTAATTAATTAAATTGTTCATTTCGACAAAACTCTTCGTCGGGTCCAAGTGTTTTCTCAAATTGAACACAGAATATATATGTTTCTGTAGAAATAGGTAGATTATATCTATAAACTATTTCTACTTGGACAACGCACATAAAGATGGGAAAATAAAGGAAACAAGAATACCTTGGGAAAACTCTGCATATGCCCGAACCATTGTAACCCAGAATGAGGAGATCAGTGTTGCCATTCGCAAAGGATAAAAGAAAAGATCTACTGTTGCCAATCGTCAGAAATAAATAACAGTAATGCGAAAAGGCATTAAAAGGTAATGTTACACAGTAAGAGCTACAAAATAGCGGGGCTTATAATAGTAAGGCTACTGTTTAAGTGGATGTAAATATAATGTATTATTTATACAAAAGAATGTTGATGTCTGGTTAATATAAGATACTAAGAAGAGAATTCATGAAAATTCAGCTAATCTAAACTTTTTAACTATACCATTTACTAAATAAGCTGGATAATTATATAATTTGCTGGTAATTTTTAGATTATTTATATACATAGCATGAAATTTTTTATCTAATAATCTATAAATTCTATAAAGCTGATTAAGTATAATATTTCTAAATAATTGAATCGAGTTGCAGGAATTAAATGGTAATATTTTATTAATGTTAAAATTAAAATATTCTTTTTATAATATAAATGTGTAACAATTCCACTATATATATATATATACAGGGTGTCCCAAAAACATTGACCTTGGCTTTTATTCCTTAAATATTGACCTTATACATATATAATACAAATGATGAAATCGACAAAATTTCAGCATTTTATCATAAAAAGTCCCAGAGATATGTTTAAACAAATTTGCTTTATTATTCTTTAAATATTGACGTTAATTACAAAGTTGCGTAAAAAAAGGTACATAATTTTATGAAATGGATTAAAATTTTCAAGGGAATTAAATTTTAAGAAATACAAAATTTAATTTTTTATACGGCCGGCATATGAAAACATTTCCAATGAGTAAAATGTGCCCCATACACTAATAAAGTGATGTACAAAATTTCAGCATTTTATCATAAAAAGTCCCAGAGATATGTTTAAACAAATTTGATTTATTATTCTTTAAATATTGACGTTAATCAAATATAATAAATCACAAAGTTGCGTAAAAAAGGTACAGCATTTTATGAAATCGATAAAGATTTTCAGTGGATTAAATTTGAAGAAATACAAAATTAAAATTTTTATACGGCCCCCGTACAAAAACATTTCCAATAAGTAAAATGTACCCGATACACTAATAAGGTGATGTACAAAATTCCAGCATTTTATCATAAAAAGACCCGGAGATATGTTTAAACAAAGTTGGTGAGGGATTAATCATAAATTAAAATGTAAATGTTTACAGCAAGAGTGCAAATGCCGCAACGCAGAAATGCATCATAGGCAAATAATATCTGCATCTTATATGTAATGGATCTTTGGCATGGATGGAAAACATTTTGAACAAGTTTTGTAATATTTGTGTAAAGTTATTATTTCTACACAGTGTAGATACATTTGTACCAATAAATAGAAAAATTATTATTTATTTATGTAATCATTGTTTTCTTTCTTAATTTTTGTATGACCCCGGAAACGCTATCTGCCGAAATAATTTTTCCCTTTGAGAAACCATGTCGATGTATCGAAAAGTGGTTTAAGTCAACATTTTTGTCTTTTCATGTCTCTGGGACTTTTTATAACACAATGCTGAAATTTTGTACATCACCTTATTAGTGTATGGGGCACATTTCACTCATTGGAATTGTTTTTGTATGGGGGCCGCATAAAAATTTAAATTTTGTATTTCTTAAAATTTAATTCACTTGAACATTTTAATCGATTTCATAAAATTCTGTACCTTTTTTAAGCAACTTTGTAATTTATAATATATATCTAAGATCAATATTTAAGGAATAAAAGCTGAGGTCAATGTTTTTGGGACACTCTGTATATATATATATATATATATATATATATATATATATATATATATATAAAGAAATACAATCCCAAAAAGTATGAAATTCAAGAAAGAGAAAGGCGCAAATTCCGCACTATCAGAGTCTTGAAATATAAGATTTAAAATGAATAAAGAAAATATATAGGTGGAATGATTGTGTTTACAGGGTTGCAGAAAGATCAAGGGGGATTGCGACCCCTATTTCCTGGTTAGAAGCTAGCTTTGACTTCATGAAAACGCTCCCGGAGACTCTGCACGTCCGAAACAACAATCGATCATGCCCGTGGGTAAAAAATGGCCGAATCCCAGACAACATAAAAATGATCAAAATAACAAAAAAATTGGAAATTTTACTAACCAGCAAGACGAGAATCATGGAAGAGTTGCATAAAGCGTATAAACTTCGAATAGGAAAGCATACATAAAAAAGTCGCATCTAACTTATAGAGCCATCTGGATGTGAAACAATCAGATAATCCTAAGTAAGAGTTGAGTTGTATTTTATGATGTCGGATAAATTAACATAATTTTTATCACAATTATTTCTGCAAAAAACATCATAATAGTGCTGTACAAAGCGGAAGGGATATGATTGTTCCCGAGTTCCGTTGAGTAAATGCATCATGCATTTATTAAATTCTGTAATAGATGAGTTTAATAATCTGTATTTGTTCAAGTGATTTACGATTAAATTACGTTGTACGTTTAAACTCAAGTTGGTATTCCAGTGGGTAAAATAATTGATCATGCAGTCATATAGATGTCTCTTGTCAAATAATTTATAACATAATTTCTGTTCCAAATTATAATAAATAGTGATGTCAAGGAAATCAACTGTTCCTATATCCGCTGACTCCTATTCGATTAGTTCAAGACAAAGCGGGTAGAATGTAAAATCAAATATAGTATATTGATTATCCACTCCAATCATGTCATCAACGAATCTAAAGAATGGTATTTCACTAATTAAATGCATGCCTTTCTCATAATGATGTAAGTAGAAATCCGCAAGTAACGAGGAACATCCCCCTCCCATTGGGATGCCTCTGATTTGTCTATAAAATGCGATTCCATTATATAGAATATTCTCAAATATGACAATCTTAAGGAGGCTTTTGTACTTGTTGGTTTCCACATGTGTGTGTAAATCTGATGTAAAATAAATTTCCATTAAATTATCAAAGTGATCTTGTAAGTTGATATTGTTAAATAGGTCTTTAAAATCAATCGTTCTAAAATAAAATCTTTCAGAATAAGTTTTCAATCTGTCGACCACTTCATAACTATTTTTAACTATTTTCTTCATAACAGGTGTTAATAGTTTTAATAAAATGGAATTAACTTTGGTTAAATAGGTATTACAACCTATAGTGACAGGTCTAAATTTAACAGGTTTTTTATGGATTTTTGGTATGAGCACTAAATATGGAAATTTGACCACAGAAATATTAATACCAATTTGTTTATAGAGGGCTATAATTCTATTAACATTAGGAGTATATCCTTGTTTAATTGGACAATACATATTGATGTCTTTATAGCATGCCAGTAGGAGTTGTACGTAATATGATTTGCAAGTAAAGGCGTAGTTATTAATGGCTTTATCCATATAGGTGATGACATAGCTGTTGCGATATGTCTCCAGAATTGCTTTACTGATTTTTTCTGTTTTCGTAAATTGTTTAAGCAGGTTATATTGAGATTTAAATGCGTTAAATACGTTATAACGCCATTCATTAAAAGTGGAGAATGGATAACTCTATTTCATTGCAGTTTTGTAAATAAAGGCTTCCAGATCCTTATTAAAATTACTTTCTACTTCACCCTTGAATACTTGATGTCGAAATTTAGTATCCATCTTTAAAAACTGCAGTAAAGGAAGGTCTTTTGCAAGTTTAATGTCTCCTGTGACGATATGATCGTGATCTTGGTTACATAATGGATCATCAATACATTGACATGACTGTTGTACATATTCAGATAAGTCCTTACATAGCTTATTATAGTTGTATATATTGCGTCCATGAGTCATGGTATAATGAAATGATACATCAATAATAATTTGTTGTGTCGGTAAAAGATCTGCTATAGCCTTTAAGATACAGCTGCCGGTACTTTTGTATGCCTTAAAAACGTGTGTCTAAATTGAAATCGTTATTTAAAAGAATACCACAGAACACGTGGAATAAATTTGCTCTGCATAAAAAATACAGCTTACACGAAAGTTCGACATTTGGCCTTATCATTTAAAATTAACTGTACCTCATTCTATTTCTCTATATAAATATCTGCTACAAATACTAAATTATTAAACATTATTATCTGTAATTTGCATTGAGATTAGATATTAACTAGCCGCATGTTTAACAATTGTGTTATTTTTCACGTATTTTTGAAGAATGTTATTTTTGACGTCGTCGAAATCAAAAATATTTGCTTCAATCAATTACTTACAAGTTTTATAAATCATACACTATTTCTTCCATAAGGAGACTATTCTACTTGTTAAAAATATTTTTTTTTTCAAATTATCAAAACCATTTCAGTAATTTTATTTCACAAAGTTTGATTTTATCTTATAAGAAAAGAGACGGCTGAATAATAAATGTATCATATTTAATCAATCGGACTATCTTCCAAAACCATCTAATGAATTCTATCGTACAACGTCAAAATCAACCAAATAAACAAATGAATGATTTACTTTACTCACAATTTAAAATCATTCAAACAAAAACTATCGCTCAAAATCATTTGAATGCACACTATCACCAGATAATATATCAATGCTATCCCAGTGTTTGATAGCAGTCAATCACCCGAAATCATTTGATTAGTTCATTTACTTGTGTTACTGTACTACTATCGAACTCTGCTATTGGACGATAAATATTGAAATAGCTTTTAAACTATCGATTTTGGGGGAAAGCACTGCTATTATTCAAAAATATTTCGAATAGTTCTTTACTATCGCATAAATTAAAACTATAGCATTATTCGATAGTTTCGTTCGAATGAATTACATCGCTAATTGTAATGGATATTTACTGAGAAATACAATTTACGAACAGTGTGTTAGTTAACTTAGTGTTAATTGGTGTATTAGAAAATACTTAATTGATTGGAATTACATTTGCTACAAAGATTGGTTGTTATAAGAATACGAAAGAAATGTCACAAGTTTTCGAAAAATCAGCTTGTGTATGTGCGGTATCCTCATTTTCTTTTTGCAGTATTCACAATATATCCAAAACTGTTCAACAGATTAAAATGAAATTCCGTCAAGTATTAAATGTTGCATGCACGCGTGCATACACAATCTTAGAGAACCAAAAGCAGAAACGAATTTCGAATTATTTGAAGGATTCTTCATGTAGAACACCAAAGCAAATGCACACAAAATGACACAAAAATGACAATATCGCCAATCTGCACTATTTCTTAATCACATGGCGAATATAATAAAATTCCTTCAGATTCAAAACGTTCTGACATGGAACGCTTTGAAATCTGATAAACGGGTTTAACTAGCATTTCTAACTGTAATTTGAAAAATAACGTTTAAGCCTACTTCAACTATAGCGATAAGGACGGACTATCGTCTAAGTATTTTAATGGATCAAGAGAGGAATACTATGCAGGTATTCAAGCACGTATGTATATTCTTAAAATGTACAAGCAGGCCTCTAAGTAAATAATATAAGGCATGTATTAAATTTTTGTATAAGTCCAAAATGCAATGCTAATTTTTGGTATAACAGCAAGAAAAAAAATCTGATGTGGGCAGCACATGACTTTCCCTGCAGACTTATACCCACGTTCTCTTTATTTTAATTAAATTTAACTCACTTTTATTTCAATTTTCGTTCTCATTTGATAACTAGACTTTTTTTCAAAGGTGGCGTAGGGAAAATACAAATAAACTAAAGTATCTCGAGAACGGCTAGTCCTAGTGTAATGGGGTTGGTCTTATTCTTTTCTTCGTTAAAAATTACGTATGAAACACGCATTTAAAGGATATATTTGAGCATACGTAGTTTTTTATTTTAGATTTTGGCGATATTTGCGGGCTATATTGCAAAAAAAGGCAGGTTATGTTTTTTAAATCGTACCAAAATCTAATCAGCACCAGAGTGGCCCACAAGTCCCATTATCTATAGAATTTTATGAAATTCGGTCCATTAGGTTTTCAGATAGAGTGGATACAAGCTTTTGCGGGCCCTTTCGCAAAACAAGGCGGGTTCTTTTAGCCCGATTCATACCCAAAACTAATCAGCACCAGATTCGCCCGCAAGTGACTTACCTACCAAATTTTATGAAATTCGGTCCATTAGTTTATTAGTTAGAGTGGATACAAAATCTGCACAGACAGACAGACACCCAGACAGATAGACAGACACACAGACACGCACACACAAACGTCACGCTAAAATAGTTTTTCGTATTCTAGAGGTCTCGAAATCATCTCTTACCTCTTATAACCCGATTGCCAGCTCGCTCTAGAGTCCACAATCTGCGCGGCTGTTACTTAAATTTAGGCGCTTCTTTCCCCGGAGAAGACAATACTTGAAAAATAAGAAATCGAGAATAGAAGTTGTTAATTCGTCTAAAGTCCAATCTGACATGTCAGTATATGAATGGATAATGGTATTATTTAGTATATTAAGCTCGGATCGAATAATGACATGTTTACAAATATCTGACAGATATCGGATATTAAAGATTTTATCTAGGTAATCCTCTAAAGTCAAATCGAACATGTCAGTATATTAAATACTTGAAAATGTATTCGACGTTGACGAAAAGTCAAAACGGGGAAAATTTGAATTTACTAACTTAAGAAGATAACAAAAAATATTCATATAAATAACAGTGAAAATTGCATATAACCAGGGCACATTGGAACAACGGCGTGATACGATCTCATCCCGAAATCAAGAATTGTACCCTTGTCCATACAAACATAAAAATGGCCCCGATATCTCATGATCACATACATATTCGGCAGCAATAGTAACATGTATGCAAAAAATAAAAATATATAAATATGTAAAACAAAATACAAGATTCAAAACGGAATCCTATCTCCAGGAAGGAAAGCTTTAAGCGCACATGCAGTCGCCTACAATCGACCGCAGATGAGAGAAAAATGATTCGCGTGGGAAAAATGATCTTAATAGATTCGTTCGCTTAAATCACAGAAAATAAAATTATGCATTAATTCAGAAATATGTTTCGTTAGAATGCGAAGATATACAAGTTACTTTTTTCTAAACTAAAAAATTGTGCTAATGCAACTTATTTGGATGCAGTGAAATAAATATCAGATAACCTAAATAATGCAAATCCCGGCGTATATAAAAATAAATAAATGAATATTGCTACAATTACGTAAAATGGCTACACACAAGTCACTTTTAAGAGCAAAAGCAAAAAATCTTTAACTGCAGTCATTCTGATGTAATGAATTTAGGATTTCCATATATTAAAGATTGAAAAGGGATTGTTAGATTTGGCGATTTATCGCCAATTTGGTGACATTTGGCGACTTCTTGAATACACTCGAACCTTCTTGGTAAAAAAATACCAGCACTTTCTGGAAGTTTCTACAAAGAGTATATAAAAAGAGACATCGCTCAGCTGCATCAGTTGATGTGATACGAGCTACATTGAATAATGAGATAAGTCAATGTTTTGAGAATGGTATCGGCTGTTTCGTGAAATTAGTTGTGCATTTATTCGAAGTTTTAATGTACCTGGAAGTTGGTTAATGATCTTGTGAGATAGTTACCGAGCAATTTGATGTATATTGTTCCTGTTTACCCCGTGCTTGTAAATAAACATATTAGTTATTCATAAGTTTGGAATTTTATCCTCAGATGACACCCACGATTTCAGAGGATACGTCGTAACAATATGAAAGAATAATCTTACGGATTATTTTCAAACATCGTTGGAAAAACATTATTTGATTTTTTCGATGAAGTCAAGATAGAAACTAACGTTAAGAAAGATAACATTTTCTGTCTTCAAAAGAACCAATTTAAGTGAAAGTTGTGACAATTGCACAAAATCCTGCTAAAATATAGAATAAGTATACAACTAATTCGAATTAAAAAAAATCTCTCCGTTGTACACAGTTTCTAGTTTTGAAGTACCTGTGTACCAAATTTCCTAGTCCTGCAATGTTTAGATTTCGCTGCAGACCACACATACACACACGGACGCGCGTATACACATCTTATTCTATGGATGTGCTGACGAAAGTTAATGAAATGTGAAGAAAGTTAATGGAAGTTAATAAGGGATGTGTTAACGAAATTATTTAATTTTTCATTCTAAAAATTGCTACATAGCTTTACTCTTTAAATATATATTGTATAATACTGAAGGAATATAATAGTATTTTACTAGTGTCTTTTAAGCTAAAACGAATAATATAAATCAGTTGCAGTTATACATGCGATTTGAGTACTTGTTACTTTCCTTATATGCATAATGTATAAGGAAAGTGTTGTGACGGGGTCGAAAATTCGAGTTCGAGTTTTCGAGGGGAGAGCACGTTTCAAGCATCCCTGATCACGAATCAAACATTTTTGAAGTGATGTCTGTGTGTATGTGTGTGTGTGTGTGTGTGTGAAAGAATGTGTGTGTGTGGAGACGATAACTGACGAACGAATGGACAGATTCGAACGAAATTTGGTACACAAATCACAATCCGTAAACACTGGAAGCCTATTGTTTTCATATACAATCGAATATCCAGAACCCCCTTAAATTTTCGCTTGAAATGTTAAATAAATCGTCAAAAAATCAAAACCGCTAATAAAGTTACGCAAATAGACATTTCTTATGTAATTTTTCATTAAAAAACGATTGATTAAAATTTTAGAACGCTACGATGAACCGTTCTCGAGATATTGCACATTTTTCCAAAAAAATATCAAGACGTCATATAAAATGAAAAAAAAACATTTCCTATTGAGAAACATGTTCACTTTTCATATGTAATATCATGCGATAAATTTGGCGACATCATTCTCGTGGATCTAGCTCGTTCCATACATGAGAAAAGATTCTTTGAGTAATCCTTTTTATTTGAACGCCAATAGTCATTTATCTGCTATGAGAATAACTTATTTCTTCGTCCATAACGCTTGGCGATATTTTGGCGACGAATTTGGCGGAATGTCTCCAACTTGGCGACATTTTGAAATGTTGCCAAATTAACGAAAATCTCGTCAAATGGATAAAAATGACGCTAAATCGATGAAAATGACGATTAATTGTTGAAAATTCAATATCTTTGAAAGAATATAAATATCTACTATAAGAAAAACCTATTTTCTTACTGTAAAAGTAGTAAATTTATTACATTATATAAGGAAAGTCATGTGTTGCCCACATCAGATTTTACAATTTTTGAGTCACGGAGTTGCAACATTAGAATCATCTTTTGATATAATTTAACAATGTACATAGTTACAATGGTCGTGACAATTAAAATATATTATATACTAAAACGCATTAAAATGTACACTGCTCACAACTGAAATGTGGCCTAGCATTATCCTTCTGAAAAAGCAGTCCAGACCTTGTTGATATATATGGCTGTACCACAGGTCTTACTATGTCAGAGACGTATTGTTGTGCCGTGATACTGCCAAAAATGTGGACCAAAGGTGTTGGTACACTAAATATTATACCAACACAAACTATGGTACTATTTATGGGGGGCTGTTTTTAAGACCCAGACCGTCCGAACTACCAGAAAGGTGTAAGGTAACTGTTTGGACGGCCAGGAAGTGCCACCCAATTTAAACCGAAACCCAGTGGGGGAGGCATCTACAGGGACCGTACCCTCCTTCCCCTACTACCAATCTCTCGGAAGGACTTACGGACCCACATGTTTAACGTGATCGTACTCCGCATGAGCACGGCGGCAGTTGTGCCAGCGTGCAAATCCACCGCACAAACCACCGGGTTACCGGGCCCAAAATGAGCCAGCAGCACGCGGTGTTCCCAGGCGGTCACCCACCCAAGTACTAACCGCGTCCGATGCTGCTTGACTTCGGTGATCTAACGAGAACCGGTGTTTTCAGCACGGTACGGCCGTTGGCAGGTTATGGGGGGCTGTGTGCAAATGATAGAAAAGGTTTCCTGGTGGCGTTGTTGAAAGCGCCGCCATTCGCGAGTACGGCCATCTGACATGCCAAAACAAAATCATGATTCATCCATGAACAGAAAATTTCGCCATTCTGTCGACCAATTGCGTCTCATTTGACACCACTGGAAGCGACGTAACCGGTGAGGACTTTGAAACAGTAGGTGTCGAAAAGGACTACCTCGGAGTCCTGCGTCACGCAAACGGTTTCGAATAGTTTGCGTCGAAACCACGTTACCTGTAGTGTGGGATAAATGTCGCTGTAACACGGTTGCTGTGGTAATCGGCTCCGCGCAACGCTTCTCCGAAGCATACGATCTTCTCGTAGTGTGGTACACCTGGAAGCTCCACTACCTGATCTTCGTGTCGTTTCGTTGTCTCTCACTAACTGTAAAACACACCATTGAACTGTGCTCACATCACGATCCAATAGTTCAGCGATCTTTCGAAGGCTCAAGCCACCCTCACATAAAACAATGATTTGTTGTCGTTCCGTTGGAAACAACTGAACCGTACTCTTGGTATACTGTGATGATTATTACAACCTGAAACCAATGACACTACAATTTAGCTGTGATATCGCTCCTCTTTGACCTGACGCTTTTATGCTGCTCGGCAAGGTGTTATGTCACTATGCGTAACGAAACTGTGATCATTTACATATCTCGCTTTGCTATTTCCATTGCCTAATTTACATAAAGCTAGACCTAAAATTTTATGGTGGTGTGATTTCAGTTGTGAGCAGTGTAGTATGTATGCATGATTTATATTCCATTTACTGTTAGTTTTAGTTTTTCTATAGATTTGTAGAAATTTCAAATTTTATTAGTAATAATAGATGCGTATTTTTCTAAAATCACTAATCAAAAGGGATATGTATTTAACAATCATTGAGACCCCACTACATATGAAACTTATAAATTTAGAGAAAAATCTGTAGTAATATTGAGAGAAAATATGCAACTCATAAACATACCTCTACTTCCCCATACACACTGTATTGGCACTCAATTTTCTCATACCTGAATTCATTTTGAAGTAGTTTATGTTATTTTTCTTTGTAAAATTTACAAGAAAATTTTGAAAAATCTATATCGTTGCTCCAAAATTAGATTACAATTATAGCATTTGATCTTTCATTTTAAAGGACATGAAAAAATGTTTCAATTGATACTAAGTTTGACAATGTATCACCTGGGGGAGTAACTTCCCCCTCGATGGGGTATCTGATAATGATATTACGACACACAAATTGTTGTATCGCGGCTATTTTTCACTGTAGTGAATGAAATTGTTAAGTTTCGAAATTATTGAGCCACAATTAACACATTTTATGCACAACTGTGTCAAATTTTGTCTTGTGCTGCCATGTTAAAAAATATAAATTTTGAAGAAATTTCAAAGTTTTAGCTCGAATTTCAAATAATTCTGTCCAGTTCAAGATTTTACTTTATAAAAGTCGAATAAAACGTTTCATGAAAATCCATTAATATTTGTAGCAGCTACCGTGTATACAAAAAAAATCGACCACAGATAGGTGGAATTAAATTTATGGAATTATTTTCATTTTTTAACACTTTCCAACATAATTGAAAAGTGTTTATGGCTTTGTTCATTCTGTCTGTCTGTCCGTTCGCACGATAATTGCCTTAAAGATGACTTTATTAAAATTAAATTTCCTTAAGTTGTTCAGATGGTGAGACATTAGGAATGTAAATGAATAATATCACCTAATTAGTTTTGGATTGAAAAAGGGAAATACATTGAACACTAAGGGATTTAATTTTTCAAGCATTTTTAAGCGAATGTAAATTCACAAATTGTTTCGAAAATTCTACGAAATATTCAAATTATCCCATAAAATATATAAAATTTCAGCAAAATATGTCTGGTAGTCTTTTAAATAATAATTAAAATAATAATTACACCCATATTGAAGCGATCACATGACCAACTTCAAAATAAAATATGGCATCCATCTTTCGTCCCCAGTGTAAAAATCGTGATTTTAAAAGTTTAATTAAATTTTATATTTAGTGTTGCATCCGTCCCAAAATTTTATTTTTTTGCGTATTCTCTGTGCAACTATTTTCTGCATCAACGCAATTACAATATTTTTTAGTTTAAATGATAATAAAATTTTGATCATTTCTACAACGAAGCCTAATTTTAATGGATGCAGAATATAAACAAGCGATTGTGAGATGAGTTGCATAAGAATTGCTGATTTTCTTTTCACGCAAAATTATTTAGCTCTGGAGTCTGGAAAAAAAGTGAAATGATTGAAACATTCATTGCTTTTACGTAGAGAGCCAGACTATTTATATTTCGATGTCGTCATTTGAATATAGTTATTTTTTGATGAAATTTGAAGTTTTCAAATATAACAAATTATTTTATTACTATTATAATTTAAAATATATCAGCGCTGAATGTATCGCATTTTAAAGATGTTTAAATAAAACTGTATTTACGTTGGAAACTGTTACATAATCAATGTTTTATGCATAATTGATCTTTCGTGTTTATTTAATTATTTTTAATTCAACGAAATTTTAACTTTTAAAATTTCATAGAAATATGTATTGAAAGATAGTAAGGATGCTTATGGAATTCAGGCTAACTCTGCTGTTGCAGACTTCATAAAATATTTATATCATATCTATTGTCAATGGAAGGTACAATTTACGCTTAAGTACGCACATAACAGTTTGGATATCAATGGGGAAATACGGTACCGATGAAACATTTAAATCATCACATGAGTCCGTTACTTCGTATCAATTTGTAGTAGGTGAATAATGATTCTGCAGGTGGATGGTTTTCCTACTCGTCGTGGAACTATAATAAATGACAAAGTCACTAATAGAATAATGCATCTTTAGAATTGCTGAACATGTACCAAAATGTATTATGAGCTATATTGAGACGCTCGCAGGCATGTAGACCTTATTCCATTTTTAAAAATCGTCTTATACAGATTACAAATACAAATACGGTTGCAATAAAGCGAAACATCTAGATTATACAAAAACACTGAATTTTACGCATCAACATTTAAATATAACAACATTTGTACTAATTATAATAATATTAGTTACAGCAACCATTTACCGTGGGGGCAATGACAAATCACATATATTAACTGGTCTTTACCACATGTCATTCTTTTTCAATTTCTTTACTTATATATAGAACAGGGAAAAATGGGTATTTTATACCAATTTAGTACCTGTTTTATTTCTAATGTTTTATTTATAAGGTTTTAATTATAATATTTTCTTTGTCATCTTCACAAGCTTGCCATATAGTCACTATGGATTTCAAATAATCATTTCAAACATCTTTTTTTCATTTTTGCTATGCAGAACATTTCAATAAATGATCAATCTCAGGTATATATAAAACAAGTAAATTAAAATTCTTCAATTATATATATGTATATATATCATTGACAAATCATAGCCAAGAGAAATACACTGCTCTGAAAAGCATGCCAAGTTTAGGCACCGCCACTCATATGAAATGGAAAGAAATACATAAAGCTCGTCAGAACGTGGGGGTCGTTACAAAACATACACAAGGTTTTAGTCTTCCAGATTGTAATGTAAAATTATACTCTGAAACAAATATTTGCCAACTTTCTGTTATCAAAGTTTGCTACTACATGTATATGATGTTTTTTGTAGCTATTAGATTATTTAAATGTTTGATATGGCTCGGATATCCCCATTTATATTCAAGATGGTATGTGAGTACTTAAAACACAAAAAGTACCTCCGATTGACAACAGAAAAGATTGAAATATTTATTCTCAAATTACTTTCCGTGATTCTTAAGATATGCTTGCTTCTATTTGTCTTTGTTTTTGATCGAAATACTTCAGATATTGTGCACATATCCTCAACAAGATAATTGTTTTAGAATCTTTGATGTTTGCCAGCAATAGAATCTTCATAGAGAGAACGATGCTTCTAGGACATGTGTACAGGAGGGATTTCTGCTAGGAATGCAATTAGACTATACCGAATACCGTCCTTTCATCTGCGTATGGGATAGCAGAGCGATGCAAGCTTATTAAAACCAAACATAATGGACAAAAGGTTAATCTTTTATTCCTGGTTAAAAATATGTGACGTATGTTTTTCTTGTTCCTTAAATAAGATCCCTGTTTTAACCTCTTTTAGATTGATGAAACATTTTATTAAGACAATGGATAATATTTTCAATATATCAAAGAAAAGACCTCTTGAACAGTAATGCCAAAATTAAGAATGGAAATGTGGTGAAAGATAATGCTTTTCAGTTAGATCTTAATTCTGCAGAAACAGAACTTATATAGTTTCAAAGTGACCCATCAAAATTTTCTGGGCAATCACCAATCATCAAATTATAAACAACTTGTCCATGAAATTCTGGTTAGTTATAACAAATTTGAGTCTCCTAAAAGTACACGTTCTGGCATCTAATTTAGATTTCTTATCTCCAAATACTGGTGATGTATTCGATGAATACATGGAAAAATTTCATCATGACATACATAAAGTGTAAACATGTTAAAAGGGATAGTCGTATAAGTAAGTACTCTACGATTGGTCGATGAATATTGTTGGACCCTGATCAAAGATGATAATTATGCTATATATAATAGAAAATCCTCAATCAAAGCCATCAAGTCTTAAAACATTGTTTGTGCGTTTTAAATATATTATAAATATTGTATTTAATGAAATACAATTTAAGTATTTTTCAAAAACAGTGGATGATACAACTCTTTAAACCTCTTTTCGATCATTTACCATAAGATAAACAGAACACGTGTAAATATGTGTTATTGGTTTTAGTTACAACTGACAGTACGTCCCGTGTTGATCCTCAGAACCCATTTTGTTGCTCTGCAATAAACGAGACCCTTCGCAACTGCCGAAACTATTTAATTGATTTTCGATTTAATTTATCCATGTTTTATTCAGTAGGTTATGATTTTTTGTTAGTTTTTACCTATAAACAGATTAACACCCATATTTTCAATTATACGCTCTTTTATATAAACATTTTTAACCAAGTATGTTTTCTATTTTTGTGAAAGAACTGGATATTATGTTTAAATACTTATATTAAAATTAACTTGCTATACGCAAAAATAGTTTTGATGCATTTGGATCTTTGAAAATATGGGACGTTTAATTTTTAAATAAAATATTAATATATTTATATATATATATATATATATTTTACAAAAGCTTTATGAACAGATCTTCAGAAGAATATTATCTTTATCCTCTATAAGTCAGACGGAATTCTATGAATATTTAGTCTATATAATGCAAATTTCGCAATGCCGCATATCCCAAGAGAAATTATAATTCGAACTTTTGCATATATTATCGAGTGTTATGCCTCGAGCATAGCCTAAATATGAATATGAAATTGTTGTCAAAGCAATTCAAATGAGCCGCAGAATTTTTCATGCGATATTTTTCAACATTTCCCCGAATTTGTGAAATAGAAAGGAATGTTTATATCTTGAATACTTCATACTGTAGAATATACATAATTTATAAAACCGGAATGAAATGATTCATCAAGAGGGTAATATTTAGCAGCAAATATTTTCGACTGAATTATATTGACGCCAGTTTAACTTCATATTAGTATAATAAAGAGTAATGTAAGAATAATGTACCAGGAGAGTTGACATCAAGAGCAATTTAGTTTTAATATAGGTACGATCAACAGCAATTTATTACCAATACATTTTTAAATAAATTTACGTTTCTAACAGCACATGAAAATGCACATATCTAGATAATTTTATATTATTTTAATGCAATGAGAACTGCATTATAAAGTATGTGAATTTTGAGTTTGCATGCCACGACTTTATCATGCATACTTTTTTATTTCATATTCTTTGCGGTCTCTTTATCGTAATCAGTCAGTAGCGCAGCCAAGATTCATCTCTTGAGGAGAGAGGGAGTATTCGAATCACAAAATAAACAAGAAAATTACAAGAAAACAAAAACTTCGTTTTAATAAATGAATTAGGCCTAAGGGGGCAGTCCCCCATATCCCTCTCGTGGGTCTACTGTGCAATATTATGAAACAAAGTAATTGATTTCCGTCTCAATTTATTCTTTAACTGTATGACTGTGTGTATGACGGTGTGTGTGTGTGTGTCTTTGTTATGTGTGTGTGTGTTATGTGTGTGTGTGAAAGCGATATTTCTCGAGCGGATAGAGTGTTGCGAAAAATAGTTGAAGCGACTATTAAAATCAGTTTAAATACTGGAACCCTATTGAATTCAGAAAATCCTAAATAAATAATACCTTCGATAATGTTAAAAAATATTAATTATTTCATACGTAATGTTTTATTAGAAAACAAATGACACAATTCTTAGAAAGGCAGCTTAAACCATTGTCGAGATATTGCACATTTTCAAATAAATTTATCAAACAAATTTTATATAAAAATATTATATCGGTAAATGGTTTTATACTCCATACACAATACTATGGGACACATTTAGTAACATTATTTTCATGAATCGAGCTCCTTACATTTAAGAAGACATCTATTGATTAGAACTCAAAACAACGATTATTACTATAAATCGTCTGCTTGACTATATGTAACACTTGGCGACAGATTTAGCGATACTTTGGTGCATTGATTTGGTGCATTGATATGTAGTGAGATGTAGCCATCTTTTTGCGATTGCTTGCAAAATATCGACAAATTCGCGAAAACGTTCGAAAATGAATGAAAATTCAATATCTTGGGGAAAGAAGTTCGATTTCTTTCATAACCCCTGTCGATATTGGGGAATTAATATTCTTCATTCGAAATTCAGAGAGTTTCCGTGTTTGTGGCAGAGAAACTCTTTTATAAAATCTAAAACGTCTTACACTTATTTCGTTTCGTAAGGGTTGGTCTAGAAATTGTGTTTCGATTGGCAGTCGTATAAGAATCATACAAGTATATCTGAGTTAGACCGACTGACAAAGGGACACTTACTCAATCCAAATGATCGAGGGAATGCGTACCAGTGGCGTCATAATTTATCAAGTTACTTTTGTGCGAAATCAAAGTTAATTGGAATGAATCTCTTACCATCACCCAGATCTTAATTAAGCATGCGCTACGACTTAAATAATATAGATACAGATAATATCAATCCACTTCTGATATGGCAGTCTTGAACTAAAATCATTCCCGCGTTCATTTTTACATACGCCATCATGCCAACTGTACAATGCCAGTTAACAACGATTATATAAATATGTCACTGCTATCCACTGCAAAAGATACCCACAGTTGTGACATCAAGGATAGAAGGGGTTAATTTTCATGCTACCGTTCGAATTAAAAATTGCAACATTTATAGACCTTAAACATTTGAAGAACATTCCCAGACAGTGTAATTACATTTTTATTTGAATGCGAATATACAACTACGTAATTACACTAGAGCCTCACACTACATAGTCTCACGTTCATTAGACAATACCAATATTTTGTGCTTTTGATAACACTCTCTAAAATAATAAATATTGGAAAACAGTAATTATCTATGTCAATTTTATTATATGATCCACATTTTCACCAAATTTAAAATTCCTAGTTTACTAAACCTGAAGTTTCATTTTCACTGAACAATTCTATCAATTTTGTCTATGCCACGGCTCTAATATAACTAAATATTTGAAAAAAAATTAAAATAATAATTATTTATATTTAAATATTTCTAAAATAACTAAATATTTTAAATTATCCATCTTGATCTTATCATACCATGAGCCTTTGAGACAAATTTAAAGTCTCTTACTCAATCTGGAATTCGACAATTCCAACATATTTTGGCTATTCACACACCCCTAAAATAATAAACATTATAGAAAACAGTAACTATCCAAGTTATTCTTATCACATGGTTCACATTCATGCCAAATTAAAAATATTTACCTCAATATATCCATACTTTTATGCTTTTTCGACAATTATCTTTTATGCTTTTTCGACAATTGAGCATTTTTATATTTGCCACTCCTTAAAATATTAAATATTAGAAAACAGCAATTATTCTTGGTAATCATAGCACATGATCATTTTGCGTACCCAAATTTAAAGTCCCAGGTCAAAAAAAGTGGAATTTAACATTTATTTGATAATTCGAACGTTTTTGCCCATAATTCCACCCATAAAATATTAAATATTTGAAAAGATATTTTATCTATGCTGTTGTTATCATAAAATCTACATTTTTAACAAACTTTAAAACATTAATAAATTTCACAATTCGAGCATTTTTGCCTATGGAAATCCTCCCTCCTCCTAAAAATTTAAAAACAGCAGTTGTTAATGGTGATTTAATCTCATTCTACATTGATTTCAAATTTAAAGCCTAGCTCAATAAATCTGGAGACTCGAGCTTATTTCATGAATCGAACAACCCCTAAAATAATAAATATTTGAGAACAGAATTTATCCATGTTATTTTTATCTTCTGATCTATAGCTATACCTAATTTAGAGTACTTAGCTCAATAAACAGGAAATCCGAGCTCATTTAATAACTCGAACATTTTTATATATGATGTTCCCTAAAATAATAAATATTTGAAAGTCCATACACAGAATGCTACGGTATAACATGATACGTCTAGTATGGCACTTTCAGACTAAATTTGCGACAAGAAGCCCTGTTATATTTACAATATCAAACATAATACCAGTAACATTTTTAATTATCAATAATAGTATCATCATTAAATCCCTAGCGCACTGTAGTGTGATTGATAACGTGGGGGATGAAATGCGTATTTTATGATCTGCTTTCTACACCAGGCATTACCTGTTTTAGGAACAACAGTTAGTCATGTTGATTTTATGATATAATCTATATACTAAATTTACTGGCTGAGCTCAAGAAGTCTGAAGTTTCGATCTCATTTAATAATTGGAGCATTTTCACCTATAACACCCCCTAAAATAACGTAGCCAGCGGCCCTACCGTGCTGATAACACCGGTTCTCGTTAGATCCCCGAAGTCATGCCGCATCGGACGCGATTAGTACTTGGGTGGGTAACTACCTGGGAACACCGCGCGCTGTTGGCACATTTCGGGCGCGGTAGCCCGGTGGTTTGCGCGCTAGATTTGCATGCTGCCACAACTGCTGCCGTGTTCATGCGGAGTACGATTACGTTAAACATGTGGGTCCGTAAGTCCTTTCGAGAGGTTGGTAGTGGGAGAAGGAGGGTACGGTCTCTGTAGATGCCTCAACCACTGGGTTCCGGTCTAAATTGGGTGGCACCTCCCGACCGTTCAAACTGTTACTTTACACCTTTCTGGTAGGTCGGACTGTCTGGGTCTCAACAACAACAACCTTCAAAAATAACAAATATTTGAAGACATCAGTTATCCATGTTGATCTCACCATATGATCTATCTTTATACCAAATTTCAAATCCCTTGCTCAAAAAACCTAGAGTTTAATATGTTTTCAAGAATGCAAACATATTCGAAACATACATATTAGAGAAAGAACAAACATGTAAGAGGAATGAGGCATCATAGGCCTAAGGAAAGCTGATTGGTCCAATAGATGTATCAGTCGCCGTCTTGGTCGGAGCGACATGGTAGTTTCTCGATGTTGGCAACAGTAGATCATAAAATACATATGAAACCGTCACAGAGGCCAGGGCACCCCAGGCAGAGAATTGCTCAGGGAATTGTACGATTAGGAGAGGAACCACGTCCACGACAATATCAGCTATTGAAAAGCAATTTCCATCTTCCATGCTTCCTGTATCAAAGGATACTATACTGCTGCACGAAACACGTTTCCGTGTGGCATTGTTGCGTAGGGAAGGACATTGAAAAACTTATTTTTCCTCATAATTTATTTTTAGCTCTTTAGTTTTTATTTTTGAAGTGCTTAACGCTCAATCCTATGTAGTATACATGGATGGCCAACTTAGAACCAGGATAAAAATTCGTATGAAACGCTGAGAAGGCCAGAACTTAGTCATGACGTGCATATATGGTGTAATAACATAACGTAATGACGTGGAATCGTGATAGATGAAAGTTTGCTTAGTTTCAGCTGTACCTGCTTTGGGAGCTGGCGACGAACGTGAAAAAGATGACTAACGTAAATGATGTAAAAATGTAACGTAATTGCGTAAAAAATGATTAATGAAAATGTTCCACGTAATGAAATTACGTTGCAAATTTTAGTTTTTGACTTGCTCTAGAAGCGGAAATGTAGCCAACCTAAGATATTGAACGGAAGGACAAAGTGTCAAGACGAAGTTAAGAAGAGGTGTAGGAAAAATTAGTTAATTTAATTCTTTAGGAAATAGATTTTCTTAGAAAATGCAGAATTAACCTATTACGAAAGCATGTTTTTCAGTTATTTACATATACATTTTTGTCAATAGCAAAATAAGAGAAAAAAATTACTTAAATAAAGGTTCTGAGAAAACTCATTAGAATTTAAAACTTCCATGACATTCCATTCATTAAAAAACAAACACGTTGGTTGAGAATAGTTAAATCATTGCAAAACTCATTCCATTTTTTACGCCACCATATATTATTTCTGTAAATGGGAAGCAAAATATATTATGCCCATCTTTACAAACATATTTCTTTTATGTTGAACAAAAGGGAGTGTTCTAAGGAAACTAGTTCCATAAAAATAGTTTAAAATAAAATTAATATTAACGGCCTTTCATAAAATAGCTTTTAGAAGAATGCGAGATGTGTCGGAAAATTAATTTTATACTTCTCATATTTCCTGAAAGATTCACCATTGTACAATTATTTAAATCCGTAAGCTTTCAAAACCTATTGAATTTCAGAAGACTTGGATTATAGGATAGCCCTTTGATTTTAAACATATTTTTGGAATTCGAAACGAACTATAAATTAATTACATTATTAAATTAAAAACGCTAAGAAAATATACGTTTTTGAACTACATTATAGCATTTAGGACAATAGCATATGTTGTACTTGTCATAGTTTATGTTTCTTATATAAAATGAAAAAAAATATATATATAAATAAATCAAATATATTCACAATCTTCAAAATACAACTTGTCATTAAGCACACATTAAGTTACAGCAAATCTTACATATGAAGGTATTTCGAACACATTTAATATATTTTTGACTTCTAGAACAAGAATCCTGGATATTAATTTGCAACAACTTCATCTTCGCAAGGGTAGGACGTTGTTGCTAATTATTATCGTGTTTGATCAATCCAATTTATATTACGCATATTGTTGCATAAAAAATATGAAAGAATGTACAGGATATTAAATTTAGTGAAAATAATATTTAACTCCTAATCAATGATTAGGTTAATTTGGACTCGAAATCGTAGTAGTGCGTATAATGTCGTGTGTCTAACATACAGGGTGTATCTGAATTCATTATCAATATTTGGTGAGGGGGTAGAGAATGGGATAAGAAGACTATTTCACATAGGAAAGCATAGGCGCAAACAAACGCATGACGGTGTAGAGGGCGGTTCGTTTCCACAACTCCCATTCACTCCCAAAGCTGTCTGACTTGTGGTTCCAGCATGACGACGTTCCTTTCCACTTCGCAAATGATGTGCGTGGTTACCTGACCAGAAAATTTGGAGCTCAATGTATTGATTGTTGGCGGTGGATCGGTTTGTTGGCAACCAATGTCACCGGATTTATCTCCAATCGACTTCTTTTTATGAGGTGCGAGGAAAAACATGGTGTACGAGACCCCTGTTGCCAGTGCTATGGACCTGGTAGCACGCATATCGGTTGCGGCTGCAAACATGCGGGAAATGCCTGGTGTATTCCAGAAAGTCCGGTTGTTTATGCAATGTCGTTGGGAGGCATGCACTCTAGCAAATGGTCTTCATTTCGAGCACCTCTTGTAAGTCTGTACAAACGATGCACAAATAAATGTTTTTTTCCTACAACTATGTTGTTATGTTTTCTTTCCATCACTTAACCGGGCTGATGTTGCCCTACCACATGACGTCTGCACCCATGCTTTCCTATGTGAAATAGTCTTATTTTCCTATTCCCTACCTCCTCACCAAATATTGATGATGAATTCAGATACACCCTGTATAACCCACCTGATATGCAGTCCAGTTTCTACCTGTAAATAAACCTAATTCCTAAAAGAGAAGCATTAATTATCGACTACTTATTAAGTACACCTTTGATTTTCCTCACATAATTATTTTTTCAGCAAACATATACTTTTAACTAACATTTTTAATTAATAATTTTACAATTGTATTCATTTTCAAGTTTAATTGGAGGCGAGTGTGATGGCGAAGTAATATACAAAAAAAAATATTTTTGACTGATCTCGAATTCCTGATAAGAAATAAGGGAGTAACTGTTGTGGGTGCCAATCCTTATCGTAGGCTACGTCGCTGTAATCACCTTTATTAGGATTATCTTTGGAATCTGTCCTAGCCTTAATTTTTAGGGGTATTCTTTTTCGGTTTTCAACATATTTTTAACTCCTTTTTTTTAACAACCTTTTATCTAGTCACTCCTAATACTCTTAGTGCGATGACTCTTCTTCAACTCAATTCTTGTATATAGACTTGACTTGCCCTGTTGGATCCCCCTTCATTTCTTCCCTTTAGGTCCAATGGCTGGTGCGTCTGTGTGAGGACGCTGTTATTGGCCCCAGAGGAATCTGTTATTTACCGCAGTCACGCTGGGAGTACCAGCCTGAGGTCCACAGACCCACATGATCTTGTGATTTGTTTGGGAATAATTTATTACTCCACATAAATTTATTTGCTTTTAATTTCCACCACTGGCGAACGTTTGACTGCGTTCATTGTTGACGCTAACAAAGTTTATTGGCATTTTATTGTACTAGTTGTTTGAGATCTTAAATGCTTTAAAGACTGGGGTTATTCAGAATGCACAAACAAAACTCACTTTTGTCATCACACATACCAATATTAAAATACTTCCTAAATAACTTTACTTCTTAAGAACACTGCCTGTCACTTTTCACAAACATTTATTTCATTCTGCCCATTTATGTAACTGTTTTTCTTACACAAACCCATGCATATATAAAGCTGTTCAGCGAAACTCTACCAATACATTGCGACTTCTAAAGCGCTGTTGGCTCGATCAGATCACACAAGCCACTCGCTCGTCAGTAGTTAACTTCAAGTGCGTCTTTTGTTTACTGTTCTGGGAAATGCTCTTTAAATTATAATTAATAAACATATACGTATTCTTGAAAGTTCTGTGATCGTGTGAGACTTATGAACAAATTGGTTACAGTTCTGTTTATGTGCCTCATAAATATACATGGCAGCTATACTGTCTGATGTCATCGAACTTGCACTAAGTTGACTGAATATTTTTTTTTTATATTTTTTTTCACAGCCTTGTTTTAAATCCTTCAGATGTAATCGATATCTTGTTTGATTTATGTTCGCAATTAAAAATGATTACTTTAATTATGTCGAAATCAAAGAAACTGTTTGTGGTGAGGTGAAATGTATATAATATACACTACAACTACTTACCCATAGTGTCCCCCAGTTGAACCTGTAAACGTATGGTAGGTTCCGGAAGGACCAAAGTACATTGCGTTTCACTAAAATAACCAGTCGATTTTTTGTGGCCACTGCACATTTATTAAACACATAAATATTCAACATTGACAATAAAAATAATATAATAAACACAGTTACATTACACTCACATCTACCAAGCTTGACCTCGGGGTGTACGGGCTCATTAATATATTGCTATTAATTTCTCATTAATTTTAAATGCAAGAAGTGCAGTGCGGAAAATTTCCACAGCTTAAATTAGTACTACCACTTAGATTATCTTAACACACAATAGCAAATGACAATACAATTGAACTTAAATATTACGATACCTCCTCCTAGATGAGATGCCTTGTAATCCAACATTTGATCTGTCATACATCCTGATGAAGAGGTTTCGGTTATTTGATTAACACAGTTCGTACGGATGCACGGTTTATGGGAGATGTTGCTGAATTCTGGATACCACCGTGGATTATCACGGAATCGGGGATCACCATTCGCTACACTCTCCTCCTCCAAATCGTCAGTTTGGTCCAGCGATTCCTGGAGAACCGAGAACTACGTACAGGCCGATGCCGAATACTTGTGGTTGTTGTTTCACACATACCGCACCGATGATGGTTGACGCACTCAGCAGACGGGTGTAGTACAGTGCATAGAGGCTCAGGATTGACACTATGTCCAAACGCTCTGTCCAGGTATACTCATCTAGGAAGTGAGATGTACACTGAGCGGTCTATTCCGTTATTGAAGTCCACTCAGTTGCCACGGCTTAAATGTAGTTAGAGGGTCCAAACGGTAGTCCACACTACGCCGTCCATATAGAGAACTGTAAGGTACTGCGTAACACAAGTGACGACTTCCTCGCTGCTTCAATCATCGCCACCGCCCGAAGAATGTAATACCCTGTCTGTCTCCTTCCTAGTCGATTTTGCTAAGAGCAACCACAGACTTAAATTGCGGAATAGTTGAGTCTGTTTGCGCGCTACCCTTGAGTATATGTGTTCGTAGCAAGGTATAAAATGCGCTGGTTCCGTAATATTCGCATGAGGCTGCCGCTCGAAAGTGGCGACGAATACCTTTGCCTAAAAAATGCGTCGCAGATTTTCGAATCGGGTTTCACACAAACGCACAGCTACACTTGGAGACCTTTCCTCACGAGATCAGAATTGAGTCTAATTTTTTACATTTTAAAAATTGAGTCCCTGCAGATTTTTGAAACGGGGATCAAAAATGGGGTACAAGTCATCTCGTCTTCTCATTCGATGTTTCACGATGTGCGAGAAAAGAGCGGTTCAATTTCGACTAATTTTACTGGCCTGCGAAGTGACGCTTATTTCTTATGCGTCCCAAAAAAAAGACGACCGGAGGGTTCCCACAGCCGGGAGGTCCTGGACCGGGCCTCGATGTGAGCTACACCTTTCTAGAAATTTGTAGTTTTACACTTTGACATTTGTTACAATTTCTCTTTTATGAACATTTACACCCATTGTCATGTCAGTCTGACCAATCGGACGGTCTGGATCTTCACTCTATTGTCATGTGTGCGCGATAGCCCAGTGGTTACCGCACGGGAATTGCATACGGTAGTCCCGGGTTCGATTCCCGCCACTGATAAAACTGCCGCGGTGTTCATGCGGAGTACGATCACGTTAACACATGTGGGTCCGTAAGTCCTTCCGAGAGGTTGGTGGTAGGGGGAGGAGGGTACGGTCCCTATGGATGCCTCCCCCACTTTGTTCCGGTCTAAATTGTGTGGCACTTCCCGGCCGTCTAAACAGTTACCTTACACCTTTCTGGTAGGTCGGATGGTCTGGGTTTCAACAACAGCAACCCATTGTCATGTGCATACAAACCATGGCGTCACATCAGTCAGATCCTGTCTGTGAGGAGGCATCGCTATAGAACATATACCATACACATTATATATCTTGAGTAATTGCTACTCCCGGACGCTTTCATTCCTGGGGCATGAAATATACTCGCACAAAAGTGGCCAAATATGTCTATGCATCATAACACTGCTGTTTAGGAATTTCTCTGACATTAGAATTTTCAAATTAAATCAAACAACGAAATATTTCTCAAAAGAACCAAAATTTCCGTTCCACAATTTTATAAACGGATACGGTTACGATGAGGTGCGTCATATAGTGTAACCTTCATATAATCTTATATGATCCAAGACGTATTCATAAGTTCCAATACGTTTTAACAATTCTTAGCTGTCTCATGAACAGCCAGCCAAAAAATACTGATCTGTTATTGAACATGGCTGTATTGCAACCAGAAAGTCATAGAATCTGCCGATAATGGCGTTTTTCTAGGGTGCACATCCATTATCAGCGAATTTTGTAGTTTTAGAGTAGGCTTGTGATGATCCGGTCGTAATTAGCGTATTGCTTCGATCTCATGGAATGATGATTCCATGTACGATCTACCCTTCCGAAAGAAGTATTTTATGCAGATTCATGAGAATTTACTGGATGTTGAATTTGTGTGAGATTTAGACAGCCGGAAAACATTAGAGTCGCCCCTTTTTCTAATGTGGTGGATTCATTCCGGCAGAGTCTATTCCTCAGAGTACGGTATAAAATCTCGAGTCAACATGCTGATAGGCCTATAGGACGGAGATCAAATGAATCGACAAAGTTAAGCCCGATCAGATACCTCGACTGTAAGGCGTGTGAGAGTAAGGAATTTGAGACCATCTCATAGGAGTGGTGTGACTATGTGAGGCAGTGGCGTCGTGCTGACCATGGAATCGTCTTACATGGCTATTAACTGTCCACCCTTATTCTTGCTTTTGAGTCGTACAGAAAGAAGTATGGTGTTGTCCATATCGTGGAACCGCCTTACGTGGCTGTTAAATAACCGTTATTGCGTTTGCCAATGCTTTCTAGTGTATTCGCCATGTTGCTCGTGAAACGTATTCAATGAAACGGTCATTATTGTGTCTGGTTATACGTATTATTGAAGTTATGTTTGTGATCGAGAATTTCCTGTATATTTCTGAACTGGTAAAATACGGCTCTTCGGTTGGTAAGTGAAATTATGCACTTCCCTATTCTTGCTGTAAATCTATTTATATATATCGACCTAGTCGCCTACTAAATAGTTTAACTTCTTTATTTTTACATGCTCATTTTCGGCCCATGTTATTTCTTTAGGCTTTGTTCGGAAAGTAATATGAATTCCGGGAAACTGCAGGCTAACAGCCTTATGCAGTTTGAGAATCATTTGACATAAATTTGAAGTCAGTTGATTGATGTGATTGAGTACACTCAGCCAAGAGGTTTGTGAAATTGGACATAACGTTTTCTTGTTGCCTCATTATTTGCTATTAAGTGTTGACGAGTGTTAAAAAGTACACTATTTGTCCTCAGATGGTACAGCTGCTGCTCATGGTGTACAATTTCTAAATGCATTTAAATTTCGGAAACAACTGAATTTGAGAAAAATTCAGCTGTTTATATTGCAACTTAAACAAGTATTTCTTTTTCATGAATTTATACTTGAACAAAAAATTCATAATGGATCTTTCATACGCTGGTTTGTTGCTTCATATGCAAGATTCTAAAACTTTTTCTATTCTTGTGCATACTTATTTCATACATCCATGGCAATTTTTGGATACACGGGACTTGAAATATCCATCCTTTGTAAAACTCGAACCACTCTACAATTTGATGCTGAATCCATATCACCCATCATCTATGTTATATCTATCGCCAATCTTGAGAAATAGACGTAGTAAGTGAAATGTAAATTTTTCAACAGGATCTGACATATCTGAAACAAAATATGGGAAACCTACCCCTACTAGAATTTAATGCTGAATTCATACAAAATATCATCTGTTTACAGATAGTTCCAAAAAATATATATATGCTTTAAGAACTTTTTTCGAACATGAAGCAGAAAAAAGTCGGAAATGTAAATTGTTACAGAAAACCCAACCATTTCTAAAATTAATGCCAAATTCATATCAATTGTCCTCTAACCTTTTTCTATAGTCGATTTTAAAGCATGGACATTGTAAGGAAAATATACATTTATAAATCGAAATTAACATCCACGAAATTCCAAGTGGAAAATTTTAATGAGTCATGAGTCATCCTACTCCCTTTTGAATTTAATGCTGAATCGGTATCAATCATTATCAAAGATATATTTATAGACTTTTATCTATTCATAGAAATCAATGTTTCAAAAAACATTTGAAGCAAAAGTGCAAAAGGGAACAGAAATGGAAATTTTTATTAAACTTTATATAAAATTTAATGTTGAATCCATATGAGATAGTGTCTAAGCTGTATATCCAATCTAGAAAAAAAAATGTTTCATGGAAAATAAAAACTTTAGAAGAAGAAATGGGAAAATATCTGACAATAAAATTTCTTAGTAATCAACTTCTACAAAAATTAACGTTGTATACCTATCAGTCATAATTTAAGCTCTATATTTAGTAGATCCTGAACAATAAATGCTTTTTACTTTCCTTATATACGATAATGTATTAGGAAAATATTGTGACGGAGTCGAAAATTCGAATTCGAGTTTTCAACGGGAGAGCACGTTTCAAGCATCCCTGATCACGAATCGAACATTTTTGAAGTGATGTCTGTGTGTGTATGAAAGTATGTGTGTGCGAGTGTGTCAGTGAGTCTGTGGAGACGATAACTGAAGAACGAATGGATCGATTTGAAAAAAATTTGGTTCAAAAGTTACTATCTGTAAACACTGGAAGCCTATTGTTTTTATACGCAATCGAATGTTCAGAATCCCCCTAAATTTTTCATCAAAACATCTAATAATCAAAACATCTAATAAAGTAGCGCGAATAGATATTTCTTATGTAATTTTGCATTAGAAAACGATTGATATAAATTTTAGAACGCTAACATGAACCGTTTTCGAGATATTTCACATTTCTCAAAAAAATTATCAAAAAATCATATAAAATAAAAAAAAATATTTCCTATTGAGAAACATGTTCACTTTTCATACGTAATACCATGCGATAAATTTGTGACATTATTCTCGTGGATCTAGTTCGTTCCATTCATGAAAAAATATACTTTGGGTAATACTTTTATATTTTTTGAACGCCAATAGTCATTTATCAGCTGTAAGAATAACTTATGTCTCCTTCCATAACGCTTGGCGAGATTTGTGGTGACGAATTAACGGTGACGAATTTGGTGGGATGTCGCCAACTTGGCGACTCTCTTTAATGTTGCTAAATTAAAGAAAAACTCGTCAAACGGATAAAATTGACGCTATATCAATAAAAATGATGACTCATAGAAGAAACTTCAATATCTTGGAAAAATATAAATATCTACTATATTAATAATCTATTTTTTTTTACTATAAAAGTAGTAAATTCATTGCATTATATAAGGAAAATCATGTGCTGCCCACATCAGATTTTTTTAGATACTGAGCAATAGAAAATTTCTTAATATAAATAAACGTTGAAACTTTGATCACCATCAATAAATTCTTAAACATGAAAATGCTTCTATAACGAAAATAATATTTAGGAGAACTTAGATATTCTATAATGTATTAATTGATTGGTATTCATTAACGAAATCATCCTTAAAATTTCTTATTTAAATACAACAAATAATTAATGTTTTTACTGAAATATTGCAGAGATAAGCACCACATTTAATTTGTTTAAAGTATTTGTCTGCATAAATGACCAGTTTTTCCCCTTTTTAGATATAATGTTTTTTTCATCCAGTCATACCAAAAAATGATTTAAAAACTGCAACTTATTTTTTTGTTAATCAGCAAAAATCTTTTAAAAAGGAAGTCTGCTCCTCAGGGTACAATAAAAGTTCATCAGGTGACAGACAGCAATTAAATGTTTCTTTTTTTTTTCGAATAAAAAATATAGGTTTTTGAAACAAATATCCTGAGGGGTTGACTTTTTTCCTCTCTTGAGAAAAATATTATCTGAAAATTATTTTTTAAGCACAATGATTCTTTTAAAAGAGTTTTTATTTTAAGACATACTTCTTAAGCATTTATGAAAAATAATGGTATGTATTTTTTCTGTAATTGAACCTTTTATCAGATAAGAATGCCTGGTTTAATTTTTGCTTTGTTAATGAGCATATAGAAAGATTCTGTTAAAACTAACAGTTATTTTGATGTAGTTTTCTTGTCTAATATCATGCATATGAAAAATAGCTGTAAACTTACATTACTAGCTATACGACTAGTTATACCTACTAGCTGCACGACTAGTCATAACTACTAGCTGCACTACTAGTTTATAACTACTAGCTGCACTACTACTTTATAACTACTAGCTGAACTACTAGTTATAACTATTAGCTGCAGAACTAGTTATAACTACTAGCTGCACGACTAGACATAACTATTAGCTACACGACTAGTTATAACGATTAGCTGCACGACAAGTTATAATTACGAGCTGCACGGCTGGTTATAAATACTAGCTACACTACTAGTTATAACTATTAGCTGCACGACTAGTTATAACTGCTAGCCACACTACTAGTTATAAATATTAGTTGCACGACTATTTATAACTACTAGCTACACTACTAGTTATAACTATTAGCTGCAGGACTAGTTATAACTACTAGCTACACTACTAGTTATAACTATTAGCTGCACGACTAGTTATAACTACTAGCTACACTTCTAGTTATAACTACTCGTGCAGCTAATAGTTGTAACTTCTAGCTGCACGACTAATCATAAATACTATATGCACGGCTAATTCCAACTACTAACGGCACGACTAGTTATATCTACTAGATGCACCACTAGTTATAACTACCTGCTGTACTACCAGTTACAATTGCTAGCTGCACACCTAGTTATAACTACTAGCTGCGGAGTCCGCAGATAGCGCTCACAATCCATATTTTTTTTCCATGCCGTTAAATTACGGTTAACGATAGACACCTAGATTGCTGAAATCCAAAAATTCAGATAAATATGCTCACATACCACTGTTCCAATGAAATTCTGCATCCAAGTGCAAATTTCAAATTTCAATAACTGCATTTGTCTCTTGTAAAAGCTCATTCTCGGCCTGAAAATAACAAAAATTTTATTTCGCATATTTAAAACACTTCACAGAGCGAATTATTATTTTATTAAATTGTTAAATTGGTCATTTTTTTTTATCAGAATTATATGATTTTTGGACACATTATTAATGGTGATAAATATGCACTTCAATATCTAATGTCTAACATATGTCAAATTATAAATTCAGGATTTTTAATTTGTTTTTCCTGTTCGACAATAAAACGAAATAACAACATTTGCTCTTTCTGGGAGTAAATTCGACAGCAAAACTCCGGCCTGACCAACATTGAACGATAAGAAATGAATCAAAATATTAGTACGTAATTGTATAATTCGTGTATATATATATATATATGTATACACAGACACACACACATATATATACGTATACTCGTACATTTATATATATATATATATATATATATTAGAAATATGTAATAATATAAAAAATTATGTAATAATAAAAAATTCAAGTAATATTAACATCACCATAGAAGCAAATTCACGGCCATAATGCCGATAAGAGAAGAGAACAGCACCAGCCTAAATTCGATGATTAGTCAGAATCAAAGTCCTCCTCAGTTCTGAGTATTTAACTCTAACTAACCCAAACACATGCCTGTTTCAAATAGAGCAATAGTACATTACTATAAATACTCTAACTCAGGCTGCAGGCATCAAAAAATGAAAAAATGAAGATAGGATACATTAAGAAAATTGTATAACCATGCGTCATTGTTATTATGACCTTGATATATATATTTATAAATTAACTTGTAAATATGCTTTGCCGTTAGAGGCATCTAACATGTGGAAATTTACTTTTTTTACTTTTATTAAAAATACTGTTAGTGGTATTAAATTGTCTAGATCTATATATGCTACTGATAATATAAAATAAAATTATTATTGATGCACAAAAATCTTTTGTTACTACTTATGTTGATAAAACGCCTATCTATGCTTTTATAAGTGCCTGTGCATGAAATAGAAATATATTAGGATATTATTAAGGAGTAATGGAAAAATATATATATCAGTTTTATAAATATAAACAGCTAGAACTAACGAAATAAAGCATCTCAAAGGAGTACACTGAAAATGGGTGAAAAATATATCTGGAACATAAGCTTTGTTGAAAATCACTGTAGTCAACAATTTCCTTAAACAATTTTGTATATTAATTCTATACAAATAATATACTTTGAAAACATAAAAATATCTTCACCATAATATGCTAGAAATTTGCTTGAAAATTAACAATGGCTTTTGTTTAACTCAGATTCTTGTGCAACGTTTGTTTCAAAGAGAAATCAGATTTATTCTTTCTAAAACTCCCAAGTACTCAGCAGGATGCTTCGCCATATTATTACTGTGACTAAGTCTACTTCACAAACTACTTAAGTTTAATGGTAGTCATTGTTAGTGTGTTTCTTCTTTTTGATATTGTTTAAATGTAGGTGAGTGTCCTCTAATTCGCGGAAAATGCCTCATATTTTTTTTAATTACATATAAGATTTCCTGCGAAGATAAATTAATAATACCATGTTTGACACAAAATGGCCGACCTATTAGCCAAGAAATTTTCATTCACGAAATTTTCAAGAAATTCCCCCAAGAAATTTTCATTCACGAAACGTCACGTCCCATCTTCTATATAATAAAAGGCAATGTCTGTGTGTCTGTCTTATACACTATACGTTTCGCGACCGCGAGTCGGAGAGCTACGAAATTTGGCAATCGGAGACCCGGGGGGGAGGGAAGGGGACACGTTAAAACCGATTTTTAAAATTTTAATTATTTTTTTATTTATTTAATGTTTTATGCGATTTCGACCGTTTTTTGCCCTTTTTGCCCTTTTTTCTCCACGATCCAGACATCGTAGAAAAAAACAAATTACACCATCGGAAAGAGCAGAGAATTTCGAGTAAAAATATATCAATTTCGAATCTGAATTTCGATTTCTAATATTTTTTAAAGATTTTAAAACAAAAGTCACTTTTTGCTCAAGAAAACGATTTTTGGTTTTTAAATTCTCGCATCGTGAAAAGTACTCATAATTTCGACTAATAATTTACATTTTCAGAAAGGTCAAACATCTGGCATTCTTACAAGTCTAATCTGGTCCAGAAATAATGAAAATTGCCTTCAGGATCGCAATTTTAAAGACGTCATGATTTTAAATTTCTCGCCGTTCCGCTCGGCGTGACGCTTCGTTTCTCCCCCGCTGAAGCAGGGAAGGTGGTGGGTGGGGACGTCAAGGTGGAGGTGACGTCACGGTTCTGAATAGAGCGCCTTTGCTCTATATAAATTATTATATTTATATTTTAAATGATGGGACGATCTGGATTTTTTAAATATATATTTTAACTTTTGGATATTTTAATTTTATGGATATTTTAAATGATGGAACAATGAAACAATGGAATGAGGATGATGGAATTAAGCATATGGTCATTTTAAATTGCAAATTAGCGCGCGGGAAGTTAGCGGTAGGCCCGGGTTCGATTCCCGCCAATGCCAAAAGTGCCGCCGTGTTTACGTGGAATACGATCACGTTAAATATGTGGGTCCGTAAGTCCTTCCGAGAGGTTGGTGGTAGGGGAAGGAGGATACGGCCCCTGTGGATGCCTCCCCCACTGGGTTCCCGTCTAAATTGGGTGAATATGTAGAAAGTTATGGAGATTGTCGCGGAGGGCGCGGCAGCCCAGTGGTTAGCGCGCGGGAATTGCACTCAGTAGGCCCGGGTTCGATTCCCGCCACTGCCAAAACTTACGCCACGTTCACGCAGAGTACGATCACGTTAAACATGTGGGTTCGTGAGTCCTTCCGAGAGGTTGGTGGTAGGGGAAGGAGGGTACGGTCTAAATTGGGTGAATAAAAAGAAAGTTATGGAGATTGTCGCGGAGGGCGAAGTAGCCCAGTGGTTAGCGCGCGGGAATTGCACGCGGTAGGCCCGGGTTCGATTTCCGCCACTGACATGGAGTACGATCACGTTAAACATATGGGTCCGTATGTTTTTCCGAGAGGTTGGTGGTAGGGGAAGGAGGGTACGTTCCCTGTGGATGCCTCCCCCACTGGGTTCCGGTCTAAATTGGGTGGCACATCCTGGCCGTCCAACCAGTTACCAGGCCCGGGTTCGATTCCCAAAATTGCCGCCGTGTTTACGCGGAGTACGAGCACGTTAAACATGTGGGTCCGTGAGTCCTTCCGAGAAGTTGGTGGTAGGGGAAGGAGGGTACGGTCTAAATTGGATGAATAAAAAGAAAGTTATGGAGATTGTCGCGTAGGGCAAAGTAGCCCAATGGTTAGCGCGCGGAAATTGCACTCGGTAGGCCCGGGTTCGATTCCCAAAATTGCCGCCGTGTTTACGCGGAATACGATCACGTTAAACATGTGGGTCTGTAAGTCCTTCCGAGAGGTTGGTGGTAGGGGAAGAAGGGTACGGTCCCTGTGGATGCTTCTCCCACTTGGTTCCGGTCTAAATTGGGTGAATAAAAAATAAGTTATGAAGAATATCGCGGAGGGTGAAGTACCCCAGTGGTTAGTGCGCGGGATTTGCACTTGGTAGGCCCGGGTTCGATTCCCAAAATTGCCGAATAAAAATAAAGTTATGGGGATTGTCGCGGATGGCACGGTAGCCCAGTGGTTAGCGCGCGGGAATTTCACTCGGTAGGCCCGGGTTCGATTCCCGCCATTGCCAAAACTGCAGCCGTGTTCACGCGGAGTACGATCACGTTAAACGTGTGGGACTGCAAGTCCTTCCGAGAGGTTTGTGGTAGGGGAAGGAGGGTACGGTCTCTTTGGATGCCTCCCCCATTGGGTTCCGGTCTAAATTGTGTGGCACTTCCAGGCCTTCCAAGCAGTTACCTTACACCTTTCTGGTAGGTCGCGCCAACGAGTTTGCCACGGTCAGAATTTTCAAGGGTAGCGAACAGGCTGGTCGCCAAAGGCGGCTAGTCTTAAATAATAAAAGGCAATGTCTGTGGGTGTGTGTGTGTGTCTGTGTGCCTTATACACTATACGTTTCGCGACCGCGCGTCGGAGAGTTACGAAATTTGGCAATCGGAGACCCTGGGGGGTGGGAAGGGGACACGTGAAAACCGATTTTCAAAATTCTAATTATTTTTTTATTTATTTAATGTTTTATGCGATTTCGACCTTTTTTTGATCTTTTTGCCCTTTTTTCTCCTCGATCCAGACATCGTAGAAAAAAACAAATCACACCATCGGAAAGAGCAGAGAATTTCGAGTAAAAATATATCAATTTCAAATCTCAGAGATAAATTCTAATATTTTTTTATGATTTTAAAGCAAAAGTCACTTTTGACTCAAAAAAACGATTTTTGTTTTTAAATTCTCGCATAGTAAAAAGTACTCATAATTTCGACTAATAATTTACATTTTTAGAAAGCTGAAATATCTGGCATTCTTACAAGTCTAATCTGGTCCAGAAATAATGAAAATTGCCTTCAGGATCGCAATTTTAAAGACGTCATGATTTTAAATTTCTCGGCGTTCCGCTCGGCGTGCCGCTTCGTTTCTCCCCCGCTGAAGCAGGGAAGGTGGTGGGTGGGGACGTCAAGGTGGAGGTGACGTCACGGTTCTGTATATGCATAGCGATGGGTGGGACAATAAGAAACCGAATTAGTTTTTACTTTCCGTTTCCCGCGCTTCCGATTTTAAATGAAATAAGAGCTTAACATATGCACTGTAGAAATTATTATATTTATATTTTAAATGATGGAACGATATGGATTTTTTAAATGGATATTTTAATTTTATGGATATTTTAAATGATGGAACGATGGATATTTTAATTTTATGGATATTTTAAATGATGGAACGATGGATATTTAAATTTTATGGATATTTTAAATGATGGAACAATGGAATGAGGATGATGGAATTAAGAGCTTAGAGAGCATATGGTCATTTAAATTGTAAATTAGCGCGCGGGAAGTTAGCGGTAGGCCCGGGTACGATTCCCGCCACTGCCAAAACTGCCGAAGTGTTCACGCGGAATACGATCACGTTAAACATGTGGGCCCGTAAGTCCTTCCGAGAGGTTGGTGGTAGGGGAAGGAGGGTACGGTCCCTGTGGATGCCTCCTTCACAGGGTTCCCGTCTAAATTGGGTTAATATAAAGAAAGTTGCGGAGGGCGAGGCAGCCCAGTGGTTAGCGCTCAGGAATTGCACTCGGTAGGCCCGGGTTCGATTCCCGCCACTTCCAAAACTGCCGCCGTGTTCACGCGGAGTACGATCACGATAAACATGGGGGTCCGGAAGTCCTTCCGAGAGGTTGGTGGTAGGGGAAGGAGGGTACGGTCCCTGTGGATGCCTCCCTCACAGGGTTCCCGTCTAAATTGGGTGAATATAAAGAAAGTTGCGGAGGGCGAGGCAGCCCAGTGGTTAGCGCTCAGGAATTGCACTCGGTAGGCCCGGTTTCGATTCCCGCCACTTCCAAAACTGCCGCCGTGTTCACGCGGAGTACGATCACGATAAACATGTGGGTCCGGAAGTCCTTCCGAGAGGTTGGTGGTAGGGGAAGGAGGGTACAGTCCCTGTGGATGCCTCCCTCACAGGGTTCCCGTCTAAATTGGGTGAATATAAAGAAAGTTGCGGAGGGCGAGGCAGTAATAAAAGGCAATGTCTGTGTGTGTGTGTGTGTGTGTCTGTGTGTCTTATACACTATACGTTTCGCGACCGCGCGTCGGAGAGTTACGAAATTTGGCAATCGGAGACCCTGGGGGGTGGGAAGGGGACACGTGAAAACCGATTTTCAAAATTCTAATTATTTTTTTATTTATTTAATGTTTTATGCGATTTCGACCTTTTTTTGATCTTTTTTCCCTTTTTTCTCCTCGATCCAAACATCGTAGAAAAAAACAAATCACACCATCGGAAATAGCAGAGAATTTCGAGTAAAAATATATCAATTTCAAATCTCAGAGATAAATTCTAATATTTTTTTATGATTTTAAATCAAAAGTCACTTTTGACGCGATTTCGACCTTTTTTTGCCCTTTTTGCCCTTTTTTCTCCACGATCCAGACGTCGTAGAAAAAAACAACTCACACCATCGGAAAGAGCAGACAATTGCGAGTAAAAATATATTAATTTCAAATCTGAATTTCGATTTCTAATATTTTTTAAAGATTTTAAAACAAAAGTCACTTTTTGCTCAAGAAAACGATTTCTGGTTTTTAAATTCTCGCATCGTGAAAAGTAATCATAATTTCGACTAATAATTTACATTTTCAGAAAGGTCAAACATCTGGCATTCTTACAAGTCTAATCTGGTCCAGAAATAATGAAAATTGCCTTCAGGATCGCAATTTTAAAGACGTCATGATTTTAAATTTCTCGCCGTTCCGCTCGGCGTGACGCTTCGTTTCTCCCCCGCTGAAGCAGGGAAGGTGGGGGTGGGGACGTCAAGGTGGAGGTGACGTCACGGTTCTGAATAGAGCGCCTTTGCTCTATATAAATTATTATATTTATATTTTAAATGATGGGACGATCTGGATTTTTTAAATATATATTTTAACTTTTGGATATTTTAATTTTATGGATATTTTAAATGATGGAACAATGAAACAATGGAATGAGGATGATGGAATTAAGCATATGGTCATTTTAAATTGCAAATTAGCGCGCGGGAAGTTAGCGGTAGACCCGGGTTCGATTCCCGCCAATGCCAAAAGTGCCGCCGTGTTTACGTGGAATACGATCACGTTAAATATGTGGGTCCGTAAGTCCTTCCGAGAGGTTGGTGGTAGGGGAAGGAGGATACGGCCCCTGTGGATGCCTCCCCCACTGGGTTCCCGTCTAAATTGGGTGAATATGTAGAAAGTTATGGAGATTGTCGCGGAGGGCGCGGCAGCCCAGTGGTTAGCGCGCGGGAATTGCACTCAGTAGGCCCGGGTTCGATTCCCGCCACTGCCAAAACTTACGCCACGTTCACGCAGAGTACGATCACGTTAAACATGTGGGTTCGTGAGTCCTTCCGAGAGGTTGGTGGTAGGGGAAGGAGGGTACGGTCTAAATTGGGTGAATAAAAAGAAAGTTATGGAGATTGTCGCGGAGGGCGAAGTAGCCCAGTGGTTAGCGCGCGGGAATTGCACGCGGTAGGCCCGGGTTCGATTTCCGCCACTGACATGGAGTACGATCACGTTAAACATATGGGTCCGTATGTTTTTCCGAGAGGTTGGTGGTAGGGGAAGGAGGGTACGTTCCCTGTGGATGCCTCCCCCACTGGGTTCCGGTCTAAATTGGGTGGCACATCCTGGCCGTCCAACCAGTTACCAGGCCCGGGTTCGATTCCCAAAATTGCCGCCGTGTTTACGCGGAGTACGAGCACGTTAAACATGTGGGTCCGTGAGTCCTTCCGAGAAGTTGGTGGTAGGGGAAGGAGGGTACGGTCTAAATTGGATGAATAAAAAGAAAGTTATGGAGATTGTCACGTAGGGCAAAGTAGCCCAATGGTTAGCGCGCGGAAATTGCACTCGGTAGGCCCGGGTTCGATTCCCAAAATTGCCGCCGTGTTTACGCGGAATACGATCACGTTAAACATGTGGGTCTGTAAGTCCTTCCGAGAGGTTGGTGGTAGGGGAAGAAGGGTACGGTCCCTGTGGATGCTTCTCCCACTTGGTTCCGGTCTAAATTGGGTGAATAAAAAATAAGTTATGAAGAATATCGCGGAGGGTGAAGTACCCCAGTGGTTAGTGCGCGGGATTTGCACTTGGTAGGCCCGGGTTCGATTCCCAAAATTGCCGAATAAAAATAAAGTTATGGGGATTGTCGCGGATGGCACGGTAGCCCAGTGGTTAGCGCGCGGGAATTTCACTCGGTAGGCCCGGGTTCGATTCCCGCCATTGCCAAAACTGCAGCCGTGTTCACGCGGAGTACGATCACGTTAAACGTGTGGGACTGCAAGTCCTTCCGAGAGGTTTGTGGTAGGGGAAGGAGGGTACGGTCTCTTTGGATGCCTCCCCCATTGGGTTCCGGTCTAAATTGTGTGGCACTTCCAGGCCTTCCAAGCAGTTACCTTACACCTTTCTGGTAGGTCGCGCCAACGAGTTTGCCACGGTCAGAATTTTCAAGGGTAGCGAACAGGCTGGTCGCCAAAGGCGGCTAGTCTTAAATAATAAAAGGCAATGTCTGTGGGTGTGTGTGTGTGTCTGTGTGCCTTATACACTATACGTTTCGCGACCGCGCGTCGGAGAGTTACGAAATTTGGCAATCGGAGACCCTGGGGGGTGGGAAGGGGACACGTGAAAACCGATTTTCAAAATTCTAATTATTTTTTTATTTATTTAATGTTTTATGCGATTTCGACCTTTTTTTGATCTTTTTGCCCTTTTTTCTCCTCGATCCAGACATCGTAGAAAAAAACAAATCACACCATCGGAAAGAGCAGAGAATTTCGAGTAAAAATATATCAATTTCAAATCTCAGAGATAAATTCTAATATTTTTTTATGATTTTAAAGCAAAAGTCACTTTTAACTCAAAAAAACGATTTTTGTTTTTAAATTCTCGCATAGTAAAAAGTACTCATAATTTCGACTAATAATTTACATTTTTAGAAAGCTGAAATATCTACCATTCTTACAAGTCTAATCTGGTCCAGAAATAATGAAAATTGCCTTCAGGATCGCAATTTTAAAGACGTCATGATTTTAAATTTCTCGGCGTTCCGCTCGGCGTGCCGCTTCGTTTCTCCCCCGCTGAAGCAGGGAAGGTGGTGGGTGGGGACGTCAAGGTGGAGGTGACGTCACGGTTCTGTATATGCATAGCGATGGGTGGGACAATAAGAAACCGAATTAGTTTTTACTTTCCGTTTCCCGCGCTTCCGATTTTAAATGAAATAAGAGCTTAACATATGCACTGTAGAAATTATTATATTTATATTTTAAATGATGGAACGATATGGATTTTTTAAATGGATATTTTAATTTTATGGATATTTTAAATGATGGAACGATGGATATTTTAATTTTATGGATATTTTAAATGATGGAACGATGGATATTTAAATTTTATGGATATTTTAAATGATGGAACAATGGAATGAGGATGATGGAATTAAGAGCTTAGAGAGCATATGGTCATTTAAATTGTAAATTAGCGCGCGGGAAGTTAGCGGTAGGCCCGGGTACGATTCCCGCCACTGCCAAAACTGCCGAAGTGTTCACGCGGAATACGATCACGTTAAACATGTGGGCCCGTAAGTCCTTCCGAGAGGTTGGTGGTAGGGGAAGGAGGGTACGGTCCCTGTGGATGCCTCCTTCACAGGGTTCCCGTCTAAATTGGGTTAATATAAAGAAAGTTGCGGAGGGCGAGGCAGCCCAGTGGTTAGCGCTCAGGAATTGCACTCCGTAGGCCCGGGTTCGATTCCCGCCACTTCCAAAACTGCCGCCGTGTTCACGCGGAGTACGATCACGGTAAACATGGGGGTCCGGAAGTCCTTCCGAGAGGTTGGTGGTAGGGGAAGGAGGGTACGGTCCCTGTGGATGCCTCCTTCACAGGGTTCCCGTCTAAATTGGGTGAATATAAAGAAAGTTGCGGAGGGCGAGGCAGCCCAGTGGTTAGCGCTCAGGAATTGCACTCGGTAGGCCCGGTTTCGATTCCCGCCACTTCCAAAACTGCCGCCGTGTTCACGCGGAGTACGATCACGATAAACATGTGGTCCGGAAGTCCTTCCGAGAGGTTGGTGGTAGGGGAAGGAGGGTACGGTCCCTGTGGATGCCTCCCTCACAGGGTTCCCGTCTAAATTGGGTGAATATAAAGAAAGTTGCGGAGGGCGAGGCAGTAATAAAAGGCAATGTCTGTGTGTGTGTGTGTGTGTGTCTTATACACTATACGTTTCGCGACCGCGCGTCGGAGAGTTACGAAATTTGGCAATCGGAGACCCTGGGGGGTGGGAAGGGGACACGTGAAAACCGATTTTCAAAATTCTAATTATTTTTTTATTTATTTAATGTTTTATGCGATTTCGACCTTTTTTTGATCTTTTTTCCCTTTTTTCTCCTCGATCCAAACATCGTAGAAAAAAACAAATCACACCATCGGAAAGAGCAGAGAATTTCGAGTAAAAATATATCAATTTCAAATCTCAGAGATAAATTCTAATATTTTTTTATGATTTTAAATCAAAAGTCACTTTTGACTCAAAAAAACGATTTTTGGTTTTTAAATTCTCGCATAGTAAAAAGTACTCATAATTTCGACTAATAATTTACATTTTTAGAAAGCTGAAATATCTGGCATTCTTACAAGTCTAATCTGGTCCAGAAATAATGAAAATTGCCTTCAGGATCGCAATTTTAAAGACGTCATGATTTTAAATTTCTCGGCGTTCCGCTCGGCGTGCCGCTTCGTTTCTCCCCCGCTGAAGCAGGGAAGGTGGTGGGTGGGGACGTCAAGGTGGAGGTGACGTCACGGTTCTGTATATGCATAGCGATGGGTGGGACAATAAGAAACCGAATTAATTTTTACTTTCCGTTTCCCGCGCTTCCGATTTTAAATGAAATAAGAGCTTAACATATGCACTGTAGAAATTATTATATTTATATTTTAAATGATGGAACGATATGGATTTTTTAAATGGATATTTTAATTTTATGGATATTTTAAATGATGGAACGATGGATATTTTAATTTTATGGATATTTTAAATGATGGAACGATGGATATTTAAATTTTATGGATATTTTAAATGATGGAACAATGGAATGAGGATGATGGAATTAAGAGCTTAGAGAGCATATGATCATTTTAAATTGTAAATTAGCGCGCGGGAAGTTAGCGGTAGGCCCGGGTACGATTCCCGCCACTGCCAAAACTGCCGAAGTGTTCACGCGGAATACGATCACGTTAAACATGTGGGCCCGTAAGTCCTTCCGAGAGGTTGGTGGTAGGGGAAGGAGGGTACGGTCCCTGTGGATGCCTCCTTCACAGGGTTCCCGTCTAAATTGGGTGAATATAAAGAAAGTTGCGGAGGGCGAGGCAGCCCAGTGGTTAGCTCTCAGGAATTGCACTCGGTAGGCCCGGGTTCGATTCCCGCCACTTCCAAAACTGCCGCCGTGTTCACGCGGAGTACGATCACGATAAACATGTGGGTCCGGAAGTCCTTCCGAGAGGTTGGTGGTAGGGGAAGGAGGGTACGGTCCCTGTGGATGCCTCCCTCACAGGGTTCCCGTCTAAATTGGGTGAATATAAAGAAAGTTGCGGAGGGCGAGGCAGCCCAGTGGTTAGCGCTCAGGAATTGCACTCGGAAGGCCCGGGTTCGATTCCCGCCACTTCCAAAACTGCCGCCGTGTTCACGCGGAGTACGATCACGATAAACATGTGGTTCCGGAAGTCCTTCCGAGAGGTTGGTGGTAGGGGAAGGAGGGTACGGTCCCTGTGGATGCCTCCCTCACAGGGTTCCCGTCTAAATTGGGTGAATATAAAGAAAGTTGCGGAGGGCGAGGCAGCCCAGTGGTTAGCGCTCAGGAATTGCACTCGGTAGGCCCGGGTTCGATTCCCGCCACTTCCAAAACTGCCGCCGTGTTCACGCGGAGTACGATCACGATAAACATGTGGGTCCGGAAGTCCTTCCGAGAGGTTGGTGGTAGGGGAAGGAGGGTACGGTCCCTGTGGATGCCTCTCCCACTGGGTTCCGTTCTAAATTGGGTAAATAAAAATAATGTTATGGAGATAGTCGCTGGGGGCGAAGAAGCCCAGTGGTTAGCGCGCGGGAATTGCACTCAGTAGGCCCGGGTTCGATTCCCAAAATTGCCGCCGTGTTTACGCGGAGTACGATCACGTTAAACATGTGGGTCCGTGAGTCCTTCCGAGAAGTTGGTGGTAGGGGAAGGAGGGTAAGGTCTAAATTGGATGAATAAAAAGAAAGTTATGGAGATTGTCGCGTAGGGCAAAGTAGCCCAATGGTTAGCGCGCGGAAATTGCACTCGGTAGGCCCGGGTTCGATTCCCAAAATTGCCGCCGTGTTTACGCGGAGTACGATCACGTTAAACATGTGGGTCTGTAAGTCCTTCCGAGAGGTTGGTGGTAGGGGAAGAAGGGTACGGTCCCTGTGGATGCTTCTCCCACTTGGTTCCGGTCTAAATTGGGTGAATAAAAAGAAAGTTATGAAGAATATCGCGGAGGGTGAAGTACCCCAGTGGTTAGTGCGCGGGATTTGCACTTGGTAGGCCCGGGTTCGATTCCCGCCACTGCCAAAACTGCAGCCGCGTTCACGCGGAGTACGATCACGTTAAACATGTGGGATCGTAAGTCCTTCCGACAGGTTGGTGGTAGGGGAAGGAGGGTACGGTCCCTGTGGATGTCTCCCCCACTGAGTTCCGGTCTAAATTGGGTGGCACTTCCTGGCCGTCCAAACAGTTACCTTACACCTTCTGGTAAGGTCGCGCCAGCGAGTGTGCCACGGTTACAATTTGCCACGGTCAGAATTTTCAAGGGTAGCGAACAGGCTGGTCGCAAAAGGCGGCTAGTAAATAATAAAAGGCAATGTCTGTGTGTGTGTGTGTCTGTGTGTCTGTCTTATACACTATACGTTTCGCGACCGCGCGTCGGAGAGCTACGAAATTTGGCAATCGGAGACCTGGGGGGGAGGGAAGGGGACACGTGAAAACCGATTTTCAAAATTCTAATTATTTTTTTATTTATTTAATGTTTTACGCGATTTCGACCTTTTTTTGCCCTTTTTGCCCTTTTTTCTCCACGATCCAGACGTCGTAGAAAAAAACAACTCACACCATCGGAAAGAGCAGACAATTGCGAGTAAAAATATATCAATTTCAAATCTCCATTTCGATTTCTAATATTTTTTAAAGATTTTAAAACAAAAGTCACTTTTGGCTCAAAAAAACGATTTTTGGTTTTTAAATTCTCGCATAGTAAAAAGTACTCATAATTTCGACTAATAATTTACATTTTTAGAAAGCTGAAATATCTCGCATTCTTACAAGTCTAATCTGGTCCAGAAATAATGAAAATTGCCTTCAGGATCGCAATTTTAAAGACGTCATGATTTTAAATTTCTCGGCGTTCCGCTCGGCGTGCCGCTTCGTTTCTCCCCCGCTGAAGCAGGGAAGGTGGTGAGTGGGGACGTCAAGGTGGAGGTGACGTCACGGTTCTGAATAGAGCTCCTTTGCTCTATATAAATTATTATATTTATATTTTAAATGATGGGACGATCTGGATTTTTTAAATATATATTTTAACTTTTGGATATTTTAAATGGATATTTTAATTTTATGGATATTTTAAATGATGGAACAATGAAACAATGGAATGAGGATGATGGAATTAAGCACATGGTCATTTTAAATTGCAAATTAGCGCGCGGGAAGTTAGCGGTAGGCCCGGGTTCGATCCCGCCACTGCCAAAACTGCCGCCGTGTTTACGTGGAATACGATCACGTTAAATATGTGGGTCCGTAAGTCCTTCCGAGAGGTTGGTGGTAGGGGAAGGAGGATACGGCCCCTGTGGATGCCTCCCCCACTGGTTTCCCGTCTAAATTGGGTGAATATGTAGAAAGTTATGGAGATTGTCGCGGAGGGCGCGGCAGCCCAGTGGTTAGCGCGCGGGAATTGCACTCAGTAGGCCCGGGTTCGATTCCCGCCACTGCCAAAACTTACGCCACGTTCACGCAGAGTACGATCACGTTAAACATGTGGGTTCGTGAGTCCTTCCGAGAGGTTGGTGGTAGGGGAAGGAGGGTACGGTCTAAATTGGGTGAATAAAAAGAAAGTTATGGAGATTGTCGCGGAGGGCGAAGTAGCCCAGTGGTTAGCGCGCGGGAATTGCACGCGGTAGGCCCGGGTTCGATTTCCGCCACTGACATGGAGTACGATCACGTTAAACATATGGGTCCGTATGTTTTTCCGAGAGGTTGGTGGTAGGGGAAGGAGGGTACGTTCCCTGTGGATGCCTCCCCCTCTGGGTTCCGGTCTAAATTGGGTGGCACATCCTGGCCGTCCAACCAGTTACCAGGCCCGGGTTCGATTCCCAAAATTGCCGCCGTGTTTACGCGGAGTACGAGCACGTTAAACATGTGGGTCCGTGAGTCCTTCCGAGAAGTTGGTGGTAGGGGAAGGAGCGTACGGTCTAAATTGGATGAATAAAAAGAAAGTTATGGAGATTGTCGCGTAGGGCAAAGTAGCCCAATGGTTAGCGCGCGGAAATTGCACTCGGTAGGCCCGGGTTCGATTCCCAAAATTGCCGCCGTGTTTACGCGGAGTACGATCACGTTAAACATGTGGGTCTGTAAGTCCTTCCGAGAGGTTGGTGGTTGGGGAATGAGGGTACGGTCCCCGTGACTGCCTCTCCCACTGGGTTCCGGTCTAAATTCGGTGAATAAAAAGAAAGTTATGGAAAATGTCGCGGAGGGCGAAGTACCCCAGTGGTTAGCGCGCGGGAATTTCACTCGGTAGGCCCGGGTTCGATTCCCGCCACTGCCAAAACTGCAGCCATGTTCACGCGGAGTACGATCACGTTAAACATATGGGTCCGTATGTTTTTCCGAGAGGTTGGTGGTAGGGGAAGGAGGGTACGTTCCCTGTGGATGCCTCCCCCACTGGGTTCCGGTCTAAATTGGGTGGCACATCCTGGCCGTCCAACCAGTTACCTTACACCTTTATGGTAGGTCGCGCCAACGAGTTTGCCACGGTTGGAATTTGCCACGATCAGCATTTTCAAGGTTTGCGAACAGGCTGGTCGCCAAAGGCGGCTAGTATCCAATAATTGTCTTAAAGTTACACTGTTTATAACGGATTGTATATGGGGGAAACAATAGCCACACTTTTCAGGAAGCTAGCTTATAATTCTAGTTTATCAGGGAGGGCTGGGTTTAACACTTGGTTAAGCAGCCTGTCGCGAAATAAGATATTATATATGTATTTTACGTTTAATAAAATGCAATACACTTTACTTTTAATAAAATACAATATCGAGTTATTTAAAATAGCGAATTTGGGGCTAACCTAAACTGACTTTACATTCATATTTAATATTGCTTTCCTTATACACATAGTATAATGTATAAAGAAAGTATTATGACGGGGTCAAAAATTCGAATTCGAGTTTTTGACGGCAGAGCACGTTTCAACCATCCCTGAACACGAATCAAAAGTTTTTGAGGTGATGTCTCCATGTGTGTGTGTATATGTGTGTGTGTGTTTGTGTGTATGTGTGTATGGTGTGTGTGTGTTTGAGTGTGTGTGCGTGTGTGAGTGTGAGTGTGTGTCACTAATTCTGAGGAGATGATATACCACGAATGGAGACATTCGAACGCAATTTAGTACAAAACTTATAATCTAGAAGCCTATTGCTTTTAAACGCCATCGAATATTCGGAACCCCCCCCCCCCAAAATTTTCGAGTGCAATTCTGAAAAATCATCGAAAAATCAAAACCTTTAACTAAGTTACATAAATTTATCAAATTATTACATGAAATAAAAAATATATTAACTATTGTGAAACATATCCACTTTTCATATATAATATCATGCGATAAATGAGGTGACATCATTTTCGCATTTAGGTGACATCATTTTCGGCGACATATAGCTCGATCCATTCATGAGAAGAGGTTCTTTCGGTAATACTTTTGTATTTGGATACCCATAGTTATTTATCTGCGATAAGGACAACTTATTTATCCATCCATAATGCTTGGCGAGATTTTGGCGATGAGTTTGGCTGAATGTCGGCAACTTGGAGCCTTTTTAAAAAAGTATTTCCAAATTTATGAAAATGTCACTAAATTGATAAAAATGACGCTAAATCAATGAAAATGACGACTTAATGATGAAAGTTCAATATCTTGGAAAGAACATAAGAATAGACCATAATAATAACCAATTTTTCCGTCCGTTTGTTCGTCCGTAACGCTTGGAGAAAAATTTAGCAGGAAATTAACAATTTGGCGACTATTTTAAATGTTATTTCAGTGACAAAAATGCCACCAAATCGATAAAAATGAAATTGATAAAAGGATTGAAGAGATTTGGTCCAAATTTGAATTATTTCGTAATATTTATTTTTTATTTATTTATTTAAAAATAATGCAAGCTACAATTCATTAAAATACAAACTATTAATAATAAAAAATTTCAAAAGCACCTGCACATGAATAAATACATTAAAATATAAATTATTTACAACAAATGATTTTTAAAAGCCATTTCCGTTGGATAAATATCATCAAGATTATCGGGGAAGCTGTTGTAAAGTTTATAAAAACTATTAATCGCACAAGAACCCATATCGGTACAATAATTCCTTTTAGCAAGTAAACTCTTGAACCTGGTAGAATACTGGGGAACAGCAACTCTATACCACACCATACAGGGGAACAATCAATTCAGTTATTAAACATATTCCTGAAGAATAAAAATAAAATAAAATTCCTTCTGTTATGTAAGTTTTTAACATTAAACATATAACGAAGAAAAGTAGTAGATAAGGCATAACATAAAATACCAGATTTCTTATACAGATATCTCAAGAATTGATTTTGAATAATTTTGATCTTGTTTGGATGAACAGCATGAAAAGGCCTCCACACCACATACGCATATTCAAGCCACGACCTGACCAAGATATTAAAGATAACAATGAGTTATATTATGTAAATGTGAATACAGGGGAAACAAGAAAGATCAATCATGCTTAAAGCATTGATCTAGAAACACTTTCCAACTTCAATGCAATTTTAATTAAACATGTCTAAAATGTAATACATTCCTCGGTAATATTTTAAAACATCTCACAATAATACATTGATTTATTATAGTTGAAAACTTAAACATTCAACCAAAAAAATTAACTTCATTCAAATGTCGGCATTGAAATATAAATTGCCTGGTTTAAACATCTCTAAAATGTGATATATTACTCGGTAACAATTTTAGAATTATCATAATACCACGATAATTTATTATATTTAAAAACTTCATCGAAAACAACTGAAATTCATTCAAATGACGTCATAGAAAAAATAACACGCCTGGCTCTCTCTAAAAAAGCAGCATTTCATTCATAAATAATTTCCCATTCATGTCATTCATCACAATACTATAATAATTTATTTTATTTAAAAATTAAGACCATGGAGCTATACGTAATTTAACTCTATGCTTAAAACTTCATCGCAAAAAATCGTCCTTCTCTCGGTAAAGTCAATGAATATTTCTTTCATATCAGCTATGCAGACTCCATGAGCTAAATTCTTTTGCATTAAAAAAATACAGCAATTCCTATACAACTCATCCTACATATTTTGCTGTTTACATTTCACATAAGTGAAAAATAGGCTTCGTTAGAGAAATAATCAAAGTTGGATGCTCATTCAAACTCAAATATATTGCCATTGCGTTGTTTCAGTATGTAGATGCACAGAATTTAAGCGAAAATAAGGAGGTTTTACGACGAATACAACTCTCAATATGAATTAAAAAGAACTTTAAAAATGACGATTTGGAGACAAGATGGATGCCGTATTATATTTTGAAGTTGGTCACGTGATCGTTTCATATCATGGTCACGTGATCGCTTCATGTAAGAGGTATAATTATTATTTTAATTTTTAAAACTACTGAATATATTTCGCTAATTTTTTTTTTATATATTTTATGGAACAATTTGAATATTACCTAAAATTTTCGAAGCAATTTGTGAAATTTAAATCCGCTTAAAAAATGTTTGAAAAATTTGGTCCCATTGGGTTCAATGTATTTCATTTTTTCAACCCGGGTTCAATCCAAAACTAATTGGGTGATATTATTTATTTATATTCCCATAGGTCCTACAGACCGTCTGAACAACATACTAAAATTTCATTTTGATTAAGTCATTTTTACGGCAGTTATCGTGCTAACGGACAGACAGACAGACAGAATGAATGAATGAACAAAGTCATAAACACTTTTCAACCTTGTTGTAAAGTGTTAAAAAATACTTGAAATGTATATAGTTTAGCTCTAACACAGGATTTTGTCAAAATAAAAGGTTCTTTTTAGTCTTGAAAACAGTTAAAGTGATTCGGACTGAATTTGGATCGTATATTGTTTAAATTGCCGTTTTTAACACTTTACAACAAAGTTGAAAAGCGTTTATGACTTTATTCATTCTGTCTGTCTGTCTGTCCGTTAGCACGATAACTGCCGTAAAAATGACTTAATGAAAACGAAATTTTTGTATGTTGTTCAGACGGTCTGTAGGACCTATGGGAATATAAATGAATAATATCACCCAATTAGTTTTGGATTGAACCCTGGTTGAAAAAATGAAATACATTTATCCCTATGGGACCTAATTTTTCAAACATTTTTAAGCGGATGTAAAATTCACAAATTGCTTCGAAAATTTTAGGTAATATTCAAATTGTTCCATAAAATATATAAAAAAAAATTCAGCGAAATATATTCAGTAGTTTATTAAATAAAAATTAAAATAATAATTACACCTCTTATATGACGCCTCTTCACGTGACCATGATATGAAACAATCACATGACCCACTTCAAAATGATATATGGCATCCATCTTGTTTCAAAATCGGGATTTTTTAAGTTCGTTTTAATTCATATTGAGTGTTGTATCCGTCCTAAAACCACTTTATTTTTGCTTAAATTCTGTGCATCTACATACTGAAACAACGCAAATGCAATATATTTGAGTTTAAATGATTATCCAAATTTAATTATTTCTACAACAAAGCCTATTTTTCCCTTATGTAAAATGTAAACAGCAAAATATGTAGAATGAGTTGTATTATAATTGCTGTATTTCTTTAACACAAAGTAATTTAGTCCATGGAGTCTGCATGACTGATATAAATGAAATATTATTTGATTTTATAAAGAGAAGGACGATTTTTTTCGATGAAGTTTAAAGCATAGAGTTTAATTACTTGTAGCTCCATGGTCTTAATTTTTAAATAAAATAAATTATTATAGTATTGTGATGAATGAAATGAATGGGAGAAAGTTATGAATGAAATCCTGTTTTTATAGAGAGATCCAGGCGTGTTATTTTTTTTCTATGACGTCATTTGAATTCATTTCAGTTGTTTTCGATGAAGTTTCCAAATATAATAAATTATCGTAGTATTATGATAGTTTTAAAAATATTACCGTGGAATGTATCGCATTTTAGAGATATTTAAACCAGGCAATTTATATGTCAATGCCGTCATTTGAATGAAGTTCATTTTTTTCAATGAAGGTTTAAGTTTTAAATTTAATAAATTAATGTAATATTGTTATAAGTTTTTTAATATTTCCGATGAATGTATTGCCTTTTCGACTTTTTTAAATAAAATTGCATTGAAGTTGGAAAGTGTTTCATAATCAATTCTTTAAGCATGATTGATCTTTTTTGTTTAACACTTTACAACATAGTTGAAAAGTGTTTATGTCGTTGTTCATTCATTCTGTTTGTCTGTCCGTTAGTACGATAACTGCCGTAAAAATAACTTTATCAAAATGAAATTTTGTAATGTTGTTCAGACGGTCTGTGGGAGCTATGGGAATGTAAATGACTAACATCACCCAATCAGTTTTGGATTGAACCAGGGATGAAAAAATGAAATACATTGAACCCTATGGGATCTAATTTTTCAAACACTTTTAAGCGAATTTAAAATTCACAAATTGCTTCGAAAGTTTTAGGAAATATTCAAACTATCCCATAAAAAATATAAAAAAATTTCAACAAAATTTATTCAGTAGTTTTTTAAATAAAAATTAAAATAATAATAACACCCTTTTTATGAAGAGATCACGTGACCATTATATGATGTGATGTTTAAACCAGGCATGTTTAAACCAGGATGTTTAAACACAGGTAAATGAGATGTTTAAACTAGGCAATTTATATTTCAATGCCGTCATTTGAATGAAGTTCATTTTTTTCGATAAAGTTTTAAGTTTTCAAATATAATAAATTAATGTAGTATTGTGATAATTTTAAAAAATATTACTGAGGAATGTATCGCATTTTAGAGATGTTTGAATAAAATTGCATTGAAGTTGGAAAGTGTTTCAGAATCAATGCTTTATGCATGATTGATCTTTCTTGTTATCATGTGTTCCAGCGGAATCATGGGGTTATGCAACATGACGAGCTCGTGGAAATATTCTTAAAGATATAAAACGCGTTGTGAATGTATTATTTGATCCTAAGAAGCCCCAATTTTGAAATAAAAATAACATTTACTAGTACATTTTGCAACAAAAATGTATAACAATTTCGGAGTATTTACAAAATAAATTAGTCTGTCTCTCTCGAAACGAAAGGAAAGCGAATTAGATATATATATAAAAAAAAGGTATATATGAAAAGGTATATAGCTACATGACGGTATAAAGTTATCTGTAGCTACATGTCTTACAACGGTGTCTCTAGCTACATGTCTAATAACTCAGAACCTCAAAATATTAAATCCTAAATATTAAATTTGAATAATTAATATTCATATACAAGACAATCTAGGAACTTAAGAGAAAATTATGTTTGCCTCGTTAATTATATTTAAATTAATTTTTCTCGACAGGCTTAATATTACCTGGCATTTATCCTCAAATACCCCACTACTAATACTTAGATCGAAATTCAAAATCCGTGCTTCATCACGACCTAAAATGGTATGTTCAAATTTGTTACAACATTTTAAATGAATTGTTTAAGATTTGTTAAACTTTCACGCACAATCAGATTTCCGGCCGCCCATACTGCAGCTCTTAGTCTACGGATGAGTCGGACGGCCGGGGCTTTCGACACAATCAGATTTGTATCGCTGTTAAGAATGCTACTCTGGAAACCTGCTTAGGTTCAATAAATAAAGAAGACCTTAGAGTAAAGAAGACCTAAAAGAATAAAAATAAATACCTTAGTTTTCCTCTTTATGGGGTTCCGGCATCCAATTGAATATCGAAAAGGTTCTATGACCATACATGCTTAAGAAGTACTGGTCTAGATGTAAATGCAGAAATGCTTTAAATATATACAGTTTAACTCAGAGGTCGAATGCACACAAGTTTGGTACGGAAGGTCTTGGTATCCCCTCCCCCCGATACTCTAATTATTATATGCAATAATTAGTAAGCTTGCAGTAAAAAATATTGAATACGCGTGCTTGTACTCGATTATACCTTATTAAAATTTTAATATATGGATTTCCAAATCACTTCAGATTTTATTCTTTCTTAATGGTTTTGTATATTTTTGTGTATATTTTGACACTTTGAATGTGTCATGTAAATTTTCAACTTATTTATGTGTATTCCTTTTTGTTAAACTTAATAGCCGCTATGAAAAGGTTCCCAGGATAGTCTTTAAGCACCAAAATGGCTCTGTAGGGAAATGTTCATGAGTGCATACGTTCAGTCTATTTATAGTAAAGTGATCATACAAGATCGAATGAAAGAGATTGCAACGGCACTAACAAGAAATTTCAAAAGTTAGTATAATGAACTCAGAAACGAAGCACAATAGAAAAGTTAACTGGAGTGTGACTCAACTCGACTTTGTCATACGAAATTCATTTTCTTTATAAATTTTACAAGAACAAATTGAAAAATCGATATTACTGGTCCAAATGATTATAATTGTAGGATGTTAGTCTTCACTTTAAAGGACTTGAAAATATCTGTGATTGATACCATACTTGAAAATGTACCTCCGGGGGGAGGGTTGTTGTTGTTGAAACCCAGACCGTCCGACCTACCAGAAAGGTGTAAGGTAACTGTTTGGACGGTCGGGAAGCGCCCCGGGGGAGGGTGTAACTTGCTCCCCCAGAGGCGGGCTAGTGATGCCACGAATAAAACGTAATTGTAAGATGGTTATTTTTTACAACAATGAAACTATTAAGTCTATTGATCATTGAGCCATGGATAAACCCATTTATGCAGGTTTATGTCAAATTTTGTCCTATGCTGCCATGTTAAAAAATACAAAATTTCTATAAATTGGAATATGTTTTCGCTCAAATTTAAAAACATACTATCTAGTTCTAAATTTTTATAACACTAGGGGGGCTTTGCCCCCTGCTGGCTGCGCTTCGCCAACCCCTTTCGGGAGGCTTAGCTCACAGAGCTCGCTTTACACCAATCTCTCCTAAAAATTTTAATTTCAAAAAATTATTTTCTTTCACTACCTATTTTCAGCAGAAAGTAGAAGTAGGGATTTTTCTTAGCCCAGGGAAGCTAAAAACTGAATTCCTTAATCCTGAGCTCGCTTCGCGAGCTATTTCATACCAAACGGAAGCTTAAATCGATAAACGATTTATTTTATCGTATTACTCTATTATGTATCTATAAATGTACTAAATCTCATATTTTACTATGCTATAGTTTTGGCGAAACGAGGCAGATAAATCGCTTTTGTCTTTGATTTTGACATTACATATTTCTTAACCTACAATATATATCAAAAACGGTTCAATTCAACGTATTCCCCAAAGCTTTGTCTACAAGTGTACCAAATTTCATATTTTGATATGCAATCGTTTTTGAGGAACGAAGCAAGGAATCTCGAGAAATGAGAAATTTATCAAACAGCGGCTACAACCTCAACATCAGCCGCGGCTTCAGCCACTTTTTCTTAATAAGGAGAGATAGAGAGATAGCTGGATACAAAGTTTCATGAAAATCTAGTAATATTTATGTCTGATATCGTGTACATAAGAAATCGACCACAGACATCAAACAGACAGACATTGCGGAGTCTACTTCAACAATACCCTGACAGCATTTTTTTTCACAGTGACGTAAGATTTACGTCACACTGTGACTTTGAGACGTCGCAGGGGACTTGAGGACGTCGCAGTACGTCTCGGCAATGTCATATTGAGGTCACAGCGAAGTCATTTTGGTCATTTTTATGGTCGTTTGTGAAGTCGCATATTAACATGATTGTGACGTCACATTGTAATTTCCATTGTAATGTCGTCGCATTGTTACGTGTTAATTAAATTATGGAAACGTCACAGATTATAGTCACAATGAAGTTACAAAGTTACTAATACGTAACGTCGCATAGACGTCACAAATATGATGTCACATTATGATCCAGGTGTCACGTGACTACAACGTCACTGTCACACATGTGACGATCTTTGCTGTGAGGGTAACAACTTGCAAATTTGTCCCAGTAGCTGAACGGTAGAGCATCGGGCAGTTCGGAGATCCAGGATTCGATTCCGCGTTGAGACAGCAAGATTCTTTATAACATACTATAAGACAAGACAGACAAACTGACATCACTCCATAAGTAGTAAATACGTGTTCAGGTGTTCTTAAAACATATATTGACATCAAAATCTCGGAATCGAAAATTTTCGTGAAAACAATGCATTCCCAATACTTCGTATAATAAAGTGAAAATTGCAAAGTTGTATAGCATTGTCTAAGTTCTAGGAATTGGCATCACGAAAGCATGAAGCGTATGTATGGAAGACAATAAATATCTGTCAAAAAGCCATACCGTCACGATATATAAAGTGGTGACCCCTGCATTGTTTGTCAGTCCTAAAAATGACAGTAATTCACCGATGACAATATTATATCACTGTTTATCTGTTTTATGAAAGTATTGACTTATAGACTTCGTGAAACTTCAGATTGATTTCATCTATCTTGTTTTATTCTGCATTTTTGTGTATTTCTTATTGTCTCTTCCGTGGTGTTTGTTCTGTGTGTTTTTACACACTTTTACACACACAGCCGGCCACACAACTTGATACCATAAACCCCTTGGGTTGGTCGTGTGGTCTGGGCCTTCAACACTTTTACACACTCCGGCCTACCATCTGGCTACTCTTTGTCTTCGGACGAGTCGGTTGGCCTGGGCTTTCGACACTTTTACACACTAGCAAGTAACTCCGGCCATCCAAACAGCTGCTCTAAGTCCTCGGACGAGTCGGGTGGTCAGGGCTTTCGACACTAGCAAGTAACCGGCCGTCCAAATAGATGCTCATGTCCCTGTTGACGAGTCGGACGGTCTGGGTCTTCAACACTAGCAAGTGAATTTCCCGGCCACACACTTAGCAACAGTAAGCCTTCGGGTCTGTCGTGTGGTCTGGGTTTTCAACACTTCAACACTAGCAAGTGAGCCTTCGGGTCTGTCTTGTTTTCAACACTTCAACACTCAAGTGATCGCTGGATCAAGTGCTACTGCTAGAAATAAAGAAAAATAATATAAAAAACGTGCCTTCCGTAACTATGTTAATACCAATTAGTACTACTTATACAATGTTCTATGAATTTGAATTTGAGTTAGTTCAAATATCTTACTATGCTGCTTACTTCGTTGTTCTAACTCTTTAATCAGTTTTATTCGTGCTACAATCATTTTTACTCGATAGGACAGTTACTTTACTAAAGATAAACTTAATGTGTACACTCATGGAACTTTCTTATTAAAGGATGGAGTTTGCTTTAAAAATTTTCCTAGAAACCACGTATATAAAGAGAAAAACAGAAAAGGAGGGTGTGTATATATAAAAATCTAAAATACAAAAATTTTCGTAAAACCACTAATATAAAACTTTTAATACTTCCTTAAAGGAAACAGACATATAAAAGTCAGCTGACAAAATTAGTCACCTAATTTTCATACACCTATTTTCTTTAATACGATATTTATAAGTGCTATTCTCAACAGCAGCAGTTTTACTTATCACTACTATGTTTCTATAATAGCATACGAAATTAAAAATGATCTAAACAGTTTAAATAATCAATAATTATAATACTCTTTGTGCGAAGGATAATAAAAATTTGAGCAACGAATGAAAGAACAAATAATACAATAATGCAGTATTCAGCTGTTTCGAAGATATGCTGGATCCTCTTAGTCAGCGCAAAAGAACCAACACGAAATCCAAAAGGGACATGGACGCAAAAGGAACCATTTCTCTTTCGTACCAATGCTTCTGATTGTCGATCTGTTATTCCAGGTTTTGGGTATATAACCCCTCTGCTTTTTACTTTCCTTATATACATAATGTATAAGGAAAGTATTGTGACGGGGTCGAAAATTCGAATTCGAGTTTTCGACTAGAGAGCACGTTTCAAGCATCCCTGATCACGAAACAGACATTTTTAAAGTGATGTCTGTGTGTGTGTGTGTGTCAGTGAGTCTGTGGAGACGATAACGGACGAACGAATGGACCGATTCGAACGAAATTTGTACAAAAATCACAATCCATAAATACTGGAAGCCTATTGTTTTAATACGCAATCGAATGTTCAGAACCCCCCTAAATTTTCGAGTGAAATTTTGAAAAAATCGTCAAAAAATCAAAACCGCTAATAAAGTTACGAAAATAGACATTTCTATGTAATTTTTCATTAGAAAGTGATTGACATAAATTTTAAAACGCTAACATGAACCGTTCTCGAGATATTGCACATTTTTCAAAAAAATTATCAAAAAGTTATATAAAATAAAAAAAAATATTTCCTATTGAGAAACATGTTCACTTTTCATATGTAATACCATGCGATAAATTGGATAACATCATTCTCGTGGATCTAGCTCGTTCCATTCATGAGAAAAAATACTTTGAGTAATACTTTTGAATTTGAACTCCAATAGTCATTTATCTGCTATAAGAATAACTTATTTCTCCGTCCTTGGCGAGATTTTGGCGACGAATTGGCGACGAATGCTTGGCGAGATATTGGCGTCGAATTTACGACATTTCGCCAACTTGGCGACTTTTTTCAAAATGTTGCCAAATTAACGAAAATCTCTCCAAATGGATAAAAATGACGCTAAATCAATGAAAATGACGACTAATCGTCGAAAATTCAATATCTTGGAAAGAATATAAGTATCTACTATAAGAAAAGCCTATTTTTTTACTGTAAAAGTAGTAAATTCATTACATTATATAAGGAAAGTCATGTGTTGCCCACATCAGATTTTTTGTTTTGCGTCCATTTCTCTTTTGAACTTTGGATTTGTTGTTTCCCTTACACTGACGAAGGGGAACAATTGTATGATGCATTATTGTATTATTTATGTAATTATACGTTGCTCAAATTTTTCTGAGTTAACACAATATTTCATTTTTTTAATATTCGGATAAATTTTTAAATATTTTTTAGAACGCATTAAATTTTAAACATCAGTTTATAACCAGAACCGAAATAGAGCTCTGTTGCGCACGGTTACTTGACATTTTACATTTTCAAAGTTTGTGTACTGGTTGTTAAACAGTGGAAATGTCTTTAAAACATTAGGCGCAATATTAAAGAATATAGAATGTGAAAAATATAACTCAAAATCAAATAATTGTATAAATACACAGCATATGTGCATTGTATTTAGCTAATAGTTTACGACATAAAGTTAACTGGGATAATTGATATGTTAACTAAAATATCGTGCTAAATGTCAAAAATTTAGTAGCATGTTCGTCGTTAAATTTTTTTAGCAGTAGAAGAGAAATGACAGTTGAACACCAGCAGGGGGAGCTGGTGCGCAGCCTACCTAAGGGGGTTGACGAAGCGTAGCGAACAGGGGGCAAAGCCATCCCTAGTGTTACAAAAAATCTACTTGTTTGGTGCCAACCATGAGAAGTCTACACGCCATATATGGTAATTTTCTTATCTTTGTAAGTTACCATGACAACACATGGCGTCACGAAGAAGAAAAGGTATTTGTACTGTTTCGACCGAACAAAATTGTATGTAATGTATTGTATGGAAAATGAACGAGGTAGGTAGAGCGTAGTTACAGTGTAAATATTGTTGTGTGCGTGTAGAATAAAGATGGTCTACCTAATGACGGCTTCTGTTCCTTGTTATTCAATTTAAGTAGGAAGTGAAACACAAACAAGGTCCGTCGGAGTCGGAGTAAGAATTCAAGCGTTGAATCACCTAAAGGATTTCGGTAACGAAATGGGAATTACAAGGCTCCAGAAGTCGCAAAGCTTAAGGTCAGTATAGTTAAAAACTACATTCGTTGAATTTATAGTGCATTCGTGATACACGTATCTTGAATTTAACCAAGTTGAAATAACTATGTCTGAACTAATTACAATACAACATGAAATCTATGATTCTATGACAAGATTCATTAGAAATTATAAGAAGGATTCAAAGGATAGGAAAACGGAATCGTACCTTAATTTAAGGTTGAACAACTTTTCCGAATACTGGATCGAGTTCAAAACTACGCACCGTAAAATAATTTTATCCAAAGAAGTTGGAAACGACGATCCTTATTTTACGGACGATTTTTACTCAACGGTAGAAGATTTCTTTATCAACAATAAGTCAGAAATCCAAGAATTTCTTGTTTCTAAATTTAGTTTAGCTTCAAACAATGAAGCGGTGCAGGATATGCGAACTCCAAGTCAAAACTTTAATAATGATGTAAGATTACCAAGAATAGAATTGCCTAAATTTTCTGGTAAATACGAAGATTGGACTTCATTCCATGATATGTTTGTATCCATAATTCATAGTAATGAGTCGATATCTAAGGTGCAAAAACTCCACTATTTGAAAATCCATTTAGTTGGAGAAGCAGAGAAATTGCTTAAGCATTTTGCAATTACCGAAGATAACTATGAAATAGCATGGAAATCACTAATTGAACGGTACGAAAACAAGAGAGTGTTAGTCAATTCGCAATTGAAATCATTTTTTGCTCAACCAAAGATAACCAGGGAAAGTGCTTATTGTATTATTGTATACCACCCAAGAATGTCTATCAACATTAAAAAATTTGGGAGTTCCGGTAGAACAGTGGGATGATATTGTGGTCTATATAACGACGCAGAAACTTAGTATGGAATCGCTTCAGTTATGGGAACAAAGTTTAAGCTCAAAAACAGATTTACCTAAATTTGAAGAGTTGAAATCATTTCTTGAATCCCGTTTCAGAACACTTGAAGCTATTTCAAATTGTAATCAAGCCACTTCAAAGAAAGTAAGCACCCAGGAAAAAGAAATTTCGGGAGCTAAAGAAAATCGAACAAGAACGTATCTTATAACTAAAAATGTGATATGCATAATATGCTCGGGAAAACATGCTTTAGGACAATGTGAAATGTTTACGAAAATGAATAATCTGAAAAAGTTAGAAACAGTGAGGCATAAAGGTTTATGTTTTAATTGCTTATCTCCGAAACATGTTGCACGCCAATGCCTTAGCAAAATAAATTGCCGATTTTGCGATCGACGACATCACAGTATTTTACACAGAGCAATTGTTAATAATAATCAGGATAATGGGGTCAAAGCCAGAGATCATAGAGATCCAGAATCTGGTTCAAAAGAATTATTAAGAAGTGAAAATTCCAATGAAACTACTACTCAAACTTGCACTCATTCTTTTCGTGACATTCCAAAATTCAGTGAAATTTTATTAGCTACCGCACTTATTCGAATCGCATCACCTTCGGGAATGGAAATAACAGTGAAGGCATTATTAGATCAAGGATCGCAATCGACCTTCATAACAGAATCTGCTGTACAAAAACTTAGACTTAAGAAAGATCCGGTCGTTGCTCAGATTCTTGGAATGGGAAAATCTAAAGTTGGAATATCTCGCAATCAAGTTAGATTTAGAATAAAATCCCGATTTAAGGAAGAATTATTGACGACTACTAATGCTTTAGTGCTTAAAAATCTCACAGATTATACACCACCACGATGCTCAATATCTGATTCTTGGGAACATTTAAGAAACATTAATCTTGCTGATCCAAACTTTAGCAAAGTAGGAAAAATTGATATCATACTTGGCGCAGATGTATATTCGCAAATCTTATTGGATGGTATCATAAAAGGACCAAGAGGTACTCCAATTGCTCAAAATACTTCATTAGGTTGGATTTTGACGGGATCAATCTTGAATAATTCTCAGGATAGCTATTCCAAACAACAAACAACTAAAATTCTGAATCTTCACAGCATGTCGGAAATACACGATCAGCTGCGAAAATTCTGGGAAATAGAAGAAACTTCACTAACTCGAACACTCACTGCTGAAGAACAAATGAGTAAAGATATTTTTGAGAAAACGCACAGAAGGGAAAATAGACGTTATGTAGTAAATTTGCCATTTAAAGACACTTTAACAACACTTGGTGAATCACGAGATATAGCGATTTCGCGATTTGAGCAAAACGAAAGAAAACTATCAAGAAATCCTAAAGTTAATGCAGAATATTCAACATGTATAAATGAATATATCAAACTAAACCATATGGAAGAAATCCAAAACACCCCAAAGGATCTCAAAATTCACGGAATTGGTTACAAACCGAATTATCTTCCTCATCATGCAGTGATCAAAGAAAGTAGTTCATCTACGAAACTTCGAGTGGTATTTGACGCATCTCAAAAAACTTCGACAGGTGTATCATTAAACGATAAATTATTAGTAGGATCGAATCTTCAAGAGGATATGACAGCTATATTACATAGATGGAGATTTTATCGAATCGTATACACAGCTGATATAGAAAAAATGTACAGACAAATCCATGTTGTGGATAAACATATAGACTATCAAAGAATAGTTTGGAGGAATTCTATGTCAGAAGGAATAAAAGATTACCGATTACTAACAGTAACGTTTGGATTGGATTGCTCAGCTTATCTTGCTATAAAAACCTTGAAACAATTAGCTCGCGACGAGAAACTAAGTTTTCCATTAGGAGCAGAATCTACAATGAACGATTTTTACGTAGATAATCTTATGTCCGGAGCGGATGATATTTCTGAAGCATTTGAGAAACAAAAGCAAACAATTAATCTTTTAAAATTAGGAGGATTCCCTCTAAGAAAATGGGCGTCTAACAAAGAATTGCTTGAATCATTACCTGAGGAATTTCGAGAAATATCAAAGCTGGAAACCATAGAAGCAGATCAAAGCATCAAAACTCTTGGTTTATATTGGCATCCAATAACAGACGAATTCGGTTACAAATTAAGTTCTATGGCAACGGAACAATCTACTATTACGAAAAGAACCATATTATCGAACGCAAGTAAACTATTCGATCCATTAGGATGGATAGCACCAGTTCTAATTACAGCTAAAATTATGCTTCAGTCATTGTGGATGATTGGATTGAATTGGGACGAAGAACCACCAGTAGAAATTCGACAACAGTGGATTGCCTGGATAAGTCAATTACCAGATATGGAAAATATTAAAATTCCACGCTGGATAAACTACAGTTATTCCGAAAATCATTCTATCGAAATGCACATATTTTGTGATTCCTCGAGTACTGCATATGCTTCTGTTGTCTATCTTCGGATAATTTCTGAAACAACAATTTCTACGCACATTGTTGCAGCAAAGACTAAAGTCGCTCCAGTGAAAACTGTATCTCTACCAAGACTAGAACTTTGTGGAGCACTGTTAGGGGCAAGATTAGCTTATCAAATCTCATTAGCAATACATGCAAAAATTGAAAAAACGTATTCTTGGACAGACTCAAAGATCGTTTTAGCCTGGTTGAAAGGACATCCTACGCGATGGAAAACCTTCATAGCGAATCGTGTCGTTGAAATTCACGATAAACTTAAAAACTGTAATTGGATGTATGTGCCATCAAAAGAAAATCCTGCCGATTGCGCGACTTGTGGACTTACACCAGACGAACTGATTAAGCATAAATTATGGTGGAAAGGACCTGCATGGCTTACAATGCCTCAAGACTGTTGGCCTAAATCCATTGATATTCCACCTACAACCATAGAAAAAAGAAAGGTTGTCACATTAACAACATTAAATGCAAGTGCAGATTTTAACTTGATTTCAATACTCTAATTTGTCTAAACTAGTAAGAATAACTGGGTATTGCTATAGATTTGCATCTAATTGTAAGATCTCAAAAGCTGAACGTAGTTTATCTTATCTTACGGGGCAAGAACTAAAAAACACTTTAAAGAAACTTGTAAAATTAACACAGAGATCATACTTTACTTCTGAGATAGAACGACTAGAGAACAAAAAAGAACTATCGCATAAGAGTCGACTTCTAAATCTCAACCCATTCCTAGATGGTGAAGGTATATTAAGGGTAGGAGGGCGTTTAAAATATGCCAATTTACCGTTTGAAGAAATTCATCCTGCGATCTTACCAAGAAAAAATTATTTAGTCACCCTTATAATCCAAAAAATTCATCTAGATACGCTGCATGGAGGAACACAGTTAGTATTAGGACTTTTAAGAAAAAGATATTGGATATTGGACGCTAGAAATACGATAAAATTTATTTTACATAAATGTATCGTATGTCACAGACAAAAAGCCAAAATGTCTCAGCAGCTTATGGGAAATCTTCCAGCTCCAAGAATAAATGAATCTAGACCTTTCTCTCATACTGGAGTAGACTACTGCGGCCCAATCGAAATTAAGATTTCAAAAGGTCGTAGTGCGAAATCACAAAAGGGATATATTGCAGTATTTATATGTTTAGCCGTAAAAGCGATTCATCTAGAAGCCGTTTCCGATCTGACTAGCGAAAGTTTCATGGCAGCGTTCCGACGATTCACATCGCGTCGCGGACTTTGTTCTGATTTGTATAGTGATCAAGGAGCAAATTCCATGCTTAAGGACGACTTTAAAAAGTCGATTGATCAAATTAACAAGGAAATAGTACATGTCTTAACCGAAGATGAAGTAACGTGGCACTTCATCCCTCCGTCATCGCCACACTTTGGAGGCTTATGGGAAGCGGGCGTAAAATCCACAAAATACCACTTGAAGAGAATTTTAGGAAAAAGATTGCTTACATTCGAAGAATTGAGCACAGTATTAACTCAAATCGAAGCATCGTTAAACTCAAGACCGATTACGCCAATTCATGATGATCCTAACGATTTCAACCCACTTACACCGGGACACTTCCTAATTGGAAATTCGTTAAAAGCAATACCTGAACCAAGTATATTAGATATAAAGGAAAATAGATTAAACAGGTGGCAATTGCTGCAACAACTGAATCAACAATTCTGGAAAAGATGGAATTTAGAATACATAAGCAGAATGCAACAAAGACCGAAGTGGTTAAAACAACGCAAAAATGTGGCCAAAGGACAACTTGTTCTCATCAAAGATGATCGACTACCCCCTACCAAATGGCTTCTTGGCAGAGTAGTTGATACGCACGCAGGTAAGGATAATTTAGTAAGAGTTGTCACGCTACGTACAAAAGATGGTATTCTCAAAAGACCCCTCACGAAGATTTTGCCCCTCCCGATCGACAATCCAGAGCCTCTAACCAAAACCAATGATGAGAGTTTAGAACTTTGAATTTTATATTTATATTATTTGTAGACCATTCATTTGAACTTTTTTCGAAATCTAGTGGGATTCTCGATGCCTGAACGTTTGAAATTAAACTCTTAGTTCAAGCAAAGAGTTCAAGGCCCCGTGTATGTTTGGTGCCAACCATGAGAAGTCTACACGCCATATATGGTAATTTTCTTATCTTTGTAAGTTACCATGACAACACATGGCGTCACGAAGAAGAAAAGGTATTTGTACTGTTTCGACCGAACAAAATTGTATGTAATGTATTGTATGGAAAATGAACGAGGTAGGTAGAGCGTAGTTACAGTGTAAATATTGTTGTGTGCGTGTAGAATAAAGATGATCTACCTAATGACGGCTTCTGTTCCTTGTTATTCAATTTAAGTAGGAAGTGAAACACAAACACTACTATATAGAATTTTTTGAAATTTGAGCGAAAACGTATTCTAATTTATAGAAATTGTATATTTTTAACATGGCAGCATAGGATAAAATTTGATATAAACCTGCATAAAGTGAATATTATTCATGGCTCAATGGACTTAATAGTTACATTTTTTTTAAAAAATAGCCGCTATACAATTACGTTTTCTTCGTGGCATCATTAGCTCGCCTTTGGGGAAGCAAATTATCTCCTCCCCCAGGGGTGCATTGTCAAGTCTGGTATCAATCATAGATATTTTCAAGCCCTTTAAAGTAAAGGGTAACTTCCTACAATTATAATCATTTGGACCCACAATACCGATTTTTCAAATTGTTTTTGTAAAATTTGAAAAGAAAATGAATTTTGTATGACAAAGTCGAGTTGTGCAACACTCTAGTTAATTTTTCTACTGTGCTTTGTTTCTGAGTTCGTTATACTAACTTTTGAAATTTCTTGCTAGTGTCTTTGTAATCTCTTTTATTCGATCTTTTATGGTCACTTTACTATAAATAGACTGAACGTATGCACTCATGAACATTTTCCTAGAGATCCATTTTGGTGCTAAAGATTATCCTAGGAACTTTGCATTGCGGCTATGTAATTTTACAAAAAAGAAAAAGTCAAAAATTTACATAAATAAGTAAAAAATTTACATAAAAAATTCAAAGTATCAAACTACACGCAAGAAAATATAAAAGTATTAAGAAAGAGTAAAAGCTGGAGTGATTTGAAAACCCTTCTATTGAAATCGATCCATATATATGTATAAACGAGTACAAGCATGCGTATTTGATACTTTTACTGCAAGCTTATAGCTTGCTAATTATTGCATATAGCAATTAGGGTATCCGGGGGGGGGGGTATTACAAGACATTCCATACAAACCATGTGTGCATTCGACCTCGTAGTCAAACTATATATATTTAAAGCAATTCTGCATTTATATCTAGACCAGTATTTTTCAAGCATGTGTCAGCGCTTTGGTCTACACGGTCAGCGCGTTGGTCTACAATCCCACGGCTCCAAGATCGAACCATTCCAGTTCCAAACTGAAATATCCTTTTAAATTCTGTCTGCGACATGTTTCAAGCTGCCACTAGATGACGCCACGCAATAGCATTTTCAGTATTCTTTCAAATGCCAACTCAAGGTCGCGTCATGACGTCATACGTCCAAAGGTCAACTCACTCGGTCGAAAGATCAAATTAACTATTCGAACATTTACTCATTACGTCATCCCTTCAAAGTTCAACTCCCTCGGCCAAAAGTCCCTCATTGATCCATTCAATGTCCAATGTCATCTTATGATCTCCTCAGCTCAAACTTGAAGTTGCGATATCTCTTTCCATGTTCATGTTGATAACTTTATCCTCCCTCGGTCCAAAGTTTCATCTCCTCTTTCCCTTCCATCTCCTCATTCATGAGTCATCGCAGGGGGAGCTGCTCATCAGCTCCTCCTGTTGGTGTTCAACTGTCATTCCTCTTCTACTGATAGCTCATCAATACTTATATTTCTTACGATAATTTAAATACATTTTGTGTAAGAGTTGATATTGGATTTAAATTTTACTACCCCATACACGACATTAACATTTTAATATAACCAATAATGACTATATTCCAACAGCATAATAAAATTAATGATCTTTATTCATTGCATATCATGAATATATACCTATTCAATTTTTTTACATCAACATATCTCACAAGAAAAATTCGAAATCTAACTTTATCGTTCATTTACGACATATATATGCCAAAAGCATAGCCTTAAGGCGAGTTCTAAATTATCAAAGAATATAAAATGAATGGCTTATATTTTTTTTCCTATTTTTTATGTTGAAGATGTTTAAACATTTCAGTGAATTTCTGAATTCAGATGAAGTGTTTACAGAAGAACAGAAGAATATATTTCTTCATTCTTGAATATATTCGTAATTTACAAGCACAAAATGAAATATTTCAAAAAGGGATACATTTTGTTGCACATTTTTAATATTTAAATATTGGTTAAATTCGTGTTATAATAAGAAGGGTTAAAGGAAGATAAAATAGAGTATTATTTTTCGAGTTTCCAATAGTTTTAAATCTTAAAAGGGTTTCTTTTTAGTTGTAATTTTCACCATAAGATAAAAACGCGCTTTGTTTTGATGTCAATAATATCTATAAGCTTTACGACAAAGGTAAACACTTTGGACGTTTTTATCTGCGAAACTAATAGATAAAGATGGAAACGACTTTTAGTTGTTTTGTCTGAATTATGGTTCTATTTATGAGTACATAAAATAATTTCAGTTTTACAATATTTTTAATATTTTCTTTTCGAAAAAAATTATAACATTTATAGGCCGAAGAAGATTTTGCCTCACTTTTTCATTTTCACTGGATATAATGACTAAACTATGAAAGATATATATAAATAATAAAGGACACAACTGGTAGGAAGAAAATTCAGTTTTCACACAAATCATTTGTTTTACACATCTATTATAGTTTACAAAAATACTGAAATTTTTCGTTTTATAAGTTTGTAACGCTTATATCTCAAAATCTAAATATCCAATGAATTATTACTATAAGAAGCCCTTTATGAACCCTACAAGGATATACATATATATATATATATATATATATATATATATATATATATATATATATATATATATATATATATATATATTTATAAATATAAATATATATATATATATATATATATATATATATATATCATACCAGAAAAGTATAAAAATGAAAGAAAGCAATATTTCAAAGAATGGCTGGGGGGGGGTTGTGACCCCCACTCCCCGGTTAAGCCAGCTTTGCGTCTAGACAACACTCCCGGAAGCCGATATATTGCACAAATATGAATACCGAAGTATCAAAAAATTTTTTAAAAAGGATTTTTTTAGAAAAGGATTTTAAAAAGGAGGTTACAAAACCTGAAAGTGTGGAGTACCCAGAAGACTCGTATTTTAAAACTGTACTATTAGTTTAACTCTCACAGAACAAAAGTCAATAAGAAACAAACATATAGACTTCAAATACCAAAGTAGATACTGTACCGTAACCCAGATATACTATTCACCATGACAAATCCAGCATCAATCCATCTGTTTGTTATTATCTATTGTATATAAGAGTGTACTTATTCATAACCTGTTGTTGTTGTTGAGACCCAGACCGTCCGACCTACCAGAATAGTTATTCATAACCTGTGTAAAGATGGCTCAGACTCCCTAACGTAATCAACACACGGGAGGTTCGGCATCCAAATATATGTGATAGCTATCAGTTACGGTTATACCATAAAATTTGCATATAATGTTACACAGGAAACGCTTCGGAAAACCCTGTGCAATAGCACCATGGAGGAAGTTAATATCGTCATTGTAACGATCATTAACATTACAGTTGATTCTTTTGCTTCGCAAAAGATGGTTCAAAATCATGTTTCTGTACACATTCTTATGTAAGCAAGAATACCAAGGAACAATGAAATTTATATTAAATTTAAAATCTCTACGTTTATCGTAGAGACGAAATCCAGTTGATCCATCAGGAAGTTTGTACAAAGACAAATCAAGAAAATTAAGACTTTCATCAGGGTTGTATGGTGTTTCGGTTAAAGTTAAACATTTTGGATAAAATCCAAAATCCAATAAAAAATCTTTTTCTTTACATGCAAAAAGGATATCGTCAACGTAACGTATGAACAGCAATACGTTTAAAATGTGTGTGCCCTCTTCATATTTGTTAAGGTAAATGTCGGCGAGAATGGAGGAACACCCACCTCCCATGGGTATACCATGGAGCTGTTTGTAAAAATTGGTACCATCGTATAAGACGGTTTCAAAAAGTACAAGATTGACTAAAGTTTTAAATTTACTTAGAGTAATATGTTTTTGCATATTATATTTTTCGTAGACTTCCATCAAAATGGCAAATAGATCTTTAATATTTATATTACTGAACAAATCATTAAAATCATAACTTTTATAATGTAAATCCTCAGATATGGTTTTAATTTTTTCTATTACTTCAAGACTATTACTTATAAAATATACACCATTATTTTTTATTTTAATCATAACTTCTTTTAAGATTGATAGAAGCTTTTTATTTGCTATTGTTAAGTAAGTTTTATAACCATTAGTAATGGGGCGGAATTTCACAGGATTTTTATGTAGTTTTGGTATTAAAGTAACATAAGGAAATTTAATAGCCTTCAATGTGTAACCCACATATTTATAAAAGGCCCTTATACGGTTTTCTATCTCGTTCTGTGAAAGTTGTAAAGGGCTAAATACATCACGATCCTGGTAACATGCAATCAGTAATTTATTATGAAGATGTTGACATGTAAATGCATAATTTGATATAACTTTATCAACGTATGTAATTACGAAATTCTTTTGCAAAGTCATCAATTCATTTCTATTGTAATGTTTTACAACTTCCCTCCTTCCAATTTTATTGTATGTTTTAAAAAAAGCATTTAATACAGCTGATTTCAACTCACTATATATCGAAGTGGGTACACTGTATTTAACTGCACATCGATAAATGAATATGTCCATATCCTGCGCAAATTATGATCCTCAGCATTGTTCCTGTACAGAATATTCCAATTTTATCGACAGTCATCATGGTCACGTTATTTCTGGTGATCTTGATCTTTTACAAACATCATCGTTGAAACCTTTTTTCAAACTCGGCACTAAATTTCGTATAGCCGAGTTTCGCTCTATTGGAGGTACAATTACGCAAGATATGGACAGATTCATTTATCGATGTGCAGTGAAATACAGTGTACCCACTTCGATATATAATGAGTGGAAATCAGCTGTACTAAATGTTTTTTTTAAAACATACAATAACATTGGAAGGAGGGAAGTTGTAAAACATTACAATAGAAATGAATTGATGACTTTGCAAAAGAATTTCGTAATTACATACGTTGATAAAATCACATCAAATTATGCATTTACATGTCAACATCTTTATAATAAATTACTGATTGCATGTTACCAGGATCGTGATGTATATAGCCCTTTACAACTTTCACAGAACGAGATAGAAAACCGTATAAGGGCCTTTTATAAATCTGTGGATTACACATTGAAGGCTATTAAATTTCCTTATGTTACTTTAATACCAAAACTGCATAAAAATCCTGTGAAATTCCGCCCCATTACTAATGGTTATAAAAATTACTTAACAATAGCAAATAAAAAGCTTCTATCAATCTTAAAAGAAGTTATGATTAAAATAAAAAATAATGGTGTATATTTTATAAGTAATAGTCTTGAAGTAATAGAAAAAATTAAAACCATATCTAAAGATTTACATTATAAAAGTTATGATTTTAATGATTTGTTCAGTAATATAAATATTAAAGATCTATTTGCCATTTTGATGGAAGTCTACGAAAAATATAATATGCAAAAACATATTACTCTAAGTAAATTTAAATCTTTAGTAAATCTTGCACTTTTTAAAACCGTCTTATACGATGGTACCAATTTTTACAAACAGCTCCATGGTATACCCATGGGAGGTGGGTGTTCCTCCATTCTCGCCGACATTTACCTCAACAAATATGAAGAGGGCACACACATTTTAAACGAATTGCTGTTCATACGTTACGTTGACGGTATCCTTTTTGCATGTAAAGAAAAATATTTTTTATTGGATTTTGTATTTTATCCAAAATGTTTAACTTTAACCGAAACACCATACAACCTTGATGAAAGTCTTAATTTTCTTGATTTGTCTTTGTACAAACTTCCTGATGGATCAACTGGATTTCGTCTCTACGATAAACGTAGAGATTTTAAATTTAATATAAATTTCATTGTTCCTTGGTATTTTTGCTTACATAAGAATGTGTACAGAAACATGATTTTGAACCATCTTTTGCGAAGCAAAAGAATCAACTGTAATGTTAATGATCGTTACAATGACGATATTAACTTCCTCCATGGTGCTATTGCACAGGGTTTTCCGAAGCGTTTCCTGTGTAACATTATATGCAAATTTTATGGTATAACCGTAACTGATAGCTATCACATATATTTGGATGCCGAACCTCCCGTGTGTTGATTACGTTAGGGAGTCTGAGCCATCTTTACACAGGTTATGAATAAGTACACTCTTATATACAATAGATAATAACAAACAGATGGATTGATGCTGGATTCGTCATGGTGAATAGTACATCTGGGTTACGGTACAGTATCTACTTTGGTAGTTGAAGTCTATACGTTTGTTTCTTATTGACTTTTGTTTTGTGAGAGTTAAACTAATAGTACAGTTTTAAAATACGAGTCTTCTGGGTACTCTACACTTTCAGGTTTTGTAACCTCCTTTTTAAAATCCTTTTTTAAAAAAATCCTTTTTAAAAAATTTTTTGATACTTCGGTATTCATATTTGTGCAATATATCGGCTTCCGGGAGTGTTGTCTAGACGCAAAGCTGGCTTAACCGGGGAGTGGGGGTCACAACCCCCCCAGCCATTCTTTGATATATTGCTTTCTTTCATTTTTATACTTTTCTGGTATGATATTAAAATCCACATTGTAGTGCAGCATAGCGCCTTTTTCGTGTGATTTCAGGAATTTTTTAACATTCACTCTTTTATACATATTTATTTATATATATATATATATATATATATATATATATATACACACACACACATATATATATATATACATATTATAAAATGGAGTAATAACTAATACCAAATAATTAATGACAAAACATTAAAACAATAAAATAATCAAAGCAGTTTAAACACGGCAACCGTGCCAAAAAAGGAAAAGAACAGCTCTAGGCTTAATGTTCGAGGTTAATTCAAATTAGATGGATACCTCATCAGGTTTTAGCATCAAACCTAAATTAACCCGAACAAATGCTTGTTTCAGATATGGTAATAGTTCGCTACTTTAAATACCATATCCCAGATTACAAGCTTAAATACAGGATAAACATTAAAGAATTTTTAAGATATCTAGTATTACCATGAACCATGTGGCAGAACTCCCTATATCACGTACAACGTTGACGAGAAGTTAAGCCTGAATGGGTGAGTTGAGCTGTGTCCAAAAGAAGAAGAAGAAAAATATTTTAGGATAAGAAAAACAAAGCCATGGATTAAAAAAGTACGAGACTTCCACTGAAGCTCGTCCAAACGAGCAAAAACCGGAGACAAAACCTCCATTATTGAGATGGGGTAAATCCAGAAAACAGGAATCAGGAAAATTCTTTTGGAAAGGTGGCATTCATTTCGGTGTTTTAGTATAATAAATTGTCTCGAAAATGTTTAAAGATTATTACGTCCCTGCTTTTATCCTCTCTTTTTATGTACTCTTTAAATACAGAGTGGGGATTGAATCTGGTACTTTCCCAGTTCTTCTTCTTCTTCTTAAGCACTACAGCCGAATGCCAGCCAAGGCCGTCTCAGTCAGTTTCCACCATCTCGACCTATCCGACGCCACTGTCCTCCATCTATTGACGCAAACGTTCCTCAGCCATTTCTCCACATTGTCCAGTCACCTTGTACACGGCCTTCCTCTTCTTATCTTTTCTTCTGACCCCATATGGAAAGTTATTTTCTTGACTAAGTTATCCTTTCCATATTTATATATATATGGCCGAGCCATCTTAGTTGAGCCACTTTAATCACTTTTACTATGTTTGGTTCTCTAAATATATATTGTAATTCTTGATTATATCTTATTCTCCACACTCCATTTTCCTTCACCCTCTCCAAATATTCTTCTCAAATTTTTTCGTCCAGAAATCAACTTATTTTCATCAGTTTTATTCATAGTCCAGCATTCACTTCCATATAAAACTATTGGTTTTACTAATGTCTTGTATAACCCTATCTTTGTTTCTCTACTTATATATTTTGATTTAAACTGATTACGTAAGCCATAGTAGCATCTGTTATCCATACCTATACGATTCGTAATTTCACTTTTGATATTGTTATTACAATTTACCATTGTGACCAGGTACTTGAACTGGTCAACCTTCTAAAAACGTAATCAATTATTTCCAGTGTTAACTGATCTTGGTCTCTACTTGTCACCGCCGTGAACTTGGTTTTTTCCACATTGACTGTCAAGCCAATATTTTTCGCTGCTGCCTCAAGGGCAAAAAAAGCTTCCACTATTGCTGCCTTCGTTCTTCCAACAAAGTCAATACTATCCGCAAAAGCCAACAACTGTATTGATTTATGGAAAATTGTTTTTTGTGTTTGTATGCCAGAGTCTTTTATTGTTTTTTCCAAGGCTATGTTAAACAACTGGCATGAGAGAGAATCTCCCTGTCTTAGTCCCTTTTCTGTATAAAAGGCGTCGGATAAATCAGCTCCTTTCTTTACCCTGCATTTTACTCTACCAAACGTCATTTTTATCAAGTTTGTCAATTTCACAGGTATTCCCAACTCTAGCATCGCTTGACAAAATTTCTCTCTATCGATGCTATCATATGCAGTTTTAAAATCAACAAAAAGATGGTATGTATCTATATCATATTCCCTTGTGTTTTCCAGGATTTGCCGAATGCTATGAATTTGGTCCGTCGTTGACCTCCCCTTTTGGAAGCCACACTGATAGGCTCCAATGATATTGCCTATAAAGACTTTCCCAGTTCAGAAACTCCAATAATTGCTGACTTGCTTGAGCTTTGTGCCTGTGGTCAACAACTTGCAACACTTGTAAGGTTTCTTTAGACTACTTACATCTAGAGAACAAAGGAAAGCGAGCATAAATAGTCCGAAAATCGGCATTTAAGGAAATAATTCAGTATTTGATTGCTTAAAGAAATTTTCATAAAGCAGCAATTATTATATAAATCGCCCATTTATAAGACTTGCTTTAATTATGTATAACGCGAACCAAAATACTTATAATATTCCACTCCAAAATTTTCTATAACGTATGCGATATATTTGAGAATGTAGTATCAGGTTCATAGGCAGCAGAGCATGTGAGTATGCAACAGAACATGTGACCAGGTAACCGAATATGTGAGCAGACAACAAAAGATGTGGGCAGGCAACCGGCAGAAACATTTTTTCCTTGCCATTGCTAAAATATGATTAGTAATATACTCCATGATATGATAATGATTAATTCATCAATTTAGTGGCATTCGTATGATTCAACCTCTGGAAAAGTCGAATATTTTTTTAAATGTCTAGTACAGGAGGGGGGGGGGCATTCACTCCAAAACGTTCGAAATACAAAATGATAGAACACATATTTCCCAATTAGATAGAGATTAGAAAATTAGTTTGAGTACATCAATTGAATAGAAGGTGTATAGTTTCACGTTTCTAATATTTGCAACTTTAGGAGTACAGCACAACAAAATGTTCGATTTGCAGGATAGATGAAACACGCCTTGCTTTAAGTGAGATACAGATATAAAACTTGGCAACTGAGTGAGCAATTCTATATACACGCTGCGAAAAAAATATCTCTGCTAAAATTTAAATTTGAAGAGGAGAGAATGCTTCACCCCAAAACATTCGAAAAATGGACTGTTTGTAAAATGCACTGAACAGATGATATAAACTTGAATGTTGGTAACAGTATGAATTCTATATATATATATATAAAATGGGAAATAGGAAAACAAGGAGTGTTGCAGTATTTTTGAAACGCTTAATTTGTTCGTGAGATATCGAGTCTACAGTCTCAGGCAGTGGTCGGACGTAGCGAGCTACAAGTAGCAAAGCTACAGTAGTCACTACTTTTTTCGTAGTCTGTAGTGTAACGTGCTACTTTTAAAAATAGGTAGTGTAGCGATTAGCGGGTTTGAACAAATCTCTAGTTTATATCGAGTTTTGGCACTACTTTTAACGTTACTTCACTTAGCAAACAAGGTGCCATTCTACATATCACGTGATCCCCATTTCTTCCTTTGCACGAAATTTAGTGTTCTGCGCAACGATGTACGATTTGCAAAGTGCCAAGTACTTTGGAACAAATAAAAAATGTCGGTTGTTTCAGTTGACAAGATATCTCATAGCGAATTGCCAGTCTCATAATACCAAATATGACGAGATAGAACTCAATGCATTCTGCCGCCGAACGCATATGCCGGTTATTGAAGAAGAACGAGAGGTAACTACACAATATTTTTGATGCTGCAGGTACAGTGCCAAGAAGTCTCTTCTAAGCGTCTCTTCTAGGCACTGTACGGCAGGGTTAAAGCTATTGTCTCATGATGTTAATTTTTTATATGAATATATTCAGATGTGTTATGTCCCAAAATATCCTGCTTATCTGATTGCAATTTTGATATGCAAGTTCTGCTAAAAATGAACAGTATGTTTTTAAATAGCTTTTATTTTTATGTTATTTTATGCTTTTGTTTTATTTTATTGTTTTCGGAAATGAGTAAAAGCGTAAAGGGTAAATTGATCATTAAATTTTACTTATTTAGAATAAGTGTGTTAAATTACTGCGATATATTAATATTTTCAATTTTTTGTGTAATTTGAAGCTGTGGCAAAATTTGTCTTAGAAAAGTAGTTACGTAGTGACTACATTTAAAAAGTAGTTAGCAGTCACTACTTTTTAAAAATTTAGTTGTAGTTGTAGTTAATTACATTTGTCATACAGTAGTTTTAGTTGTAGTTTACTACAAAAGAAGTAGTTTTCCAACCACTGGACTTAGGGGCATACACTTTAACATCCACGAAAATTTTAATATATATATATACTCACGCTAAGAAAGATACACACACTAATATATATATACACTGCGATGTCACCTCAAAAACGCTCGATTCGAGTTCAGGGATGTTTGAAACATGCTCTTGCGTTGAAATCTCGGATTCGAATTTTTGATCCATCACCACATTTTCTATGTGCAAATATTAGAAACGTGAAATTATACATCTTCTTCTATTCAATAGATGAGATTAAAAAATATGCAAGGAAAAAATAAAATTCAAAACTTTCATATATATATTTCTTATTTATCAAAAATAAATGTTTATAGAGGCTAGATAAACCTTAGATTTCTTTCTCCGTTGTTTTACAATTTGTAATTAAATTATTCCGAAACATATATTGAAAACAGTTTACAAAAACAATAACATTCAAAAGTTTTCCATAAAATTGCTTTATTATAAAGCTAACATAATATAAACATAATATTTAGTTTCATGTAAATGTATCGCGGTTATTGCAAAAGTTTTTTAAACTTTTGCAATAACCGCAATACTTTTACAATGAAACTAAATATGTTGTTTATATTTACAGGAACATTTCTTTTGTATTTAAAAAAGATAACGTGTTTCTCATAAATCTCTCAAAAGTAAATTCCAGTTTCAAAACTAAATATTTGTTTATCTCTTATACAAAATAATAGCTGAAGTAAAAATATAACAAAAGGCGTGTGAAAATACTTTGAAATATATTTGGCAGAACCCAAAGCGTTCTTCTAAACTGTTTATTATATAGTAAAATTACTGAACTCCAGCAAAATAGCTAAAAAATGACATTAGCCAAAATTCGAGAATTAAAATTAACAGAGTAATTCAAGTACATGAATTGATTTCAAGAAAAATAATGATAAGTAATTCATCTATTTGAAATAACTCAGTGGAGAAGAAAAATAGTTTTATTATTGTATGTTTTATTTTTGTAAGTAGTGAGCAAATAATATTTATTCATTTATCTTTTAAAAAAAATTCAATTCAAATTTTGTGTAATTTAGCAATTGCACTCAACACAAGAAATGTGCTAAATACTTAATATGCGAATGTATTTTTTAACCATCCATCAAAACCAATTCCACGACACAATCAATCAATCTATTTGTAGTGAAATAGTAAAGTGTTCTAGTTTTAGAGCTGTGAATGTGAAAAAAAATTTTTATAGAACACATTCATTATAATAGCATTGGAAAACAATATGCCGAAATTTATCTATATATCCAGTATTTTTTTAATGTTACTATACAATTTTTCTTTTTAATTTAGAGCGTTACATGTAACAGTTAAAGTATTTTATTGTACGTTGTATTAAATAATTGAGTATACCACAATATTATATTTGTCCCCCGCGGAATGTAATATTTTTGTTTTTACATTTATAGAAACAAATAAAAATATTACTGGAATATGATTACCGAACAATATAAGATAATATATTTTCATTGCCCATTGCAGCTTGGTTCATTTCTGTCTATTGCAGCATAAGAGCTACATTACAGCAGCAAGAGCTACATTGTAGCAGCAAGAGTTACATTACAGCATTCAGATCTGCATTGGAGCAGTCAGAACTACATTGCAGCAGAAAGAGCTTCATTGCAGCAGCAGGAGCTACATTGCAGCAGCAAGAGCTACATTGCAGGAGCAAGTGCTACATTGCAGCATCAAGATCTACATTGCAGCAGCAACACATTTAGAACATTAATAAATGTGATGAATTTCAAAATATAAAAATAAATAAATCTGAAAAATGAAAACCAGAAATTGAAAAACTACACTGTAAAACAAATTTAAATCTTTTGAACAATTTATCTGCAAATTCCTCGTAAAAAATGTCATGTAAAGTAAATTAAAATAGAAATTTAAAAGTTGACATTTAGATAAAAGAAGCAAAATAAGTAATTTATCTTTGTAAGAGATTTTTTTTTTTGAAATTATCTTTTGTAAAAGTCTTTTAGATATCACCTTGTCGATAAAACAAAACAAAAATATATTGAAAAACTACCATCTGTCATCTTTGTTAATCACCAGAGTTTCTATAAATACCCATTAGAAACCTTGCTTGGGGTATAATAAGAGTTCAGCAGCTGACAAGGAGCAATGGAACGTTTTTATTTCCAGTAAAACTATCGATGTTTCTGCAAAAAATACGCTGAGGAATTGAATTTTTTCGGTTTGAGAGAAAATTATAGCTTTGAAGCGTATTGTTTGAAACTACAATGTTGTTATGGTATTCTATTTAAGATATACTTATTGGGTTTTAAGTTTAATGGATAATCATGTTTAAATTGTAAAGATTTTTCGTTTTGTAGAAAGGTTTTTATATTATTACTTTATAAAATGCAGCACATTCATAAAAAAAAAAAGTAATAGCCACCTTGAATAAAAGCACAAGTTTTTTTAAAATGATATACGGTTGATTATCTGATAATTGCCAATTTTGAGTCTCTTGAGCTTTAAAAATGCAAAATAGATAGTTGACAATGTAATCCTAGAGCAGTAGGACGTGTTCTTGCCCGCGGGGCATAGAACATAATGTATTCTTAAAAGAATGTATTTAAAATTAAATTAATAATGAAGTAAATTGTTTAAATCGCGTTTTAATGTAAGTTCGAAGAGTCACAAAATTTTTTCTTCATAGATCGATTATTCCGAGATGTTCAACCAGCGCAAACCATTTTCGGATCCGCCGATGTGTTCCTCGAATATTGCTCCATATGTTAGTAATCTATGTGTATCTTCAAGTATCATCGTCAGCAATCCTGATGTCCTATATTCCTTGCTGTATATGATTTGGAACATCATATTTCCTCATCAAATAAAGAAAAGGGTAAATTTAAAATATTTGGAGTCATCATTTCATTATTTTCTACCATCAAGCCACATCAGCTTGAACCAGAGTACAGAATGTTCTGGTGCCCTCGCCACGTCAGCGCGGATCTCCCATTTTCTCCAATGCCAATAAGAAACCACCCGAAGCGATCGCGCACCACCCGCGCATACCATTCCATTACAATACTTGCGCAGTGGAAATTTTTATAATTGTGGAAATGGTTACATAGTCCGAAATAATATTTGCATTTCCCTTCGGAACAGTATAACGCAAGTGGCAAGCAGACATGTGACATCAAACGGTCAGTCCAACCAGAAGTTGGAGTAGGGGTGTTTATAGTTAGAGGCATATTTAAGAGGGGAGTTGCGGTTTCAACCTCCCCAAATTAAAAACAATTCAAAATGCTTCCTAAACGTCCATGTTGTTGTTGTTGAGACCCAGACCGTCCGACCTACCAGAAAGGTTGAAGGTAACTGTTTGGACGGCCGGGAAGTGCCACCCAATTTAGACCGGAACCCAGTGGGGGAGGCATCCACAGGGACCGTACCCTCCTTCTCCTACCACCAACCTCTCGGAAGGACTTACGGACCCACATGTTTAACGTGATCGTACTCCGCATGAACACGGCGGCAGTTCTGGCAGCGGCGAGAATCGCGCGCTAACCACTGGGCTGCCGCGCCCGAAAAGAGCCAACAACACGCGGTGTTCCCAGGTGGTCACCCACCCAAGTACTAACCGCGCCCGATGCTGCCTGACTTCGGTGATCTAACGAGAACCGGTGTTTTCAGCACGGTACGGTCGTTGGCCTCCCTAAACGTCCATGTGATTAAAATATTATTTTCAGTTCCCATTCACCCATTCGATTAGTCTTTCTGAATTTTCTGAACAAGAAAAATAATCCATATATATTCTTATTGAATATTTTTAAATCAATTACTGACCAATGTGGTTCGTATTTTAAATGGAGATGGTTAACCATGACCTTATTTAAAACCATACACGAAGTAAGCAGATTCACATGTGATGGTGACATGCAATTACTATGTGATGCAAAATGCATTGAGCCGTACCATTTATAAACGGACCGTACCGACTTTACAAGAGTTAAGGTCTTAGAATTATATTATATAAAGTTAAACATATGCACAAATAAAATTTATTGAATCTACTAAAGCAATTTTCAATTTATTTGGTGTATTGCAAGCTCCTTAAAAATTATTGTTATTTTATCTTACTTATTTTATCTTATTAGTGTTATGACCATCACCGAACTTTCTGTTTGGCCAGCGTAGAGGCTTGAATACAGGCAATGAATTTTCCATTTAGCTGGCGTCGGATTCTGTTGACCGACTGTATTGAATCTGATAAGTAAACTTAATTTATTAAACATAGAAAATACACTTACAAAACTTAATTTATATAAAATTAAAAGTACACTTACAAAATTGTAATTTATATAACATAAAAAACACACTTCTTCAGTATATTTTATTGAAACATTCTAAACATAAAGTGAAATAGAGTCTCTATTGTATTGAGCGCGTTATCTTCTGTCTATACTCTGTACGATAAAACGACGGCTGAACGGAAAGTATATCAAAATCGTCTCCGTCTCGAACGTGTTAAATATTGTTTCCACATGAAATAATTAATATCCTAATATAGTTGGCTTTATTTGTATTCTATATTAGTTGAGCAACATTTTTACCTCAAATGTCAACGTGAAAAAAGTAAATTTTGCATAATTTACTCCATTAATGTCATTAAATATTTTCATAAGTTTACATCTTTTTCACGTAATTAAGTAATTGAAAATTTATCCCTTACTTTGGTATCAAAAGGAGGAAAATATCGAAAAGATAGATAAAATGTTATAAAATCACCATTCCATCAAAACTGTTTCGTAAGCGGTAAAGTTTTAATGGGAGTTAAAATACCACATTAAAAGATAAATTTTAGAACACTCTTTCAGACGAATACAAATATAAACGTTGGTTTCGGAAAATGAAAGTAAAATGCAATTACCTGTGATGAGATACAGATATTAAAAAAATGTACGTAGATTCTGATGTTGGTAATTTCTATCTGAAATTGTCTTTATTATTTCCTTTAATATTTATATAACATACCATGATTACTCAAAATTGATATTTTTCTAATTTTTGAAGAAATATTAAACATATTATAAAAGAGATATTATGAAAGAGACTAGAAAAATTATGAATTTGATTAAGGATTGATGAATTCAAGAGACTAGAAATATTATGAATTTGATAAACGATTGACGAATTCAAGAGACTAGAGGAGTTTTAAGTAATAAGAGCATACATGGCTGGAGGCCAGATAGTGCAGCAGAAATACATGAAAAACAATTTGAGGTGGAACTAATTGCAACAAAAATTATTCTTGTTGTAAATGGTAGGTAACACGCTCCTAATTAACATACTAAAAATATACATACGTACTGTTGCACAAAACGCGTTTTTTTTGCCTCCATCTTGAAAAAACATGAAAAATTAAAAAAAAAATCACAAACAATCATGTGTGGTATCAAATTACATGAAATTTCATGCTGAAAAATAATATGATATTGGTTTAAAAAAAGAAAAGGAAATAAGAAAATGGTGGCCGAAACACTGAGAGCTTTTGCAGTGTCGAAAAACAACTCTTTATTAATCTGAGCTGCTTAAAAACCCTAGGTCGCTCACAATTTTTAAAAAAATGTTAAATTAAAAAAAATAATTGAAATTTTGATTATTTAATGTTAAAATTTCACATTAAATAAATTCTAAAAAAGGGTTTTTATAATATAAAATCATATTTATTTCATCAAAATTAAATCTCATCTACATCTTCATCTAAATCAAAACTGTCTCCTGTGTTTGTACAATCCTTTCCAGTTTTTACAAACAACTGAACATGGAAGTCCATATCGGGGACATGTACATGTACATGGTGTTACATGGTTCTTCAACTGTAGTTTGGCAGGCACATTTAATCATATTTAAAATTTTGTCTGGTGCTGGGCTCAAGTCTGGTAATATCGGCTGAAATTCTCCATCAACCAAATGCCAACACCATTGTGTAGGATCAGATTTTGGCATATTAAGATTTTCCAAATTAAAAGCAAATGCACTCGAAGTGGATGGTATTTCGCTGCATTTTGTGTTGGAAGCAAACGAGCTATATCAAATTATATTAGCTGAAGCTATTTTCCTAATGTATTGTTCATAACCAAGCACATTTAGGTTGCTTGTGTCGATGTTACTTTCGTATAGTGACTCAATAACTTTACAGCCAATTTCGACCAAATATTTCTTAGTATCATCTTCGGATGAACCAAAATGGGATGACCATTCGCATAAGATTTTGGATTTTATGATATTCTTGAAAGCAAAAGACTTACTTTTGTCAAATAACGCACTGGTGGTGTCACACTCTGTTAATTTCGTGAACAAAAAGTAAAGTTTTGCAAGCCTCCTCTCCAACAGATCTTTGCATGGCTTGAATGTCACGAATTTTTCAGATTATGTGACGGACTGCATTAAAATGTTCTTAGAAGAATGATATAGTAGTAAGATTAAAATATCAGTATCATCAGCTATCACAGTGACATGATTTTCCTTGGCTATGTTTAAAGCTTCTTTGACGAGTAGTTTGTCTTCATCACCCTCTGTATGAATGACTGAATGACCTCTTCCTTGAAAATAACTCCCCAGTATATTGATAAAGCGTTGTTTGTTTGTAGAGTTAGAAAGAAATTTGTGTTTCTTGATGATCACCGACAAATTTTTATCAAAGGCTACTACACCAGACGATTGCTTCATGCTCAATACGTGCTCCATATCTTTTATATTTTGTTTTTCATACCCATAAAAAACTATTGTCACTTTTCCATACCTTCTGTTGACATACGATGGAATACAACGGTCTCATTCCGAGAGAAGTACTTCCTACGTTCTTGATGGTGGTGCATTAATTCATCAGTTACTATGGTCCGCTTCTGCAACATTTGGCGATGTCATAAGGCAGCACGAATCGTATGTCAACAGAAGGTATGGAAAACTGACAATAGTTTTTTATGGGTATTAAAAACAAATATAAAAGATATGGAGCACAGATTGCGCATGAAGCAGTCGTCTGTTGTAGTAGTTTTTGATGAAAATTCGCTTGTGATCATCAAGGAAAACGAATTGCTTTCTAACTTTACAAACAGCGCTTTATCAATATACTGGGGAGTTATTTTCAAGAAAGAGGTCATTCCGTCAATCATACAGAAGGTGATGCAGACACATTAATCGTCAAAGAAGCTTTAAACATAGCCAAGGAAAAACGTGCCACTGTAGTAGCTGATGATACTGATATTTTAATCCTAGTACTATATAATTCTTAAGAACATTTTCATTAAGAACATTTCATTAAGAACATTTTAATGCAGTCTGTCGCATAATCAGATAAAGTTCGTGACATTCAAGCCATGCAAAGACCTATTGGAGAGGAGTCCTGCAAAACTTTACTTTTTGTTCACTCATTAACAGGGTGTGACACTACCAGTGCCTTATTTGGCGAAATTAAATCTTCTGCTTTCAAGAATATCATAAAATCCAAAATATTATGCAAATGGGCTTTATATTTTGGATCATCCGAACATGTTACTAAGAAAGATTTGGTCGAAATTGGCTGTAAAGTTATTGTGTCACTATATGGAGGTAACATCGACACAAGCAACCTAAATGTGCTTCGTTATGAACAATACATTAAGAAAATAGCTTCAGCTAAAAAATAATTTGATATAGCTCGTTTGCCTCCAATACAAAATGCAGCGAAATATCATCTACTTCGAGTGCATTTCCAGTGTTTTATTTTGAAAAATCTTAATATGTCAAACCCTGATCCTACACTATGGGGTTTGCAGTTGGTTGATGGATAATTTCAGCCGATATTAACAGACTTGAGCTCAGCACCAGACAAACTCTTAAATATGATTGAATGTGCCAGCCAAACTACAGTTGAAGAACCATGCAACACCATGAAATGTACATGTGCCAATTTGGACTTCCATGTTCAGTAGTTTGTAAAAACTGTTGTGGAAAGGATTGTACAAACATTGGAGGCTGTTTTGATTTAGATGAAGATGAAGATGAGATTTCATTTTGATGAAATAAATATTATTTTATATTATAAAAAACTCTTTTTTGGTATAACTTTTTTCAAATTTTAGATTTTGTTTAATGTGAAATTTTAATTTTAAATAATCAAAATTTTAATTATTTTTTTAATTTAACATTTTTTTTAATTGTGAGTGAACTTGGATTTTTAAGTCGCTTAGATTATTAAAAAGATGTTTTTCAACACTGCAAAAGCTTTCAGTTTTTTCGGCCACCATTTTGTTTTTTGCTTTTCTTTTTTTAAACCAATATCATATTCTTTTTCAGCATGAAATTTCCTATAATTTGATACCACACATGATTCTTTGTGATTTTTTTTTAATTTTTCATGTTTTTTCAAGATGGAGGCAAAAATACGCATTTTTCCCAACAGTACGTATGTATATTTTTAGTATGGTAATTAGGAGCGTGTTACCTACCATTTACAACAAGAATAATTTTTGTTGCAATTAGTTCCACCTCTAACACTATTTCTACTGCAGTAAGAATCTTTGGATTCGATATAGGCATTAGGTAGGTATACAAATTTATGATATCAGCAGAGCCTGTTAGACACATTCGGGCCCCTCGCTGAAAAGGGCAGCACGTTGAAAGAAAAAAAGATGATTTAAATAAATTTCGAGATATGATTTAAATAAGATTCGATTTAAATAAATTTCGATATAAATAAATTTAGTACAGATTTAATTACATTTCGTAAAGATTTAAATAAATTTCGTAAAGGTTTGAATAAATTTCGATTATACAAAGAATAATGAAATACATGACAATCACCCCCAAAATGAGCACAAAATAGATTGTTTCAATAAAGTTCTGGGCAAACTCAGATCATATTTAGGAGAAAAATGTTATGAGATGAAGTGTTATTTTGATCTTTATTTGTTTTTGGTGAAACTTCCAAATAATTATTAAAGAAACTTTTCAGAAGCATGCTGCTGATTCAAAAATAGCTTTGTCTGATTTCGAAAGTGAAGAAATTGTAATGGTCATCCACCAATAATTTAGCAGATCTTGACAGTAGAATTGTAAATGGTGACTCTAGAATGCTGGGAAAATGGAATCGTTAAAAACAATCCTACACTTTTATTCTCAAGAATATATATATATATATATATATATATATATATATATATATATATATATATATATATATATATATATATATATATATATATATATATATATATATATATATATATATATATATATATACTCTTCACTCAAGTTTCCCGGTCTCACATATATATGGCAACACTGTTGACAGACCCATATGATTTCTGGATAGTACCAACCTTCAAACGACACGTGTCAAAATTTCATGATATTCTGACAGTTAATTTATAGGTTACAGTGATTTTAGTGACCTCAGTTTTGTAATTTTCAAAACAATGGATAAAAAAGTATTTTGTGTGTTGATTAAATATTGTTTTTTGATGGGAAAAATACTAGCCAAATTTTGGTTTGATAAGCGTTATGGAGTAAAAGACTCTGCACTAGGGAAATCAACTATTATTGACTGGTAAGATGAATTTAAACGTCGTCGTACAAACACCGATGATGCTGAACGCTCTGGTCGCCCAAAATCGGCAGTTGTTTCGGAAAACATAAAAAAAGTCCACAAAATAGTTTTGAACGACTGTAAAGTAAAGTTGCGTGAAATAGTTGACACCTTAAAGATATCAGAAGGTAGTGTGTTTACAATTTTACACGAAAATTTGAGCATGCGTAAGTTGCTTTCGGAGTGGGTGCCGCGTTTGCTCACATCGGGCCAAAAACAACAACGGGTGGACGATTCAGAGCGCTGTTTGGAGCTGTTCAAACAAGATAAGAAGGATTTCCTGCGTCGGTATGTGACAATGGATGAAACATGGATCCATTACTCCACACCTGAATCAAAAAGATCGTCAGCTGAGTGGACAGCAGCCGGTATAATCGTCCAAAGCGACACAAAGTCCAAAAGTCAGCTGGCAAGGTTATGGCATCCGTATTTTGGGACGCGCTTGGTATTTTGTTCATCGACTATCTTGAGAAAGGTCAAACTATCAATAGCGAATATTACATGGCATTATTGGATCGATTGAGTGTAGAAATCAAGAAAAAACGGCCTCACATGCAAAAAAAAGCACTGTTCCACCAAGACAATGCCCTGTGTCACAAGTCGATGAAAACGATGTTTAAATTATATGAATTACGCTTTGAATTGCTTCCTTACCCACCGTACTCTCCAGACCCCAGCGACGACTGGCTTTTTGCAGACATCAAAAAGATGCTCCAGGGAAAGAAATTTGGCTCAAATGAAGAAGTGATTGCCGAAACTGAGGCCTATTTTGAGAGCAAAGACAAATCGTTCTACCAATAAGGCATCGAAAAGTAAGAGGAGCGTTGGAATGAATGTATCACTCTTGAAGAAGAGTAAGTTGCTGAATAAAGTCAAATTTCTAAAAAAAATTGTTTTTCTTAGTCAGAACGGAGACTTATTGAGTGGGCCATGTATATATATATATATATATATATATATATATTAATTTTTACCCCTCTAACCTAGAATTAACCCCTAATGAGCCTAGTGTTAGTCAAACTGTAAATTATTTAGACCTAAATTTAGATACTCTCAATAATCATGTTATCTCCAATCTATATGATAAAAAATATTCTTATAACTTCACTATCATTAAGCTGCTATCATATTGATCTATTCAATTGTTTAGAAACGTCATTTTAAACCAGATATCTCGAATACATCGACTTTCTGATCCTCAGTTTCACTATCTGCACATCAATAATCTTAAACGCAATAATCTTATTTGTCAAAATTACCACTATCCGGAAGTATTTGTAAATAATATTATTAATAATTTCAAATACACCACGTAATAATTTTGCAAATGCATTATTTATCCTTGATTGGATAACTCATTTTCGTGAATTGAGTTATTCACGAAAATGAGACACATTCTTATCACCTAACTTACCACTAGGCCTAAGTCTGATACTGTTTACTATTTTTGAAAGACTACTTTCCACTTATCTTAAGTCCTATACTGATTACTATTTTTGAAAGTCTTCATACAAATTATTTTGCACGTTGTAGCTATGCCTGGGAGTTAATGTTTCTGTTTGTTTTATTTCTGGTTTATAATTCTCAATTGGTGTTTATTATTTAACCTTCCATTAAGCCATATATATATATATATATATATATATATATATATATATATATATATATATATATATATATATATTATATATATATATGTGTGTGTGTGTGTGTGTTTGGGTGCATGTGTGGTGTATGTAATGTAATACAAAGCCGCAGTTTTTGACGGACGTTTTTCCTTTCAAGTTTGATATGGTTATTCTTTGCTGCATTGCGTTAACTCAGTCCACATGTTTCAAGTTTTTAAGATTAGGAATTGTAGAAATATTAATAAAAACGCAAAATTAAATCTGCCACTGGAATATCATTATTAAAACGATTATTTTCTGAAATGTTATATGCAGAAAATTATATCGTGCTACTTAAAATTATATCGTGCTGCGGAATTAAATCAAATATGTTTATTTGGCTGGCTATTTTTATTTTATTTATGCAATTTAAATAATAAAGAATTGGGTATAAAAACAAATTTTATAAATGAGCTGTATTATATTTTTGATGGCATTCTATTTCGATCAGTTATGGCCTTAGGATATAAGATTACGGGAGTTTTTGATATTTTCAATTAGAACATTCACTTATCAAGTTTATTTTTTAGCCTTATATTTTGTATTGTATTTAACCGATTGTTGAAGCTGGATATTAATAGTACGAGTATGACATACTTCGAGATCTACCAGTGAATTTAGTTTTGTAAAGCCAGAACATATTATATCCTTATGCTTTTTTTTAGAGGAAATAAATTTAATAATTTGAGGATGTTATGTTTCTACATTTTCATACGCAATATTGAAAAAGTATTGTTTCCGCGACAAATTTTGATTTTGAGGTTTTGATGTCAATATATACGTTTCAAAACCTCCTGAACACGTTTTGACTATTTTACGTCTGTGCTCGATTTCTTGTGTAGACAATAACAGCCACAAATATTAGTAGATTGTCAGGAAACGTTATATCCGCTTTTATCGAAAAATCTAGAAATAGATCCAATTTTTTTATTCGGGTGTAAACTTCGAAATTTATTCGACATTTTATATTTTTTTTATCACGGCAGCATGTGACAAAATTTGACACAATCATACATAAAATGATTTATTTTTGGCTCAATGATCAACAGATTTAATAGTTTCAATCGTTGTTGTGAAAAATCTTGGCAACACAATTTAGTTAGTGCGGGTATTTCTCCCCATCCTCCTCTAGGGGGTACATTGCCAAGTATGGTATCCATTGAAATATTTTTGAAGCCCGATAAAGTGAAGGGGGCACCCACTATAACCGTAATAATTTTGATATACAGTACCGAGTTTTCAATTATTTTTTCTTGAAAAATTTAGGAAAAAAAAGAAAAAATGAATTCTAGGACGAGATAAATGAGTTGAGTCGCACCCCCAGTTAATTTATAGAGTTATATCAGTTACGGACATAAAATATCAGATTGCGGTAATATTTTGGAAAACGTATTTTTAAATTCATACACAGGATGAGGCAAAAAGAGCGTACCGACTTGGGTCATCAATAAAAATGATACAAAGCAAGATAGAGAAAGAAATATTTTATACATGAGAAGTGCACAGCATGTCATTGTTATCATTTAAGTTTTGAAGAGTACATCATTTAAATGGCGACCGTCAATGTCGATGCAGTTTTGAAGTCTGTTTCGGAAATTTTGCAGTGATCTGCGGACTATGTCCCGCGGAATCGCCGTGATTTCTTGCGTAATTGCTGTCTTGAGTGCTTGCAAATTTGTTGGTCGGTGTTGGTACACTTTTCATTTGAGATAGCCTCACAGAAAAAATCACATGGGGCCAAATCCGGCGAACGCGGTGGCCAACCGATATCACCCCATAAAGAGACCAGGTGGCCCGGAAACATGTTTCTGAGAATTCCAAGTGACCTTCTAGAGGTACGCGAAGTAGCTCCATCTTGCTGACACCATACATCTTCCGGATCATGATCGTTTAGTAAACTGTTAACTTTTGGACGGAGAAAATTCTCAAGCAATTCACAATAGTGCCCAGACGTTACTGTCACTGTAACACTGCCCTCTTCAAAGAAATAGTCGAACTTGTTCGTCTAAAATTTGAAACCCAACGACGAATTGTTTTTGCAGCCGGAAACGAATCATGACGTCCGAGCTGAAAGCGTATTCGGAAGCCCGTTGGTCGTTATCTCAGATTCACCGTTCGTAACAAACTCTTCAACAACAAAAGCACGATGCTCTCCGCTCCAAGCCATGACGGTAACTAAAAATGGCATGCGCAAACAAGTCAAAAGAAATGCCCACTGCTGTACCTCTATTATGAGCGAAGCAACGCTTCTGCTAAATCAGAACGTTCTTTCTGCCCCACCCTGTACATTACAATGTGTTTAAATGATTGTTGCAACGAGGTAAAATAATGGCCTGGATATAATTTTTGCTACCGTTTGCATATTGTAGTACAATTACCAAACTTCATATTTTTTATCATTGGCATACACACGGGATAAGGGTGTTTTATTCTTGAGATTTACCTCCACTTATACTTTTTTTTACAGGGAAATGAAATTGGACTTTTTAATGGCAGTTTTCTAAATATCGTTATAACTGTATTTAGAATTTGTACATATTTCAAACCAGGACCGACGCAGGGTATATCTGCTAGTCTTGTTATAATCGGTATAATCAATTATTTTGCATTGAAGTAATCTGTCCAAATTATTCTCCTTAGTAGTCTTTAGAATATCTGATTAAGGATCTGCTTCGTGTTCTCCAACTTGAAGTGTAGATATATTATTTTAATTAGCCACCATAAAGAACTTTTGAATTTGAATCATTACGTATAATAATTCCCGTACAATTATTCGGAAATATCACAGTACAGTATGGCCATACTTGTATCCCCCAGTGGGTTTCAGTCTAAATTACGTAACACTTCCCGGCCGTCCCCGCAGATACCTTACACCTTCGGGTAAGTCAGACTCTCTGGGTTGAATAAACAAGCTTTATAATAACAATAGTCCAGTAGTTAAGCTACAGTAATTTCATTCAGAGGACCAGGGTTCAATATTTGTCTCTGCCGAAACTATCCCCGTGTTTTCGCTGAATACGGGTACATTAAATCTGTCGGTCCGTAAATCATTTATAGGGTTGGTGGTAGGAAAAAGACTGGTCCAAGTGGATTCCGCCCTCTGAAATCCGGTCTAAATTCTGTGACACGCCCCGGCCGTCCAAATAATTACCTTACACATTCGAGCAGGTCGGACAGCCTGCGTAGATGAAAAAGAAGCTGAATAATAATAATAAACCAGTAAATTAGGTACGGTGATTGCATTTGAAAGACCCGTGTTCGATCTCCGGCTATGCCCCAACCAAATCCGTTCTTACGCTGAATACGGGCACGTTAAATTCGTGGGTCCGGAAGAACTTCTGAGTGGGTGGTGGCATGGAAAAGAGGTGACAGTCCCTATGGATGCCACCTCACTGGGTTCCGATCCATGTCTTGGCCGTTCAAACAGTAGACCATCGGATAGATCGGGTCTGTTTGGGTCGAAAGTAAAAAAGCTGTATAACAATAATACCATTGTTTAAGTGTAAGAAACTATTCTTCTCAAACCAATTGGGATTACAGCTACTAAGAATGCTTAATTTCAGACATAAAGGAAAGGCTTTACAATTTTTTAAAATTTTATAATTCTTTTGACAGAAAGTTTGAATATTTCCACACTTAAAAGCAATAAGCACGTTTTTTTTAATGGATGAAAATAGTTTAATTAAAATTCTCGTGAAAATCCTCAGCAAAAGCATTTCAATTTTTTTCGTCTGAAAATTATTTTAACTTTTTTCAAACATCTCTCTGAGTTAAATAAGTTTTTTGAATTTTTAAAGTAGATACTACGTGGATTGAATAAATGTATGTGTGTTAAACGTATTTATTTTGTAAGTCAGATAAACATAATATATATTTCACGTTCTTACTTTGCATTTGAGATTCCATCTGGAATTGTCTATGTATCTAGAACAAAAAAAGTTATAGAAATCAAAGTTTTGAAGAATAGGCGTTCTTATTACTCGAAATGCAAAACAATCGATTCAGTAGTTCTTCTGATGCAGGTAAAAGAAATGAGTTCAAATTCTATGTTAGGAAAACTCCAACATTCTTTCAAACAATAGTTTAGGTAGCGCTGGGGCAAAATATGTGCCTCCGCATTGCATCTATTTCTATGATCAAGGGCTCGTATTAAATTATACATGATGTTCCAAAAAGATTGAAACGCAATTTAATTCTTTACCTGTTGGAAATAAGTGGGCAATGTAAACTGCAAAAATGTTGAAAGTAAGGTAGAAAATAAGACTACGTTAATAAAATAGTCCTTTCATTCATTTTTGAAAAAGTTACACTTTTTAAATTTTTATACGACCCCTTAGTCAAATTTGGTCAATCAGAAATTTTTTATTTTTAATGCAACAAGATGAAAAAAAAAACCGCATATCTGTATATTTAAAATTGATCAAGTTATATTTAATTGAAAATCGAACATTGTGAATAGGGACCATATATTAAATTAGAAATATAAATTTGTGACATATCACAAAAAAGATAAAACTAGATGATAATACATAGGACACCCAACCGCGTAGTGAGTACACTGCTTTATGTGATCTCCGTCTGTGTAATGCTTTATTTACATGAATTTGTGATAAAACATTTTGACACATATTAACGTATTTTTATCTAAACAATTTCCATCATCAATTTCTTTATGATCTCGAATTGTCACTGATGAAACAGCCTTTCACATTGTATGTAAAACTGGTATAAGTCATATTTTTTCCTTTATCATAATTCAGTTGATTTTAAAGATACAGGTATGCGGTTTTCTTTAGTGATCTTGTTGCAATGAAAATAAAAATTTTCTGATTGACCAAATTTGTCTGAAGGGGTCGCCTAAAAATTTAAAAAGTGTAACTTTTTAAAAATTAATGGAAGGACTTTTTCATTAACGTAGTCTTATTTCCTACCTTACTTTCAACCTTTTTTGCAATTTACATTGACCACTTGTCACTAACAGGTGAATAATTAAAGCGCTTTTCAATCTGTTTTGGTCTCCTTGTATATTATGTGGTGATTCTTTATGCAAATCTTTGAAGTTCAGTTCAGAAGAAGCTCACCCTCGTGGTTGACAGGAGCGATTTAACTGCGGACTTTGAGATTTGGCGAAGAGGGAAAGAAATAGAAATATAGTGATTTGAGAGTTCGATGAAATGAATCGACAACTGGGCGATTAGTTGGCGTATTCGAGCAAAAGCAATGAAAGGCCTTTCGGCAAAATTATAATACGAGTTGGATATCAGGAAATGCTCATCATCGTCGTATAGTAAGTTATCTATAGGCATAATTGATATACATTAATACACATGTGCCCATCTGCCAGACTGTCAAGTATTTTATACACAGTAGACGCTTCCCGTATAGCTGGTTTCTTGCATATTTTTAACACGGAGTCACTCATTCAAAATCATCGGAAAAATCAAATTTTTTTAAAATGTTCATTTAAGAAGGTGCTATACACCAAAATATTAAAACGTAAAATGATAGGAGTACTTTGATCGCTATGAAATTCAGACCTTACATCTGTGAAAGAATAGATTGTTACATAACAATTAGGAAGACAATACTCTTTTTTCCAAATTGATATATGTTAGGGTTAAAAGAAAGGGTCAAACTAAACTTAGCGCCACATTAAAATAATCAATTTGCGTCACATTAAAATGTTCAATTTGCGATAAGGAATTTTAATATTTAACATACGGGGTAATTGTTGGATAACAACTAATAATCAAATAATTATAAATTTCAAAAATATCAATAAGAAAATCTATATAAATAAAATTGAAAATCAGTCTGTCTGTCTTTCCCGTCATCACGGGAGAACGGCTGAACCGAATGCCATGAAATTCTGTGGATAGCCAGGAAATAGTCCCACTTAAAATTTAATCCTTGTTTGGAGTTTCTACGATCAGTGGTTCTCGAGATATTAGTAAAAACGAAATTTTCGTTTGTCTCATCATAACGGGAGAATGGCTGAACCAAATTTGATGAAATTTTGTGGATAGCTTTGAAATATCCCATTTCGAGTATCTAGGACTAGGGGTTGTCGAGATATTAATGAAAAACGAACCTTTTTCCTAGGAGTTCTACTCTCTAACTCCGTGGTTTATCCAAACGAAAAGCTTGAAAATCGTTTGAAAGTGAATTAAAACTTTATCTTTGAGTTTGGTGGGAGATTTTTTGCTCTAATTAGTCACTTTCTGAAAACATGAATTGTTTGAAACGTGATTTAAATGGGAAATCTATCACCTCGGTTTATTTTTCTCAAGCTTTTACTGAACAAAAGTATAAAGAAAAATCAAAATGGTTATTTAATTTCGCAGTTTATGAGGAAGATTCTATCTTATATCATGTTGCTCAGAAACACAAATAAATTAAATCTGTCTGTTAATTTTAATTATTATTTTTTCAATTTGAATAATAAATAAATGGATATAAAAATATATTTTAGAAAAGAACGATTTGATTTTTCTTATAGCATTTTAGACTGGATAATATCAATTACAGGTCCTCAAATTTAAACGTTATTATTATTGATATTTTCTAGGATTATTGATTCAGGGATTATCGATATTTTCAATTTATTATGCCATTGTTTTATTATGACAAAAATTGTTTAAACTCTTATATTGTACGTTGTAAGAGTAATCTTCTACAAATACACGGGTATATCTTCTAATCTACGAGAATATAAGTAGTACAGGTATATTGGCATATGTTTTGATATATATTTGCATATATTGGAATCAATTACGACCTTCTGGTGTAAAGATTACGGGGATTATTGATATTTTCAACTTATTACGTCATCTCTTTTATTTTGGCAAAGATTTTTGAGACTCATATTGTAATACTGGTAATCTTCTAATGTACTAATACAGGTTATGTCTTCTAATATTCGAGTATATAAGTAGTACGGGTCCTATATAATTTTAATGCTTTCATTTTGCATATATTGATTCAATTCTTTTTTTGTAAATGTGCTTGAAAAAGGGGCCAGGATGTTTTATTCTTCAGATCTGCCCGTGAAAATAATTTTTCATAGTGAGAACAGATATTCTTAATCTTCTCTTTAGGAGCAATAAATTTAATATTTTAACAGAATTTGCACATGATTGCGAATTATAAGTTTCTTTATATTATACACTCCGTACGAAGAACAGGTATGCTGCTATAGTAGCAAATAATTTTAAAATTCATTTTTGGGAAGACGCCGAAAAGAAAAAGTGCGTATGAATTATGCACTGTTTGGTAAATGCTGGTTCAATTAAGATAGACAGTAAATATTTTAAAATTTTATGCATGAGTTAATTTTTTAACAACATCTCCGGTTAATATTAAATTATTACAAAATTAATATTTGTAGAAGGGCTAAACCTAGGCGGGTTAAACCTGGTAGGATTGCTAAAACCCTTTGGCTGAATCACCAAGTTTTGGTTAAACCAAAAGTTACGAACCGTATACTGATTATGATATGAAAAACAGACTTTACGTCCAAATAGAGAATGGAAATTCAATACCAGGATAGACAATTTGTCAGTAAAATGGAGGGAAACACATGTTTTAAAATATTTGTTATTTTAGAGTCACGCACATCAAAATATTAATTTTCCGAAATATGAAAAGGGTATTCAGTACATGGTAGAGAGTGCGTTTACAATGTCGGGGCAGCCCACAATTGTGTGCATTTAATTATGAAGTAAGAAACCCTAACTTTTCACAATTATATAATATGCAAATAACTGATTAGGGTTTGTTTATTCTGACACCGTTCATTTTCAACGGGTATTCGGGTAGTTTACGTCTATTATCAGTTAAAATTAAACCAAAACATTAACATGTAAGATCCTAGTATGCTTTGTAACAAAAATTGTCAATCAGAATAGAAAGAAACAAATAAACAGAACCCTTCCCTCATAAGTGTTAAAAGTGCTCTAGCACTAAAGAGGAGAAAACAAAACCTCCAACCATAAAATTGTTACAAGGACCTGTTTCTTCTATGGGTTTCAGAAAAGCCCCCAGTGTGTTCCAGTCTAAATAAGGTGACACTTCCTGACCGTCCCCTTAGATACCTTACACTTCCGGGTAAGTCGGACTCTCTGGGTCGAAAAACAAGATTTATAACAATAATAGTTTAGTAGTTAAGCCACGGTAATTGCATTCAGAGGAGCAGAGTTCGGCATTGAACTCTACCGAAACTATCCCCGTGTTTTCGCTGAATACGTGTACCTTAAATCTGTGGGTCTGTAAATCATTTATGAGGTTGGTGGTAGGGGACAGACTGGTCCATGTGAATTCCGACCCCTGAAATCCGGTCTAAATTCTGTGAAACGTCCCGGCCGTCCAAATAATTACCTTGCACATTCCAGCAGGTCGGACACCCTGGGTCGATGAAAAAGAAGCTGCATAATAATAATAAACCAGTAAATAAGGTACGGAGATTGCATTTGAAGAGCCCGTGTTCGATCTCCGGCTATGCCCAAATCAAATCCGTTCTTACGCTGAATACGGCCACGTTAAATTCGTGGGTCCGGAAGAGCATCTGAGGGGGTGGCGGCATGGAAAAGAGGTGACAGTGCCTGTGGATGTCACTTCACTTGGTTCCGATCCATGTCTTGGCCGTTCATACAGTACACCATCGGATAGATCAGGTCAGTCTGGGTCGAAAGTAAAAATGTTGTACAACAATAATACCATTGTTTAAGTGTAAGAAACTATTCTTCTCTAACCAATTGGGATTACAGTTACTAAGAATGTTTAATTTGAGACATAAAAGAAAGGCTTTCCACTTTTTTAAATATCATAATTCTTTTGACAGCAAAGTTTGAATATTTCCGCACTTAAAAGCAGTAAGCACGTTTTTTTTTAATGGATGAAAATAGTTTAATTTAAATTCTCGTGAAAATCCTCAACAAAAGCATTTCAATTTATTTCGTCTGAAAATTATTTTAACTTTTTTCAAACATCTCTCTGAGTTAAATAAGTTTTTTGAATTTTTAAAGTAGATACTACGTGGATTGAATAAATGTATATGTGTTAAATGCATTTCTTTTGATAGTCCGCCAAACAAAATATATATTTCTAGTTCTTACTTTGCATTTTGAATTCCATCTGGAATTGTCTATGTATCTAGAACAAAAAAAAGTTATAGAAATCTAAGTTTTGAAGAACCGGCATTCTTATTACTCGAAATGTAAAACAATCGGTTTAGTAGTTCTTGTGATGCAGGTAAAGGAAATGAGTTCAAATTCTATATTAGGAGAACGATAAAATTGTTTCAAACAATAGTTTAGATAGCGCTGGCGCAAAATATATGCTTCCGCATTGTATCAATTTCTATGATCAAAGGCTCGTATTAAATTATATAGGGTGTTCAAAATGATTGAAACGCAATTTAATTCTTTAGCTGTTGGAGATAAGTGCGCAATGTAAATTGAAAAAATGTTGAAAGTAAGGTAGGAAATAAGACTACGTTAATCAAATAGTCCTCCCATTCATTTTCAAAAAGTTACATTTTTTAAACTTTTATACGCCCTCCTTAGACAAATTTGATCAATCAGAATTTTTTTTTATTTTTCATGCAACAAGTTCATTAAAAAAACAACTGCATATCTGTATATTTAAAGTTGAGCGAGTGATATTTAATTGAAAATCGAACATTGTGAATAGGGACCATATATCAAATTAGAAATGTAAATTTGTGGCATATCACAAAGCAGATAAAACTAGATGATAATACATAGGACACCCAACCGCGTAGTGAGTACACTGCTTTATGTGATATCTGTCTGTGTAATGCTTTATTTAGATGCATTTGTGAAAAAAATTTGGCACATATTAACGTATTTTTTATCTAAACAATTTCCATCGTTAATTTATTTATGATCCCTATTTTTACTGACAAAACAGCCTTTCACATGATACAGAAAAGTTGTATAAGTCATATTTTTTCCTATATCATTATTCAGTTGATTTTAAAAATACAGATATGAGGTCTTTTAATGATCTTGTTGCATTAAAAATAAATTTTTTTTGATCGGCCAAATTTGTCTAAGGGGGTCGTATAAAATTTTAAAAAGTGTAACTTTTTGAAAATCAATGGGAGGACTATTTCATTAACGTAGTTTTATTTAACGTAGCCTTACTCTCAACTTTTTTGCAATTTACAATGCTCACTTATCTCCAAAAAGTAAAGAATTAAAGGGCTTTTCAATCTTTTTGGATCGCCTTGTATATTATGTGGGGATTCTTTATGCAAATCTTTGAAGTTCAATTCGAAAGAAGCTCACCCTCGTGGTTGACCAGAGCGATTTAACGGTGGACTTTAAGATTTGTTGAAGAGGGAAAGAAATAGAAAGATAGTGATTTGAGAGTTCGATGAAATGAATCGACAATTGGGCGATTAGTTGGCACATTCGACCAAAGGCAATGAAAGACCATTCGGCAAGATTATAGTACGAGGTGGATATCAGGAAATGTTCATCGTCGCCGTATAGTATGTTATCGATATGCATAATCGATATGCATTAATACACATGTGTTTATCTGCCAGATCGTCATGTATTTTATACACATTAGACTCTTGCCATATAGATAGTTTCTTGCATATTGGAACACGGAATCACTCATTCAAAATCCTTTAAAAAATCAAATTTTTTAAAAATGTTTATTTGAGAAGGCGCTATACACCAAAATATTAAAACGTGAAATGATAGAAATACTTTGATCGCTATGAAATCCAGATCTTACATCTGTAAAGGAATAGATTAGGAACACAATAGCAATTAGGAAGACAAGTATAGCAATTAGGAAGACAATTATCTTTTTTCAAATTGAATTATTTTAGGGTTAAACGAAAGGGTCACACTAAAATTAGCGTCACATTAAAATGTTCAATTTGCATCACATTAAAATACTCAATTTGTGATAAAGATATCCAATATTTGATATACGGGATAATTGTTGGATAAAAACTAATAATCAAATAATTATACATTTCTAAAATATCAGTACAAAAAATATCAAATAATTTTAAAATTCACTTTTGGGAAGACGCCGAAAAGAAAAAGTGCGTATGAATTATGCACTGTTTGGTAAATGCTAGTTTAATTAAGATAGACAGAGAATATTTTAAAGTTTTATGTGTGAGTTTATTTTTGAACAACATCTCCGGTTAATATCAAATTATTCAAAAATTAATATTTGTAGAAGGGCTAAACCTAGTCGGGCTAAACCTTGTAGGAGGGTTAAAACCCTTTGGCTTGATCACCAAGTTTTGGCTAAACCAAAATGTAACAAACCGTATACTGTATGGAAAACAGACTTTACATTCAAATAGAGAATTGAAATTCAGTACCAGAATAGATAATTTGTCAGTAAAATTGATGTAAACACGTGTTTTAAAATATTTGTTATTTTAGGGTGACGTACATCAAAATATCTATTTTCTGAAATATAAAAAGGGTATTCAGTACATGGTAGAGAGTGCGTTTACAATGTCAGGGCAGCCCATAATTCTGTGCATTTAATTATGAAGTAATAAACCTTAAATTCTTACAATTACATAATATGCATATAACTGATTAGGGTTTGTTCATTCTGACACCATTTATTTTCAACAGGTATTCGAGTAGTTTACGTGTATTATCAGTTAAAATTAAACCAAAACATTAACATGTAAGACCCTGGTATGCTTTGTAACAAAAATAGTCAATCAGAGTGGAAAGAAATAAACAGAACCCTTCCCTCACAGGAGTTAAAAGTGCTCTAGCACTAAAGAGGAGAAAACAAAACCTCCAACCATAAAATTGTTACAACGACCTGTTTGTTAGATGAGTTTCAGAATTCCAAAATCTTCAGTTTCTAAAATATAAACATAGATAACAGCGAAGAATCGACACATTAATCAATTAAATTCCTAACAATAAAGGAAGGTGAAGCGCGCAGAACAAAATAAAAGTCTTATTAAATACATAAGAGATAAAAAGAGAAACCTCAAGGTCGGTCCTCTATGCCTCTCTGTTTTCAATTTTCCCATAAAACAGAGGACCTAGAAAGTTCTCTGTTTCATGGGGACCTTGAGACAAGTTTCTACATAGGTTCTCTCTCTTATGGGACAGATACACTGTAAAACATTTTGCAACCCTTCTTCATTTTTTCAGCTACTTTGTTGATAATTTCGGCAAACTGCTAAGAACAGACTCATTTATAGGCGTTCTTGAAAATGCCAGCTTCCCTTCTGAAATTGTCAGCTAATTATCGTCTGCCGAAGCGTTGTATATATTTTTGTATATATAGGATGGCCATAAAATAATATGAGGTGTTCAGAGGCCTCTAACGAGTAATGTATTGAATGAAACGTAACAAAATTCGGTGGGCGTACACAGTGGAACATGCGGTTTCAAATTTAAAAAAAAAAATTAGTTCCAAAAGTCGCCTCCAAAATTTGGCGCTGTTTACCGAGTAAAATGCATTAATTTGCATAATCGCGTTCCGTGTAGCGATCATGTGGAAAAAAAAGGCTAGGAAAATTCTCATCATTCGGAGGTAATCTACCTAATACCTTTCGATGGCTCTTGCTTTACATCACCGTGCTTTGTTAGTCAAGTTGTATTATCAGCGGAACATAAGTTGTACTATCAGCCAATGCTGCTCTTCGTGACATACGACGAAGAAGTTACGACGGTTGAAGAAGTTACGACGAGGTCCGATGAGCTTCACAAATTTAAGAAACATGATTCAACGATTTGAAATTACCGGTGGTAAATATCGGGCAGCGCATGCAGTTACTTCTTGGAACATCAGAATGGTGGTCATGTTGAACCTCATTTGGAATTAACAGTAAAAATTGCCATGCATTGTTAACAAAATTGATGTGTACTGTCTCATTTGGCATTTACTCATTCATTATTCATACTACTACACTTTTGCAGCTCCAAACTTTCCCCCCGGAGGCGACTCTTGGAACTATTTTTTTTAGAACTCGAAACCGCATGTTCCACTTTATGCGCCCACCGAATTGTGTTACGTTTAGTCCAATACATTACTCTCTAGAGGGCTCTGAACACCTCACGTTATTTTATAGCCACCGTATATATATATATATATATATATATATATATATATATATATATATATATATATATATATACATATATATATATAAATCGGCTAGCTCTTTAAATAAAAGCAGCATTTCATTCATTAACATTTTTCCATTAATTTCATTCATCACAATACTATAATAATTAATTTCATTTAAAACTTAAAACCACAGAGGTACAAGTAATTTAACTCTTTGCTCAAATTTTCATCAAAAAATCGTTTGCTTCTCTGTAAAGTCAATGATTGTTTCTTTCATATCAGCTATATTGCAGACTCCATGGGCTAAATAATTTTGTGCTAAAGAAATGCAGCAATTCTTATACAACTCATTCTATATCATTTGGTACTAACATCCTCCATAAGTGAAAAGTAGACTTCGTTCTAGAAATAATCAAATTTGGATGAAAATTGAAACTCAACTACATTGTAATTGCGTTGTTTCAGGATGTAGATGCACAGAATTTAAGCAAACATAAAGCCGTTTTAGGGCGGATACAACACTAAATATGAATTAAAAAGAACTTTAAATATCACTATTTCGACACAAGATGGATGCCATATTTTATTTTGAAGTGGGTCACGTGATCTCTTCATATAAAGGATGTAATTATTATTTTAATTTTTATTTAAAGAACTACTGAATGTATGTTGCTGAATTTTTCTTTATATATTTTATGGGATAATTTGAATATTACCTTAAATTTTCGAAGCTCTTTGTGAATTTTAAATCCGTTTTAAAAATTTTTGAAAGATTAGGTTTCGTAGGGTTGAATGTATTTCATTTTTTCAATCCGGGTTCAATCCAAAACTAATTGGGTGATATTATTCATTTATATTCCCATAGGTCCTACAGACCGTCTGAATAACATGCTAAAATTTCATTTTGATAAAGTCATTTTTACGGCAGTTATTGTGCTGACGGACAGACAGACAGGCAGACAGACAGAATAAACAAAGTCACAAGCACTTTTCATCTATGTCGTAAAGTGTTAATAATATAAATATATATATATATATATATACTATTACGATAAAGTGAGACAAAATAGGATATATCCCAAATAAGCCTGAAATTAAAGAACTATTCACTACAAAGGAGGAGGCGCAAATGCTGCTCAAATTCCCTAGTAGAATACATGAATGAAAGTAGAAAAGAACGGGAGTGACCATATGAATTACATAAGAATGGTAGGGGTGGATTGCGACACCCCTTTCCCGCTTAAAGCAGCTTTTACAACCCGGGTAACGCTCACGGAACCAACATAATTCCATGGTCAGCCTCCCAAATGTGCGAAAATAAAAGCACCAGAACAGACTCAGAACCAAAGAAGTAAACGAATCCATGAATAAGAAACATCCGCTAGTCCAACCCGATGGAACGTCTCTTTATATAAGTAAAGTTGCTCATGCGCAGAGAAATATCAGGATAATAGTTACGCAGTCATGAATATTAAATCTCTATATCAACAATCAGATTACAAATTTTCTTTAAAAAAGGATTTGTAATAATGTTGTACAAAATTGACTGGATAATTTCTTTTTATAGCTTCATCTGCAAATTTTTTACATTTGCAAATGCAGTCTTTCCTAAAAGTATTATAATTTTGGTTTCTTCTAAAATGTCCAATTATTATATTTCTGAAGACATACTTTGCAAGGTTTGAATTCCAATCGATAATATGATTTGCCTTGATCCTATATGAATCTCTTTTGTCGTGTAACACTGTGTATATTCCATATTTCTTGTGTTTTTTGATAGCTAAATCCAAGAATTTTACCGATCCGTCCTCACACGCTGGATTTTTCAATAAGGTCCAATTCGCTTGGGTAGAATGAAAAGTCAAAACATGGGGTGTTTTCATAGCCCCCAATTATCACATCATCGACATAACGGAAGTAGGGCATTTCCGATAGGATATGAGTGCCTCTTTCGTATTTAGATAGATATATATCTGCTAGTATTGACGAGCAACTCCCTCCCATAGGTATGCCCTTGATTTGTTTGTAAAAATTGCTTCCGTCATGTAGTATGTTTTCCTTTAATACCAATTCTACCAAGTCCATGTATCTTCTATAAGTTATAAATTGCTTTAGAACGTATTCTTCATGTAGATCTTTCAGAATCAATTGTAAATTATCCAAATCAATATTGTTAAAAAGATCTCGAAAGTCGTAACTCTTAAAGTTGATATCGTTATGACAAAACTTTAGTCGGTTTATCAGTTCCTGTCCGTTTTTTATCATAATAGAGTTATGTCTTTTAATATCATGCATAACTATTATGAGTAAATCCAAAAGTTTTTTGTTTGCTATTTCCAAATATGAACCACATCCCACCGTCACAGTTCGAAACTTGACAGGTATTTTGTGTAATTTGGGGATCAGGACCAAATATGGGTATTTTATTGTTTTAATATCAATTCCTATTCTTTTGTAAAGTGCCTCTATTCTTTTAGTCAGTATCAATGCGTTACTGGGTATTAAAGCATACATTTCACTGTCCCTGTAACTTTGGTTTAGTGTATCCACGTAGAACTTTTTACAAGTGAAGGCATAATTTGATACTATTTTATCGGTATATGTTAATACATATTCTTCTTTAATTTGCTTGAACGAGGATGGAACTTTAATTTCTCTATTGTTTTTGCAGTGCTGCGGGTAGTAGTGAAAAAACGCTTTGTAAAATTTATATTTCCACTCATTAAATGCTTGTATTGGTAAACTATGTTTTACCGCCAATCTGTAAATGAAGATGTCGAGATCATTATAAAATTCTTCGTATACATTTTTAAATTCTTGTATACGGTACTTTGTACCGAGTTGAAGCAGGTTTTTAAGTCTTTTGTCTTTGATAAAATCTAGATTTCCGGAGATTATATGCTTATGATGAGTGTCACTATGAATATTCTCATGACAATTACAAGAATCTACATTATTTGATGCAACATCTTGACAAATTTTGTTATAATTGAAAAATTTCCTTCCGTTGGTTTTGACGAATCTATAATTGATCATGATTTTTATATTGGACAAAGGAAGACATACGTTAATATGATTTAAAATAGAATGGAATGGAATGTTCTCATACAGTTTGTTCTTGAAAGTTGTAATAAAAAATTCTTTAGATTGTTTTATAATTTCACTTTTTGTAAGTGTTGAATTAAAAATTCTGGCTCTGAGTTTGATTAAATCCAATAGGATATCAATATTAGTACTTGCTTCTTCATTTTGGCAATTGCTTTCTTTTAAGTTGAAATGTATTATGTCATTCCATATTTTCTGTAGATATTTAAGCTTGATACTATAGGCCAAGTTCTTAATCCATCCAATTTTCATCGTGTTTTCAGTTTTTAGAAATTTCAATATTTTTTTCTTCTGTTTTAATATAATTATTGTGTTGTTTTTTACTTCCTCTTTGCCATCGGTGGGATTTTTTATTTATAAGATTTTCAGATAGAGGGTATGAAGAACTATTTCTGCATCTTTCTTTATTAAAGTTTTCGTTAAATATTAATGTATTAAGGCCATATGGATAAGCCGTATTGAATTGTTTAATATGGTTGCTCTCCCACCATAATCTTTCCGATTTATTTGGTACTATATCAATTATAGTCACCATGATGTTGGTGAACCCATGTGCTTGAAAATGTCTCAGTTCCAAATTAGCTGTGGGCATTTCCTGTTGTACCTTTCCTACCTGGCTTCGGTGCAGATTTATTCGAATGTTTAAAGGATTCTGCGTTTGGCCTATATATTTAGCTTGACATTTTAAACATTCAATACAATAAACCACATTATAGCTCTTGCAAAAAAATTTTCTACTTTCGTTGTCTGTAGAAATTTGTTGTGGATTAGCCACTGGACACAGTTTGCATCGTTTAGATTGGCATTTGCGAAATTTAATATTCTTCATATGCTGGTGGTGATAATTATGAATGTTAAAAAAATCATTTGACCCATTTGGGATCTTGTCTGGATATAAATCAATATTTACATTTTTTATTTTTGTCACAGTCTGATCATGGCCAACTGTTACAGATTTGAAATATCTTCTCATCGATATGCTTTACTATTAGAGACTAGGGTAACGGTATGTCGATAACACAAACACCCTACTATTGTGTCACCGGGCATATATTCGTATTTGAATATATTTGCCAGTCTCCAATATTATATACAGACTTCATTCATATTTTAAAAATCAACAGTTTTTTAACTCTTGTTGAGGAGTTGACAAATATGTACGCCTTATCTCCCTGTCTTCCGATTTCTCTGTGGATATCACTTTGAAACTCTAACTAAATTCAATCCAATCCTCGCTGTACAATTGACCATCGCAAACTTTATGGCAAAGTTTTAACACTATTATATACTTTGTTTGTAATTTTGTAAAAACCATCATCTATAAGATTCGTTGATATTAGTAACCTGTGAAGACTACCAGTTTATTACACGTATCTAAAAATACATCATAAAAAGTTAAATACCTATTTAGCATATAAGTACAAAAACGAACGATCACAAATCATTTACATCAATATTCCAATTATCACTACAATACCATCATAAAAATAAGTTTACTTCTTACCGTTATAATCAACCCTGCTCCAAAAGTCGTCCAAAGAATCCAATTTCTACAACACACGGAAGACCAAACACTTCATCAAGCTGGTCCGAGAGGTGGCCTTTAAGTAAAAAGCTGATATGAAAAATAAAAGATATGTACTACTTCCGCGCTTTGCTGCTGGATGTAGACATTCCGTATACTATTACGATAAAGTGAGACAAAATAGGATATATCCCAAATAAGCCTGAAATTAAAGAACTATTCACTACAAAGGAGGAGGCGCAAATGCTGCTCAAATTCCCTAGTAGAATACATGAATGAAAGTAGAAAAGAACGGGAGTGACCATATGAATTACATAAGAATGGTAGGGGTGGATTGCGACACCCCTTTCCCGCTTAAAGCAGCTTTTACAACCCGGGTAACGCTCACGGAACCAACATAATTCCATGGTCAGCCTCCCAAATGTGCGAAAATAAAAGCACCAGAACAGACTCAGAACCAAAGAAGTAAACGAATCCATGAATAAGAAACATCCGCTAGTCCAACCCGATGGAACGTCTCTTTATATAAGTAAAGTTGCTCATGCGCAGAGAAATATCAGGATAATAGTTACGCAGTCATGAATATTAAATCTCTATATCAACAATCAGATTACAAATTTTCTTTAAAAAAGGATTTGTAATAATGTTGTACAAAATTGACTGGATAATTTCTTTTTATAGCTTCATCTGCAAATTTTTTACATTTGCAAATGCAGTCTTTCCTAAAAGTATTATAATTTTGGTTTCTTCTAAAATGTCCAATTATTATATTTCTGAAGACATACTTTGCAAGGTTTGAATTCCAATCGATAATATGATTTACCTTGATCCTATATGAATCTTTTGTCGTGTAACACTGTGTATATTCCATATTTCTTGTGTTTTTTGATAGCTAAATCCAAGAATTTTACCGATCCGTCCTCACACGCTGGATTTTCAATAAGGTCCAATTCGCTTGGGTAGAATGAAAAGTCAAAACATGGGGTGTTTTCATAGCCCCCAATTATCACATCATCGACATAACGGAAGTAGGGCATTTCCGATAGGATATGAGTGCCTCTTTCGTATTTAGATAGATATATATCTGCTAGTATTGACGAGCAACTCCCTCCCATAGGTATGCCCTTGATTTGTTTGTAAAAATTGCTTTCGTCGTGTAGTATGTTTTCCTTTAATACCAATTCTACCAAGTCCATGTATCTTCTATAATTTATAAATTGCTTTAGATCGTATTCTTCATGTAGATCTTTCAGAATCAATTGTAAATTATCCAAATCAATATTGTTAAAAAGATCTCGAAAGTCGTAACTCTTAAAGTTGATATCGTTATGACAAAACTTTAGTCGGTTTATCAGTTCCTGTCCGTTTTTTATCATAATAGAGTTATGTCTTTTAATATCATGCATAACTATTATGAGTAAATCCAAAAGTTTTTTGTATAGGATCATATAGGATCAAGGTAAATCATATTATCGATTGGAATTCAAACCTTGCAAAGTATGTCTTCAGAAATATAATAATTGGACATTTTAGAAGAAACCAAAATTATAATACTTTTAGGAAAGACTGCATTTGCAAATGTAAAAAATTTGCAGATGAAGCTATAAAAAGAAATTATCCAGTCAATTTTGTACAACATTATTACAAATCCTTTTTTAAAGAAAATTTGTAATCTGATTGTTGATATAGAGATTTAATATTCATGACTGCGTAACTATTATCCTGATATTTCTCTGCGCATGAGCAACTTTACTTATATAAAGAGACGTTCCATCGGGTTGGACTAGCGGATGTTTCTTATTCATGGATTCGTTTACTTCTTTGGTTCTGAGTCTGTTCTGGTGCTTTTATTTTCGCACATTTGGGAGGCTGACCATGGAATTATGTTGGTTCCGTGAGCGTTACCCGGGTTGTAAAAGCTGCTTTAAGCGGGAAAGGGGTGTCGCAATCCACCCCTACCATTCTTATGTAATTCATATGGTCACTCCCGTTCTTTTCTACTTTCATTCATATATATATATATATATATATATATATATATATATATGTGTGTGTGCGTGTGTGTGTGTGTGTGTGACAAAATATCAGAGTAATAGTAAGAAGAGGAAATTGCCTTCATAGTGCCAAAGTGGCTGAAGAGCGATTGTGAACTCTTCTAATTCCGGATAACAGCTAGATGCTAAGCCATGACGCACTCTCTGACGACAGTATAAGAATTGGAAATGACCCCGAAACGTCGTCATAAATTTAGACATTTGACCAGCATGAAGCATTTCAATCACTTAAATAATGGAATATAATAAAATGCAAGACGACACTTGATGCCTTGCAAGAGTATCAAAGTCATCATAGCATTTCGCTATATGAAACCTCTGGGAAGAACCATATTTAACTATAAAAATCTGCTGTGCGCAGCACATGGTTTTCCTTATATAATGCAAAGTATTTACTACTTTTGCAATAAAAACAAAATAGGGTATTCTTATAGTAGACACTTATTTTTTTTCCAAGATATTGAACTTTTGTCAATTAGTCGTTATTTTCATTGATTTAGTGTCATTTTTATCTATTTGGCGAGATTTTCTTTAATTTGGTAACATTTAAAAAGTCGCCAAGTTGGCGACATTCCGACAAATTCTTCGCCAAAATCTCGCCAAGCGTTATGGACAGAGAAATAATTTATTTTTATAGCAGATAATTGACTAATGGCGTTCAAATACAAATGTATTACTCAAAGTATCTTTTTTCATGAATGGAACGAGCTAGGATCCACGAGAATGATGTCACCAAATTCATCGCATGATATGACATATGAAAAGTTAACATGTTTCTCAATAGGAATTTTTTTTTATTTTATATAATTTTTTGATATTTTTTTTAAATGTGCAATATTTCGAGAACGGTTCATGCTAGAGTTCTAAAATTTATGTTTATCGTTTTCTAATAAAATATTACAAAAGAAATGTCTATTTACGTACCTTTATTAGCTGTTTTGATTTTTTGATGATTTTTTCAAAATTTCACTCGAAAATTTAGTGGGGGTTCTGAACATTCGATTACGTTTTAAAACAACAGGCTTCCAGTACTCACAGATTGTGATTTTTGTACCCAATTTCATTCAAATCGGTCCATTCGTTCGTCAGTTATCGTCTCTACAGATTCACTGACACACACACACACATATACTTTCACACACACACACACACAGACATCACCTCAAAAATGTTTGATTCGTGATCAGGGATGCTTGAAACGTGCTCTCCCGTCGAAAACTCGAATTCGAATTTTCGACCCACTCACAATACTTTCCTTATACATTATGTATGTAAGGAATGTAATAAAGTTAGTCAAAATTACTTAAACTATGAAGATATAAAGTGTGATTCTAGTGGAAATGAATTTATAAATCCTCATTATGAACATATAGTTACAGGAAATGCGGATTTTATAGAAGATAACAATTTAAAGGAAATGTTTAAACTAGGTACGAAATACAGAATGCCTTCAATATGCTCCTATGAAAAATCTAAAAGTATTTTTACTGTTGAAATTAATTAATTTTTGTACGATATGGCTATTGAAAAGGGAATAACGGATGAAAAATATTCGCAGAATGGAAACATAGTGTTATTGAACAACTGATGTATTACTACAACATGCAACGTGTGCGTGAAGTACTGAATTCAGATCGTCGTTTAAGTGTGCGAATGGTCGCAGATGAAATTGGCATTGATAGATGACAGTGCACAGTATTATCACTGAAAATGTGGCGATGGGAAAAATCTGCTCTAAACTCGACCTTGACGGACGAGCAAAAGCAGAGGCGAGTGTCAGCTTGCGAAGACCTTCTGCAACGCGTTGAAGAAGACCCCGGCTTTTTGGACACGAGACTTGGATATTTGAATACGATCTGGAAACAAAGCGGCAAATTTCGGAATGCCACACTGCGGGATCACCTCGTCCAAAAAAGGCTCGAATGAGCAAATCCAGAGTGAAAGCCATGCTGATCGTTTTCTTCGACGCAAAGAGGGTCGTCCACTATGAATTTGTTCCTAAGGGGCAGACAGTGAATGGTGCTTTTTAACTAGAACTGCTGAGAAGACTGACGAGAAGGGTCAACCGGGTGAGGCCAGCCATCTCCGGAATTTGGAAATTGCATCACCACAATGCAACCAGCCACACCTGCTCCAAAGTGACCATCTTCCTGGCGATAACCGGCATCGCGACGGTTCCCCAACCCCCTTACAGTCCCGACTTGGCACCAGCAGACTTTTTCCTTTTCCCAAAAGTGAAATCCTCCCTCAAAGGACACCACCATGGGATCCTAAATGCCGTCAAAGAAGCTTGCAGGCGTGCCCTTAAGGACCTTCCGAAATCCGCCTACCAGGGAGCCTTCTAGTCGTGGAAAAGCCGTTGGCAAAAGTGTGTCGACGCTCAAGGGATGTACTTTGAAGACTTTTGAGGTATTGTAGCAATATCTGTAATAAATCTATTTTTCCGAAATTTTTCCCGATACTTTTTATACAAACCTTGTATAACCCTGATTCATATTTTAAATTAGATTTTATATTAGATAAGACTAAAATAAAGAAGATACAGAATCATTTTGCCATAATCTGTGTGGATAAAATACAAGCACTTAGCATATACATGCAACCCTTTTATATTTAAAGCAACGCAAGTATATGCATAAGTACTTGGAAGTACATAAGTACATTTTTATGTAAAACATTATGCAAAAAAATCAAATATGATATTAAAAATATTCGTTTCCCTTACCTGGCAATTATACCAAAGTTACATAAAAATCCTGTTAACTTTAGGCCAGTTACTATAGGATATAAAACATACCTTACTATAGCAAACAGATAGTTACATCATATTTTAAAACATGTTTTCAATCTTTTTGTAACAATGGGATCTTGTTCAGTAAAAAACAGTCTTGATGTAAAGAATATACTTTCATGTATACCAGATAGACTATATTTAAACACTTATGACTTTAAAGAGTTATTTAATAACTTGGATATTAACAACTTGAAAAAAATCCTCCTACAGGTATACGAAGATTATGAATTAAAGAAAACTATTGACATCAATGTTTACAGGTCTTTGATTCAAATAGTAGTATTTGAGAATATACTATATGACGGAGTGTCTTTCTTTTTCAACAAACCAGATGCATCCCAATGGGAGGTCGATGCTCGTCAATATTGGCTGGTGTTTATCTATACCATTATGAAACCCAAGCTCACATCAATAATGATATCGTGTATTTGAGATATGTGGACAATGTGATAGCAGGATCAAAAGACCCCAATAAGAACTTGATTTCAGTTTTTACCCAGCTGATCTTACCTTAATTAAAAATATGCACCCAAATCCAGATATTTTACAATTTCTTGATCTAAATATAATTGAAACTGATATTACAGCAAGATACTTTACTATATATGATAAAAGAGCAGATTTTAAATTTGATTACAGCTTTCTTATTGGTTGGAACTCGAATATTCATATTAATATATACAGAAATATATTTATCAACCACTTATATAGAAACAATAGACTGATTACTAATGAAATTGCAGAATGGAAAGTGATAGTAATCTTATAAGACAGGGAAATTATCAGAAATATCCAACGAAATTTGTCATCCGTCACTTAACGGATTCCTACTCAAAACAACCCGACTACCTAAAAAACATGTTGCAACTGATGAATCAGGAACGACAAGTAAATAGTAATTAAAAAATCGGAAAGTTACTAAAGAAATTGGTTCAGTCATAAGTAATATTGTTTTAAATTTTTTAAATATTAAAATTAATATCTAGAAGGTAAATTGTGTTAATCATTCCAGTTGAAACGTTTGAATTTCTGCAATGATGAGATTGCTATTTTTGTAATGGCAACAATGGGACGCTTTCTATCAGTCAAATAAAAGGTGTGACCTTCCGTTAGAGTACATATTTTTTAAAAAAATTGGTGTGTGGTTTATCAGTTGGGACAATTGTGGTGTTTGTTGTATGTATTTTTTGCCGCAACTTTTAATATATTTCATTATTGTAAGTTATTTAGATGCTTCATGCAGGTATAATGTCTTAATTTGTGATGACATTTCGGGGTCATTGCCTATTGATATGCTGGCGTCCGAGAGTACGCCATGGCTTAACAGCTAGGTGTAATCAGAAATTAGAAGAGTTCACCATCGCTCTTCCGCCACTTTTTCTTTGGCACTTTGAAGGCAATTTCCTCTTCTTTCTATTACTCTGCTCTTTTACTCAATTATTTTGTCATATATATATATATATATATATATATATATATATATATATGAAGAATCATATGAATAAGAAAGGAAATAAAAGAGGGGATGCCTACAGGGAAGTAGAATGGCCAAGAGGGATTGTGACCTCTTGTTCCCGGTAAAAGCATGTTTTGATTCCAAGGAAACACTCCCGGAACCAGTACTCGCCTGAAGCAATCCTCCATCCGCCATCATAGGAAAAGCTAAATCCATTCCATGGATATTAAACCCGGAAACGAAGTCCAATACAATGTAAATAATCGGAGAAGAAGCTAAAAGAGGAAACTTGAATATCCAACCACCATACCATTCCTTTAACAGCATTGACCTAAATTATTCAAGAGTGTTTAGACATACCGTGTTACGGTTATGATCCGTTCATACATTTTGTAGGGACTATAACAGTGGCACTATATAAACCTATCGGTATTGGAATTAATACTTTCAAATTTACTTACTTAGTATTGATACCGAAAATGCACAAATCACCTATCAAATTCAGACCAGTAACAGTGGGCTGTGAAACATACTTGACTAAGGCAAATCCAATCTTACTGAATATCTTAAGGCCTACAATATTGAAGATAAAATCAAGTGGAACTGTAATGGTATCCAACCGTTTTGAGGTTATCAACAAATTGAGTAAGTTACCTGAACGTTTACATCTTAAAAGTTACAACTTTAAAGACAGACCTGTTTAATAACATAAATTTAAAGGATCTATATGAAATCATGATGGAAACCTTCGTTAACTACGATTTGCATTTATTAATCAACATCAATAAGTACAAAAACCTAATCAAGTTTGTTTTGTACGAAAATTTACTTTATAACGGAATTTCCTTCTACCAACTAATACAAGGAATCCCCATGGGGGGAGGATTCTCTTTCATGTCGGCAGATATATACTCGAATAAATATGAAATCGGAACACACTAACTAAATGAGATCCCATTTTTCAGATTTGTGGACGATGTACTAATTGGAAATATAAAAAGCTAATATCAATTTGATTTCAGCTTTTATCCGACAGATTTGGATCTAATAGAGATTTACCAAGAAAAAGATCAGATGGTAGAGTTTTTAGATATAAGCATATATTACTATAAAAATGACGAAATATGTTTTAAAATGTACGACAAAAGGAAAACTTTTGATATTAACATCAACTATATTATTAACTGGGAAACCAATTTGAGTATTGGAGTATTACGAAACATATTACTAAATCACCTAAAAAGGTATAAAAGATGAAATACAACCAAACAGGAACGCATTAGATGCGAACAGAATTTAGTACGTGAAGCAACAAAATAACAATATTTGATTCGATTCCTAAGACATTATTATGAAGCATCTAACAAAAACTATAATAGCAACTTCTATGCAAATTTTAACGAACTGTTATAATCCCTACAAAATGTATGAACGGATCATAACCGTAACACAGTATGTCAAACACCCTTGAATAAGTTGGGTCAATGCTGTTCAAGGAATGATATGGTAGTTGAATATTCAAATTTCCTCTTTTTGCTTCATTTTCGATTATTTACAGTGTATTAGACATCGTTTTTCGGATTTAATATCCCTGGAATGGATTTTGCTTTTCCTATGATGGCGGATGGAGGATTGCTTCAGGCGAGTACTAGTTCCGGGAGTGTTTCCTTGGAACCAAAGCATGCTTTAGCCGGGAACAAAGGGTCATAATCCCCCTTGACCATTCTACTTCCCTGTAGACATCCCCTCTTTTATTTCATTTTTATTTCTTTTCTTATTCGTTTGATTCTTTATTGAAGTTTAGTTTGTAAGTACAGCAATGCGCCTTATGATAAGTATAGCTGTTTTTATCTACTGTAATAAGTCTTAAAAATTCTTGGACTAAATATGTTGAAACTTTAATATAATATATATATATATATATATATATATATATATATATATATATATATAAAATATAAATATATAGAAATTGAAAAATCGGAAATAAAGATGTTTTAGTAACTTTTGCGCAAGGCAGCAGAGGGTACCAAACACTATATATATAGAAAAATAGAAATATACAAAGTGAAAAAAACATGTAAAAAGGAAGGAAGGCTCGGCAAAAACCTTACATTATGGCGGTAAGGGGTTGTGACCTTACTCCCCAGTTCAACGAGCTCGTCAAAATCGCCGCGGCATTTTCTCTCCTGGTCGCCAGCCCTGGCCCAAGCCAACCTCCGGAGTGACTTTGAAATCATCACGAGACCTGGATAGAGATGTGTACGAGAGCCATATCACCACAAATAAAGCCAGCTGAATCGCCGACTCTAATGAAATGTAGTTCCAGCCGCGGTCCTGTGATCACAGTGCGGTCATGTCATATGGAGGGTTCGATGATTTTGTCTCTAATTGAACTCAAAAAATACTTAAGTCTTACACCATATGCAAAATTGTTTCTGTATAAATTATCAATATTTTTAATCATAAATGAAATTGGATATTTATTAAAAAATGCTTGTTTTAAAAATTCTTGATCAAAATTGATACGTAAATGTTCCTCTTTGATAGTTCTTTTTATTCTGATTAAACCTCCCAAGAAAACAATGTGTTTCGCAATGTTTTCTTGGGAGGTTTAATCAGAATAAAAAGAACTATCAAAGAGGAACATTTACGTATCAATTTTGATCAAGAATTTTTAAAACAAGCATTTTTTAATAAATATCCAATTTCCTTTATGATTAAAAATATTGATAATTTATACAGAAACAATTTTGCATATGGTGTAAGACTTAAGTATTTTTTGAGTTCAATTAGAGACAAAATCATCGAACCCTCCATATGACAGGACCGCACTGTGATCACAGGACTCGGCTGGAACTACATTTCATTAGAGTCGGCGATTCAGCTGGCTTTATTTGTGGTGATATGGCTCTCGTACACATCTCTATCCAGGTCTCGTGATGATTTCAAAGTCACTCCGGAGGTTGGCTTGGGCCAGGGCTGGCGACCAGGAGTGAAAATGCCGCGGCGATTTTGACGAGCTCGTTGAACTGGGGAGTAAGGTCACAACCCCTTACCGCCATAATGTAAGCTTTTTGCCGATCCTTCCTTCCTTTTTACATGTTTTTTTCACTTTGTATATTTCTATTTTTCTATATATATATATATATATATATATATATATATATATATATATATATATATATATATATATATATGTGTGCGTGTATATATATGTGTATATATATGTGTGTATATGTATATATATATATATATATATATATATATATATATATGTGTGTATATATATATATATATAGTATATATATACAAGGTAGGATCAAAAAGTTCGGAGTCTGTGCTGATATCTCCAAGCCTGATTGGAGGAGAGGGGAACTATTTTACCGTGACTTAGAGGCACATCTGAAGCGGGATGTTAAAGGCAGAAGCAGGTGTTTTTCCAGACAATGCGTGTCAGTGAACTGTAGTCGTCCCCGTTCGTCGAAAATGAAAAGGGCGTCTGAAGACCAACGTGCGAATATCAAATTCTGTCAGCGTTTGGGGAAATCGTCGACAGAAACATTGCATCTGCACTACGGACTTGTTTCTTCCTTTTCACATCTCGCGTCACATGTGCCTCTACGCCACGGTAAAATAGATCCACTTTCCTCCAATCAGGGTTGGAGATATCAGTACAGTCTCAACTTTTTGATCCTGCCTTTTATATATATATATATATACCCTGATACGGTTCCGGACATAATCCCGACAGGGTCGAAATCCCGACAAGGTCGAAATCCTGACAGGCCAAAATCCCGACAAGGTCGAAATCCCGACAAGCCAAAATCCCGACAGCCGAAACCCACTCTTGCACAGACTAATACAACACTAAGACGGTCATCGCAGTGACGTCACTAGGGATAGAATTTACTAATCACCACCCCCCTCCCCCCCCCAACGCACATGCGCTGGACTCACGCTGGGCACACGCACATGGCTGTCTACTCCTATATGTATAGCTTGATCAAAATTATCTGCTCTTTTACATCGTTGTGGAGCATGGTTAAACTAATTGCACTCGTCTGTAGAGCATGGTTATGCTCAGTAAATTTACGGGGATGATATTGTCCACTCAAAAATATCGTTGTAAGTCGACCATTTCACATTTTCTTTTTTCACAACACCAATAATACTAATCGTCGCGATTCTTATCTTTCACCATTAAATAACCACGTGCATTAATTTTATTGCTTCTTTTTTGAGATGGAACAATTTCACAAATTTCAGTCATTTTTTTAAACAATTTAGGGAGCAAATATAAATCGACAAGTGAGCCCTTGCTAGTGCATTGCACCTGGGATTCTGTTAATCCGTTATCTCTGCCCAATAAAAACACTTAGTTGCTTCTTTTGGTTGGGTACTCATTTCTTTTACTGGTCACTAGTGGAGGAGATGAAGGGGGTAGGTCATAATCACGCCCCAAATGCGAGAGGGGGGAAATAGAGATTAACCCCATGTCAATCACTCAATGCCAGAATATATGGGCATTGTCGTAGCAAGCGGATGGAGACAAGAGAGAGCGTGAGTCCAGCGCATGTGCGTGAGGGGGAGGGGTGCGGATTAGTAAATTCTAACCCTAGTGACGTCACTGCGATGACCGCCTTAGTGTTGTATTAGTCAGTGCAAGAGTTGGTTTCGGCTGTCGGGATTTTGGCTTGTCAGGATTTCGACCTTGTAGGGATTTTGGCTTGTCGGGATTTCGGCTTGTCGGGATTTTGGCTTGTCGGGATTTCGACCCTGTCGGGATTTTGGCATGTCGGGATTTCGACTGTCGGGATTCTGGCTTGTCGGGATTTTGGCTTGTCGGGATTTCGGCTGTCGGGATTACGACCCAGACCCATATTCATAACTTTCAGGAACCTTACTCCCCATTACAGACAGCTAGATCCCTCTGATACTTTCAGTAATATACTTGCAAATGTTTTACAGTGTAGGCACATTTTGACTTTTACTTATTTTGCTGTCAAATAATTAAGAAAATTATGAAGAATTTCATAATTTTCTTAAACGTTATGAAATACTATTTTATCCTTATATATTATTTTCTTAATGAATAATATATAAGGATAAAATAAATAAAGACATCATTAAAAATAATTATTCTACAGCAATGATAATATAACAAAGTATTGTATATTACATATATAAAATTCGTTTAAAATATCAGCTTATGTTTACCAAAAATTATTCTCTCTTATTATAATGTATAATTTTATTTATATATAACTTCAGCATTCACATAAACAGAAAAATTGGAACTAGAGTCCGCGGTTTTCTTTCCGTCTGTGGCATTTCTCTCGAATTAAACTAAATTTAAAAAAAAATTCTTTCTGTCATGCTATTGGATACCCATTTTCGTCAAGAATAATGTAAAACCAAAGAGCTAGCTTTCAATTTCTTATAGATACTTTAAAGATTATATATTTATTTTAAATCAGAGAGTAAAATATTCTTCCTTTCTTACTTTTTATAACTTTTTTTTGTACATTGCTGTCTCGGTTTTAATTCGATTCTAATCCTTTCCATTTAGAAAGATTTAAAAGTAAATGTATGTTATTAGTAGCATTACATTTGCATGAATAAAATTTGAGAAAAAAAGCTTCATTTTAAGTGCTGCATCTTTTTATTATATCTTAAGGTTTAAAGGTAAAAACGAAAATAATTTAGGATGTGTAATATATGTAAAACCAAATGTGAATAAAGCAAACATTAAACATTTCGTTGAATAAATATGCACTTAAATTACTCAAATATTCAATGCACATTTGCACATTGGATATAAATAAATCTTCTTGATATAAATGTAATTTAAATGCAACTCACCATTTTATTAAAAATTAAAGCTAGATTATGATATATACTTACGGCCAAGAGTTAAAATATTAGTGGATATCAAATTTGTCATTTATGGTTTTATTTTCTTTTAAGCATCTATTTTTCGATGGTGACCTCTCATTCCCGTTCTCACGGAAATGAGAGGTCGCCATCCCTCTCTGCCATTTTTATGCAATATATCTGGCATTTCCCACTCCTCTTTTCTTTCCTTTTAATAATATATATATATATGTATATATATATATATATATATATATATGTATATATATATATGTATACATATATATATATATATATATATATATATTTGTATATATATATATATATATATATATATATATATATATTACAAATATGTAATAATAAAAAAAATAAAATAAATAAATAAATAAAAAATAATAATAAAAAAAGCAATATCAACACCACCATAGAAGCAAATCCACGGCCACAATGGCGACAAGAGTAGAGAACAGCACCAAGCAAAATTCGATGATTAGTCAGAGTTAAATTCCTCCTCGGGTCTGAGTATTTAACTCTAACCAACCCAAACATATGCCTGTTACTGATTGGGCAATAGTACATTACTATAAATACCCAAACTCAGACTACAGGCATAAAAAAATGAAAATAGGATACATTAAGAAAATTTGTGGGATGAACCCCATGCGGCATGAACCCTACTTCTTCCACCACGTGTATACCCCTTTCGCGACGAACGGCACGCCCAGGTGCCAGATGCTAACATGCATTCAAGGACGAACGGCACTCACTCGGGCCAGAGGAAATTTTACCGCAAGCGGATAGTGGCACGTATAAGTGCTACTACGCAGAACGTTTTAATTTGTGAACTAGATGGCGTTACTTGTCCATGGAACTAACTTCAATGCATTTTGCAGAGGCATGACCTTGGTAGAAGAGGATCGAATGAATTACTTCTCCACATGGAGCGGTGAAAATCATTTTGTAACATAAACAAACAGAACAATTCTCGTAACATCAACAATTTTATAATTGAGTTTCGGTTTTTATTTTTATTTCAGCGTTATGATTTCGTTGGTGAATCATAGGAATATAAGAGAGTATTTTTTTTGTTTGGGTTTTAGAGGCAGTGAGAAATTATTCCTTTATTTCGGATAAAAGAATGGGAGCAACTAACGAGTATTTTGTATTCAGATTTGTATGTAAATTATACATCAAATAGAACATAAATATTTCTTTTATTCCTGTAAAAAGTAGATTTCTGTGTTGAATAGGTGATTTTTAGTGAATTTTTTTCGAGAGTTAGGCTTAGCGCAAAAAATGCGGCGTCCTTTTCGACCAGTTCGGAAGCAAAGCGCGTCGTCCTTTGGGCCGCGACAGCTCCGGAATGCCGCCGTCCCGAAAGGGATACACGATCAACCTCAACAGCTTAATTATCTAGAAACACCGGAATAAAGAAGACGGAATTCTACCAGGGAGGCAGTACGAACGTTCACAGTAATACTCCCAGACCCGCCCAGTGAGTCTAAGCTGGAGACCGGAGAAGCAATTCAGAAAATGAACAACCCATATATGCAATCATGAATATGAACTTGAATCAAAGATGAAAATTCTTACTAAACAAGTAATTCATAGGAAAACTGGATAAACGAGAATTCCACTATACACCATTATAAGGGCGCTCAAATCGTAGTTTCAATACTGGCAAAAGTAAAAATTTTTTGCAAAAATCAAATTCAAAACATTAATGTTAATGCATCTTATTTTCCGATTTTTTGATTTTTCTAATTTATTTGACTTAGTTTATTATTTTTCATTTTTATTTATTTATATAATTAATAAATAATTATATATAATATATATATATATATATATATATATATATATATATATATAAATATATATATAAATATATATATATATATAAATATATATGTATATATATATATATATGTATATATATATTTATATATATATATATATATATATATATATATATATATATATATATATATATATATATATATATATATATATATATATATATATATATATAAATATATATATACATATATATATATATATATATATATCATATAAAAGCCAGTAAACAAATTCAAATAGAATTCCTATGCATATCCACAAAAATCAAAAGCACTACTCAGGAAAAGGCGCCAAGCCGCTCTATACTCCGAAGCAGAATGTAATCCAAGAAAAAGAAGAATTAAAGGAACTTGGGATAACCAAATGCTTTGCATTTAATGGTTGGGGAGGATTGCGACTCCCCCTCCCGTTTAAAGCTGCTTTTCCAGCCTAGGCAAACGCTCACGGTACCAATACAAAGCAAAGGTTGGTCCCCATTGCGTGCTAATACGAAGGCACCCGAATACGGAAGAACAAGACCAACCAAACAGAAGGAAACTGGACCAAAAGTGAATCTTGCCCAACTCGCTATCTTATATATGTTCAACTTACGCATGCGTGCAATCTTAGCAGGTACGCATAAACTTTATTTACCTGCAGATTGAAGAAGTAAACTGTCAAAATCTACCTGATCCTTGAAAATCGATCTATAACAATCCTTTAAGAAATATAAAGGATAATGTTTATATAAAGCCTCTTTTATGATTTTTATATTGCTATTATTGCAATCTTTTTTAAACGTGTTGTAAATTTGATTTCTCTTGAAGTGTCCGAGTATGATATTTCTGAAAATATTTTTGGTAAGATTTGTTTTCCAATCGATGAGATGATTGATCTTAATTTTATATAATTCTCTTTTGTCATATAACGTTGTATAATGACCATATAATCCATGTTTTTTTATTGAGATGTCCAGAAAATTTACCGCTTCATTTTCTTCTTTACAATTTTCTATTAATTCCAATTCCGGTGGGTAAAAAGTGAAATCGAAATTGGTGGTGGCTTCATAACACCCCAATAGCACATCGTCAACAAACCGGAAATATGGTATCTCAGACAAAATATGGGTTCCTTTTTCATATGTTGAGAGGTAAATATCAGCCAAGATTGATGAGCAGGCTCCTCCCATTGGAATTCCCTTTATTTGTCGGTAATAATTTTTTCCGTTATATAGAATATTTTCTTTTAATACTAGTTCAATAAGGTCAAGGTATCTTCGATAAGTAATAAAATCCTTCAAATTAAATTCTTCATATAATTTTTTCAAGATTGAGTATAAAATAGATAAATCAATGTTGTTAAATAGGTCGCGGAAATCATAGATAGCTTTTAAAACATATATCTTTATTACAATGTTTTAATCGATCGATAACTTCTATTCCATTTTTTGATCATGACATGATTCTGTGTTTTGATATTTTCCATCACAAACTTGAGGATGTTCTATAGTCGTTTATTAGCTATTGTAAGATATGATCCACAGCCTACGGTAACTGTACGGAATTTTACAGGCTCTTTATGCATCTTTGGAATGAGGATTAAATATGGAAATCTAACATTTTTTATTTCATTACCGATTCGTTTGTACATAGCTTTAATCCTTTTGGATAGAACATTTCCATTATTGTGTAATGGGGTGTACATAGTACCGTCTAGATAGCAGTGAAGAAGTGTATCTATGTAAAACTTTTTGCATGTAAATGCAAAATGTGATACCATCTTGTCTGTATAAGTTATAACAAAATTTTCTTTTACAGTTTGTATAGCTGCAGGTATTGAAAGATTCCTAATTCTGGTATCTTGTCTGATGTAATGAAACTGAATTTCTTTTAAAAAATTATATTTCCATTCTTGAAAGGCTTGGATAGGTAAACTGTGTTTTACTGCTATTTTATAAATGAATTCTTCTAGATCTTGATTGAAATTTTCGACTACTTGGTTATATTCTTGTGATCTGTATTTAGTTCCGAGTTTGAAAATATTTTTTAGAGTGTTATCTGAGATAATATTCAGATCACCTGTAATGATGTGATTGTGATAAGGATCTTTAAGTTTGCTATCATAGCATTTGCATTCTGTTGTTTTAGTATCCAATACTTTACATATATTGTTGTAGTTGAAGAATCTTCTACCGTTTGTGCGTACAAAGCGGTAAGTCATTTTTACCTTAAGGTCCTGAACAGGTAAGAAAGTTTTGATATTGTAAAGTATCGATTTAAAGGGAATTCCATCAAATTTCTTATTTCGGAATGTGGTTATAAAATATTCCATATTTTGCTTGTTCTGTATTCTGGGTTTTAATCTAATTTGAAATTTTCTGGCCCTTAATTTAATTAAGTCAAGCATAATGGCTATATATTTATGTGTTTCTTCAATCTGAAAGTCAATAGGTTCTTCCAACGTATATTGCTGTATAAAAGCCCATATACGAGGTAAATATTTGATTTTTATACTGTAAATGACATCCTTAATCCAACTGTACTTGATTCCGTCTTTGGTTTTAAATGATTCTATAAATATGGAGATTTTTTCTTCTGTGTCTTTATAGCTATAATGGTGTTTTCCTCTTCCTCTATGCCATCTCTGTGACTTCCTTGGTATCAATGAACTTGCTAATGGATAATTGTCAACATTTCTACAATAATCTAAATTGTAGCTTTCTTTAAAATTGAGGGAATTCAATCCATAAGGGAATGTCGTTGAGTACTGTTTAATATGTGTGGCCTGCCACCACAATCTTTCCATCAATTGAGGTACTATATCTAGAATGGTGATGATGGTTCTAGAAAAATCATGTTGTCTGAAATGCCTAATTTCCAAACTGCTTAAATGTCGATCGAGTTGTCTTTTGTTACAGACTTGACTCCTGTGTAAATTGATTCTTATATTAAGTGGATTCTGAGTCTGTCCAATATATTTTGTTTGACAAGTAAGACAAGTGATACAGTATATTGTGTTGTAAGATTTACAAAATATTCTGTTCGGATTAGCATGTTTTTTAATTTGAAGCGGGTTGGCCACAGGACACAGTTTGCATCTTTTTGATAGGCATTTTTGAAATCCACAATATCTTATATGACTGTGATGCATAAAATCATTTTTAAAAAATTGTGATTCTGTTTGAATCGTGTCATTATACATATCGTCAATAATACGGACATTTTTTCTTGTTGTCGCTTGTTTTTCCTGGACTGTATAAAGAGGTTGGAAATAGCTTTTAATAGACTTCATCAATGTAGAGAGCAAAGGGTAATTGATTATCGATATATATATATATATATATATCGATATTTATATATATATATATATAAATATATATATACATATATATATATATATATATATATATATATATATATATATATATATATATATATATATATAATAATAGAAGTTTGAAAATCCAATGAACGAAAAGTAAGAAGATGTAACACGATAAACCTGACTTTTAAAACACCCACAGAATAAATTATAATACAGCAAAACATCAATCAAATGGATAAAAAACACAAAACACAAGCTATCAAGTTACAGAAAATCAACCAAATTAAAAGGTATGGAAACAAAAAAAGAAAAACTTAAACAAAATTCAACTATCTAACTGGCTTACAAAACAAAAGAAAAATCAACTAATCCTCAAGCAAATGAAAAAAAAAATAAATAAAAAAATATCGAATCAACAAATCAATGAAAAATATATTATACAAAGGTATGGAATCGAAATAAGTATAACAAACGAAATCAAGCACAAACGCCTTACACGTGGACGATACTCTAAGCCTAAATCATGAATTGTTAACCTCTACAAAAATCTAATCATGTCCAAGTTTTTTGTAGAAGCAAACACAAAAATGCATGTTTCTGAAGAAATAGATAGATTAAATCTATAAACTATTTCTACATGGACGACATACATAAAGAAGGAATAAAAAAGAAAAAATGAATACCTGGAAAAAGCACAGCGTATGTACAATCGATTCAATACAGGGAACACTGATAGAAGAGACCAGTGTTGCCATTCGTAAAGAAATAATAAAAACCATTTACTGTTGCCATTCATAAGAATTGAAAAACTGTGAAGCGAAATGATAAGAAAAAGTATTAATATACAAAAAGAGCTACTAAAAAGAGGGGCAAATAATAGTAATGCTGAAGTGGGAAGTGGAGAAAAAAAAAAAAAAAGAGAGAATGGATATGTCTGGCTAATATAAGATACTATGAAAAGATTTATAAAAATCCAGCTATTTTAAATTTTTTAACAATACTATTTACTAAATAAGAGGGATATTTATATAAATTACTAGTAATTTTGAGATTATTGCTATGCATAGCATGAAATTTTTTATCAGATAATCTATAAATTCCAAAAAGCTGATTGAGTATAATATATTTATATATATTTATATATTTATTTATATATATATATATATATATATATATATATAAATATATATATATATATATAAATATATATATATATATATATATATATATATAAATATATATATACATATATATATATATATATATATATATATATACATATATATATACATATATATATATATATATATATATATATATATACATATATATATATATATATATATATATATACATATATATATATATATATATATATATATATATATATATATATATATATATATATATATATATATAAATATATATATATATAAATATATATATATATATATATATATATATTGAATAACATAGAATATTTCGAAATTTCAACACGTCGTAGTACTCTTGAAAATATTCCTCGTAAGAAATGCATTTGTTAAATAATAAATTATTAGGCATTTAATAAAATACATTTCCCCCATCGATTATACAAAACTTGTAAAATATTTTCTAATCAAATTTAATACGACAGGAAAATAAAATCTTCCAATTTTGATTATAAAATTATCATTCAATTTAAAACCACGAAATTAAATATTTGTTTCCATGTTCTATTTTGTTGCTTTTTATACATATATTTTAATCCCATTTGAACCATTTTCATTTAGAAAGATTAGTTTGGAAACGTCCATGTGTTCTTAGTTAGTGGTGTTTCAAAATGTGGAAGCTTTAATTTTAAGAGAATTTGCATTTCGATTTCTTATAAAATATTCTAATATTTCTTATAAAATAAATGCATGGTGATATAAAAATAGTTAATAAAATATTATATTCGAAATGTAAAGTTAATGCTTTAAGTGCAAAATCATTCGTTGAAGATTTTTAATATGATTAATTTGTATAGTTTGCAATAAATATGATGGAACTTAAATTTATGCTTGAAATACAATTTATCATATGTCAAACTGTACGCAGAAAAACATATTTGTACTCTAATCCTGACAAATGGACTTTGTATGTAAAACAATTTGATATTAACAGTAATCTAAGACAGAACTTCAGATAGAGCTCTGACCTACCTTTCCTACTTATGAGTTTGACTTGATGTTTCTGGCCTACTCTCTGTCTACATACATGCTGTGTTCAAAAACTTGAAATAATCCCTGAAACAATTATTTTTCTTAATTTTATAAATGGGAATATATAATTAATTTGTAGTCAGAATTGATTATTAGGCGTTTTTTGATAAAAAACAATTGTGCAATTGTAACAATATATTTTTGTCCGATGACAACTAGTCCAAACAAAACGTGATATCCTCTTTGGATCTTGTGCCAAAAAACTCAATCAGCTAACTTACCAAACAAACAATGATGACTTTGCAAAAGGCGTGATAGTTTTAAAGGCGTGTAGTTAAGTCCTACGCGGTTTTCCGACGATAAAGATCTGATAAATATTTCTTTGGGTGTATTTCATAACCATTGCGCAGATGGCTGTTTAACAATAAATCATTACAAATAAATTTTGGCAACTTTGCTGGTTTACTGTGGTTTATTGTTTAATAAATCGTTTTGGATGATGATTATCACAGAATAATGATTGCGCAAACCTTGCGTCAAAACATGCTATGGATGATAAGTCTTCAAAAGGAAACATATATGTATGTAATTGATGCATTTAATTGTGAGACCAGAAACAGATCTTACATTTGATGAGACAGTTTTATGTATATTTAAGGTGGCCAAAACGGCGGACAATACGTGTAGTCTGGCTGGCGCCGAGATTTATCACCCCGTGAACCTAAAGGTCAGAAGACCATAAATTTAGGGGGCCATAACAGAGGGGGCTAAGCAAGGCCTTACGAGATGTGGAATGGTTCTATTGGTTAAAGGAGTAACCAATAAAAAGAAAAATTTGACGTCAAACTCAATGCTCCAAATGGAAGAAAAGGCGGAGTTACCCCCCCCCCCCCCCCAATGAGGGAACCACAGCCTGTGACCCGAGAATCAAGACAATTATGAAGATTTGACTTAACAGCAGACCAGAAATAAGAGAATAATGAAGATTTGACTTAAGAATAACGTGAGCAGATATGTGCAACTTGTGCACATATAGCTTGTACAACATGCCTTAAAAACTTGTGAAATTGTTCCAAAAATACTGGCTAAATCTATATAAGGTGGAGTGCAATCAGATGTAAGAGAAGGAGCCACACACCAAAGAGTTATAGCGGTGCAAATAACTGATGCAAGCATTTAATATATGATCAAAGCCCAAGACAGATTTGAAAGTATGTGCTCATTAACAATCACAGGTCATAGACACATGATAGTAATTTTAATAGTATTGGTCACATATGTTCTCTCCGCCGCAATAATTAATGAGAATAATTGTTGTTAAGCATATAATTAATAATATGAATAATTGGTGTAATTAAAAAATTTAGATTTGATGTTAATAAATGTTTTATTTTTAAAGTTTAAATAGTGCTATCAATGAGTATTATAATAATTAAGTATTCCTTTACAGAACTAACACGAAAGGTAAATAATTGGAGGGTTTTATACAGAGGCACAACTAGCAATGTACGAATAAATAATAAGCCCTATAATATGAGAATTTACGGCCATGTCAATCTTAATGAATTAATATTTAAAAGTTTAACTTTAGCTTATTTTACTTTTCCGTTGCCACATTAATGAAGGACAAAGTTTCACATATATGCTATTAGGGACAAGTATGCTGCTAGGGACAAGCAATAGAAATTGATAAAATTGTGTGCCAAAAATGTTGAACATTGTTCGTGGATAATACCTAAAACTGGTTGATCGGACCAACCCCAGACCTTCCATGAGTAGCAAGTGGACCTTGGACAAAAGCTAAATGACATACATTTAAAAAAATTCTACTTTTACATCTACAAAATATACGATATATACCACTCAAATGTCATTCAAATCTCTATAGTAATTTCGAAAATATGAAAAGCTAACGATTTTGACATTTATTTTTTTAGCTTAACTATATACATTTTCCGAAAATTGTTTACTGTGTTCACATCTGAGTAATATATGAAACTCATCAAAATGTAGTCCAAATCACTTCAGTGGTATTTGAAATTATGAAGGGCAAAATATGTGTCACCCACCTACCGATGCAAATATCTACATACCAACGGACTGACAAAAGTCACACCTGAGGACCTTACTGATGTTTTTACGTAGAAAACTCAACTTGCGCTTGAATCATTATCACCATACTTTTTTCAGGCTACATCAGTTAAGGTAAATATGTTACTTACTCTACTAATAAAAGCATATCTATCAAGGAAAATATTTTGCAAGTCATAATCACTAGCGCCATACTTTGCACCTAGCTCAGCAGTGTTTTGTAAATGTGTAATATTATTTCAAGTATAATTCAATGTAAATTCAAGTTTTCAGACCAAATTCAATTATGAACGTAATCGAGATAAACACTTGTGCAAGATATGTCCTCAAAATCATTAATTATAAGTTTTGGATAACAACCCATTGTCAATCTACCCAATTTTTTAATGGAATTACGATCATTTATATAATCCTGTAAAATATGAGTTGGGAAGAAAACTATCGGAAATGTTTTTCAAAACGTGTTTCATATGCAAAAGATTCGTTTAATTCAAAATAAACGTTCAATGTAGCGTAACAAGCCCGAAAGTTGCATCATTCGTTTTGGTGCATTGCATCAGATAAAGAGCTGTGAGGTGATGTAATATTAGCGGGTACTACTTAAACCATCTGGTAGGTCCATACGACAGACGGTCAGGATAGGAAACAAACAGTGCCTTATGGCGATGTTTACTAAATTATTACTCTGAAATAAAAGCGTTGCAATTGCTTTATATAACATAGGCTTATCCAAAGAAATTGACAAAAAAATAAAATGTAACCAATCAAGTAAAATTATATAAGTTCTATAAATATATAAGTCATAAGATCTACAAGTAAAGTTAACACTTTGAATATCACTGTAAATGTGTTACTGCCCTTTTTCTCCATCGAAGTCAGAGAAATATGTGGATAATGACATTATTTTGAACGCCATTGGAAATTTTATAAATGATAGCACACGAGACAAAAGGTACCACATACACCCCTGCATAATTTAAAGTATTACAGTATGTACATTATATAAAAAAAGTTGCAGAAACTCTTAAAACTAGAATAAATGTTTTTGAATTTCCCTTTTAAATTCTAAAGCATGTCTAATTTAGATATGCATATGTAGTTCATTAAATGCTAAAACATGGCATTATATAAGAAAAAATTGAGCAATGTTTATAAACACAAATAACACAAGAATGTAGCATGCAGCTGTTTCGAGGATACGCTGGATCTCCTTCGTCAGTGCAAGAGAACCAACAAATCCAAAGTCCAAACGAGGACTGGATGCAAAAGGAACTCTTGCTGTGTTGATATTGTGCTGCCATGGATTGAAATTGACTCGCGTGCTTCTTTCACTCCTGCTTTCAATAACCAACAAATATCCAATTAAATATTAAATATTAAATACTTTTTGTAAAAAAAACATTGAAGCGGAGCTAAAATATCTTGGGGGTGAACTCTAAACCTCTCTTGGAAACGGCCCTAATGTGTGAGCAGCAATATCTCTAAAACAAAATAACTTATTCAAACGATGTTTTTGTTTGATTATAAGTTAGTGTAAATGTAATATTTAAGATTGGTGGTCTATAAATAGATAGGATTGGTGGTCTATAATAATGGTCTATAACAATGGTGGTCAATAATAATGGTCTATAATAATGGTGGTCTATAATAATGGTCTATAATTATGGTGGTCTATAATAATGGTCTATAATTGGTGGTTTATAATTGGTGGTCTGTAGGATTGGTGGTCTATAAATAGATGATCTCATAAATAATAGATTACATGGTAAATAATAGATGATGTGGTAATTGATATATAATTTAATGAATGAATGATCTGCATCATGTGAACAGACACAATAATTTTCTTGTATATTAGATTTTGGATTGGTCTCTTGGGCCACTTATATCAAGAGAATTAGCTGAATATGTTCACTTTGTCGTTAAGAATGGAAGTTTAGTTACAGTTGCTTCATATTTTAGTTTTTCAATTATTTAACTTTTATTTTGCAATTTGCTGATTTATTTTTTATTTGCGTCTAATCGCGAAAATTTCCATAAACTGCAAATTTCGTTAAAACGGCTGATCTTAACATAACGGAATTGATTGTGTTTGGGGTTTTTAATGAAAAATTTCATAGAAAACAATAATGTGCAAAATATGTAAGTGCATATTTTAATTTTTTGATTTACTTGTTTATGCTGTTGCATATTAAAACAGAATAATCTTATAATAACGGCAAAATTAATTATCAAAATACATTTTTTAAATATTTATGTAATTTACGTCAATAATCAGAATATTAGTTTTTTAGAATAAAACAATATAAAAGGCATGTAATTTTCATTAAAAACATATAATTTAATATAAAAAGACCAAGAAAGGTATATATAATTCTTTCTTAAACTTTTATATTCAGCACCGTTGATTTTAATACGGTCTTAATCCATTCCATTTAGGAAGATTAAATAATAATTTCCATCTAGGAAGGGTAAGTATTATATAAAGAAAGTAGATATTGCAAGGCCCAAAAAGAATAACATTTGCATAATATTCCATTTTGAGAAATTCGAGGTAATTTTAATTTATATATTTTTATTTTCAAGGTAAATAAAATATTTTTTTAAATAGTAGATGCAGAGATTGTTTGTAAAATGAAGAGATAATGCATTGTGCATTGAAATGTTTGTCCTGGATAAATGCAGTTTTTTTATAAAATTAAAAGATAGTGAATTGGGGAATAAAACTTTCGTTCTGAGTAAATTTTAAATAATTCTACACCATATATGTTTGATATCAGGAATTTATTCAATAACATCTGATTTAAAATCATTTCAATTTGGTTATAACTAAGCATTATAATGTTGTCATAATTGACGCTGAATTGAATTGTTGAAGATAATTGCGTTGTATTATTTAGCCCTTTTAATGTCGTTATCTTTCACACAAAGGTAAATTACGAGGACCAGTACTTCAAGTTTTAGTATGTGTCAACACCAAAAATAACAGCGTTCAGTGCAGACTATGAATTGCAGCCTAAAGTATTTCAAAGAAAATGATTGCTTTGATTTTGGAAAATCCGGCCATGTTGCAACCGTTGCTTTAAAAGATCGTAGAACAGAAAATGCTTATTGGAATACAGCAATTTGTTTGCCAGAGACAGTTGCTCAAATTGAAATATATAACGCGAAACGCCCCGTCATTTTTTATTATGACAACGGAAGCTCACACACTGCATTTCGAACTATCATTTATTTGAAGCATGAAAAATTAATTTCATCAGTTATTGTCCTTATTCGCCTGATTCAATACCTAATGTTTTTTTTCTGTTCACAACAATCAAAAATAAAATACTTGACCAACGATTTAACAGCTCAAAAGAAGCACTAGAAGACTATAAATCACATGTTTCTACTATACCAACTTTTGAATGGCATAATTGTTTTGAAAATTGGTTTATTCGAATGAAAAAATGTATTGAAGCTAAAGGGGAATATTTTGAAAAGCAAAAAAAGTATTTATTTTCTTACACATTTATTTTGTGTATTTTTTCCTAAAAGCTTAAATACTCGCCTACGTAAAGAGGGATATAGTTTGAAGTTGATTCTGAACCCCTTAAGAATATCTATACATACTCACTAAGGGAGACATCGTAGTTCTCGGCATTTAAAACTGGTTTCCTAGAAAATGTTAGTCGGAAGTCTAATTTATGTGAAAAAATAAGAAAACTACGAATGTTTGTAGTAATATGAGAATTTATAACATAAAATGTTATACAGCTACAAAGAATGTTTTAATAATAATGCTGTCGTACTCAATATTTAGGGTTTTGTGTAAAACGGTGTTTATATTCGTATATGTCCACAATTATGTACACAATAAGTACGCCAGGCCGTCCAACTTGCTGCTCAAGTCCGAGGACGAGTCGGACGGTCTGGGCTTTCAACACAATAAGTACGCAAAAGAAGTGCACTTTGTACCTTTATGTAAATGCTTGAGAAATTTAGGTAGTAGTAATCTAGTCAATTCAATGATTTTTTCAGCCTACTTTTGAATGTTCGGCTTTTAAATTTCTATAAGTGCTTAGGAACAGTAACCAAGAATGAAATATTTGTTACATATACTATAATGAAAATTTTTAATTATTTTGTTAAGTAATATATGAACATATTAAATATTCCACCGTAGTATTAGTAAAGAATTTGTTTTTAATTTTAAACATAAATGTTCATATAATTTAATGCAAAATAATATCTTTTTTAAATTTGAGAAAAATTACTGTCTAACATAATATAGCATTTTACGAACAATATCTTTGAGGATTAGCTGTCGATAGAACTTTGATGATGGTTCATATGAATTCAGCATCGAATTCCAGATGTTTCGCTAAGGATTTCCAATTCTGGAAATACCACTTATGGTTTTACCCAAAATATGTTTGACTGACCTGGTATATATGCAAATTTATGTACAAAATAAGTACGCGAAAGAAAATAAAAATATGTAATAGGTCCGTCAAAAAGTAAGTGTGCACTCCACTTGCCCCCCTATGAAAACTCGTCATACATTGATTCTAAGTCTATTTAATCTAAGGAGTAGCTTATTCAATTTTCCAAATTCAGTTATTTTCTTGCTTTTTTAACACTTTACAACAAAGTTGAAAGTGTTTATGACTTTATTCATTCATTCTATCTGTCTGTCTGTCCGTTAGCACGAAAACAGCCGTAAAAATGACTTTATCAAAATGAAATTTTAATATGTTGTTCAGATGGTCTGTCGAATCTATGGGAATATAAAAGAATAATATCAGCCAATTAGTTTTGGATTCAACCCGGGTTGAAGAAATGAAATGCATTGAACCCCATGGGACCTAATTTTACAAACATTTTTTAAGCAAATTTAAAATTCACAAATTGCTTCGAAAGTTTTAAGAAATATCCAAATTATCCCATAAAATATATAAAAAAAATTCAGCAAAATATATTCAGTAGTTTTTAAAATAAAAATTAAAATAATAATTACACCCTTTAAATGAAGAGATTACGTGACCATTATATGAAGAGATCACGTGACCCACTTCAAAATAAAATATGGTATCCATCTTGTGTCAAAATCGCGTAATTCATTTTTAGTGTTGTATCCGTTCTAAAACCGCTTTATTTTTGCTTAAATTCTGTGCATCTACACACTGAAACAACAGGTCCCTGTGGATGCCTCCCCCACTGGGTTCCGGTCTAAATTGGGTGGCACTTCCCGGTCGTCCAAACAGTTACCTTAAAACTTTCTGGTAGGTCGGACGATCTGGGTCTTAACAACAACATTGAAACAACACAATTACAATATTTTTTCGTTTAAATGATCATTAAACTTTGATTATTTTTATGACGAAGCCTAATTTTCACTTATGGAGAATGTATATACTAAAAGATGCAGAATGATTTGTATAGTAATTGCTGTATTTTCTTAACGCAAAATTATTTAGCTCATGGTGTCTACAAAATAGCTGATATGAATGAATATTCATTGATTTTATACGGAGAACCAGAAGATTTTTTCGACGAAGTTTTAAGCATAGAGTTAAATTATTTGTACCTCCGTGATTTTAAGTTTTTAAATAAAATAAATTATTATAGTATTGGGATGAATAAAAGGAATGGGAAAATGTTTAGGAATGAAATGCTGCTTTTATATAGAGAAGATTTATATTTGAATGACGTCTTTGAATAAAGTTCATTTTTTTGGATGAATTTTCAAATATAAATTATTGTAGTATTATGATAATTTTAAATAATATATTACCGAGGGATGTATCGCATTTTAGAGATGTTTAAACCAGACAATTTATATTTTAATTCCGTCATTTGAATGAAGTTCATTTTTTTCGATGAAATTTTAAGTTTTCAAATATAATAAATGAATGTAGTATTGTGATAATTTTAAAAATATCACCGAGGAATGTATCGCATTTTAGAGATGTCTATATTAAATTGCATTGAAGTTGGAACTTGTTTCATAAGCAATGTTTTATGCATGATTGGTCTTTCTTGTTATAAATTTATATTGAACTAGTAATTTGATAGAATGCTTTTATAAATTTATGGAAAAAGTCAGATGATTAGCTTCCTACATAGCTTGTTTCCTTTATTTCATTCATGTACCATGTAATATTGCAGTTCATGTTTTACCAATATTTTTATAATAATTTTTAAATTTTAGAGTTTGATGATATCGGAAAGAAAATTTATGTAAATGATTAAAACATTATTATCCAATTAATCTTACTTAATAAATAAAGATGTACGTCAGTCTGTTGCGGGAAATTTTAGAGTTATACGATTATGAAATTTGATACACAAGTACTTCAGCGCACGAATAGGTGATCTCTGCGTTATTTTTCAATTTCGAATTCGTGTTTTATTTATTTTATAGGCTCTATATTCTTTTACGACAAATAAAACTTCACTAAACTAAAACAACTAAAACTAAAACTAAAACCCCTAAACTAAAACGACAACTAAAACTCCCTCAACTAAAACTCCCTCAACTAAAACACCCTCAACTAAAACGCGTGAAGAAAAATGTGGCTCGAATATCATTCGAGGTATGATGGTAAGATCATAGACACGCACCTCTGTCTCGAAACCGGGAATTCCAAACGGATGGCGTGTTTCATTTATTCAGGTGCATGTGGATTTCCGCGAATTCGCCTCTTTCCAGAGCGGTTGAAAACACGGTCACTTGTGATTTTCATATTTTTAGTTTTTTTCCCCCGGTGAATGCGTGCGATTTGATTTGTGAAATTGTCGACGCGGTGGCTGAGCGGTCATGGCAACTCCTCGCTCGACCGCCGGTTGTGGGTTCGAGCCCACCTTCAGGCATGGGTGTTGTGTTTTTTTGCGCAATATGTTCTGCATCCCACCGGTGCGCCTTTGTAACGTCATGTGACGGCTAAATGGTTTCTAATGCTGGCTAATGTATTAGCGAACGAAGGAATGCATCAAGTGCCTGGTTATTTATAACAAATCAATAAATGACTCGCGCAATTTTCGGATTGAAGCCATTTCAAATTTTGTTCAAATGCATTATTTAAGCAGCTGGTGCTTATTTAATTATTTATACTTCGACGTTTGTTTAGAATCCGGGGAATGTCGGTCAATTCGTTCTAGTGTTATCCTAATATTTTTATCTGTAATTTTAACTCATTCATCTCATTCGGTTTAATAAATAAAGCCGATCTGAATTCCCTTACAACACATGTTATACTTGTAAACTATCATCTTATTATCTATTCAGTATAGGAGTTTAACACTCTTTTTAACCTCATATATAAGTAATATGAAGTATAGCACTGCTGTTTCTGAAGTTGATTATGTGAATTTTTAACATTCTTCCACAAATACGTGAAATCTCACTTCTGTCTTTCAACCGCCTTTTGAGAAAATACTTTATCCTCAAGATTCATTTGCATTTCGAATATTTTAATTAAATTCCGAACGTAGAACTTTGCCCACACAACTTCCTTTCGTAGCCCACACCTTTCTGTGTTTGAAGCGGAAAAGAATAGCAGGTGTGTCAGGCATGTGTTTTAATTTAATTTGCGTGAAATAGTTTGAACGGTTTAGTTAAATTTTATGCGAAATACTGTTTTTAATAAATGAAACTGCTGCCAGAGAGTTAAAGTCCTGTACTGTATGATAATGAAAGACAATGTAGGTTTACTTGTCTGTTTTACTGTATGTCTGTTAGCTGCGTGACGGACCCACATGTACGAAATTCGATACAGTGATAGATCAAGTTATGTCCATGGATACCTCGAAACGATTATTTTTAATTTGAATTATATTTTTAAGTCGTTTTGCATTGAAGCGCGAATCTGAGAGATTTTTACACAAATTCCTAATCTCATCTAAAATATTATCACAAAGATTCAATTTTAACACCATCGGAAAAATCGGGTATAGTTTGTGGCGTTGTCCCATTGAAAAATTACCATTATAAAATAGACGCTGATTGTAAAAGGGCACTTACTCGATTATCGAGTATAACTCCAGGTTGAGTATTTTGGAAATGCAGCATGTGAGGGAATACAGAATAAATACAAATATTGGTTAAATAAAATATAGATTTTATTCTAAAAACACATATAAACTTGATAGTTATTTTCAACACAATAATAGTTTGCTTTGCATAAGGAAGTTCGCTATCGCGAATATTATACTAATTGAACCCCTTTCCCTATTAAATTCGATTGTCTCTAATTTGAGTTATTAGTTCAGTTTATATAATCAATTGCTTTTTAAGTCTAACCTCTGGTAAGCATTCTGCAGTGGAGTAGTGGACAAAAGACTTACCCTGGAAAAAGTTGATGGCGGCAGTCATCAGGGTGGATGGTCATCTCTTTTTGGTAATTCTATTTCTTTGCACTCTAAAATCTAACTCCTTAACTTCTGACTTTTTTACGTCCAGCCTGAGAATCGGGCTACGCCCCCTAGCCTTGCTCCATGACTGTAGTTTGGTCGTGATACGTAGAAAATTTCAATAAATCTCGTGACACACAACTTTGATAGAATGTCTTTTACACTTCTTATAAGACGCACAAAATGGAAAAAGGCCAGAGCGCTTTCGAGCGTTAATGCGCTCTTCATCAGTGGCTACATGGAACGTAAAAATGAGCGTTCATATATAGACCAGTAAACATACCAAATTTGCATAAATACAATTAGTAAATGGACATATTCGATTATATAAGGAAAAATACACAAAAAACATAAAATATTTTTTAACGGATTCAAAAACGAGTATATCTCAAGAAAAGTACAGTTCAAAATACTATTTTATTACAGGAATGCAAATTCAGAAAGGACAGTCAAGCTCAATCCCCATGAGGATGACGTCAAAGATAACTATAAAGAGACTTGAATTGCATAGAGTCGATAATGAGTCGCCAAGTATAACTTAAAATTTGAACGGGGGGTCAAAATTTTAAATCTACGTACGGTAGATATAAATAAAAAGGGATTCAAAAAGGAGAATATTACGGGAGTTATTACAACACATTAAAGGAACAGTTTAAATAATGCGTTGTAATAACCCCAGTAATATTCTCGTTTTTGAATCCCTTTTTATTTATTTATATCTACCGTGCGCCGATTTGTAATTTTGACCCCTTTTTAATTAAGTTATGCTTGGCGACTCATTATCGACTCTATGCAATTCAAGTCTCTTCATAGTTATTTTTGACGTCATCCTCATGGGGATTGGGCTTGACTGTCCTTTCTGAATTTGCATTCTTGTAATAAAATAGTATTTTTAATTGTACTTTTCTTGAGATATACTCGTTTTTGAATACGTTAAAATACATTATATGTTTTTGTGTATTTTTCCTTAAATAATCGAATGTTCATTTACTAATTGTATTTAAGCAAATTTGTCATCTTTCCTGTCTATATATGAACGATCCTTTTTATTTTCCATGTAGCAACTGATGAAGAGCGTATTAACGCTCGAAAGCGCTCTGGCCTTTTTCCATTTTGTACGTCTTATAAGAAGTGTAATAAAAAACCTTCTATCAAAGTTGTGTGCTTAATCTTATTCATTTGAAATTAGACGTGATACCAACTTTTTTATTTAAATCTCGATTATTTTTATTTAAATCTTCGGGTCATTGGGTGAACTCTTTCCAAAGGGTTTGCGAAAATTGGGGGCGCCAGTTCAATTGCAGGTGTCCACTTTTATTTAAAAAACCATAGTATCCTTTGCAAGTTCTCACGGGCTGCAGCTAGTCCATTCGAAATCGGGGCACTTGGAATGCTCAAAATGTTTCCAGAGAGTGTGTGGGTGTGTGTAGGGGGGGGGGGGGGTAATTTTCCTTAAGAGTGAAGTGGCGACAGGAAATTCCAAATTTTTCCCAGGACAAAGTGGCTTCCAACAAACTTTAAAAGAGATTGACAAGACGATATGTTCATTTTAAATAATTTCATGAAAATACATAACAAAATGCATATTTTAGGCATATTTAATTTTGAAATTTCCTATTCGCGGATCAAAAATTCATAGAATTTTAATTTTTTTCATGAATATGGAGTGATAACTTTATATTCCAATAAACATACCAATCCCTTTATTACTGAATTTCATATGAATTTTTGATTTCAAAAATTCTTATTATTATTGTTGGACCTAGACCGTCCGACTTACTCGAAAGTGTAAAGCATCTGCTTGACCGATTGGGACGTCCGACTCAATCTAGATCTAACACCCAGTGGGGGCGGCATACACGGGACCATACCCTTCTTCTCTTACCACCAACCTTTCGGAAGGATATATGGACCCACATATTTAACTTGCCCGTACTCCGCGTGAACACAGGGACAGTTTGGACAGAGGCAAGCATCGAAATCGGGTCGTCATAGTGCAACCTCCGCGCGCTAACCACTTGGATAAAGGAGACGCTAACACAATTTCCATTCTCAAAGTTTGTAATGCCTAGTTCTCGATTCCCTAGTTCTGGGATGACCCACTTCCTTAGATTTCAAAAAATTAATTGTTGCTTTTCTTTCAAGACAGCGTATGCATGGCGGTTGATATGGGAATATCCAGTGTTAACAGTGGTAGAATTTCGGCCAATATGTTTTCATACTTGAGGATTCCCAAATCCATCGAAAACTCAATTTAAATATGTACTACAACACCTATGCGGCTACTCTATCTATATATTTACTAGGTATTGAATCGAAAGTAAAAATGTATGACTGAGAAAATGATATAGGTGATCTTTCAGTATCAATACTTCTATAACAAAGACCTAAATATTAAATCTGCCATGCTTAATTTTGGAGCTAAAATAATTTTTACATATAATTTCATTTATTGTTTCAATTTATTTTGCAGTTTCCCTATTGTTTTTTCTCTGTCGAATTTCTATGTTAACGTTAATTATCCTTTCATTTCTTTCTCAAATACCTTGTTTGTGCCTAGTCTGTGTAAGAAACAAGCTATGTATTATTATAAAAGTCTTCAGTTATTATTAAAATACATGGGGGAAATATCTGGTCAGAGTCTCTATCTGTCAGATTTACTCCGTCTGGCTCTATCAGTGATTGCGAATTTTCATCTTTCATGACTATTTTTCGATCTCTAAGTCAATATCAATTCATTGTTTCAGACTATACGTATCATATTCATTTTTACTTTCCTTGAAAATACATGGTAATGTACAGGAAAAGTATTGGAATCATATCGAAAATTGCAACTCGAGTTTTCGATGGATCTATACGTTTTGGGACATCTAGATCACGAAAAAAAAATTTAATGTGACATCTGTGTGTACGTGTGTGCGTATGTGTGTCTGTATGTGGGTCTGTGGGTCTGTATGTGTGTCTATGTGACTGTATCTGTGTCTGTGTGTGTCTGTGTGTGTTTCTGTGTGTGTCTCTGTGTGTGTCTGTGTGTGTCTGTGTGTGTGTCTGTGTGTCTGTGTGTGCAATGTATGTATCCACTCTAGCTGGAAAACTACTTTACAAAATTGACAAAATTTTATTGATAACTCATGTGTTGGCGACCCTAGTGCTGATAAAGCTTTGGTACGATTCGGGATAAAATAATCCTCCTATTTCTCCGAAATAGTCCGTAAAAGTTGTCTGTATCCACTCTCGCTGAAAAACTAATAGACCAAATTTTATTAAATTTGGTAGATCAGTCTCTTGTTGCTTACTCGGGTGCTGATTAAATTTTGGTACGATTCGGAAAGGAAAACCTGCCTTTCTTTACAAAATGGCCCGCAAAATTCGCCAAAATCTAAAATAAAAGACTACGCATTCTCAAATATATCAATTAAATGCTTGTTTTATAAGTAATTTTTGACAATGAAAAGATTAAGACCCACCCCATTACTCGAGATATTTTAGTTTTTTCGCAACGCATCCATTGAAAATAAATTCAGTTACACAATGAAGATAAAAATTGAATTAAAAGTGCAAATTCAGTGCAATGTAAAATAATGGGTGTTATTTTCTGCAGTTAAACTCAATTTAATGAGCTCAGTAAATAAGGAGAACATGAATATGAGTCTGCAGCGAAAGTCATGTGCTGACCATATCAGATTTTGATACTTAAATTTGAAACGGTTTTTATTTTCAAAACTTTTATTAGGTGCACAGGTGTCACATTTAGAAGCTACTAATCATTGACGACGCTCACAGTGCGACTGAAATGGTTAGTTTAAAAAAAAAACATGAAATAAAAATACATTTCTGTAAATGGTTTTAGATCCAGTTTCCAAATAAACTTTCAAACCGAATTAACTATTCAAAAACATCAGAAAACTTATCCGACTTTAATGATTTTCCTTTAATAATTATTACTTCCTTTATATAAATAATGTATAAGGAAAGTATTGTGACGCGGTCGAAAATTCGAATTCGAGTGTTCGACGGGAGAGCACGTTTCAAGCATCCCTGATCACAGAACGAACATTTTTGAGGTGATGTGTGTGTGTGTGTGTGTGTGTGTGTGGAAACGATATCTCACGAACGAATAGAGCGATTCGAATGAAATTTGGTACAGAAATCCCAATCCGTGAATACTGGAAGCCTATTGTTTTAAAATAAAATCGAATGTTCGGAACTCCCCAAAATTTTCGAGTGAAATTTTTAAAAAATCATAAAAAAAATCAAAACCTTTAATAAAGTTACTCAAATAGACGTTCATGTAATTTTTCTTTAGAAAAAGATTGACATAAACCTTAGAACGTTAGTATGAATCGTTCTCGAGATATTGCACATTTTTCAAATGAATTTATCAGAAAATCCCATAAATAAAAAAAATGTTAACTGTTAAGAAAGATGTTCACTTTGTAATATCATGCAATAAATTTGGTGACATCATTCTTGTGGATCTAACTCCTTCCATTCACGAGAAAAGATACTTTGTGTAATACTTTTGTATTTGAAAGCCAATAGTCATTTATCTGCTGTAAGAGTGACTTATTTCTCAGTCCATAACGCTTGGCGAGATTTTGGCGACACATTTAGCGGAATGATGCCAATTTCATGACTTCTTAAATGTTGCCAAATCAACGAAAATCTCACCAAATGGATAAAAATGACGCTAAATCAATGAAAATGACGACGACTAATCGAAGAAAATTCAATATCTTGGAAAGAGTATAAGTATCTACTATAAGAATAACCATTTTTTTGCAACTATAAATGTAGTAAATTCATTGCATTATATAAGGAAAGTCATATGCTGCCACATCATATTTCTTTTTTCATGATTTCAGTAAAATATATTTTCTCTATAAAAAAGAAAATTTTGTTATCGCGGTAAAATGTTTCACGGCATAAACGCAAATGGTTGTAGTTTGCCATTTTTTTAATAGAAACACACTGATTGCTGTAAAATTGATTTGAGGAGGCATGTTTTTTCTAAAACAAACACGTGATATATTTCAGCTACATTGGCACACACCAAAACAACATAGACAAAGTTTTCGTATAACATCTTTAATCATATAACATATTGCTCATCGCAGACTTACATATTAATACCGCACTAAAAGATATCCCAATGTGCATACGTATTAACTTCAGATTTCCGTAAATGTTTTGTTCTATTATATTTTTATACATTTTTATTGGTAGCAAATATTTACAATATTAATTTTTACAATCTAGCATCTATTTTTCATATATTTCTCGAATCATCCAATTCTCGAGACCTGTTATAGATAAAGCTTAGACAAGGATGGATATGGATTCAGAATCAAATGACAAACAGAAAAGCGATGTCCTCTAAAGATTTAAATTTTCGGTTATTTTTATACTTCTGGTTCAAAAGTTTTAATTTCTCTTGAAGCATCTGAGACTCCGAACTTCCTGTAAACTAGGATTACAATCTCCAATTTTTTGACATTTTATACTGACTGTGTGTTTTACATAATATGCCATTTTGACCCCGGATTTGTTGGAGTGTTTCGTTTTGACGAAGAACATCCAACGTATTCTCAAAACAGCGGTATGTGGCATTGTTGAATAATTTGCACGCAGTTACATTTTTTAATTATTCTTTATCATTTGTATAATGTGTTTTTTCTTTTATATTGTGTAGTGTAAAATTATATAACTGGTTTTTAACTTTACACTTACATTTTCACAGTGCATATATTGTTCATTTCTGAGTAAGCTTTAACGATGATAATTTTAAAAATTCTATAAGGCATGGTCGACAGTTTCAATAAATAAGTTTAACGTCGGATTAAAAAGAATAAAAAATAACCGATTTAAATAAAAATTGATTATAAATTACTTCAAATGTTTTCTCAAAGAATACTTTTCGCTGATGGATCATTTAAACTCCATGTCACTAAAAATTTCATTCACTTTAAAAATGTCCATTTACCATTTCGCTCATGAAAATTACCTTCATTTACCGCAGTCTGAACAAACGTAATTCTTAAATATGCAACCACTCGCCGCAGGTCTCTATACATTATGCTTAAAACTGATTACGTCATTAATTGCTTTAGGGAGAATTTTGACAAATGTCCTTTCTTTTTTGAGGTCCTGGAGAACACTTTTTAAGGAAGTTTGTGCAATTGCCTATTGGTTTTGTGATTTTTGTTATTATATTTTTACTTTCTCTCCAATGCGAAATATATAGGTATCTTAGAAAAGTCCTTGGAACCTCCATATTATTGTAAGGAAAGATCTATGAGTGAATACGTCAGTTCTATCTATAGGTCTGATCGATAAAAGTGATTTCAGCGCAATTAGAAGAATATTTAAGCATTGGGTTAACAAACTCGTAACAAGGCGAGATAGACGAAAATTGCCAGTTGCAAAGCTGTAAAGCATTATCTAATTAGTGGGAACAGACATCGCAACTGTTGCATATGACAGTGCTGCTCAACCTTCTTGTATTTCCTCGCTCCCTTTTTCATATCGATTTTTTCCCTTTTTCTAAAAATTCTGCTAAAACAGTTAAAAATTATTATAAAAGGTCCAAATAAGCACATACCTTTCCCGTTCTTCTTCAGATATTTCGCGCCCTATTATGGGTCGCGCCCCACAGGTTGAGAACTGCCAACAGGGAATATGGTTTTTGGAGACTTACTGTTCTATTCAGGAATGCTAAATGGATACATTAATCACCGTCAGAAATGAAAAAATAAATAAATTAATCATCGAGCATTTAAGGAGGAGCCAACAGAAACCTATCAGAGACCCGTCTTTGGGGTAATGGGCCCTAAGCTAACTGGCCAACCACAGGTTATAGGAGGCAGAGTCGTACACACCCTCCCAACACGGGCCAGGTATTTTTTCTCAAGAAACTTCATTTACTTGCTGAATTTTAAAATATAAAGTGTTAAATAGTGCTCGGATGAAAAATGTATGAGTCAACAATGGCATCCACAGCCAGACAATTCCATGACGGATAGATGATGTGATGCTTGGAACTCTAGCAAAGGCATAAATATAGCTTTAATAGTGAGTCTCTGACTTTAACTATGATATTTACACTAGTATAGATGACTATATAGGCGTAAAAAACGTTAACAACGTCTCCGACCAGGGAGGTGAAGCTTAACCTCTTGTCTGTTTTCTACTAAACGTTCCAATTTCCCCCCTTAATTGTTGAAAAATAGAACGCCACTTCTCTCCTTAGACGTATATAGTTTACGTCTATTAAGTTTTTTACGTCCATGATATTTTTACATACTCCCTGTCGTGCTTTCTTGACAGATTTAAGATCGTAAAATTATCCTAATTGACTTTTATGGAAGGCAGGAAAAAGCACAATTGCAAAGACAAAAGAATGTCAATCATTACGGAAGATTGAGGATTCAAATATAATGTCTATAAATATAATTGTAAATATTTCACCTGTAAATGAATTATGTCATTATCCCAGAAAAACTATTGAATTATATGTGTACTGGTATCTACTTTTTTAATATTTGACCAATATATATGTTACCTCACAGTGGCCAACAGGTAAGTTAATGTTACACTGACTTATATTTATTGCATTCTATATACGCGTTTCCTACATTCTTGGCATCGATTACTACTAATTTGACAACTTTCTACAGCTTTTTACTTGACTTGTTTCGGCTATCTCGCCTTAGTACTGATATAGCTATTGTAGCTTTCTCAATGTTCCATTAGGGGCGATGCAGTCGCTTTTATTTAAATGGACATGATAACAATTACTATCCTAGACCAAGCGTATACATGAACTTAAGCTATTAGTGTGCTTCAAAACTTTTCTGGGAACCCTTTATATAAAGGCAATTAATGTATTGTTGCAGTTTCAAATATCCGATTTTCGAATTTTGTTGGTTTTAAACATTTTGAGCATCTCTATATACCAAGCAACGGTGTTTTTCAAAGTATATGTGTCTATCTGTGAATTCGAGTAGCCTTTTTTTTTTTAGCAAATTATGCGAGTCGAATGGAATTTAGTTAGATTATTTTAATCGACTAAAGTAGTAAACTTTCGGGGTGAAAAGTCTAGTATAAGGCCATATATTTTTCGAGCATATTTTTCTTTTCGAAAATGAAAACTAAAAAGCAAGATTATTCCTAACAATCATGCTTTAAAATGTTACGGTCTAGCTCTTTTATACTTAAGAGAATCGCTTTGAAATAAAAACAATAAGTTATAGATCGCCTACGTTCGCAATTCTTCTGATATTGCACATGTTATATCTAGAATAAAAAGACAACGAAAAAAAATAAATAATTACACTATTATAAAATTAGAATATTCTATAAACTAGGGGTTTCGTCCTCTGCTAAGCTTCGTCAACCCCAGTAATACTTACTCTTCACCAGCCCAGAGGGTTCGCCTTCTACTCGCTGGCGCTCATTGGAGAGCTGTTTCAAGGCAAATTAAAATTTAAATCGATAAACGGTTCATTTCAGCATGTCCATCTACCATTTCTCTACAAATTTAGCATATTTCATATTTTTGTAGGCTATAATTTTACATTATGAGACATATGAACTTGAGGGATGCGCCCATACAGAAAAAAATGTGTGCATAAAGAGTAGAAAAACTCATAAATCACATCATTTAAAAATAGGACTCCGTCCTGCAAAAATTCATCTATGTAGGTACATTCTTGCAAAAATACGTTGTGTTGCTATTGTTACTATGATCAGGACGCGAACTCGAATACTTTGTCTTTGATTTTGATATTAAGTATTTCTTAAACTACAATATATATAGAAAAGCGCTTTATTTCAGCATGTTTTCCAAGCACTTTTCTATAAATAGGTCAAATTTTATATTTTTGCATGCTATAATTTCTGCGGTTCGAAACAAAGAATCTCGAGAAACGGGAAATTTGTCAAACAACGGCGACGGAGTCAACTAATGTTTTTAATATCGAGAGATAACGTTAGCCATCTCTCGATATTTAAAATTATTTTTCTATTAGCGTTAGTTACGCTAATAGAGACGTATAGATTTTCCAACAGGCGGATTGTGGTATACCAATAGGCTGATTGCGGAAAAAAAAATTGAAATGTAAAAAAAAAATATACGATATTTCTGTATAAAAATATTACATTTAATTTTTCATTTATAAACAGAAGCTATTATTTAATGGACGCTAATGTTGACGCGGACGGATGGTGTTAAAGAGCGTTGATGTTGACGCGGACGGATTGTCTTAAATGACATTAATGTTGACGCCGACGGATGCTGTTAAAGGGCGTTAATGTTGACGCGGACGGATGCTGTTAATGGACATTAATGTTGACGCGGACGTATGATGTTAATGGACATTAATGTTGACGCGGACGGATGATGTTAATGGGCATTAATGTTGACGCGGACGGATGCTGTTAAGGACGTTAATGTTGACGCGAACGGATGTTGTTAAAGGAGAGTAATGTAATGTTGACGCGGAAGGATGGTGTTAAAGGACATTAATGTTGACCTGGACGGATGCTGTTAAAGGACATTAACGTTGACGCGGACGGATACTGTTAAACGACGTTAATGTTGATCCGGATGGATGCTGTTAAAGGACGTTCTTAAGATATTGGAGATATTGCACGTTTTCATGGATAAGAAGCGAAACTTGTGAATGGAACGAGCTAGATCCACAAGAATGATGTCACCAAATTTAACGCATGATATTACATTTGAGTGAACATCACAAGTGAACAAGTTTCTCAACAGTTAATATATTTTTTTAATTAATGGGATTTTTTTTATAAATTTATTTGAAAAATGTGCAATGAAAAACACAATAGATATAACAGGGTTTTAATACGAAATACATCAATTGATAAAAATAAGTCGCAGGTATTTAACATGAAAATGTTTATTATATTCAGAGCCATTAACAAATATTTTATAACCGACAAAAAATTAAATAAAATGCAGTTAAAGAAAATAAAATATCTGATTCACAAAAATATAAATAAATAAATCTGATGTGGGCAGCACATGACTTTCCTTCTGTGTCACCAATGAATTTACTACTTTTTCAGCAAAAAAATAGGTTAGTCTTATGGTAGATATTTATATTCTTTCCAAGATATTGAATTTTCGTTAAGTAGTCGTCATTTTCATCGATTTAGCGTCATTTTTATCCATTTGAAGAGATTTTCGTTAATTTGGCAACATTTATAAAGTCGCCAAGTCGGCGACATTCTGACAAATTCGACGCCAAAATCTCGCCAAGCGTTATGAACGGAGAAATGAGTTATTCTTATAGCAGATAAATGACTATTGGCGTTCAAATACAAATATATTACTTAAAGTACCTTTTCCTATGAATGGAACGAGTTAGATCCACAAGAGTGATGTCACCAAATTTATCGCATGATATTACATTTGAAAAGTGAACATATTTCTCAACAGTTAATATATATTTATTTAATTTATGGGATTTTTTTTATAAATTTATTCGAAAAATGTGCAATATCTCGAGAACGGTTCATGGCAGCGTTTTAAAGTTTATGTCAATCGTTTTCTAAGGAAAAATTACATAATAAATGTCTATTTCCGTAACTTTAGTAAAGGTTTTAATTTTTTGATGATTTTTTCAAAATTTCACTCGAAACTTTTGGGGGTTCTGGACATCCGATTGCGTTTAAAAACATTAGGCTTCCAGTATTCACGGATTGTGACTTTTGTACAAATTTCATTCGAATCGCTCCATCCGTTCGTGAGACATCGTCTCCACAGACTCATTGACACACACACACACACATCATCTCAAAAATGTTTGATTCGTGATCAGGGATGCTTGAAACGTGCACTCCCGTCGAAAACTCGAATTCGAATTTTCGACCCCGTCATAATACTTTCCTTATACATTATATATATAAGGACAGTAAAAACGTAATTCTGTTGAAACATTAAACACATATATTTAATAAACGGAAAGTGAGAACAGAATTCTGTTATTTAAGGGAAACAACGGAATTCTGTTAACTAACTGAAAAATACTGGCTTCTGAGCTGTTAAAATTTTTCCGTTAATCGTGGGGAGGATTTTTTTTAAGAATATGTTGGCAACATCAACTTTTTTTATGATGTATGCAAACATTTGGTTATAATGTCTTACATTTCATTTCTGTGTCACCATCAGGAAAATGTATACTATTTTTTTTTCAAAAGCAGTGTAATGCTCTGCATATGTCATATTACTAATATCAGTCATTTCAGTAAAGAATATCAACGATAATTATTCTAAAATCCTCTAATGCGTTGCCGACACTGACAAAAATAAAGATAATTTTTCTTTAAGAAGTTAATAAAACAACGAAACCTGTTTATGACGTCTTCCGAAAGATCACGTTTGCTGGTGAGTCCTTTAATTTTCCTTTCTCAGTTTTTTCTATCAGTAAAGTTACACATTTTTATAACTTTGTAAGAGTCCATTTACAATCTGGCTGATGAAAATTGCCGTCATTTTCATCAGTTGGAATCAACCTGATTCTTAAAATGCGACCGCCGCCGCAGGTCTCTACTAAGGAGGTACTATTTGATGGTTTCTACATTATGAATATATTGCTTGAAAAAGATGCTACGCCACTCAACGCTGGGAACAGTGCATTGACGAATTTCACTTTCTTAATAACTTGCAGAAATTTTATTTTTAGGAAAATGTTTAGTACTGCGTAATAGTTTTTTTTTTATGTTCTATTTTTTTCCATTAATAAAGTTAAACGCAATTTTACGGTAGAAAAAAAAAATCTAGCTCACATTTTTTTCAGAGACTAACAAATTACGGTATTTGGGAAAATCAATAACGCAAATTCAGAATTATAAATGCTGTACGCGAAAGATCTATAAGTTTTTGGTTATCATCAATTAAAATAATCTGATGAGGGCAGTACATGACTTTCCTTATATAATACAATGAATTTACTACTTTTACAGTAAAAAAAATGTTATTCTTATTGTAGATGCTTATATTCTTTTGAAGATATTGAATTCTCCTCAGTTAGTCGTCATTTCCATTGATTTATCGTCATTTTTATCCATTTGGCAAGATTTTCGTTAATTTGGCAACGTTTATAAATGTCGTCAAGTTGGCGACATTCCGCTAAATTCGTCGCCAAAATCTTGCCAAAAGTTATGGATGGAGAAATAAATTATTCTTACAGCGGATAAATGACTATTGGCGTTCAAATACAAAAGTATTACTCAAAGTATCTTTTTTAGTGAATGGAACGAGTTAGATCCACGAGAATGATGTCACCAAATTTATCGTATGATATTACATATGAAAAGTGAACATGTTTCTTAACAGTTAATATATTGTTTTTAATTTATAGGATTTTTTGATAAATTTATTTGAAAAAGGTGCAATATCTCGAGAACGGTTCATGCTAGCGCTCTAAAGTTTATGTCAATCGTTTTCTAAGGAAAAATTACATAAGAAATGTCTATTTGCGTAACTTTATTAAAAGTTTTGATTTTTTGATGATTTTTTCAAACTTTCACTCGAAAATTTAGAGGGGTTTTGAACATTCGATTGTGTTTTAAAACAATAGGCTTCCAGTATTTACGGATTGTGATTTTTGTGCCAAATTTCATTCAAATCACTCCATTCGTTCGTGAGATAGATTCTTAACAGTCTCACTGACACACACACACACACACACTCACCCACACACACACAGACATCACTTCAAAAATGTTCGATTCGTGATCAGAGATGTTTGAAATGTGCTCTTCCGTCGAAAACTCGAATTCGATTTTTCGACCCCATCACAATACTTTCCTTATACATTATGTATATAAGAAAAGTAATAAGCATGCAGAATTAAATGCTGTTTATTTTGTTAGATATTAAGTTTCATGCCGAAAAGTATGCTTCACCAAAAACAGCATAATTAACGTCCCAATTTATTGTGCTAAAATCACAAAACTAATATTAGCACATACAAATATAAGAGAATCAGGATCCAATTCTCTAAGCCACAAACTGAAGTGATCTCTGATTGTTGCCTCTACAATAATTTAGATACATACACCAGTTGGATCTTCAAAAAAAGAAAAGGTAGATGAACACGACTTACATCTTCACGAGCTACAGCACTGCTGAAAACTTTTGTTAAATTAAAGGTCATTCAAGCAATAGGAATATTTTAATGTGTTATCTATATCATGTTTCCCAATTTAAATATTCAACTAAATCCTTCCAAACTTGCTAATGAAACGAAATTTTTACATGGGGATTTTATACACTGGTCAAAAGTGAAATTGTAACAACATGAAATAATGCAAGTAGCCATATGCACATCTCAGTTCCGGTAGAAGAGAGCGTCATATGCAAATGGAACATGTTTATTGAGTAAAGAGTGTGGTCCCACGAGCCGCTATACAGATCGCTAAGTGGCGAGGCGTACTACCGATGAGGCTATTAATGGTTGTCTTAGGTAATCCTCGCTAAGCAATTTCCACTGCTTCACGCAGTTCGTCTATGGTATGTACCTGTGGTCCCCAGTGTACCTGATGTCCGATGAAGGCCCACACTTGTTCAATGGTAGAGAGATACGGCGAGGCTTCCGGCCAGGAAAGGATGTGAATTCGGTTCAGGATGTTGAGAGTTCGCCTTGCGGTGTGGCATTGTCTTTCTGGAACATCGTGGCGGGGACACAGCCTACACAACTGCCCTAACCACAGGCATCATAGCTGTGACTTACCGCTCCGCTGTATATATATATATATATATATATATATATATATATATATATATATATATATATATATATATATATATATATATATATATATATATATATATATATATATGTATATATATATATATATTTATATATATATATATATATATATATATATATATATATATATATATATATATAACTTAAACATCTAGTGAGAATGTCTTAAGAGTGGTTTTTAAGTATTAGTAAATAGTGAACGCATGATTTTTAGATTTTAGATTTTAAACATGCAAAGAAGTTGACTATGATTCATGTTATCGTCATATAACTTTTGCAATATGCTTCTAAATTAAATTTTCAAATAGAATAACTTTTTTGTCATAAATACTAATATAACTGCGTTTTATCATTTGTTCTCAATTACGGAAAATATTTTTTGTTAAATATGAAAGTGTTCAGAGTTTTGTAAAAATCGAGAAAAATTTGAAGTGAACATTTAAAATTATTAAACCAAATCTTTTTAGATTAGCTCAATTTATTCTTAAGGTATAGCGCTCTATATATAAAGTGTCAAAATAGATAATATCTCGAGTATGCTTCAAAATTGCTGAGTAATGTGTTAATTTAATCTCGGATTAAAAATACATGCGAAGAATTTTTTTATGTTATAATGGTGGAAATTCATTTTTCATGATTCTTCGGTTTTAGATAAAGAATATAAAATATCTCTAGAATAGCACATATTAGCGTTATATTGATGGTAACATTCGCTTTTGAATAAAATGTGACTATGAAATAACTTTTTGTGATATTTTATAATGCTATTTGAATATTTAAACAAAAATCTTTAAAAAATTATGGCAATTTTCTTGACCCTTTGAATAAACAGGCTTGTACTGTTTGCCGAAATAATCGAACTAATTTTTTCCGATTTACTCGGTTTGTTCGAATTATACCATGTGCTGAGGTACACAGATACTTGACTAAATTCCCGCTTCATTTTGTACAATTGTACTCAATTTAATGGAAAGAGAAAATTAATTTATGTATGTAGTAAAACTCAAGGCCTGTCCACAGTACATATTGTTATTAGTGGAATTATCTGAAAAGAAATTAATATACGATACTATTTTATTCTAATTAAATTTTACTTACTGTTTTCAGTATTCATTTCTTACATTGTAAGGCTTTAAATTTGTTCATGCTTTCTTATTCTATGGTAATCTCAAACGATAATATATAAAAAATTGTGAGTGTTATTTGTTTTACATCCTGGATGGATTTAAGTTACTTCATATATTTATATGGTGGAATTAGACGCAGATGAAAATATTTTCTAAATGCCAAGATAATTTTGTGCCGCTGACAACTGTTTACATTTATCGATTTTGAAATGTTCATTTGTTTTTAGTTTCATCTAATGAAATGTTTATTTTAAGTGATATTGTATTCCAATCTTATTACGAATATGTCGACATATTTACAATTATGAAATTTATGTTTATGAAAGCTTGATTAATAACTCAATCTAGGTTTGATTAATACATATTTGTTTAAAATGTAAGTTTGATCAGAACTGGTAAGATTTCTATTTTGTTCCTATTTACCTATTGTCAAAAATGAAAGATTTTGTGAAGGATTCAAATGCAATATGGCTATACAAGAAAATAGTATATATATATATATATATATATATATATATATATATGGTGGAATTAGTATATATTATATATATATAGTATATATTATATATATATATATATATATATATACATGGAATTAATATATATATATATATATAGGTCATTTTTCTATTAAATTTCCTATATTATATAAATGATATATATTAACGCGAAAGTTTGAGTAAATATATATACATTATTCATAAAGGTTATAATCACGCTATTTTTTTCCTAACATGAAAGATATATTTTGCTTATCTGGTAACTAAATGAAATATACAATAATATTATTGTGCAATCAAAGCTAAACTGTTGATGCACATTCTGAAACTAAATTGCGAATTGAATATTAATTTATATATATAAAATTTGCAATAATTTGTATATTAATTTGTGTATATAACATTTGCAATAATTTGCATATTAATTTGTATATATAAAATTTGCAATGAAATAGTATGGTAAATTAATATATATGGAAGTGTTGGCGGTATATTTTTCAATCAGTTGTATATATGAAAATTTTAACTAATATTCCCTATAATTTTTTTACTTAAATACCTCATATTTCTAATTGACCTAAAAACTTACATTTCTACATCTAACATTAGCATTACGTTAAAGTGGCTTTATATTCTTCCCAGTTCCACAAATTTAATATAGATATGCACCTCGGACTTTCAAGGAGACAAATAAAATGTAGCAGAATAGTTATAGAATATATTTTTTTTCTCAATTTGTGAAAACGTTGTTATTATATAAATATTTCACTTAACTGAGTGATAGGATAAATGTAAAATATGAAAAATTGTCAGCTTGATGATCTATAAAAAAATGGTGGGCTACAGTAGAACTATTTAAAGTGCAATAAAAACTGTTTCTCATTTCATTAAATTCAATTAATGTTGCGAATAGTTTTTAACTCATTTTTACTTTCCCTGCAATACATGGTAATGTATAGAGAAAGTATTGGAATCATGCCGAAAATCACAACTCGAGTTTTCGACGGATCTACACGTTTCGAGACCTCTAGAATACGAAAAAACTATTTTTAGCGTGACGTCTGTGTGTGTGTCTGTCAGTGTGTCTGTGTGTCTGTCTGTGTGTCTGTGTGTCTGTCTGTGTGTCTGTCTGTCTGTCTGTGCAGATTTTGTATCCACTCTAGCTAAAAAACTATTGGTCCGAATTTCACAAAATTTGGTAGGTAAGTCACTTGTGGGCGGGGCTGGTGCTGATTAGTTTTGGGTACGATTCGGAATAAAAGAACCCGCTTTTTTTTGCGAAATGGCCCGCAAATGCTTGTATCCACTCTAACTGAAAACTGATGGACCGAATTTCACAAAATTCGGTAGATGGGTTACGTATAGGTCATCCTGGTGCTGATTAGATTTTGGTACGATTCAGAAAAAAATAACCTGCCTTAATTTGCAAAATGGCCCGCAAAAATTGCCAAAATCTAAAATAAAAAATTGGGTATACTCAAATATATCCATTAAATGCTGATTTAATACGTAATTTTTAACGATGAAAAGAATAAGACCAACCCCATTACACTAGGACTAGCCGTTCTCGAGATATTTTAGTTTTTCGTAGTTTCCCTACGCCACCTTTGAAAATAAGTCCGGTTATCGAATGAGAACGAAAATTGATTTAAAAGTGAAATAAATTTAATTAAAATAAAGAGAACGTTAATATAAGTCTGCAGGGAAAGTCATGTGCTGCCCACATCAGATTTTTACTTTCCCTGCAATACATGGTAATGTATAGGGAAAGTATTGGAATCATGTCGAAAATCGCAACTCGAGTTTTCGACGGATCTACACGTTTCAAGACCTCTATAATACGAAAAAACCATTTTTAGCGTGACGTCTGTGTGTCTGTCTGTCTTTCTGTCTGTGTGTCTGTCTGTCTGTGTGTCTGTGTGTCTGTCTGTCTGTGTGTCTGTCTGTCTGTGCAGATTTTGTATCCACTCTTACTAAAAAACTAATGGACCGAATTTCACAAAATTTGGTAGGTAAGTCACTTATGAGCGAATCTGGTGCTGATTAATTTTGGGTACGTTTCGGGATAAAAGAACCCGCTCTTTATTGCAAAATGGCCCGCAACATCTTGTATCCACTCTAACTGAAAAACTAATGGACCGAATTTCATAAAATTCGGTAGATGAGTTACTTGTGGGTTACTCTGGTGCTGATTAGATTTTGGTACTATTAAAAAAAATAACCTGCCTTTTTATGCAAAATGGCCCGCAAAAATCGTCAAAATCTAAACTAAAGAACTAGGTTTACTCAAATATATCCATTAAATGCTCGTTTAATACGTAATTTTTAACGACGAAAACAATAAGACCAACCCCATTACACTAGGACTAGCCGTTCTCGAGATATTTTTGTTTTTTTGTTTTTTCTCTACGCCACCTTTGAAAATGAGTTCAGTTACCAAATGAGAACGAAAATTGAATTAATAGTGTATTAAATTTAATTAAAATAAGAGAATGTGTATATAAGTCTGCAGGGAAAGTCATGTGCTGCCCACATCAGATTTTTACTTTCCCTGCAATACATGGTAATGTATAGGGAAAGTATTGGAATCATGTCGAAAATCGCAACTCTAGTTTTCGACGGATCTACACGTTTCAAGACCTCTAGAATACGAAAAAACCATTTTTAGCGTGACGTCTGTGTGTGTGTGTCTGTGTGTTGTGTGTCTGTCTGTCTGTGTGTCTGTGTGTCTGTCTGTCTGTCTGTGCAGATTTTGTATACACTCTAACTAAAAAACTAATGGACCGAATTTCACGAAATTTGTTAGGTAAGTCACTTGTGAGCGAGTCTGGTGCTTATTTTTTAATACGTTTTGGAATAAAAGAACCAGCCTATTTTTGCGAAATGGCCCGCAAAATTTTGTATCCACTCTAACTGAAAAACTAATGGACCGAATTTCACAAAATTCGGTAGATAAGTCACTTGTGGGTCGTCCTGTTGCTGATTAGATTTTGGTACGATTCGGAAAAAAATAACCTGCCTTTTTTTGCAAAATGGCCCTCAAAATCGTCAAAATCTAAACTAAAGAACAACGTGAACTCAAATATATCCATTTAATGCTTATTTAATACGTAATTTTTAACGAAAAAATGAATAAGACCAACCCCATTACACTAGGACTAGCCGTTCTCGAGATATTTTAGTTTTTCGTATTTTCTCTACGACACCTTTGAAAATAAATCCGGTTACCGAATGAGAACGAAAATTGAATTAAAAGTGGAATAAATTTAATTGAAATAAAAGGAAGGTGGATATAAGTCTGCAGGGAAAGTCATGTGCTGCCCACATCAAATTTTTACTTTCCCTGCAATACATGGTAATGTATAGGGAAAGTATTGGAATCATGTCGAAAATCGCCACTCGAGTTTTCAACGGATCTAAACGTTTCGAGACCTCTAGAATACGAAAAAACTATATTTAGCGTGACGTCTCTGTGTGTGCCTGTCTGTGTGTCTGTCTGTCTGTCTGTGCAGATTTTGAAACCACTCTAACTAAAAAACTAATGGACCGAATTGCATAAAATTTGGTAAGTCACTTATGAGCGAATCTGTTGCTGGTTAGTTTTGGTTACGATTCGGGATACAAGAACCCGCCTTTTTTTTGCGATAAGGCCTTCAAAAGCTTGCATCCACTCTAACTGAAAAACTAATGGACCAAATTTCACATAATTCGGTAGATAAATCGCTTGTGGATTACTCTGGTGCTGATTAGATTTTGGTACGATTCGAAAAAAATAACCTGCCTTGTTTTGCAAAATGGCCTTCAAAAGTCGCCAAAATCTAAAATAAAAAACTACGTGTGTTCAAATATATCCATTAAATGCTTGTTTAAGGGGGCATAGGACCTTTAAACCTTCAAAAAATCGATTTTTCAATTTTATTTTATTCTGAATATTTGAACATTTCTGAACACTGTGCAAAAAACTGCATTCAAAAATTCGCATTATTTCAAAAGTTATGAGCTTTTATGCAACATACACTTTTGAAAAATTTTTCATGTCAGCCATCGCCGCCATTTTTAAAGGGACATCACTGTTTGTTTATGTTTGCAGTTTGCTGATGTGTCACGTAAATCTAATACTTTTTCCACCACCATGTCTTAATTATTTATTTAATTATTTCTACAGCAGTAGGAAGGGAACTACTCACCTCTACTGAACTGCTCAGCCCAGTTTGTTTATATTCTAGCGCTGTTAACTTGTTTACAACGTGGAGAATTTCTTCTGAGTTTCGCAATTTCTTTTCATTATATTTTCTTACTTTTTACGATTGATTTTCTGCATTTATGTTGTTTAAGCATAAGAACTTTGAACTAAAATACAGTTAATCTATTTTATAAGTATACATTACAAACTTCTTCACGTTTGCATATTTATTTGTGTAAACTTCAACGTACAAGACTGTTTGGTGCAATTTTTTAATATAAACTTTTTGCTTTCTAATAATGGATACACCGGCAACTAAATCTCGTTCTGGTAAAAGAACGAAAAGAAGGCGTTTTCAAGGAAATATGTATGTAATTAAAAACAAAAACAATCCGAAAGTGTTTGAACGGCAAAATGTTGATTCTACGCCTAAGCTAAGTGCTTCAAGTAAAAAACTGTTCAGCTCAAAAGATGAACTTTCAGTTGATAAGTCATATATTTTATCTGAAGAACATGAATATAGAATGGTTAATATATCAGTACTTTTCAAGGAGCTTGCAAATGTTTTGTGCTGTAAAATATGTCATGGAACAATAAATATACTTGAAAAATCTTCAATGGGTTTAGCATCCACATTTCTTGTATATTGTGATAGCTGTGATGAACTAAAGTCTGTGAAAAATACAAAAATGCTTGGTGTTAAGAAAAATATTCCAGAAATAAACAGAAGAGCTGTGTTTTCTATGCGATGTATAGGACAGGGTTTATCGGCTTTATCTACTTTTTGTTCTACTATGGGTCTTCCAGCGCCTGTTTCTCAGAAATCATATAATAAAATTAATCACAGGATTTTAAATGCCACATCTGTTGTAGCTAAATCTTCAATGAAAACTGCTATCCAGGACGAAAGAGAATTATCAAATGGATCGAAAGATATTACTGTAAGTGGAGATGGTAGTTGGAAAACTAGGGGGCATTCGTCTCTTGTAGGTGTGTGTAAACTAATCGGAGCAGAAAGCGGGAAAGTTATTGAGACCGAAGTAATGTCTTCTTTTTGTAAAGGTTGCAACAGCTGTAGAAGTAAGAAAAGTGGCCCTCGGTATGAAAAGTGGAAAAAGAATCATAAAATAGTGTGTTCAAAAAACCATTCGGGTAGTGCCGGAAAAATGGAATGTGATGGAATGTTACGCATATTGAACAGATCAATTGAAGACCATGCTGTTCGGTACAAATTTTATATTGGTGATGGTGATATGAAAACATTTTCACAAATATCGAATAGCAAACCATATGGAAATGAAATAGCGGTTGAAAAACTTGAATGCACAGGTCACATTCAAAAAAGAATGGGAACTCGCTTTAAATTTGAGTATAAACAGAAATTTACTAAATGTTTTGCATCTGATTGATAAGAAACGGATACACGAAGCAGATTTTCGAGCCTCTAGCAGTACATATGAAGTTCGAAAAGCTCGTAAAAGGCAGAAAACATTTGATTTTCAACGACAAGAGAAAGAGGAAGGAATTACTTATGCGTCTGGTGCATTTTGATGCTACATTAGATATAACGCAGGATGTATTATAAACTACAGCCAAACATTAATTAGCCGAACTGCGATAACTCTGAATATATACTGAATATAACTGTGAATATATTTTTAAACTTAAAAGCGGGTTTCTCAGATATGTGATTTTAATTCTTGCGTGCAATATATTTTAAAATATATGTAACCAATCACTTTCAAATTTTTTGCTCTTACTTGTTTCATCTATATACAGAATTTATAGATAAAAAATCCTCATAAATAAGTAAAAATTTAGTAAACGTTCTTCATCTGACTAACAAGAAACGACTGCACGACAAAACGTCGAACAGTCGAAACAACACTCGAAACGTCTGTTCGAGTTTCCGAAGCAACCTATAGAGCTCAAGTAGCCCCTAAAAGGCAGAAAATTTTTGATTTTTCTTACATAACAGACATAGGAAGGTGCTAATTATGAACCAAAGGCATTTTAAGGTACAAAGTAAGATAATAAGTAACATTGAAGTATTTTTAAATTTTAAAACTGTTTTTCTCAGATATGTGATTTTAACATTTGCGCGCAATATATTTTAAAATATATGTAACCAATCACTTTCAAATTTTTTGCTCTTACTTGTTTCATCTATATACATAATTTATAGATAAAAAATCCTAATAAATAAGTAAAAATTTAGTAAACGTTCTTCGTCTGACTAACAAGAAACGACTGCACGAAACGTCTGTTCGAGTTTCCAAAGCAACCTATAGAGCTCAAGTAGCCCCTAAAAGGCAGAAAATTTTTGATTTTTCTTACATAACAGACATAGGAAGGTGCTAATTATGAACCAAAGGCATTTTAAGGTACAAAATAAGATAATAAGTAACATTGAAGTATTTTTAAATTTTAAAACTGTTTTTCTCAGATATGTGATTTTAACACTTGTGCGCAATATATTTTAAAATATATGTAACCAATCACTTTCAAATTTTTTGCTCTTACTTGTTTCATCTATATACATAATTTATAGATAAAAATTCCTCATAAATAAGTAAAAATTTAGTAAACGTTCTTCATCTGACTAACAAGAAACGACTGCGCGAAACGTCTGTTCGATTTTCCGAAGCAACATATATTGCTCAAGTAGCCCCTAAAAGGAAGAAAATTTTTGATTTTTCTTACATAACAGACATAGGAAGGTGCTAATTATGAACCAAAGGCATTTTAAGGTACAAAATAAGATAATAAGTAACATTGAAGTATTTTTAAATTATAAAGCTGTTTTTCTCAGATATGTGATTTTAACACTTGCGCGCAATATATTTTAAAATATATGTAACCATTCACTTTCAAATTTTTTGCTCTTACTTGTTTCATCTATATACATAATTTATAGATAAAAATTCCTAATAAATAAGTAAAAATTTAGTAAACGTTCTTCGTCTGACTAACAAGAAACGACTGCGCGAAGCGTCTGTTCGAGTTTCCGAAGCAACATATAGAGCTCAAGTAGCCCCTAAAAGGCAGAAAATTTTTGATTTTTCTTACATAACAGACATAGGAAGTTGCTATTTATGAACTAAAGGCATTTTAAGGTGTAAAATAAGATAATAAGTAACACTGAATGTATTTTTAAACTTTAAAGCTGTTTTTCTCAGACATGTGATTTTGGCCCTTGCGCGCAGCATATCTTAAAATATATTTAACCAATCACTTTCAAATTTTTTGGACTTACTTGTTTCATCCATATATATAATTTGTACTTCAAAAATTCACCATAAATAGTAAAAAAAGAATTGTGAAGAGGTTTATTTCATGTTTTTTAACACTGAAAATGAAAATTTCATTTTGTTTAAATTTTAAAAATATTAAATTAATTTCAAAATTTTAAAAAGTGTGTACAAATTAAAGATATAATAGTTATAAATATATTATTAGCAAATTGAAGTCCATAAGTATAATATTATTTGAAATATCCTGCGCGCGGGTGCTACATACACCATTATGTCTGTCAAAATTGTATAAATTTTAAAAAACAATATAAAATGTACATATAATTATATGACTTCAGTAAAATTTGTGTAGTAAGAAAGGTTTTCTATATATTTAGAGAAAAAAATTTGAACATCTGGGATACACCTGGTTAAAATTAAAAAATTGTAAAAATAGCTCTATTTTCAATGAATTTCGACTGTTTAAAGGTCCTATGCCCCCTTAATACGTTATTTTTAACGAAAAAAAGAATGAGACCAACCCCATTACACTAGGACTAGCCGTTCTGGAGATATATTAGTTTTTTCGTATTTTCTCTACCCCACCTTTGGAAATAAGTTCAGTTATCAAATGAGAACGAAAATTGAATTAAAAGTCAATTAAATTTAATTAAAATAAAGAGAACATGTATATAAGTCTGCAGGGAAAGTCATGTGCTGCTCACATCAGATTTTTGAAGTTACTGCTAAGAGAAGACATTTTATTTAAGGGAATATATATTCAAAATGAAATAAAAACAGATATAGAATCAAAAACGGAAGAAGTAAATGAAAAGATACATTTGTGTATGAAGATTTGTAGGTGAATAGAAAAACACAAAAAGAAACTAGTAAATCCAGGTTAAATGAAAATTAACTATTAGAGGTTTCAGAAGTGCTGAATATTAAATAAATAAAAATATTATTAAAATGAACAACTGTAACTCTGAACTATTAAAAGCTGCAAAATTTTGTATTAGGACACACATGACTGATTTAAAATTTAACAAAGTTATAAAAAAAGAGTAAAACCCAAATAATAAACGGATATGTACCATACGAGAGAAAGAGATATATATTACCAGAAACATATAAGGAGAACAAGATAATCTTAATAAAAGACGATGTATGGTGGTTTTTTCTCTCTGTCTACCTGTGTTTGCAAAGGGTTCATCTGTAAATGAAAATCTAAGCATAGGATAGACGAATTTCGATACTGGATTCGCTAAACTCCCGGTATAACAGACATCAGCGATATTATTATTTAATTCGAATTAAGTTTTTTAGTTATTTTACTCGTATGTTGAAACACTATTCTGAGAAATTTTTACAGAAATCGTTTCCTTAGGGATGGAAAATATTAGAGTTTTCATCCTGAAATCATCGCAAAGATCAAAGAACGTTCTTTCAAACGAACTTTGAACCGAATCCGTATTATAATTTCTTTACATATACTTATTCATTTTTAAAAAAATCGAAATAAGCATGTTTTATATATTTTTTTTTATTTTCTTATTTCATATCATCAGAAAAAAGAAAATTAATACATAATCTGTTGTGTAGGGCATAGATCTGTATGTCTACATTCTAACAAAATATATGTTTTTAACTACTCTTTTTCGTGTTTATTTTAATTCCCAACCCAAATTATAAATATTTTAGATAATGCGGGAAATTCTTCCATTGTTAAGCTGGTGCTATGCATTGGGCGTCCCAACAGACGTCACAACCTGCTTATTGTTGAATTGATGCACTACGCATTGATGAATCTGTCGTATTGTGATTTGGGGTATTCTAGAATAAAGATAAATACCAGAAGTAGCTAACAAAGTGGATTTTAGTTATCGGTTTTCTAACTTTTCGAATGTAAAATATATTATTCCTATCTCTTTAACATGGTATTATGTTATTAACGTGGCGCAACTATGCCTTTTAAAAAATTGTATGAATGAATTCGATCAAACCCTGCTTAAAATCTTAAAATTCCAGCAACCCTTCGTATATTTTCTATTTAAAAGTAAAGAACTCATGCTGCCATGCAAAAATGAAGAACATAAGGAACACTGAAGAAATGAAAAAACACAAAAATGTTTTATAAGAAGGAGAATAATGCAGGAATAAAAGGTATGAAATATTAATAAAAAACAAACAAGTTCAAAGAAAAAGAAGAACACAAAGAGAGAGAAGTAAAAAATAAAATAAAAAGGGCTCATGACTATCATTTGTAAAAATAATGCATTACAAGTAAAATAATAAAATATGTACAAAGAAAACACAACGGTTTTACGATGCAGATAAAAGTACAAAACATACAAAAAATGTTAAGTTAAAAAGACGAATTCGAAGCAAAGAAAATAATACAAATAAAGATCTCTGACAATAATCAGGAAAAATGAATAATATTAAGGAAAGGGATAAAATAAAAAATAAAAATTATGACTACCCTTCAGAAAAATAAAAAATATAGAGAAAAAGTGAGAATTACTGATTAATAACACTGGAACTTTTTACAAAAAATATACCAATACAAAGAGAAGAAAATACATGAAAGTAAAGGAAATAGAAAAAGAGCTAAGAAAAAATAAATAATACAAAGACATTATTAAGAATTAAGTGTGCACTGCTATCATTAAAAATAATAAAAAAGAACAATAAAAACAAAAGTCACATGAAGAAGTCTAGAAAATATGGAAAATACAAAAAAGATAAAGCCTCCAAAATAAAGAAATAATTACAAATATGCAAAAAAGTAAAGAATATAATCAGGTGATAATTACAACAAACAGAAAATTAATGGAAATGAAAGGAAATATTGATTTATTGAAATTTAGAATAATTATGCAAATACACTTATAACACTATAGTGACATATTAAATCATTAAAACAATATTTCAGGTATATCGTAAAAGAATAGTTGTGTAGCAAATGAGTAAAGGGATTTTACCCATAAATTGATTGCGTAAGTACATATTATTATTTTACTTTTATACGAGCCTTATAATCTTAAGTGAACATTGTTTTCAGGAATATATATGCTCCCTGATAATGCGTTACAGTAATTTGGAGTCACAGACAAAATGAATAAAAGTCAGAAATAAATTACAAGCATGGTATCGATGAATGTAAAGTTAGTCCACAATAATTTGTTTAAAAAAGGAACCCGTGTTTTGTAACATGATGTATCTAGGCCATAAAATATGTATGGTTGGTTGGATGGTGTCGTGTCCATAAGAGGGCAGATTGAACCATGTGCAGATATTACTGCCTTAGCGAGATCCACAATCTTCTCATTATAAAGATTTCCCTGGAAAGGGAATTCGCCAATACATTGCAAAGCCGCAAGAATTGCTGGACAGTCAAATATGTGTTCCAGTGTAAGCTCTTCACCTGGGCAGTTTCTACAGTATTTGTAAGTTCTGGTGCCATCCGCATTAATTTTCATACCACCTAGGTGTCTAGTTCTTAGTCTGGCAATTGTCTTGATGATCTCCCTATTCGCATTTATTACACAGACCTGGTGGTCCAACCCTATAGGTTTCACTCTAAGTCTGTATCTAGCGATAGCATTAGCATCGTCAAGAGTGAGGGTGCCTGAGGTGTCTTTATTTAAGTTCCTTGCCTCCTTGGCCAATTCATCGGCCGCCTCATTGCCGTCAATTCCAACATGCGCAGGCATCCACTGTAGAATGCAACGCTTTCCCATTTTATTAATTGTATCCATGTGTTTGTGAATGCATTGCGAGAGCCCTGAGCGTCCATGTTGTATTGCCTGAAGGGCAGCTCTAGAGTCGCAGAAAATTACAAGTCCGCTAGCTCTGTCTACATCTTCGAAAGAAATATAAATGCCCAAGGCCTCATGAATTGCTCTTTGTTCGCATGTAAAGTTGGAAGCAATATTACCTGCTCTAAAGCTCTGGAGTCTTTTGGTACCATTTAGCATAGTAAATAAAATATGTATAAACTATACAATTAGACAAAACTTTCTTTAATTTTGAATTTGAATATTTGTCTACGATGTGAGAAACGTAATCATTTTAGAAAAAATCTGATGTGAGCAGTACATGACTTTCCAGTATAATGCAATGAATTTACTTCTCTCACAGTGAGAATATGATGTATAAGACACATAGCACAATGTTTTTAATAATGCATTACCTATTTGGCGTTTTTACAAAACATATGTAAGACTGTTTCAAAGTACTTAAGTAACTTATATTTCACTCTAAATCGACAATTATCAATACTGATGGCATTCACAATAAGTAATATAGTCCATAGTTTACAATATTTTAATAATTAATTTATCAATTTGACGTTATTTTCATTAACTTTGCATCAATTTTGCGATTTTAACAATATTTTGTCAATCTAGGGCGAACTATCGCTAAGTTACCGATATTTCGTAAGTAAGCCGGCAAGTTTGCCAAATTCATCCCCAAGCGTTAAAGGTAAACGAAGAAAAGAGCATTTTTTGAATATAAATGATTGTTGGGCGATTTGCTACAAAACTATTACCCAAAGTACATTATCTTGTGAATGGAACGAACAAGACTCATGAGAATGATGTTTTATCATATAATATTACATATAAAAAGTGAACATATTTGACAATAGTTAATACTTATTTTAATTCAATGCGATTTTGTTTGATAAATTTATTTAATAAAAAGTGCAATATCTTGGGGAATGATTCATATTAGCTTGCTAAAGTTTGCTTCATTCATTTTCTAATAAAAAGTTCCATAAGAAATGATTATTTGCATAACATTATTAAAAGTTCAGATTTTTTATTATTTTTTTTTTCAAAATTTCATTCAAAATTTTTCGGATCTCATAACCATATGATTGCGTTTAAAATTATTAGGCTTCCAGTATTAACCGATTGCAATTTCTGTCCAAATTTTCTTCTAACCGTTTCTATCGTTCATGAGATATCGTCTCCACCGACTCACGAACACACAGACACGTCACCTTGAAAACGTTCAATTCGAATTCAGAAATGCTTGAAACATGCTCTTCCGTCGAAAGCTTGAATTCGAATTTTCGACCCCGTCACAATACTTCCCCACATACATTATACTCTGTAGAGAGACAGTAAAAATCGAAGAAGCCGTTAATGTATAAAACTCCTAAATAAAAAAAACTTAATATTTAATTATAGTCTCAAATCTCTCATCTTCATTAATATATAAATATAGTCTCAAATAGTTTTCTAGTACAATTCCATAAAATTTATTGAAGTTGAATTCGAAATACTTAGTTGCCAATATAAAATGTCGAATATAGGAGAATCACGTTTGTATGTCTCAAAAGAGAGATGATATGTCAAAATTTCACTTCAGATGAAAAGTACAGCACGTTTTACAGTTCATTTAGATGCATGGTATAAACTCCCATTTGTCAAAGGTAAATTTATACTATTTGTTGTGCAGTGAAGCATTTCATTCAGTGAGTAATGCTATTTCACAGAATTGTAGAAATAAATTGCCGATTCAAATACAAATGATACAGATGCAGGCAGTATAAAACAAAAACGTTTTTGTCCAAATTTGGATTTGCATTACAACTTACAAACAACTGAGGAATAAATTGCCGATTCAAATATAAATAGCATAGATGCAGGCAGTATAAAACAAAAACGTATTTTATCCAAATTTGGATTTGCATTACAACTTATAAACTACTTAGAAAAAAAGTGCCGATTCAAATATAAATGACATAGATGCAGGCAGTATAAAACAAAAACGCCTTTGTCCAAATTTTGATTTGCAACACAACCTACACTTTATATATGTAGTTACAGCTGTAGCTTTATTATCTTCTACATGTCGAGGCACAAAATACAATTTATGAAATATATAAGAATGCTTTCACACAAAAAAACTGTTGTGAGTTTAATAACAAGAATTTAATTTTGATTGAACGTTTGTATGATACGTTGGACTAAAATGAAGAAATATTTGTGGGAGAAAATTAAAGAAGATGGAAAATTTATATCTGAAATTGACACATTTTTACAATAGTTGCTTGCACATACCCAGGGAATATCACTGCATACTACATTTGGAGCCTTAATCCTTAGATTTTATATTAAAGAATGACTGGTGATCGCGAACAAAAACAAAAAGCTCGAACGATCGAGTGCACCCACATAAACTTACCTAGTAATACCCCTGTAAAATTAGCTGACGATAATAAACAATTCAAGAAAACCTTCCAGATTCATTACCGTTTACACTACGTCTATATTCGTCCACTATATACGCTAGTATTGGACATTTAATTCGAACTGCAACAAAACATAGAAAGTGCAAAGTTTTTAAAACAAACCCTAAGCCCATAAAATATGTAACAAACGGAGTGTGTGACAAGTGTTTTAACATTTGCCTTAATTTTTCTTAGAGAGAGTAATATTTTTTGTATTGCTGTATTGTTTGTGTTACTTTATTTAAAGAAAATGTATTATCTAATAAGCAAGTTTGGTTATGTTTTCTTATTTTCATAAAATGTATTATTACAAAGATAGCCAGAAAATGACTAGGGATTTTAACCAATGTCCTGTGCACTGGACAAATATTTTTTTTAAAAACTAGGAAGTAAATTTTAAAAACTCCTGTGTTGAAGTCCTACGTCCAATAAAAGACTATTACATTGGCAAATAATATTTTCAAAACATAAAATATTGGCTAAAAATTGGTTTAGTTGTATATAAGAAGAATTTTTGTTCGTAATTTCCCTTTTCATGGGAACCAATCGGACTGATTTTAGACACAATGTAATGTTTTTATTATCTTTAAACAACAGCAGAAGAGTATCAATGTACATTTCAGAGCTTCTGTTGCAGAACCATCGTTGAATTCGATTTCTGAATCAATTTCAGAATCTTACATTTCAATGTTTTCATTTCTGATGCAGCAGTTTTTTATACAGTGAGAACTTGACAAATTGGTTTCTGAGAAACAATATAAATTCACTGATTTACAATTGTACTTGTAATACTTACTCATCACCAAATGCACTGTTGTCTCTTTTGATCATAGCCACATAGAAAACGGAAACAGGAACACAGTGGGGTGACGGAAACAGACAGGGCTTACTCACAATAATATCGGCCGTCTTGAGTGTGCTTAATATGTCAAACAAGATTCAGGTTTATTGTATTAAGCATGTGATTAACAGCTTCGTAACCCTGCTGAAGTAGCCAACGTTATCAAGAAATAGTTATAACTGCAGAGCATCATATAATGTACGTTATCAATTACGTTATCAAGAAATAGTTATAACTACAGAGCATCATAGAATGTATCTGGCGTTTTTTGAAGTGTAATAATTCATAAAAACTTTCTTATAAAATATATAAACTGCTTAATATAAAAACCCTACATAGTATTAAACAAAGTCTAGGAGTACAAAAATCTAGAACTCACAAAACACACCCTCTGCACTCCTCCATAAAAAATACACCCCACTGACGCCCCTTAAAAATAAACAGCGCACTTTAAAACAGAAATCTCCCCCTGGGTGGGGTAGGGGGTACTTTGATTGTGTTTAATACTAAAACGAATTACCCAGCGATTTCTAAAAAGACGCCCCTCCCTCCACTATTTAAATAAGCATCCGCTACATAAATATTACATTTCATCACAATCTCATTATACGTCTTCTAGATTTCCTTCTACAGATTGCATAGACACACAGCCAGAAAAATTCCTTTATTATGTACGACTCATCCGGCGCTAAATTCAACTCAATTTCAACCATCAATGGCATTTGCAGTTTTTTAATGTATACAATTATCACTGTTTTGGAAGTTGAGGCACAGTTGTGAGAGTCACATAAAAATAAAAGAACAAGTAGTAGAATGGGAGAAATTTCGATTAACAGCGTACGTCGTAATCATAGCCTTACAAAGTGTCAAAAACGCAACGTACAGGTACTTTTCTCGCACAGTGACATTAAAAATGGGCGTGACAGTAGACGTAGGGGAAAAACAACGACGGTTCTATTGGACAACGTCAATGCACTTTAACTATTAATGCATTTACATTTTTAGAGATATGGATAACTAAAGTTCATGTTATAGCGTTGTTTCATAAGCTATAAATGTGTAACATATAACTATAAACGTATAACATGTAAATATAACATTCTAACATTATGGTGAGAGCGAAATAAAAACTCAAATATAAAAATTTAAAACTGATACCCGTTGGGATTTTTTCGTGAAACAATCGCCATAGATACACTAGTTATTTCATACTACTCCTGCTCCTCATATTACTCATGCTTTTATACTACTCATGACATAGATACACCAGTTACTTCATACACTAAGTCACAGAATTTTGAAGAAGATATAAAGTACTGCTTATTGCAATTTATTACCAGCAGTTTATAGCCAAGTTGGACAGGAAATGAACACCCCTACTGCTGATGAGAGCAGCCTACCACCGTTAGAGGAAGACAAGATTAACAACTCCGTATCAAACCTATCATTCTCAGGAGTGTTTACGGCAAAGCGCAAACTTGGCGCCACGAGCGAACCTGCACACCTGACCATAGCACCGACAGGAGGAGAAGAACTAAACTTTGAATGCTCCAGCTCAGCATCACTGGCCCCCGTTTCAGAACTAGTTGCAACCTCGGGGCTGCAAACGACTGGTGCCTTGGGGACACGGACCCCGGACCCAATAACACCCAGGAAGGAGGACCAGCACCCCACGGACGTCGGCAAGGAAAAGAACGGGGATGAAGAGCACAACGAGGAAAAGCTGTAAACAGATAAAGAACTGAAGGAGTTTTGCTGACCTTCACTATTGTGATTGTATTTGTAACCTATTGTACATAATTGTATATATTGTTCATATTTTTGTATAAATGTACATATTTTGGCTCCAAATGCCACTTGTAATAAAATGTAAACATATAAAAAACACAAAATAAAAAGAAAAAGAGAGCGGTTTGGTATTGGGTGAAATGTATGATGTCAACAAAAAACAGAATGATGCAAATGAATGTACATTCTGAAATAACAACTGACATTTCCCCTTTATTAAATCCTCTTATTAATGCCAAATAAAAAAAAATGTTATTCAGTTTGATCACGTCTTATAAGCATGGAATGAGAATCTATGCTTCAATATTCTGCAGTGGATGAAATGGACAACATACATTTTGAGTTCATTTAGAATGCAAGGTATAAACTCTCCGTTTGTGAAAGGTAAATTTATACGATTGGTTCTGCTCTGCTGCTTTTATCCAGTAAATAATGTTATTTTATACGCATTTGCAATGTATGCAAAAAAATAGTTTCTACTAAAGTGGATATGTTTATTGAAAGATAAAGCATATGTATCAGAAATGTAGTTCAGCAAATATTTGAATTAGAATTCAATTTGCTAGAAAGAATAAAATATTAGTTTATACCATTCAGTGAATTTGCATTTGAAAAATGAAGGCATAGAAATGATTCTCTCATTGTATTTAATGTATTAAAATTGCTGATTTTTTTCTTAAGTAGTATTGAGAAAGTACTGTTTTTACAAAAAAATTCGATTTCAAGATTTTGATGTCAACATATGTTTTAAGATCTCCTGAATAGGTTTTGCCTATTTTTGGAATGACGTCTGACTGTCTCTCTGTCTGCTGTCTGCTGTAGATTTCTTGTGCACACGATAGCAGCTACAAATATCGATAGATTTAACGAAACTTTATATCGTGCTTTATTATTAAAAATTCGAGAAAAAGATAGAATTTTTTTTAAATTCGAGAGGAAATTTCTCTGGTGTCATATAAAAAATTTTATATATATTTTTAGCATGACAGCATAGGACACAATTTTTCATAATCATGCACAAAATATTTTCTTTACGGCACAATGATCACGATGCTTAATGATTTCAATCATTGTTGTGAAAAATAGCCGCGATACCCATTTTTTTATCATAACGTTATGAGTTCCCTTGGGGAGCAAGTTACCGCCCCCTCTCCGGAGTACATTGTAAAGTATGGTACCAATTAAAAGATTTTTCAAACTCTTTGAAGTAAAGGGTAACACGCTATAGTTTTAATCATTTGATTCTCTGATAACGATTTTTTAAATTTTTTCTTATAAATTTTGAAAAAAAATATTCCTGGTATGAAAAAGTTGAGTTGAACCATACTCCAGATAATTTAAATACATTTTGAAATATAGGACATTAAAAACTACTTTAATTTCCTTGATTTACAATATTCTTTTCAACATAGCGCCTCCTCTCCTGGGTGCATTGTAAAGTATGGTACCAATTAAAAGATTCTTTCAAACTCTTTGAAGTAAAGGGTAACACGCTATAGTTGTAATCATTTGATTCTCCGATAATGATTTTTTAAATTTTTTCTTGTAAATTTTGAAAAAATTATTCCTAGAATGATAAAGTCGAGTTAAACCATACTCCAGTTAATTTAAATACAGTTTGAAATATAGGACATTAAAAACTACTTTATTTCCTTGATTTGCAATATTCTCTTCAACATATGCCTGACCAAATGTAGGAATTTTTTATTGCATTTAAAAGCACCAAAACGTGTAAAAAGTATTAGTAATAAAAGTAAAAAATATTTTTTTCTATTTTACATGCATTGATTTGATTTTTAGCACAGCGCAATATATACTCAGCATGATGGAAAATAATTCCGATCGATTCCAGCTCATAATACTTATAAATCACATAATTTTTCGAGTTTTTGCCGTCTTATTTTCTAGGATTATTAGACAAAACATGAAACCAGGGCTTCATGTCAAAATGATAGTCCGATTATGCATATAAGGAGCTTAGTCGAAGAATCTCAAATTTGATAGAGGGTGTTTTGCTATTTGTGTTCAGTTTCCTCGGGTAGTTTTCGAATAATCGAAAAAACACTGATAACAAATTTTTATCTATCGTCTAAATGATCAGAAGCACTTTTATATAAAAAATCAGATGTTAAGTAATTGTCAAGGCATTCTATTAAATTTAACTCAATTTATTTTGTTGTCAAATGAAAATATCCTTCCGTAGTGTGGTCACGTATTTCAAGTCTGAAAGAAGAGATGGTACAGCTCTATTACTCATTAGATGAAAGAAGCAATACGCGTTAGAATTTTGATTTAGAATGCAAAGAATAGGGTTTTCTTTCTGGAAAAGAAAAATTATACGATTGGTTCGACTTTTGCGCATTTATCCAATGGATAATATTATTTTGCATACATTTGAAAAGTAATATGGAATACATATTTGAATGAAACCATATGATTTATATATATATATATGAAAATTTATAGTCATTAAGCTAAAAATTATCAGCCAATATCAATGCAATGGAATCGATAATGGAAAAACCAATAAAATCCAAGCATTAAAGCTATACACGTGGATAAGCAGTAGACCTAAATAAATGAATTGTTTATTTGGAAAAACTCTTCGTCAGGTCCAAGTATTTAATCAAAATGAATACAGATGTGTTTTTCAGAAATTAGAGATAGATAATATCTATATACTTTAATATATATATATATATATATCAACAGCGTGAATGTCTTGAATCTACGATATTTATGAAGGATGGCTCACCTCCTCATAAAGGATTGCGAGTACAGGAAGTCCTACGACACCATTTTACCAACAACCGAATAATTTGTAGTGCGTTTCCTATGACCAGCCCGTTGGTCTAATCTGACCTCTTGTGACATTTGGTTGTGGGGTCATGTAAAACTCTTGGTACACCAATAAAATGTGAATAATTTAGCCACTATGAAGGACCTAATAACATTGCACGTCAAGCAAATCAATGGAGATCTGTTGCATTCTGAAGTAGAAAATGCTGTGCAGAGAATGAATGCACTTTTCGGAACATATGTAAGGAAAACCTATTGAATCACACATGTAAATAATGCCAATATAAAAATTAATGTCATACGTATGTAAATATAAGATGCAAATGTAAATATAAAATGTACTAAATACGTATAAAATGTGAATGCGATGTCCTTTTCAAAATGCATATAAAATGTTAACTTTCTCTACTTCCTATGCCTAATTTACTCAAAAAATGAACTTTACAGCGCCACTTTGGTCCGGGGTGGCAAATCTCCGAACTATTTATTTCTATTTTCGAAATATTTCCTCTTAAAAATCAAAACCCCATGGTCTAAATAGTATTTACTTCAAAATTTATTTGAGTTTGGCCCAACAGTTTTCTCACTGTCTGGCTCTAAGCACCTCTACTTTAATTATGGGCACCCTATATATACTATATAACAAATAAATCGACGCACCAAGAAGGAATTGTCCGATTGTAATGAATTTCTTATGCAAACACATTTTAAGTGAACATGCAAATGAATAAAATTTGGTGTACAAAGAATCAATAGTGGGAACTTCAGCGCATCGCAACTACGCATTCAGCAGGTGTGTATAAGGAGCTATTCTGAATCTGGGGTCAAAATTTCTGTTGCATTTCGGCTGCGGATATCTTACGTCGACTGTAACAATGCCTCGCCGAAAGATTCTTGCTCATTAAGAGCATATGTTAAAGTTTAAAAGAGGTCGTGTTATCGGATTGAAGGAGACTGGTTGGACAAATCGAAGACGATCGAACAAGATAATGCCCGGCCGCACACGGCACGTGTTGCTATGAATTGTCTTCAAGCTTGCCCAACACTTTCTTGGCCAGCTAAGTCTCCTGATCTCTCTCCCATAGAGCACATTTGGGACGTTATAGGAAGGCGATTGAAACCATCCCAGAATGTTGACGATTCAGCCCGAGAGTTGGAGACAATTTAGCAAGACATTCCGCAGGACATCATCCGTGAACTTTATCAGTCTATGCTACGCCGGGTGACATCTTGAATCCAGGCCAGAGGTGGACCAACACCTTACTAACTTCCTCCCTTTGTATACGGTCAAACTCAAAATCATTAATTTATTCTGAAATTTTAATCGTTTCTTTTTCTATATATGCTATTCACATCCACCAATTTTTATCGCAATCGGACAACTCCTTCTTGGTGCGCCGATTTTTTTTGTTATGGAGAATATATCTCTTCACATTTGGAAAAAATTTTAATAGATGCAATTGCTTTTCATATTTTATTAATTCACGAGTTAGATTATAAAATATTTTATATTAAATTTGCCAGAAAATCAATTTTAATTTTCAAGTCATTTGTTTTTTCTTTTAGGAAATATGTGTTGCATTCACAGTTGAACTCCAATGTAAGCTGCAATTTATGAGAAGAGTTCAAAGAAATAAGTAGTCCAAAGAAATAGTGGGAACTCCAGCGCATCGGAACTACGCATTCAGCAGGTGTATATAAGGAGTGATCCTGAATCTGTGGTCAAAATTTCTGTTGCATTTCAACTGCGGTGTACCTTGCATGCTTCTAGATTGTGTATTGAAATGGTCAGAGTTAAATTAATGTAAATTAAGACAGAGATGGCTGTTCTAAAAATTTTCAACTATTAACCGATTTCTTCCTAAGCATATATAAATTTTATTTGCTGAGGGCAAAAACAAAAAATATATATGAAAGTGTGGACGTAAATTTTTACCTGACACCAACACAAAAGTTACTGATGAGTTGTGAAATTTTACGAGTTGCCTACCAATGATAGTATTTCAACATTTTATTATTGTATTTTTATTTACAAATTAAAACTCATTTAAATATTTAAACTTCCATATTTATAAATGCTACTAATTTACTTTATAAAACACACAATTACAGCAAATTAGTGCAGTCTCTCTGATGTGCTTAGAGGAATTTTCGCGATATGATGTCCACAGCAGAATACTTTAATTAATAGGGGGGGGCAATTTGGCCTAAAATATGCAGAGATGCGGTTTGTACAGTCTCCGGCCTGAGACTTGTTTCCAAACAATCCTCTCGCGCATCTTAACTGCATTAACTAACGCACAATCTGGATATATTGCTAAGAGTAAAGCAGAACAGATGTTGTCAACGGATCATATCTAAAAGCCAGTCTGAGACCATACTGACCTTTCGTGCATCTCCCCACCTTAGACACTTCCCATTTAGTTAGATTGCTAAGAGCAAGACAGGAATAGATGCGGCATGTGAGATTCGTATCCAGATACGAGTCTCCTCACACCTTCCGTGTATCAGCTCAACCTTAACTCCGTACAATTTAAATAGATGGAAAACAGCCAGGCAGTTGATCCTAAGGATTCCTCTATGCATTGCGCCATATATCACAGCTCATGATACAGATTCGAGAAACCGCTATTATCACATTATTTTATCATGTTCATAGAAGATGCAGAAATCTCTGAAAGATCTATGAACATGCCCTGGGAAGTTACCGGCGGAATATCTTTCGTCACTCTCAGAATGAGTTATCTTTAAGTGCCTATGAATATAGTAACCTTGCGATATCCAATTCGTCAAGTTCCTGTATAATAGAAATTGCAGGATTATTTCAAATATTATCAATGCACAATGACATCTACGTTGAACGCTCAGAGGAATACTTGAACCCAATATAAAAGTATGTCTCTTTAAATATATAACATCTGCTCTCCTCTAATTAATATTTCTGGAAGATAAACTTTTTAAATTGTTGATTTCATAAGACATTTTTATTGTAAAAGGAAGAAAATATTTGATTGCATTTTGTTCTTGACTGGATGTTTTATAAATAAAACACAATCATAAAACTGCAAATAAAACTCCATAATTTTTAACAGACTAAATATTTGTACTAAATTTACTAAATATTTGTATTAATTTAAATTTAAAATCTATTCAAATAGCATTTTTAAAAATTTGAATTTACAAAAATGTTATTAAAAATTTACAAAATTTGTTAGTCACGAAATTATTACATTTTTATAGGGACCAATATCGATTTTTTATTATCGTTCAATATTAAATGAATATGAATGAATAAATCACATTGTAATAGGTATTTCATCGTTCAGAGAGTTTTTACTTTTAAAAATTGACAAATTTAATAACAATTTTTGTGGAATTAATTTAAAGTTTGACTTATATATAATAAGAAAGTCATATAATTTAAATATTTTTCTTGAATCTAACAAATCTCTCTAAATTTTCCATGCTTCAGATATTTACAATTCCGAATGTAAAAAATAAATGTTTGTTTTGGGTCATGCAAGTTTCTTTAACACTGCAATGTGCAATGACTGAAAATTTCCAGCTTTTTCAAAACTCACTTCCCAAAAAAGCAGGTTGCAACACAAATTGCATATTACCAAAACAAAAAATGAAGTGATATCACCACCTATATTAGTGACATATTCTTTTTGTGATATTAAAGTTGAGTTTAATAATTTCGAGAAGAAATTGCTAGTTTCCGAGATTGTACATGGAGTCAAAAATGAATGTATACGATCGCTTTCACTGCAGAGATGCAACTCATAAAAACGAACTCGAATAAAATAGATCAAAAACTATATAGAAGCATTCCATACAGTTCCCTCATAAATTCAGAGATAAAAATGATTCATATATTACATCAAAAGTGACAAAATGGTACAGAATGAAAATAGCATTTGAATTATTGGAATAAGCATGTCCTTTTCACGGTTTTTTAACTGATATTTGGAAGAAACGAGTATATAAAACTGTTTTGTTTATTATTTTAATAAAATAAAATTTTATATTGTATAGTTTATTGCGCCATGGGAAAAACGTTTATATAGTCGACATAATTTTGCCGAAAATATAAAGATACATCATAAGAAAATACAAAAATACATCAGGATATTGCTTAAATTATGACAGTGAGTTTTGAGGAAAGAAGCAAAATTTGCAATAAATTGACATTGATCATTAAATTTAGTATTTTTTTAAACTAAACATGTTTGGTCGTACATATGGCAGAGATGTTTGATGTTTCTAAACTATTTTATAATTTCTTCAAACGAAGATTCGTATACATGTTCAAGAAAACATGCTCGAGACATGTTCAAGAAAATCAAGTTCAAGAAAATCATTACATGTTCAAGAAAATCAAGCTTATAGAAGAAACGGCATGATGGTAATCAGGCAGGTGAAGAACCCGTCTGACGAAATTTCAAATTAATATATATATCGAAATATAAATTTAAATAGAGACATCAATTTAAATTTAATTTAAATTTAATGTAAAATGCTTCCCTCATTTGTTTTCTTGCCTTAGTAACCAAGTTTTTAGAAATCTAATCATTAACTATTTGCTCCGCATTAAACGCCTGGATAGTTATAAGTGTACACTATCACATATTAATCGTCTCAAACATCTTTGCTATATGTACAATTTTCCCACCTTATTTGTAGATCGCAGTATAAGTACGGTATTCTATAGTACTGGAAACACCATAAAATAAACACCGCCCCGGCGGGCAAAAATAAAAATGTAAAAATATTAAAAAACAGTAATTTCGATTACACCAAAAACGTAAAATTTAAAAAAAAAACACCGCCTCGACGGGTAAAGAAAAAGGTTTAAAACTCTCATAAAACCGTTAAGGCGGATATCTAAAAAGTAAATAAAACAAAAAACAGGCTACGGCTCCAAAAAACAGTGTTATCTCTACTTTAAATGATTTCGATAATCGTGGCCAGTTCTCGGTCAGTTTCTGAACTCTTGAGTTTATCTCACAGAAAGTATGTACTGCTACTTCCACTTCCTCTGGTCTGGTTTATTCCCACGTGGTATTATGCGAGTTGAGCGTTCAGGCTGTAGCATGTGGTGGACTCATTTGAAGATTATTCACTCTGACGACCTTCCGACTTGTAAGTTGCTCTTTTTTGCATGTTTGTATATTTGTGCGCTATATTTTTCATGTTTATGTGGTATTTTATGTTTTATAGTTCAATTTTAACCTATTTGGTTTTTTTCTGTTATTCTCGTTATTCCGTTGTTGGGCACAGATTGCATAACATTTTAACCACGTGTTTTTATGCAATCATAGAAACAATGGGTTTTAGTATATCTGTCTAGAATGTGCCCCTGAAGACGTTTCTGGCAGATACACTATTCTTTTATATATTTTCTTTGTCCTGGCTTCTCCGTGCTCTGTTTTTCCGGCCCTTCCTCGTTGATTTTTGCTATGCAATACACGCTTTTATATTGCCCGCGGTTTGATACTGTGATTACTGATTCACACTCCTGCACTTTTGTATTTGTTATTTTAATTTATATATATATTTATACCTTATTCTAAATAATAGTAAAGAATAAAGTAACATTAGGTAAAATAATAGGATTTCAAACTTTCGATTTTAAAGATCTATTTAATAATATTAAGAGCTCTGGGGTCTTTATGATGTAATTTTAGCTCTATATAATGCTTATATTACTAATCAATCAACTCTAATTATAGTTACCTATTTCCCTAAATTTCTCCACTTTATTCTTTTTAATATATATATTTCAAGGTAATGCATTATAATTACAAGGCTCAAGGGTTCCACAAGGTGGCTGTAGTAGAAGTATGTTAGCTAATTTATACATAAACTATTATGAAAAATCTTTTACTCAACAGATTATAAAATTTACAGATATGTTGATGATCTGATATGTTTAGTATTTACTGATAATTAAATCATAGATATAGATTTCTATCCGCGTAATTTGAAAGTAATACCTAATGAAACTACTGTTAGTAATAATATTAAATAATTGGATTTAAATCTAATAATTGAACTACTAATAGTATAGTTACTAGTTTATATGATGAAAAAGACTGTTTTATATTCAACATTAATAAAATTTTAACTGAATAAAAATTTAAATTTTGTATTTCTTCAAATTTAATCCTCTGAAATTTTTATCTATTTCATAAAATTATGTACCTTTTTTTACGCAAATTTGTAATGTATTATATATGTCTAAGATTGATATTTAAGGAATAAAAGCCGAGATCAATGTTTTTGGGACACCCTGTATATACTAGGTATATAAGCAATACTATGAAATCGTCTGCTTCTCCATGTAAAATCAATGAATTTTCATTCATATCAGCTATATTGCAGACTTCAGAGCTAAATAATTTTGCGTTAAAGAAATTCAGCAATTCTTATACAACTCATCTTACAGCTTGATGTGTGTTTACATTTCCCGTACGTAAAAATTAGACTTCGTTGTAGAAATGATCAAAGTTTGATGATCATTCAAACTTCAAAATATCGTGATTGCGTTGACGCAGTATACAGGGTGTCCCAAAAAGATTGAAACGCGCTTTAAATATTTACCTGTTGGAGATAAGTGGGCAATGTAAGTTGCAAAAATGTTGAAAGTAAGGTAGGAAATAAGACTGCGTTAATGAAATAGTCCTCCCATTAATTTTCAAAAAGTTAAACTTTTCAAATTTTTATACGACCCTCTTAGACAAATTTGGTGAATCAGAATTTTTTTATATTTAATGCAACAAGTTCATCAAAAAAATTCGCATATCTGTATCTTTAAATTTCAGCAAGTTATATTTAATTGAAATTGAACATTGTGAATGGGGACCATATATCAAATTACAAATACAAATTTGTGACATATTACAAAAAAGATAAAATTAGATGATATTTTAATTATGTGCCCAAACCGCGTAATAAGTACCACTGCTTTATAAGATCTCTGTCTGCGTAATGCTTTATTTAAATGCATTTGTGATAAAAAAATTTGACACATATTAACGTGTTTTTGAACTAAACAATTTCATCGTCCATTTATTTATGATCCCTATTTTCACTGATGAAACAGATTTTCACGTGGCACGGAAAAGTGGCATAAGATAGATTTTTTCCTTTATCATAATTCAGTTGACTTTAAAGATAGAGATATGTGGGTTTTTTTAATGATCTTGTTGCATTAAAAATAAAAATTTTCTGATTAACCAAATTTGTCTAAGGGGGTCGTAAAAAAGTGTAACTTTTTGAAAATACATGGGAGGACTATTTCATTAAAGTAGTCTTATTTCCTACCTTACTTTCAGCATTTTTCCAATTTACGTTGCCCACTTATATCCAGGAGGTAAAAAATTAAAGCGCGTTTCAATCTTTTTGGCACACGCTGTATATGTGTGTGTATGCAAGTATGTGATGGTGATGATATATTTTCTTGTTAAATCAAGCATCTTACATTTTACAGAAAGAAATGCATGTTCTAAAACAAGCAAGCAAGTGCTCAATTGATCTCCCATTTGTTACCCTTGGAAGTACTGTAAATAGGGGGATCCTGGCTCATCAGGTGCTATACTTTAACATGGGGCAAATTCCGGTGCTATACTTCCCCATGTTAAAACATAGGTGCACCGGGTGAAGCTCCATCTTGGCACATGATGTTTCTTTGAATGGAGACTTCATCAGTCAAATAAGAGTAAGAAGAACGTTATTAATCAGCAGGTAGATATGAAGGTTTTTTTTCACTTCACAGTATAAATCTAATCTTTGCTTGCAAATTTCATTTCGTTTTGTATATACATTTAATGTGTGTGTATATATATATATGTATATATATATATATATATATAAATATATATATATATATATATATATATATATATATATATATATATATATTTCTCAGTCGTTCCTTTTTTTCCGTAGTCATCTTTATCATGTTAGAGCACTTTTAATTAAATTTGATTCCGTCAGTATACATGTAAAAGGTAATGTATTTTAATATAATTCAACATGATTCTACTTGATCATGGACAGTTTCTTGCTATGTATGTAAATGAATTAACTTTCTGTAAAGAATTAATCTTCATTTCGTTAAACTTAAGTTTTTTTTTACTTTCCTTACATATATAATGTATAAGGAAAGTGTTGTGACGGGGTCGAAAATAAGAATTCCAGTTTCTGATGGTAGAGCACGTTTCAAGCATCCCTGATCACGAATCAAGCATTTTTGAAGTAATGTCTGTGTGTGTGTGTGTTGTTGTTGAGACCCAGACCGTCCGACCTACCAGAAAGGTGTAAGGTAACTGTTTGGACGGCCGGGAAGTGCCACCCAATTTAGACCGGAACCCAGTGGGGGAGGCATCCACAGGGACCGTACCCTCCTTCCCCTACCACCAACCTCTCGGAAGGACTTACGGACCCACATGTTTAACGTGATCGTACTCCGCATGAACACGGCGGCAGTTCTGGCAGCGGCGAGAATCGCGCGCTAACCACTGGGCTGCCGCGCCCGAAAAGAGCCAACAACACGCGGTGTTCCCAGGTGGTCACCCACCCAAGTACTAACCGCGCCCGATGCTGCCTGACTTCGGTGATCTAATGTGTGTGTGTGTGTGTGAAAGTATGTGTGTGTGTGTGTGAAAGTACGAGGTGTCTGTGTGTGTGTCAGTGAGACTGTGGAGACGATAACTGTGGAACGAATGAACCGATTGGAATGAACTTTAGTACAAAAATCACAAACCGTAGACACTGGAAGCCTATTGTTTTTAAACGCAATCCAATGTTCGGAATCCCCCTAAATTGTCGAGTGAAATTTAGAAAAAATCGTCAAAAAATCAAAACCGCTAATAAAGTTACGCAAATAGACATTTCTTATGTAATTTTTTATTAGAAAACGATTAACATAAATTTTTGAACGCTAACATGAATCCTTCTTGAGATATTGCACATTTTTCAAAAAAAGTATCAAAAAGTCATATAAAATAAAAAAATATATTTCCTATTGAGAAACATGTTCACTTTTCATATGTAAAACCATGCGATAAATTTGGTGACATTATTCACGTGGATCTAGCTCGTTCCATTCATGAGAAAAGATACTTCGAGTAATACTTTTGTATTTGAACGCCAATAGTCATTTATCTGCTATAAGAATAACTTATTTCTCCGTCAGTAAAGCTTGACAAGATTTTGATGACGAATTTGGCGGAATGTCGCCAACTTGGTGACTTTTTGAAATGTTGTCAAATTAAAGAAAATCTCGCCAAATGGATTGAAATGACGCTAAATCAATGAAAATGACGACTAATTGTCTAAAATGCAATATCTTGGAAAGAATATAAATATCTACTATAGGAAAAACCTATTTCTTTACTGTAAAAGTAGTAAATTCATTGCATTATATAAGGAAAGTCATGTGTTGCCCACATCAGATTTTTTTTAATTGTAGTCCCAACAATACCACCCGATGCACCGCTACAATTTTAATGTATCATGACTTTATCATTTGAATTTGATAATGACCATATGCTAAACTCTTAATTCCATCATTTAAAATAAATCTTTTATTATCATAGGGTGATAACCTCATTTTAATTTGTTTCACAGTATAAATCTTCTGATCTTTACTTGCAATTTTAATTTGCTCAACTCTATTGCATCTACGTCTTGTTAAATAATTTTAGTAATCTTGATGATGAAGGAATCTTTCATTTTTCCAATAATTTTTTTTTAATTTTTGTTGGAATGAAGCGGATGATCGCATGGATAATCCGAAAAGTCGAAAACATCTTGATAACTTTCCAAATCTTTATAAACATATACTGTTTCATTTTCATAGCACAGGGAATCCGTGTCTGTGAAAGAAATTCAACTCGACTTTAATACACATTTTAATAAAACTATAATGGAACTCGTACATGAGTGTTTTACTCAAAGCTAGTACTGAAAAAGAGCATAGATTGGTCTATTCAATTTTAAATTAGTCTTGCACATATTAACTGCAACCAGATCTTCATTAAATACTTTGAACGTGTGAAAGGCTGGTGATGGAGGACATTTTTTCAATCCCTTTTCAGTCTGTACTAGTTTATTAGTCTGTACTGTTAGTCTGTACTAGTTCGCAAATTCACTTGATCATTTGTAAAATGTTCTTTGATGATACGAAACTGATCGGATTCCAAACTAGAGCTTAGTTTATCAATAGAGGCAGGTAAAAATTGGAAGGAGTCTATAATCTCTAGACTTCCAACACTGAATGTAATATAATTCTGCATATTACTAGAAATACACCCAATTCTCTTTTCTTTAAATTGACCGATTCCCTGCATAGTTAAATGTCCATCATACTCTTTCAAATTGTGAAACACAACAGGTATGCGTCGTCTTATCTTGTAATTCAGATTACAATTAGGATGAGCTGCATCTCTAAACATAGCAGTTAAGTGACAGTGGTCTCTTGAACGTTCTTCCCCTAAAGCCTTGTTGCAAATATGACAGATAGCGGCATTTTCAAAGTTTTCACGATCTCCAGCAGTGAAACTCATTTTCATATTTTCTTTCAATATTCTTTGAATTTCCCCTTTCTCGTGAATAAATTCCTTCAAAAAATGAGTAATCACATCTTCACCCCTATAGATAATAGGACCTTTAAAGGTTTTTCCATCAGGACCAATAATAATGTATGCAAAACCACAAGGAACATGATGAGATAAGGTGTTCTCATGTGAAATTTAGGAGGAATTCTTATTTGTATCCGATTTTATTATAAAAGATTCAACGTCCGTATATACCACAAATGGTACACGCATTTGAATATAAACACTTTTAAATTTCAAAATTGCATCATCACCACTAGGCAGTTCCACACGCTGCAGACCATACAACACATAATTCAAAATGATTCTTTAAACGAGTTTCAGATGAAAACCGCTATAAATAATGGTCGCAAAAATAATACTTCTCTTTATGTTTAGTTAAACTACGAAAAATTTTGCTCACACTTTTAATACAGCAGTAATGATAGTGCTCATCATTACTAATAAGTAGTAAGAAAAAACTCTGGAGATATCACGGTTACAGTTAAACTGAATACAAGTTATAATTACATTCACTAACGCCATGAAGATACCGTTTATAATCATAATCGATAGTATCTTTTTAATAATCATAATCAATACATTAAATAGATTCTCGTAGGATTGAAACTCATTAAGATATATTAAAACCCTGACACATCTACTATAATTACTAGAGTTTAATGATCCAAAGTCCAAAATACCCGAAATCCTACACGAAAGTATACTTTAGAGGAATTTTTAAAATGAGCATAAAAAACCATAAAATTCACCCAGGAACTAGTTAATACCCTCAAATTACCCAGATTTATCCTTTATATATACTATATAACTATTTATAGTCATAAATGAGTGAGTAGTATAACAGTTATGAAACACCTGTTCTGCAGCAGATTGAGGAGGTGGTGCAAAGGGGTGCAAAACGGTGACTCATTTAAGAGTAGGAGGGTTGTTATCGGAGGTAGTTTTGTGGAGGGAGGATGTTATTCGTATAGAAAACCAACCTGGCCTTGATGGTGAGAAGGTCTTGGGTGGATTTCGCAGTGAGGTGAATTATTATCGGAGAACGTATTGCGAAATGGGTGTACTATCAGCTTGGACAGCCATCTTGACCTTGGTGCTGAGGAGGTAATGGCCTTATCGCAAGGAAGTGAAGTATTTGGACATTGATAAATTGGGGACGAGGGCGATGTCGCAATATTTGAATAGTTGATCTATCTGATAATCTGGGGGAGAGAGTTGAACTTTGGTCCGATGAGTCAACTGATAACATGAGCGCTCCGACCTTAACATCTAATCCAGGGGCCGACCGACCTTAGAATCAGTCGTGACATACTTAAAGTAAAGTTTCGGAGATACCGCTCCCGAGCGGAAGTTTGGAGATTTTGGATGGGTAATGAAAATATGTGGAAATGATTGAAACACCTATAAATATGAACGAGAGTTATTAAGAATTATATGTATTTTGCAAAAAATTACGTCAATACAATAATTTTAGGGACTGATCGATGAATTTTGGAGTGTGTTACAGGAGTTTAAAATTTCATGATGTGAGTAGATGGAATCGATATTGAGCGAATTTTTCGGAGATGTTAATTGTTTTAATGAAGTAGTTATGACCGAATGGGGACATACGAATATTAAGTAAACAAGAAAATGTCTTTAAAAATAACTCTGAACACCACTCGGCCAGACTACCACAACAGGTGTGACAGCAGATGTAGCATCAGGTTTTGCATGTACAGGTGTCTCATTCAGATCCTTAAAATTAACAAAAAAAGCACTATGTTAAGAAATTTTAAAAGAAGTGTACGAACATGAATTAATTATTGTATTAGGAGTTTAAAAAACCTAAATTCAATTATTGTAGTACGAATTTTAAACAAAAATACTTATTTTAAATTAGAAAATGATTATTTAACTCACTTCTGAAAGGAGCATATTAAAATTTCGGAGAAATTCAAAAACACGTCTTTCCAAGCGCAAGTCTCAAGTAAAAGTGACCTACACATTGAGTGACCTACAAAAGAGTCTACACATTGCGTATTGAGGGCGGAAACATCACGTGGTACATCATGTGACACGATAAGATATATCACGTGATTCCATACGTAACATCATGTGATTCGATTAGAAATATCACATGACATGTCTAAGTAAGGAGTCACGTCTTTACTTGACTTCACGTCTTTACTGGGGGGATGAGCCAGGCTCCCCCTATTTACATTATTTCCAAGGGTAACAAATGGGAGACCAACTGAGCACTTGCTTGCTTGTTTCAGAACATGCATTTCTTTTCTGTAAAATGTGATGCTTGATTTAACAAGAAAATATATCATCACAATCACATACTTGCATACACACACATATACAGAGTGTCCCAAAAAGATTGAAACGCGCTTTAATTCTTTACCTGCTGGAGATAAGTGGACAATGCAAATTGCAAAAATATTGAATGTAAGGTAGGAAATAAGACTTACGTTAAATTAATAGTCCCCCATTTAATTTAAAAAAATTACACTTTTTAAACTTTTATGCGACTCTCTTAGACAAATTTAGTCAATCAGAAAATTTTTATTTATAATACAACAAGATTATTACAAAAACCCCGCCTCTATGTCTTTTTAAAATATGTCCAGTTACAAAATGAAAACGCACATTTAATAACAGTGCAAATTCAATGACCTTTCAAATAATTATGCATGTAATTTTATACAAGTAAACTCAATAGAAAGTTATTAAAGAAATAAAGAGAAAATTAATTTATGTCTGTGAGACCAGATTTGAAACAAGATTTAGTGAAGGCAGTTTTATGTTGAATATTTATGATTGTCTGTAATATCAAACAATGCATCAGACTTACGTACGCCAGTTTTATTGCACCCTGGTCCAAGAGATAGGCCATAAACATGGGGGTATAAAGTGAAGACACGAGATTGGGTAAAGTGTCAGACCTCAGACGAAGAGAGATTACAACATATGGAACGATGCAGATATGATGAGGGCAATTTGATTCGTGTTCAGTGATCGACTTCGTAGGAGACGGCGCACACTGATGTCGTGGCCGAAAAAACCCCGAAACCCGAAAATAATATTTTTTGATACCAACTACTATTTTTTGATAGGCAATGAACCGAAGTACCTTGCCAGGTAAATAAATGTATTTTATTCAGTATAACTAGAAGGAAAAACTGATCTTAAACAAGACTGCCAAGACTCTTGTTTTTTCTAACTAAAATTTCAATATTTTTTCCAAAATTTTTTTGGATATTTATATGTAAAATTATATGTCTCACGTATTTTCAATATATGTAACCTCAGCTTATTTCTGATATACATACATTTCGTAAAAACATAGCCAAAATCATACTATAATGTGTAAAATATAGATATATTTTTTTTTGTTTTCCTTCATTTCTTTAAGCCTATAAAAAAAGCTGCACGTTTCTACACGCTCTGGATGAGTTAGTTCGAAAGCAAATACTATTATGCAACTGTTCTCTGAAAATCAGCTGCAACTTTTTGCAACCTTCGCTGTTTCGGCATATTTCATACTTTTTCTGAAGGTTCTGCTCAGCCCTGCATAAGTATCGTTCGTACTTCCAATTGATCCAGCGACATTGATTTTCATGATAAATATTTTATTACTACTTTTAAAACATCAAAGACATATTTTACAACTTTTAAACTTATCCCATAACAAGACATATTGAATTCTAGAAGGAATTGAATTCTGTACTATTGAATTTTATACTTCTAGAAGATTTTTTGTGAACCCTACTATAACGGCCGAAATAACTAAATGTTGACGAAACATTAATAAAAAGATTGGCTGTTATCTTAGAAACGATTTGCAATAATTTTCAGATTGATGGAGACAAATTTGGAATATATGCTCTAGAAACAGCTAATTTAGCGATTTCGTTGTACCCCTGGTATAACATGCCAGCAACTGTCCATAAAATTCTTATGCACGGAAAGGAAATAATAGAGTGTGCTACTTTGCCTATAGGTTCACTCTCAGAAGAAGCACAGGAGAGTAGAAATAAAGATTACAAGTTTTATCGGATTTATCACAGCAGGAAATGCTCTTGTTTGGCAATAAATGAAGATGTGTTTCATATGATTTTAACATCATCAGATCCATACATCAGTCATATAAGGCCAGAACCGAAAACTGAATCACTGCCACTTAGCGAAGGAACAAAAAAATTATTAAAATAGTATGTATATTCATTTATGCATAAATTCTAAAAATAATGCTTCAGGTACTTTAGTTATAATAATGTTTAAGTTAGATACTTGAAAGGCATAGTTCAAAATGCAAAATTATGTATTATTAAATGGTCATCAAACATGTTTCGAAAAAATGCACGATAACAATAAACAGAGATTTATAATTTAAGCATTTGTTTTCTTTCTAATTTTTTTCATTAAATATATATACAAATAATTTTAATCAAGAGCGATCTCGGGGAAAATTGGGGAATATATCCCCCACCCCCAAATTTAGAAAATAACGTTTGGTAACACAATTATTTAGAAATACATGTTAAGAGAGAGAGAGGAGGTATATGCATACTCTTGAAAACTTGAAAATCTGTCAAAATTGAAATTTCTATTTTATTGGATTATATTATTGCCCAAATTCTTGTCTTTCTGTAGATATCCTCATTTTTTTTAATTACATTAGCTTTTTCAAATACAGCTATTTTTATGAGCTAAGTTATTAGTGATTTAATGGTCCACTTGGACTTTAAAGTCGATTTCTGAAGAACGTGATTTTGACGCACATTGTGCAACACGAAACATAACTTTGGTTCATTTATATCAATTTACGAAATTTAAAGTGATTATTAAAACTAAAAAATGTGACAATGTAATACACAAGGATCTAACACCTACATTAAGATTTGTATTTTCTATGATGTATTGTTTCAACAATCGTGCCAAAATGCGGGCATATTTCCGTACATTTTCTATTAATTTATTTTATTTTTTTAACTAACAGCTAATTAATGTACTAATTAAAGAACGACAGTAATCCGAAACAAAATTCAACCAGAAAGCATGTCGTTGGGTGTTAGTGCATTTATAAAAAAACTTTTATAATTTTATCTTCAAAATTAAAAAAAAGGTGAAGAGTATGCGTATACCTACATATCTCCCCCCGACAAAAATCTGGGACCGCCACTGATTTTAATATTACCATGCATATAAAATCTTACTTTTAACTTATCTACATGCGCAAAAAGTATGCAAAAATATTAAGAAATGCATAAAATGTGAGGTTTTTCCGCAAATTCCTCATTTGGCACCACTGTGCGGCGTACCACACCGTGAGTTGATTCAGTACGGTGTATACTGATGGAACAAAACCAAAGGTGGCTGTGGCAACGCACAAAGACAAAATTGGAGGTATGTGTTCCTATCAATAATTATAGAAGGTCATAAATGCAGTTTGGGCATTTCAACTTAGCTGGTCTCACATTTGCAATCTCCTCCGAAAATAGAAATATGATAATGGTTGTAATAAATTTAATAATTAATCAACTGTTCTTAATAAATGATGTTACTTTAAAGTTAAATTGGTGCAATTAATTGTGGGAGTATATTATTGTATTCTATTCCAGGAACTCGTACTGACGATAAATAAGGTGGGTTTAAGCGACACACAACGTAATGTGTTCAATGAGTTTCACGATTAACGATCAATGATTATGATTAGGAGAATTTAATTTAATATTATGCTTTGCAAAATCGTTTCCATCACCACAAAGTCTATTATGGAAAGCCATGTGCTGATTAGATCAGATTTTTGAAACTGTTTTCTGTTTTGATGTTCAAAAATTCGCCGGTAGATATTTATGTGTTATAAATTATATTCGTAAAATATTAAATGTAATTAGATGATGATTTTGCAGTTGAATATGAATAAACCAATCGTTTGGACTAGAAAAATGCCAAAAAGCTACCAATTTCAATTTCGTTGTGTTAATTTAATGCCAAAATAATTGTTCTGTGGATCTTGTACGTCATTTCTTTGCTGTAGAAGAAATAATATCATTGCAATATGCATTGAAAGGCATGTGCTAGCCACATCAGCTTGATTAATCTATTAAGTACTACTAAATTTAATCTATTAAGTATAGTCCTACAATAATTCATTATACTTGAAAACTTAAAACTTCATTGAAAATGACAATTCTAGTTAAAGTAAATGAACGTAATTCAATTGACGTCATCGAAATACAAATCATCTGCCTCTCAACGCAAAATCAATAAATATGTCATTCATATGACTTACTAGCAGTATACCCGTTCTTCGCACGGAATATATAATATAAAAAATTAAAACTTCAATTATGCACATTTTCCTATAATATTTTAAATGACATTGCCATTCTAAGCATTACATTTAAATATTAAATTTAATTCTCCTAAATAGATGTATAAGAATCTCGCTATACAAAATTATATTCACAGACAGATCTGAAAAAGAAAACATCCTGGTCCCGTTTGTAAACAAATTTACATAATCTATTATTTAATACCCCCAGAGGGACAGGGATTATTAGAGAAACTGAATGTAATTTTGCGAAATTTTAAATTTTCATTAATTCGGAGTCATTTTCATTAATTTAGTATAATGTTATCAATTTGGCAGCATTTTCATTAATTTAATGGGATTTTAAAAAGCCGCCAAATTTGTCGTAGACTAAAAAAAAGAAAACTTTCTGAACTAAAAGAAAACGATACAGTAGCATTATTACAATACTGTCATCTTTCAAAACGCAAATTATTTAATTGATTTGGTGTCATTTTTGACAGTTCTATACTCTGCATCAACACAATTACAATATTTTTTATTTTAAATGATCGTCAATCTTTGATTATTTCTCCAACAAAGTCTTATTTTCATGGATTCAGAATGCAAACAAGTGATTATAAGATGAGTTGTATAAGAATTGCTGAATTTCTTTCGAGAAAAATTATTTAACTCTGGAGTCTGGAATAAAAGTGTATGAATGAAAATTTTGCTGCTTTTACATAGAGACCCAGACGATGTATATTTCGATAAGGTCATTTGAAAAAAGTTCATTTTTTCGATGACGTTTTCAGTTTTCAGGTAAAATACATTATTGGAGTTCATCGATAATTAAAAAGATATCACCTATGAATGTGTCTGTAAGACCAGGAGGTAATTATGCAATTTTGGTATGTACGACTATGTGCGACAAAGTAGAGCACATACTAGTAGGTGTCATATTATGAAAGTTTTGGCCCGGAAGGTCATGACCTCCATTAAATTCAAGTCACACAAATTTCAGGTGTGGTTGGAAAAAATATTTGCTAGGGGAAAGACATAAAGCAAGCATCATTGTAAACTAAAGTATCCAATGATGCAATGATGCTGCATCGCACTGAGGAGCAACCAATGAGGAAGCAAGGAGGGCGTATCTGGCGCTCAGGCAAAATGGTGTGGCAACAAGGAGATAATTCATTGAATATTCTAGCAGTGTGTTTCATAAGCAATGATGGTGCAGAAGCGTTGAGGTTCGAAATAATGATTATTCATTCGAAATAATGAATGTGATGGGAGAGAGTCTTGATTACACAGAATGCTAATATAAAAGTTCCCAGAGTCATGTTTCCAAGCAGCATAGTGGTTGTTTAGAGTATTGAGAATGTGTTAGAAACAAATGACAGAAAAAGAAGCGGCAAATATTCCAAGTATGCTGAGCAACAGACCCAAAAAACAGAGGTATGTGCCAATCTGCGTATATATTAGATCAATTGTTGATCTTGGAATAATATTATAAGACATGGTCTTATACGTGCATTTTCTCCTCCTTAAGCGTTTATTTAAAATTAATGTAATTTTATCATAACAATAAGATGTGTGAATAAATAATATGTATTTCAAAATTTTAAAATGTGGAATTTAATCTGCAGTGTTTTAATTAATGATTATATTTTATGAAATCGTGCAAGGAGATAATGGTGGGGTAATGCTGCCAACGAATACAATGCATTATTATATGATTCGTGATCACAATTAGAAAATATTAATAATTTAATCCGCAATTTTCTTTTGTATTTAAAAAGTAAACCAACTTAATATCTATTTCGTTTCACCACAGTATCGTATTTTAGAGGTGTTAAAATAAATTTGCATTTCAGTTGGAAATGTTTCATAATCAATGCTTTATGCATGTTTGATCTTTCTTGTTATCAATTTGACAACAGTTTTATCGATTTACCGGTTCTTTCGGTAATTTTGCAATATTTGAGCCATTTGGACACATTAAAAAAAAGACAAATTTTTTTGTCAATTAGGATGATTGAAATAACAGTCAAAATCTACCGAAACATCATTACTGTCCAGCTCCTGTGAGTTGGCAGATGATCGGACTACATGAGACTGGATGGATACACCGACGAAACGCTCGATATTTCTGTAGGAGCGATACAGCAATTAGACGATGTTGGTAGGAATGGGTCCGGAATGGCAGAATTCAGCGGCAAACAAGCAGAGGAAGGCTTAGAGCGACGACAGAACGGATAAGTAGAGCGATTGTCAGAGCATCTGTGACAGCACGAGATTCGTCATTATCAACCATTCAACATGTGACAAACATAGAAGTGGCCACCCGGACCATTAATAGAAGACTACGGGACCGATATGTATTCTCGGGGAGCCCGTTACGCCGCCTATCACTGATTAGTATGAACCGTCAACAGCGATTGCAATGGTGTCGGGCCCGATCAACGTGGAATTATTCGGATTGGGAGCGAATTGTGTTCAGTGATGAGTCCCGTTTCGAACTGAGTACCGACGACGAGCGCAGACGTGTGTGGAGACAGCTCGGGCATTGTCAGGATCCTGATCTTACAGTCACACGCCACACAGCCCGACAACTGGGAGTTATGGTCTGGAGCGCCATTTCGTTTGATAACCTGTCCCTTTTGATAGTCCTTCATGGCACCATCACAGCACAGCGATACGTTGCCGACATTCTACGACCCGTTGTATTACCATTCCTTTCGCGACATCCGGGGATAACTTTTCAGCAAGATAATACCAGGCCACACACGTCACGTCTCTCTACTGATTGTCTGCGTGCTTACGACACACTTCCTTGACCAGTCAGATTCTCAGATCTCTCGCCTATTGAGCACATGTGGGCTGAGATGGGCATCGTCTGCGACCATCCAAAAATGTAGACGAAGTAGCTCGTCAATTGGAGGCCAACATCCATCAGAACACCATCCGACAACTTTATGCATCAATGCCATGTCCCGTAGCAGCTTCTATCAAGGCCAGAAGTGGACAAACGCCATATTGACGTGCCCACTTTGTGTAGATCTTTCAGTGCAATAAATCATCCAATTGTTCTGAAATTCTAACAATTTCTTTTTCTATACATCCACATTACACGTACCAAATTTTGTCTCATTTGGATAATTCTTTCATTCTTTAACGCAAAATTATTTAGCTCATGGACTCTACATAGCTGATATGACTGAAATATTCATTGATTTTACAGAGAGAAGGACGATTTTTTTTCGATAAACTTTTAAGCATAGGGTTAAATTACTTGTACCTCCATGGTCCTAAGTTTTTAAATATAATAAATTATTATAGTATCGTGATGAATGAAATGAATGGGAAAATGTTTATGAATGAAATGCTGCTTTTTTAGAGAGAGTTAGGCGTGTTATATTTCGATGTCGTCATTTAAATAAATTTCAGTTGTTTTCGATGAAGTGTTCAAATATAATAAATTATGGTAGTATTATGATAATTTTAAAAACATTACCGAGGAATATATCGCATTTTAGAGATGTTGAAACCAGGCAATATACATTTCAATGCCGTAATTTGAATGAAGTTCATTTTTTTCGATGAAATTTTAAGTTTTCAAATATAATAAATTATTGTAGTAATATGATGGTTTAAAAAACATTACCGAGGAATGTATCGCATTTTAGAGATGTTTAAACCAGATAATATACATTTCAATGCCGTCATTTGAATGAAGTTCATTTTTTTCGATGAAATTTTAAGTTTTCAAATATAATAAATTAATGTAGTATTGTGATAATTTTAAAAATATTACCGAGGAATATATCGCATTTTACAGATGTTTAAAAGAAGTTGCATTAAAGTTGGAAAGTGTTTCATAATCAATGCTTTATGTATGATTGATCTTTCCTGTTATGCACTACCCAAAAGTGAAATAAAATGAAAATGGGTCTAGTCTGGTGAACGAAGCATTTATATCTGGATTAAAGATACTATGCATCACAAACCATAAAAATCTGAGGTCTTGGACTTTTAAATAAAACGAAGTTTATGAACAAAATGTGTACTTCAAACGCTTTAATAAATTTATAAATATGTTAGTTTATATTTATTTCTGGTAGCCATTATATGCAAGAAAAATGAATTTATTTACAAAATATCTTCCAAAACAAGAAATAATTTAATAAAAATGCAATAAGGAATAAGTATAGGAAATTAAAAAAGTAATTCAGATTTTTTAAATAAGCTATTTAAATTATCACCCTTAATAATAATTAAGTCATGCATTTCGATTAGTTTTTTCTTTTAAAAGATTATGCGTCAAAAAATAAAAGTAACAGGCTTCTGAGAAAGTTTAAAGTTATCAGGCTTCTAAGAAGCTTTCCTACGGTTTACATGTGTATTATGTTACAAATTATGTGGTAAATTGAGCATAAAATAAGATAAGGGTATAAAATAATAAACAAGGAAGATCAATCAAGCACAAAGCATTGATTATGAAACCCTTTTCTTATTGAAATACAATTTTAATTAAACATCTCTAAAATGCGATACATTCACCGGAGATATTTTTTTAATTATCACAGAAATAGAATAATTTATTTTACTAGAAAACTTAAAACTTCGTCGAAAAAAATGAACTTTTTTCAAAGGACGTCATCTAAATTTAAATCATCTGGCTCTATATGTAAAAGCAGTGAAAATTTCATTCATGCAATTTTATTCCAGACTCCAGAGTTAAATAATCTTGCGTGAAAAAAAATTCAGCAATTCTTATACAACTCATCTTACAATCACTTGTTTACATTCTGCGTCAATTAAAATTAGTCTTCGCATAGGCCTACGCCCATGCGAAGACTAATGTTGTATGGGCCCAAGGGGTTCGACCCCTCATCCTCCTTCCCTATAATTTTCCAAGGTGAGCTAAGCCCTCCCAATATACTAACGACTACATTTTTTACGCCAATATTAATCTGTAGCAGTTACAATTTTACATTGTAAAGTGTACACATTTTTTCTTCGGAAGAATCTTTCCAAATAAGAAACAGCTTAAACAACAGCGACATAGATATCTGGTGGGTAAATAGCCTCCCTGTTTTCCTTTTATGAATATGAAGAAGCGTATATGGGAGGACCAAACGTGTCATTTTGCTCCGGTTTGCTAAGGCGAATGCTGACCGGATGTCAAGTAATTGGTTGCATCCAAAGACAGCCCTCGATTTTTTTTACCTGTACTGTTCGGGAGTCTAGCTAAATCCTAATATTTTAGGTGCGGGTTGTTCTAAAGTAGGGGTTTCCTACTGGTGGCCCCTCGAAAGTTTTTGAAAAATATATTTAAAAAATAACTCAAGAAAAGGTACGAAAAAGATTCCATAGCTCGTTCAAAAAATTTAATTATTTTCATACGGCAAAAATGAACAAACGAAGTTGGTAAAGAATTAATAGTCAGGCGTTCTACATCGCACAGTGTAGTGGTATTGGGTAAATGAAATGGGGAATATGATATGTCACAGACCCCCTCCCCTTCACTCACGTAACAATAGACTGGTCCGGCAAGGCTTGTTAGCTACTCCTCCAGTCTCCACTCAAGCTCAGTTGCGCTTGCTTGATAAGGTTATTATATCTTGCTTGACAAGGTTATTATATCTTGCTTGACGTGTAGTGAAGTTTCATGTCCATTTTGGAGGCTTTTTTTTGTGTTGAATGCGTAGTGTACCGTTGCTTGCGTCTTTTGCGTAAATAAAGAAATGAGCGAAAACTTGAAGAAACGCAAAAGTGAAAATGAAACAAGAATTTACAAGGAAAGCTTGGGGAATGATTATTTAATTACTAACAACAGGGAGAAGTTCCAGTGTTTGGTATGCATGAAAATGCGTCTGTACCGAAGAAGTACAATGTTAAATGACATTACTCAACAATGCACAAGAATAAGTATGCAACATATAAGGAAGAATCTCGATGCGCACTGGCTACAGGCTTCAAACAGAAATTAAAACAACAAACATGTATGTTTAGTAAAGTCTTACAAAATCAGTCATCTCTGTACGCCTCCTACACTGTGTCGCTTGAACAAAGGCAAAAAAGCCTTCACTGAAGGCAGTCTGGTTAAAAAGTCTGCTATGGCAATGGCAACGGCTTTTGGAGATGCTAAAATATCTGATAAATTTGAATCAGTGCCACTTTTCAACCAAACTGTACAAAGAAAGATCACTGATATGGGGGATCAAATAGAAAAATCTCTGGTTAGATTGGTTAAAGAAATCATGCATTCCTCGCTATGTCTTGATGAAAGCACTGACCAGTCATATGCCAGTGAACTATTAATATTTGTTCTCACCACCTTCGAAGACTTTAGCATCTATTTGATGTCTTCTCTCTTCAAAGAACAACAAAAGGGAGGAATATTTATGATGCTGTTAAAAACTGTTGATATAGTTGGAGACTTCAGTAAATGTTCAGCCATTGTGACAACGCTAGCAATGATAGGGGAGAAGACAGGTCCGATCCGATGGGATTTCTAAAAGAAAATGGCTTAGCATGTCCTATGATCCACTGTCTTATTCACCAGGGAGCATTATGTGCAAAATAAATGAAGAAAACTGAAGTTTTTAAATTTGTGTTGAAATTATTAATAAGTTAAGAAGTGGAAATCGAGCCCTTTTGCCCAGACAACTGACGCAGCTTTTGCTAAAAATTGTGGCTGAATATGGAGACTTGATGCTGTAAAACCATGTAGGGTGGTTAAGTGCAGGAAAGGACTTTGAACGGTTTTTGGCTATTCGCAAGTAAATCCCTGAATTTCTTAATAAAGTTGTCTCGTCTGATACCACAGAACTACAAGAAGAAATTCAAAGCCCAGAATTTTTAAAGCAGTTAGCTTTCCTAAAAGACATGACGAATCACCTTAACATCTTAAACATAAGTCTTCAAGGAAGAGACAATGTGGTATTAGATATGGTGGGAATTGTAAGTTAATTTTGAAGCAAGTTGAAAATTTTCAAACGTTCTTTAGAAAACAATGAACTGACGTATTTCCCTTGTTGTCTACAATTAGCGGCAAAGAAAGACCTGGAAACTATAGCTTTTTCAGATTCCAGTTCACACGTTCGAGAGATCATTGAAGAATTCAACACACGATTCAAGGAAACTGAAATACTGAAAAGCAGTGTACAGCTTTACATGAATCCTCTTTGTGGTATAATCGTGGAACGAGAACCACTCCTACAACTTGAGCTGTGCAATCCACAAGCCGATACGTTCCTACAGACCAGACAAGAAAAGTGATCACATTTTTTTACACTGCTAGTCAGCGAAAAATTCCCAAATTTAAGATAATTTGGACTAAAAATGACTTCAAGGTTTGGGAGCACGTACATACGTGAAAGTGCTTCTATGACATTCATTAAAAATCAGTACAGAAGTCGACTTGCAGATTCTTCCTTGCTGCATTTTCTGAGATTAGCAACAACAGAGCTGGAGGCGAACATTCGTTCATTGGTAGATGCAGCTAATCGACCCATTAAACTGACTAAATTGTCCTTTTTGAAGTTTTGTTTCGACTGCAGTGTCATTACATTGTCGACTACAGTCATTCAATTCTGGGTATAATAGTTTTTTTTTTAATTTCACACTTTTATGTAATTTTAAAGTAGTGTTTTTAACATTTTAAATGATTTGACCTTTGTTTCAATTAAACTATGCATATTATTTCATACTAGTACCTCTGTTCTATTTGCAGAATATTACGAAAATTGTCCTATTATTAAAGTGCTGTCCGCAATCATGCCCAAAGTTTCTAATGTGGCCCTCGAGCCCTTACAAGTTGGAAACTCCTGTTCTAAAGAAAAGCTCATTCATCACGAACCATTATTTCAAAAGATGCAAAAATTTTATAACTTTTAATTAACTTTATTTTTAAATTATAATTAATTTAAAGTGTTTAAAATGAAATTTATAAATGAACTGATAATCACCATGATGTTACCTATGCAAATTTAAATTATTGAGCAAGGAAAAATTTAATTTTTTCATAGCATCTTGACTCTTTGGTGTTCAAACTTGCTTTACTTCCTTTCATTTTCAATATAAACTATTATCTTTTCTTACAATATTTTTCTGTAGAGAAAGTTATTCTTAAAGAAAACTGTAGATCATTCTTAGCCGGATTGCGTGTGCCTCGTACTCTCCAGATCATAACAACTTTAAGGCAAAGTGTATTTTACTTATTGATAATGAACTTACTTTGCTCCCTTTTGGACTCCCCACTAGTAAAACACAAAATCGCAGAGAGAAAGAAAGATGAAAAGAATCTGTGTTTGTATGAAAGGTCATGTGGTGCTTATATCAGATTTTTTTTTATTTTAGTGTTATAATTATATTTATAGCGATGTTAGGTTATTTTCGGACAGAGAAGTAGTGACGGCTTTGTTTGAAGTGCACAGTTTAATGTGAATTCTAATGAAAATTCTAGGCAAATACAATGGGAATTTCATTCTACATTCCAGAAAAGTAAATTTAATTTTCTCAGGCTTTGTGAAAATTTCGCTTGAAATTAAATTATGTTTTCAAATTTAAATGGAGTACTACGTGCATAGAATAAAAGTATATGCCTTAAATATTTCATCTAAAAGTTAACTAAACAATATAAAATGGCTCATATTTACGATTTGCATATTTAATACGACTGTAGTTTTTATTGCCATGAGTATAATGTTTTAGTAATACTCAAATATAACTCTGTTTAAATAAAATTTCTAAATCCAATAATATTTCATTTTTTTTATTTCATACTTTATCTTAGACTGTATCTGTAAAGTTAAGTGTTTCAATAAGATTGAAAATCTGATGTGGGCAGCACATTATTTTCTCTGCAGACTCATATTCACATTATCTGTATTTCTTCAATAATTCATCAAATTGTGTTTAATTGCACAAAATAACATCCATAATTATTTTGAATTACACTGAATTTGCAATTTTAATTCATTTCCAGTTCACATTTGGTAACTGGACTTATTTTCAAAGGTGGTGTAGCGAAAATACGAGAAAATAAAATATCTTGAGAACGGCTAATCCTAGTGTAATGGGGTTGGTCTGATACTTTTCATCGTCAAAAATTATGTTTAAAACAAGTATTTAATTGATATATTTGAGCATACGTAGTCTTTTATTTTAGATTTTCACGAATTTTCTGGGTCATTTCGTAAAAAAATGCAGGCTATTTTTTTCTAATCGTACGAAAATAGAATCAGCACCAGAGTAACTCATAAATAACTTACCTAATAAATTTCCCGAAATCAATGAATTTAGTTAAAGTGGATACATGCATTGCACAGACAGATGCACAGACACACACGCAGACGTCACGCTAAAAATGATTTTTTCGTATTCCATAGTTGTCAAAATGTGTAGATCCGTCGAAAACTCGAGTTGCGATTTTCGACATGATTCCAATACTCTCCATTACCATGTATGGCAGGAAAAGTAAAAATTAAAGCTTCGATTTTTATATTATCTTGGATGTAATGTAGCTATACATTTTGACCATCTCTGATTACTAATTAACCATTTTACCATTTTCGTTTCTGTTGATTGTGGCATGGACCACTTTTCTTGGAGATTTCTATTAGTAGATTTAGAAAAATTTCACTTTAGCTCGCCTATGAAAAATATGGTGATCGGTGTGAGACCAGGAAGCAACTTATGTTTACGACAGTTTTGATATTTACGACAAAACAAAGCGCTGACTTTTAGTAGCCGTTTTACGACAGTATTGGTCCGAAAGATCCCGACCCCAATAAATGAACTCACACAAACTGCAGGTGTGGTTTGGGTAAATATCTCATAGGACCTAGACTTAAACCAAGCTTTACTGGAAACTCAAAGAGCCAATGATGCGAAGATGCGACATCGTACTCAGGAGAATCCAATGAGAGCAAAGAGGGCTATCTGAACCCCAGATCAAACAATGTGGCCACAAAGAAAAAAAGTCGATGAATATATTGGAAAGAGAATTCAAGCAGTGTAGTTCAAAAGAAAGAATATCCAAAGGGATGCAAGAGAGATGTGATAAAAATGGTTGTTCAGAAGCGATGAGAGAGAGAGAGGTCGTGATAATTCGAGCAGTAGAGTTAAGGGAGTGAGTCCTTATTTTTAGTAGTGTAAATATTTTAGAAAAGAAACATCTGACTCCAAATGCCAGAAAAAGGAGCGGCAAAAATCTCAGTCATGCTGAGCAACAGGCACGAAATACAGAGGTATGTGACAGTCTTCGCATATATTAGGTTAATTGGTAATCTTTGGAATAAGATCCAAACGACCTTGTCTCACACGGTGCTTTCCTCCTTCTTAAGAGTTTGTTACAATTGATGTAATTTTAATCATAACATTAATAGGTGTAAATAAAATGATAATTTATTTTAAAAGTTAAAAATGTGGATTTTAATGTCTAGTATTTTGATTTAATGATTATGTTATGGAACTCGTGAAAAGAGGAAATGGTGGGTTTTGCTGCCTCGATAGCAATGTACGAATGTCATGATTCACGACCACTTTAATTAAGTTTAATCATTTAATCCACAATATTCATTTATATTTAAAAAGTAAACAATTTTAACTTCGCTCACAACAATCGGAATTTAATTACAAGTCGTGTTATTCCAATCATCGGTGGGATTCATAGATACCAGAAATGAATTTCACAATTCTGCGAGTCAATGGATGTGTATCAGGTCACTGGTCTTTCGTAATATCGAAAATCACAGAAGCAATTTGAATCAAATTTACACGGCAAGTTTTGTATATTATATAGAAGTAAAAGTGCGAAAAATCTAAAAATTGTATATAATTAAGCTATGAAAAGTGATTTTGTAAACACCATTACCATTTCGTAATCTCAAAAATCGCTAAAGCGATTGGGACACAATTTCGGTGTGATTTACAAGGTATATAACTTAGACAAACTAGTAAAAATTGATACTGAACCTAGACCAACTTGAAAAATAAAAACCTAGTTTTGTTTCCATTTCATTGAATACATAACGATATAGAAACGAAAATATGTCTTGTTGTTTCCACTATATTGCAACGATTTGTAATTCATTATTGTTTTGTTCCTTACACATTATTTTTAAATGGACTTTTAGCGATAACAATAGGTATCGCATAAGAAACGAATATGTAACGAAACGTAGCACACAAAAAAATAATATACGATAACGAAAGTAACTGAAAAGGAATGAGTAGGTAACGAAATGTAACTCAAGAAATATAATATATGATAACGAAATGCAACTGAAAAGAAATGAGTATGTAACGGAACGTAAAGAAAAAAGTAACGAAGAATCGGAATATCAAGAATCGAAAAATCTCTACGACAATATAATTTTGTTAAAAAGATCTATGGATGATTCTATATTTATGAAATTATGTATTTAAAAGCAAATATATCACTAATAGAACTTTAGCAGGTACCATTTTTTAATATTTTAATATGCTGTACCTATTTCGTTTCAGGTAAGAAAATCCTTATGATAATAAATGCATTTACTTTCTCAATTATCTTTAAATTTAAATAAGACTCACAAGGGAAGGCTTTGCAATAGTTCTCTGGGATTGCAATCTTCCATCTTGTAAAGGACCATGAATAATGATAAAACGCCATGGCTTTCATCTGCAAGGTGATAGGGGGTGCCACAATAACAATCTGAAGTTGTCATGCAAACGTGCTCTACTGACGTGTATTATTAACATTTTAGTGGGAAAATATTATCCTTTTCAATTATTATTATTATTTTGACATAAAATGGACAATAATGGTAAGCAGTAAACGATAAATTTATTACTAATATAATTTATATCTTATTAATTAGCTAAACAACTGCCAAGACATGGTTGTAAAGGTTGATCCAACACAACAAAGACAAAGGCCGAAATTTTTGGATACCAAAACTGAACTAATCAACAAAACGATTGACTGTATTACAATGAAAGTCAAAGCAAATGAAATTTGTAAAATATGAATGATTTAAATTATTTGTAAGGTTGAAATTATGAATGGGAATGACTAAATGTATGATCAATACAAATGAAAACGTTACAATGTGGACATTTAACAAATGCATAATCATTGCAATTTACAATGAAACAAGTTGCTGAACTAATATTAAATACAGTTGCCATTACCTTGTTAAATTTTGTAATGTGTTTTTCAACAGAATATCCAGCTTTTTTCACAGAACATATTACCATATCTTGAAATATATCAGCGGCAAGTTAAATGTACACAAATGAATGAATGCATTAAATAAATAATATGTCATTTAACTTTCTGTTGGCCTCTTCATCGATGTTGGTTCAAAATGCATCGATGTCTTTAATATGGACCCCTTCAATGCATGGAGTTTGAATTTTTTTGTAGTCTTCGATGCGTTTTACAAATGCCTTATAAGGATTGAAGAAGTAACAGTCTAACGGTTGTGCATATTTTGTTGTTTTTTTCAGGTATTATTTAATAATAATAATAACTGAAAAGGGTAATATTTTCACACTAAAATGTAAATAATACACGTCAGTAGAGCACGTTTGCATGACAATTTCAGATTATCATTGTGGCGCCCCTATCACTTAGCAGATGAAAGCCGTGGTGTTTTATCATTATTCATGGTCCTTTACAAGATAGGACATAAAAGATTGCAATCCGAGAGAACTATTGCAAAGCCTTCCCTTGTTAGTATTTGTTGGGTCGTTGAGTCGGGTACCCCTAAAATCATCGTTACCTTATCACGCTGTTACCTTATCACATTGTTACCTTGTCACATTGTTACATTATCATATTTTACCTTATCACATTGTTACCTAATAATATTTTTACCATATCACATTGTTTATATAAGTGATGTGCGAAGGGAGGTTATAAACAATAAACAGCAAGACATTCTGCATATGCGTTAGAGATTAAAAGACTTCGAAATAAAATTTACAATGAAATACAACCCATTGTGGGTCGCGAGCCTTAGTTACACGCTGCGGGATCCTGTTAGGTAGTCAGTCGAAAACTTACTTTGTTTCGGGTTCGTTTTGTGTTGTGGTTCGGCATTTTTCTTTAATGCGGGCACATGTATTTACGTAGTATGATTCCCTACATATGTTATCATATAAGATTTTAAAATTGCTTTACTTAGAAAATAGCATTTCTGTTATTGTGGTTATCGGCTGTTTGGTGCCAAAACAAGCTCGTAGGTACGAAAAGTAACATATATGCTGGTATCTGTCCTAAGATCCTGGTGTTCAAAATGGATGCAGAATGGATGACTAAAATGGCAAAAACAATCGCAATTACTTATTTGCCAAACACTTCACTCAATTTCAATAATGAATTAGTTACTTAATATCTAAATATATTAAAGTAAAATTTATCCCATTTAAATACCATGAAGCCTAAGAACTTCCCACTTGTGTTTTTGATTCGATTTCACTTTTAATTTAGAACCAAGAAATAAAAGTCTGTTTCACTTCCCTCTCAATAATTCAAATTCTGACAGCCAGCCCTCTGAGTTAGAATCTGATTTTAATCATTTCCATTTAAGAAGATTAGAATCTAAAGATAAGTTATTAATGGGTATTGAGTTTTTAATAATTTGCAACACTGTAACATTCCATTTGTACTCCATATATATTTTTTAAAATATGAATAGAATTTTAGAAATAATAATTATTTAAATATTTTATGTAAAAATAAACTTACATTGGGAAAAATTAAAAATACTTTTGAGTAAGTATATTGTTGAGGTTTATACATACTTGCGTTCAATACATAAGCACAGACAACTTTTTTACCTTTATATGAGAGCATTTACATGGTTACAGTCAAATATATACAGTCATTTGTTGCTCGCATAGTAATAAATTTTAATAAAATTCGTGCACGCATAGTAATAAATTTTAATAAAATTCGTGCAAATAAAATTCCAATATATGTAAAGTACTTGTCTTTCCGGTACCGATGCAAAGTCTGTGACCTCTTCACAACGGTCAGATTAGAGTATGTATTGGAAGTTGTGCAGACTTATATATTTTTAAATGACTTAACTCCAAATCTTAGATTAAGTGATACAGAGGCCTTACGGCCAGGGGTACTAACGCACTGCATCAGAATTTTAGTTGAAGAACAATTATTGTGCACACCATAATAGTACAGTAGCTGACTGTATAAAAAGAAGATATACATATACCGAACAGCCAGTATTGCACGTTCCCGTAATTATATTTAAGTTCAATATGGAATTTCACTGGGCTGGTGATAGAACTATTGTTTCGCCAACCGACGAAATAGAACATAATTAGCCGATTAGTACCAGAGTGTATCCTAGGACAGCAAAATATCGTCCTAGACAACTAGTGGGTAATAGATCCTTCCGATTGTCTTTACCAACACTTGTAACTGATGCACCCATGGGTGTGGATTTTCTACATACTCAACACTCATGCAGGGGCTCAAACTTCACACAATTCCAACTTCCAATAGACCTAATCTCTATAACGATCCGAAACTTATCCTGATGGAAATAATAACCAGAGGGTATATAAACCTCACATATACTTTTCCAAAAGTCTCAAATTTTCTAAGGACGGATTTGCAGTATTACCAGAAAACTAAGCATAGAAACATTTCAGAGTTGAATATATCCACCGTCAACTGTAGAGAAATTCTCCCAATACCTGGTTACTCTTAGAATTAAGGGGTATACACATTTTTGAGCTACCCGAAACTTAGTCATCTATTTTGTCATAAAATTTACTATTAAAATGTAATTAAAATATTTAGACTTATGGATAATTTTATTTCAAAATTTCTGGAATTTGCTGGCTGTTCCTGTATTTTTAATGCTCCCCCAAACTTCATCTATACCGTTGTAACGCATAAGCAAGGAATATTGCACGAGAACACAGATATTCCCCTGAATACATCCGATTTGTCCTCTGTAATGGTTGGAATGTGCACATTTATTGAAGACGCGAGATTCTATGGCGTACTCCAAAGTTCGACCTAATGCATTCACTATACAGTATAATGCAAAACAACAAATATTATAAATAAATGAACATAACATTAGAGCTCCGAAAGTTTTCATATTGGACAAAGTTATTTGTTCATTTCATTGCAGTTTAATGTTTAATATACTTCCATGTTAAAACGCAATATATATTAAGCTCGCGTGTAGGAATTTGAATTAGGATGTTACCTTTTCATTTAAAGCTCTTTCATCTTATCAACCACAAGAATACTGGAGTGAATACCCGGTGTCGTGTTCCTGGAATGATAAAGTGGATTTTTAACATTCTTTCACAAATTTGGTGACCGACATTTACGTACTTCCCATACCTTTTAAGAACTTCCCTCGCTCTCTTTACAGTTCATTTGCATTCTGAGTATTTTAATTAAAATCCGTGTTGAAATTTGCTAGTACTTATTGTATTTATATGTTTAATTAAAAATGAAAGTTCATATGGTTAAAAAGAAAACTTTCATGTGGAATTTTTAATATTCCGTGCTTAAGAATACTTTATTTCTAGCAGCATAATATAGTTAGTTACATTTTTAAACTGAATTTTAATAAAAAAATATCTTGACAGAACAGCCACAGCACAAACGTCGGAAACGTTCTCTCTCAGAAATGTAAATTAAAGTGCCCCCTAACTTAAGGCGACAGTCCAGACTTGACGATTGCTTTGTCTTTACGGCAGCTTCACATACTTTGCATGTAAATCTATAAATTATTGCCTGCATTAAAAGCGATAATTTCTTTCAGCGCCTTAAATCGGTGCATTTTTCAATCGTTAGGCGCCACCATTTCGTTTCAGATGCGAGACAGGAAAATGTCTTGCCAAGCTGGCCTCTCATTAACTTGTTTTTTGCGGATCAAATTTTGCTCGATATTTTTGTCGTCTTTTTGTGCTCGAGAAAGTTCTCTATCTCTCCAGGGTACCAGCACTTCTTGTCCGACTCACATCTCGTCTTGTACGACTTTCACTGTCTCTTTCATCTCGTCTTATCTGGCTTTAATCTCTTCTTCCATTGCTTCTTGTCCGGCTTTCATCTCGTCCTTCCTGCACTCTCCTCATATTTTCTGCCACCGTTTATAGTTAGGGGAGGGGAATAACTTCTTGTTAAGTTTCCAGAAACCATACTCCTGACACCAATTTGGTACAACATATCCTCTGGAATCATAGGTGTATGCTCAGATTACAAGAATGAGTCCAATTTTCTGACAAACTAACACGTCGTTTATTTACAAGCACAACGTAAATAGGAACAATGTATAGCAAATAGCTCGATAACTATCTCGGAAGATCACTAATCAACTGCCAGATGCAATAAAAACAACTAAATGATTCCCTAAATTCACAAAACAGCTGATACAATTCTTAAAACATTGCGAACTGCACAATTCAATGTAGCTCGCATCTCGTCAACTGCTTCACCTGAGCGATGTCTCCTTTTATATACACCCCGTAGAAACCTCTAGATAGGGATTGTATCTGTTAGAATATTCGTTATATCGAGAATATCGAGTACGTTCCAGAAGTCGATAAAAGTCTCCAAATTGGCGATAAATCGCCAAATCTGGGAACCTCGTATATAACTTTAGCATAGCATAGGAATGGCTGTACGTAAAGGTGTTGTCTAATTTTCAAAAGACGAGAGGTTTCTCTCGGACTCAAGAGCAACACTACAGGCTATTGGATCAGGGGCTTGTCCAACCTCCGAGGAAATCCTTGAATGCCAAATTCTTTTGGAGAAAAAGAAACTAGGGGGTAAAGAAATTGCCTTACAATGGATCCCAGGACATTGTGGTCTTTACGGAAACGACCAGGGCGATAAACTTACAAAAAATTCTACAGAAATAGTTCAAAAGTTATCTACAAATTGTTCCTTCCATTCTGTAAAACTATATTTTCGCAAATTTTTGAAACAAAAATGGAAAGAACTTATGACGCGTGTCTCAAATAAGAGCTGGAGAGATATCTTGGAAAGGAAAATTGCAGACAAACCTAAGGAAAAAGCAGTGGCCAATTTTAGGCTCGAAATTGATCACGATTGCTTGGCGAGCCAACTGTATCATGTTGGTACTTTTACCAGTCCAAATTGCCCACTTTGCGGGTTGAATGAAGAAATGGACAGGACCCACATTGGAAGGTGCCTGACTCTGCTTGGAGCTTCTGAGGTGGAGAAGTATTGGAACGCTAGAGACCAAATGATGATATATTGACTTTTCACATTATATGATTCGAATTCTGTTCTGTTTGTATAATGTTTGTCTTGTTCCCTGCCATTAGAAATAAAAAAAATTCAAGAGAAGGTGGTTTTCAAAATAAACCCTTGTGAAGGGGACACAATATTCACTCATAATACACGTTAAACTCAAATATTACCAATTATAGAAAAAAAATGAGAATTTTGCATGTTCAGTGCTTATGAGTGAAACAATAAAAAGAGACAAAAGAACTTATCGGAGATAGCGTGTTTAATTCGATCAGTACTAAATAAAAGAAGATGACAAAATACATTTCAAAATTCCACTATAAATGATCTTAAAGTGAAAATGTTGACCTTGTTTTACCAACTTACTATTAGAGGCTATTGTGTGTTATTATCTTTCTCATACTAAGTAATTTTCGAATTCGGTATTTTGATGCCAATATATTTAGGACTTCCTGTACACATTTAGGCTACTTTTGGAATTACGCTTATCTATCTGGTCAATTTTTTGTGTGCACCATAGCTGCCACAAACATTAATGAATTATCACGAAACTTTACATCCTGCTTTGTTAGCGAAAAATCTAGAACTAGGTAGAATGTTTTTAAATTCTAATGAAAACTTCAAAATTTATTCGAAATTATATATTTTTTCAACATGGCAACGAAGGACAAAATTCGACATAATTATGCATAGAAGAAGTAATTTATGACTCAATGATCACAAAACTTAACAGTTCACTTATTATAATGAAATATAGCCGATATACAATTTTTGTAAAACTTACACCCCCGAAGGATAAATTGTCAAATTTGGTATCAATCAAAAGATTTTTCAAGCCGTATACCATGAAGTATACCATGACGTAAACCATGATACAATTATGATCATTTGAACCAAGGGTACGGATTTTCCGACAGTCTGTCTCTGTAACGTTTGGTGAAAAATTTAGCAACAAATTGGCCAGGACATCGCCAACATGGCGTCTTTCTTAAAATGTTGTAATATGAATGAAAATGTCCCCAAATAGATTAAAATGTAAACAAAATGTTAAAAATGACGCTAAACAACTTACATTAAATGTGTTTTGTTAGTAGATAGCACTAAAATGGTGTTTTGGTAGCGTTAGTCTAGCCGTCCCACTTGGCGATTGTGTAATTTTTTTGTGTAATTTTTGTAAGTTTTTATGTCTCTAAATTGATCAAAATATCGATAAATGAACTAAAATGTCGTCAAACTGATAAAATGTCACTAAATTGATGAAAATGACTTCTAAGTGATGAAAATTAAATATTTTGCAAAATTAAGTTTAATTTTCTTAATAATCTATGTCACTATATACGAATTACTAATTGATATCGTAATAACGCATTTCTCCATCCGTCCGTCCATAACATTTTGCGAAAATTTTGGAGGTGAATTTGTTCCGTCAAATTCGACAATGTCGCGCCAATATCTAGTAAATATCGCCAATGGGCAAGATTTTAAATGTTCTAAATTGACAAAAATATCGCCAAATCGATAACATTATCTCCAAATTTCTAAACATGGCTCTAAATCAATGAAGTTAATTGTGCTCTGTTATGAGGCAGTGCAATAATGATATTCCGGTAGCGTTTGTCTGTCAGTCCAACTGTCCCACTTAACTACACATTTTTGACAGCTTTTAAAAATGTCTCCAAATTAACCAAAATATCTACAAATCGTTAAAAATGTCACAATTTATAAGCTGTCACTAAATCAATGATATTAAATGTGTTTTGTTATGAGATAGCACTTTAATGATGTTTCAGTAGGATCCGACTTTACAACTTAACGACAAATCTAACATTTTCTATGTAAAATTTACAATAAATATATCCCAAGATACTTAAAAATAGGCTCTGGTATGAAAAATTTGGAATAAGTTAAACTATACTTAAATTAATTTGTCTTATGGTTCATTAATAAAAATTCTATGGTAAAAATAATATGGTTAAGTCAAAATACGACCATAAAAAAACAAGAAAGATTATTCATGTATAAAGCATTTAATATGAAACACTTTCTAACTGAAATACAATTTTATTTAAACATTTCTAAAATGAGATATATTCAGCGGTGATATTTTTACTTTCCTTATATACATAATGTATAAGGAAAGTATTGTGATGGGGTCGAAAATTCAAATTCGAGTTTTTGACTGGAGAACACGTTTCAAGCATCCCTGATCACGAATCGAACATTTTTGAGGCGATGTCTGTGTGTATGTAAAAGTATGTGTGTGTGTGTGTAAAAGTATGTGTGTGTGTGAGTGTGTGCGTGTGTGTGTGTGCGTGTGTGTGTCTGTCAGTGAGCCTCTGGAGACGATATCTCACGAACGAAT